>JAYMZC010000387.1:12341406-13059776 GCA_036346975.1 Drosophila prolongata | reverse complement strand
GTCAAACAATGCGTATGTGTGTATGTATATAAGCATATACATATGTATGTATTTACATTGTACACAGTTGCAATTGCCCGGCAAAGATAACTCCTTTCAAAGAAAGCTATTCGCTATACCCGTTACTCGTGTTGTGCAAACATTTAGACTTTAATATACATAATACTATTTAAGAATGTATGTGTTTAGCCAATATAAGTATGTATGTTTAATATTTCTAGTCAATTTATTGCACTCAAAAACATAAACATAAACACAGCTGCTGGTGCAGGACAAAAGCTGCCGAATTCAAATTGATAATTTGAACTTTTTGTCCTTTTTCCTGTGGTCACTATAATTCACATTATGTTAAAAAAAAAAATAACGGGTATCTAATAGTCGAGGCACTCGACTATAGCGTTCTCTCTTGTTTTTTTTTGCATTTGCTCTGATTCCCTCAGTTGTAAATATGTGACCTAAAAATACAGTTGCCCATTTTATAAATTCACATTTATCTAATTGCAGTTTAAGATTTGATCTGCGAAAACGTTTGAATACTTTTTTATAGATTGAATAAGCTCTTGAAAAGAAGTTGAAAATATAACAATGTCGTCTAAATATACTAGACAATGGGTAACTATTATGTTGTGCCACATATTATTCATATAACCTGAAACGTAGCAGCAATTTTAATTCCAAGGGGCATTTGTATTCACCCTTCTTAGTTGAGAATTCAGGTTTTTGAATAGAGTCTGTGTCCATTTCAATTGATAGACAAGTTTATCATTGACAGTTATTTCATTCAGTCCTCTGTAATCTATAGCCATACGAAATTTGAGTATGCCCAAGAAGATTTGGATCTTCTGATAATACCTTGTATTCTTCAATTTGTTTTTCAAATTCTGTATCGTAAATGTAAGGTTAACTATATGGTCTTCTATAAATTGGTTGTTAGTATTTTGTCGTTGAATTGGACACAGATTTTATGATACTGAATATCAAACATTTTCACATTAAATAGTGAAAATCTATCTAATATTATTGTTAGTTACTTGTATATTCCTCATCATCTACTACATTCGAAAAGGATTGATTGCGTCCTTTCGTTATATTTACCATAGGGAATTCGTAATAATTTAATTTAATTGTGTTTTTCATATAATCAATTTTTTTTTAAATTTGTCTTCCTAAGTTTTTAGGAAAAATGTTTGCTTAGATGAAAAAAAATTAAATTTATTAAAGTCTAACTTATTCTGTCTCTGTTGGTTGTTATTACATCTATTTTGATAGTTTATTTTGGAAGCTACGAGTAAGTACGATTCTGATGGTATAAATCTTGAGGTTAATCATATTCTTGAGAGTTCTGGGATATATACGAACGATTATTTATTAATTTATCTTCAAAGATTCCTACGGCTTGGCAAGCTTGTTTTAATTTAAGGGGAGTCAATTATCATATCTACTCAACGTAATAAATGCTTTGACTGGTAATTTTCGCCAATCACTTAAGCTAATGTATCACTGTGTTTGGATTGTCTAAGCTCAGTTTACATCAAATTCTACTTGACTTTGGAACAGCTGGCCAAGGTGCTCAACAGAGTCAACATTAATTCTCGATAAGGATTTCTATTTAAGGAAATTGCGATGGTTTTCATTTGTCAATACCGAACTATATCCCAAGAACTATACAAATCAAATCAAATTAGCCAAATTGGAGGTCTGAGTCAAAAAATGGCGTATGTGTGTATGCTGGTGCAGGACAAAAGCTGCCTGCGCTAAAGCAGCGCTGGTGCTGATGCTCGTGCTGTAAAGCTGCCAGCTCTAAGAGATCGCCGAATTCAAATCGATAATTTGAACTTTTTGTCCTTTTTTCCTGTGGTCACTCTAATTCACATTATGTTAATGCAAAATCTAAAGTTGTTTAGCTGAGTAACGGGTATATAATAGTCGAGGCACTCGACTATAGCGTTCTCTCTTGTTAAATTAATCAGATTATTATTGCAGGTTAGACACTAGCAATCCCCATTCGTGATTTAACTAATATTTTTTGTTTTTTTTTTTAGTTAAGTTCAGTTTGCGGATACAAATAATGTTTTATTTTCGCGAATTGATTTTTTAAGTCCTTTTTAGGCAGTCATGCGCGAGAATATTACTTCTATCGCTTCTGGATTAATTATAAAATCGGAGTTTATTTGGTAAAGTTCTTTATAGTTAGATTCCCAATGTGAAACTAATTTTTCAAATAGCATTTTTCTTAAAACTATGTCTTGCTGGCACCGCAGCGACGCGCGCAGCAAAAGTGGACTTTGACTAGAGAATTTGTATTGGTCAAAACTGTGGCCTGATGAAATGTTTCTGCATTTTTTGTTTAATTAATTTGGAACATATTATCTAACTAGTGTGCCGCCGATCGAAGGCGAGGGAAAGATTAATGTCTATGGGGTTCAAATGTTTATGTCGGATTGATTTTGATAACTGCGTAGTAGGCTCTGGACTTGTGTTATTGATAATTGGAATAATGGTTATCTCGGGATATACAGGTTGTGGGGTTTGGTGTTCAGGGTATTTACGTAAACGTCACTTGTATGCTTAATCAATATTCTGGGTATTTACGTAAACGTCAATTGTATGCTTAATCAATGTTCGACTGTGTTTGAATCATTAAAAATCTTAAGACGAGTAAACACAACAATAGTCATCAGCCTGGGGCCAACACAGGATGCGAGAGTCAGGAAGTCAGGCACAGTTGCGGTCACTGTCAAAGGCTGTCTCTAAGTTCAGCATAAGCATCTTGCCAATGGATAGAGAGGCGGGCTGCAGTACTCTTATTAATTAAATTGTATTTCCAATAACTTGTCTCTAAACCTTATTTAACTGGTTTAACAGGTTTCCACGGTTTTCCAAACACCAAAGAAAATAAAAGTGCCACCAAAAAAATATTTATTGAAATTAATTATAATTTTGAAATCAAAAATTGGCTACCAAACCAACAAACAAAGTTAACGTCCAGTAAATTAGGACGAGATGTATGATCATAATAACCGAATGGTTAACCACTTCCAGACTACCAGCTTGGTTTCCGCCATTGCTGTTCTGGGTGCTTTAAAGGATCATAGTACTTCTCAGCCGTTTTTCTTGACGCACGAGATTACGACATTGGATTTTCCAAACCCATGCCAAAAATAACTGTCTGCACTATTAGTTATTTGTGCTTTCCGAAATTGTATCGGGGTTAGTTTTTTGCAACAGTTAAAAATTCAATCACTTCCATACCACTCGTGCCTTCTTTCTGATATACCTCAACAAAACCGATTGGTTTTATATGACTTACTTAACAATAAAGTGGAAATACTCGTAAAAAGCAAAAAAAAAAGTGGGTCATTTGTGGTTACGATATGAAAAGTTTTTGTTTTTTAAATAAACATACAATCCAGGTTGTTTTGGAATTTATTAAATGAAGAGAAGTTCCTATGGATAATTTCAAAGAAGATTAATACTTAGTGTTTATAATTTGTCAATTGTTCGCCGATTCTGAGAACATTGACAAAATATGCCTTAACCCGTAATCCCGTACATCTATCGCAATGGAGATTTAGCAAAGTGCCAGACTTGCCTGCCATACTAAACATGGATGTTTACTGCAAAATGCTAAATTTACCTTTCTTAACTGAACTCGTTGTGAGAATCGGCGATCTTGGGGAAAAATCACCAACTGTTTCCGCCTTATTGTTTTTGGACGAGTTAGCGCAACAACAATCAATGGCCAGCGTTCATCACCATATTCGGGAGTCAGCGAGAATACTGTATAATTCAACACCTTAGAAATTGTTGTTTCATGGATCGCCCCAGACCTCTCATCAATAGATATTACGGCTTACTTTCATCGTTTAAATACATTTATATCCGGCTATGACTGGTCCGAACTTTATTCATGCACTAACATGGCTGAGGCAGTTTATATCTTCTCCTTCTTTTATCTGTTATACCATCAGTCCACACTTAAATAAATTTGAAATATGCTCGCTCAAATTTTAACGTGCTTAACGACCCGGTGTTATAAAAGCCTTCTGACTCGTTGAAGGGTCCAGTTTTCATAAGATCCAAAACAGTTTATAATTTTGTTAACACTAAGCCTAACTCAGCATGTTACCCATCCTCGATATCATTTGAAAATTCTACGTCAAATACTGATGAAGCATTGCCGGTCTATTTGCCCAGTTCTTCAAGACAACAAATCCCGTCCAAATCAGTCTTATTCATATGCCATATCCAAGTAAAACTTAATTTTTTGTCCGGATTAAGCGCTTGGCTCCCCTTCTCTTGGATCTCCATAAAGTTTAAACTTTCACCGGGTTCCGACGGAGTTTCAGGCTGCGTGCCAGAAAGTTGTACTTGGCTAACGAGTTCAGTCTGGGACTTTGTCAGGCAAGGTGTGTTGCTTAGCAGGTAGAACTTGGTTCTCCCTTATCGCCTAGCCCACCTTGCCCCGTTCCTTTATAGGCGGTGGAGGTGCCGTTTTTTCCCTCGCCGAGTTCGGGTTCCAAGGTCCACTGCAGTATCGTTATTTCACGACCGCGTTGCCCTTGCCGTGCGTGGGTCCTAGGTCCATCGCTGGTACCGTTAATTCACGGTGCGTCCTCCTTGTGCGGGTCTGAAGTCCCCCAGTTTACCGTTCGACCTTGTGTCCTGCCTTATGAGGGTCCAAGGTCTGTATATTTTCCGTTTGAACTGGATGCCCCCACATTTCTCCGGCATTCTCGCCTTCTTCGCTGTTTGCCAAGCCTCTCTCCTGCATCGGGATTTGTAGGGAGTTCAAGACTCCTCACATGTCCCCCTTCTTTCGGAAACGTGATGAAAGTGGTGATTTCCCCCGTCATTGATGTGTAGGATATTCGAATTCCCGGCCTGTCTTGTGTACCTTTCCCCATCTTCGGCGGCCATCCTCCCTCGGCCACCTCCTCACAGCGGCCGCAGTCCGCCGACTGCTGGCGTTGCAGCACCGGCCTTGCTGGAGGGGACCGCGGCTCCGGGCAGGACACCTGACGCGCTATCTTGGGTGGTGGTGCGGCCTCCTGTGCCGGCCTCTGCGGCGACTGTGGCGGCTGTGGCGGCGGCAACAGCAGCGGCAGCGGTGGTGGTGGCAGTGGCTGTTGTGGCGGCTCCCAGGCTGCTGCTGCGGTGCTGACTGCTCCCATATTATGGCCTCTTCCGTCTCGGCCTTGCATGAGCTCATCCTGATGTTCGAAATCCAATGGGCCAGTCTCGTGCCGCTCGTGCGGCTCGCGCGCTGGCGAAACCTTGGTGTTCATGCCTCCTTGGTTTCGTTGTCCGATGAGGCCTCTCTCTCTCTTGAAACGGGACTTCGACGGGCCTACTGACCTCCTCGGTGTGCGCTACCCGGTAACGGTATCCACAGGTTCTGACACTCCCTCTCTCGCTCTCGCGATTCTTTGAGCCGAACTTCTTAGAATTAACTGACTTAGAATTATACATTGATTGAATTCGCATTTGCATTTGCCTCTGCTGCTGCCGCGGCTGACAGTGATTTCTGACCCTCCTCCGCCGCGAGGGCATCCCGCCGCGGCGGCATCCGTTCGTTGATGGCATTCAGCCTTGGCCTCCACGAACGAGGGAAATCTTGTGGTTGAGCGAGAAGCCATGCATGGCGTCCTTGAGCCTCCTTGCGCAGCGCCGCCTCGCCGCCCGAGAGCGGCTCCTCCCTGTCCTCGGTCATGAGCACGTCGTCGGAGCAGATGTTCAGCACGTTCACCAGCATCTTGGGCAGCCAGTAGAGGTACGGCGAGCAGTTGAACTGTCGGATGTTCATCACGTTGTTCTCGTACTTCAGCACCGCCGCTTCGAGAATATGGTGATCAGCGGGGGGAGGCCGGTGGTCTGGCTCTTCCGGTGCATGCGGTAGCCGGCGTCCTGGATCGATTGTGTGTCCGCCGACCAGATCATCGACAGCGAGTTCTTTCTCGTCGCGGAAGTCCTCCAGCGGGTCCGACTACAACAGGTCGCATATGGGGCCGAGGGCGGACGGCTTCTTGAAGCGGTCAAGCCGCCATATGTCCTCCAGCTCGTGTATCTCGGGCGACAGGCGCCGTGCACGCACAGAAACTTCTACTTGATTTTGCACTCCTGCTTGAAGGTGAAGTTTTCGGTCAGGTGAGTTCACTCGTGGTTGGCGCTCTCCTCGATCCTGCCCTCCAGGATGCTTGGGGACATCGTGCTGCGGCTTTCCTGTCCGCGCGTCGAACACATCCGCGCAGGTGAGTTTGTGGCTCAGCGGAAATGCCAAACTGTCGATCTTATGCTCCTTTGTCAACATTGTGCTGCGCTTGGTGGGCTCGTTGGTCCGCTCGAGGTTCCGCCCTGCCCGTGCTGTTGTGTGCCCACCGCCGAGGATCCACCGGTTCCCGATCCCGCCGATATCGATCCTCCTGCTGTCCCCGTTGTTTCCGTCGTAGAAGAAGCTTTTAAGATTGGCAAAGAGTCAGTAGTAGAAATAGTATGGTATAGTCTATTTTAGTCAGTACTCTAAAGGGTTAATGCATGTCATAGTTTATTTAAAGTTATAGGAATAAAGTTCCTGGTAATTCTATTAGGCACATATAAGTTTAGGCGAACCAATAACTCCACATCCAAGTGAATAAGTTTAGAAATAAAAGTATTGCCAAGCATCGTTCTACGGTTTGGTAGGATGGTAGATTAATTAGAAGAAGTCTACTATAGTAGGATGGTAAAATAAGGCTTGCATTCCAGTTAAGGCCGCTTAGAGCCAATAAAAAAAAGTTCTTTTGCACAGACTCTATCCGGTCTATATGTATATACCATACTGGGGCCTCCAAATTGGTGAACAGTATACCAGGATTGGACGGACTACTGAAATGAACAGAGTCTTTGTAACATGGGGATCATCGAATTCCTTTGACCACCTTTTAATAAATCCAAGAACTCCCCTGGCTTTATTCACCATGGAAGTAATATGGTCACAAAACTTATGTTTTGGGTCAAGAAGGACGCCAAGGTCATTAACCTGCGTGATTCTAGACAGCACATCACCACCCAGCGTATACATGGCATTTTGTGGGTTCACCCTAAAAAATGTCATTACCTTACACCTAGCGATATTTGAATCCAAAAGATTTTCACAACACCATGTTTAAAAAGCATTTAGGTCCGATTGTAAGTCAGAACTGCTGGAAATTTCGTTATATTGCAGACATAACTAACGCCATCTGCGTACATGAGGACACGCGACTTTGTCAAGACTAGAGGGAGATCGTTAATAAATAATGTAAAACAAAGTGGGTCCTTGTGCCTGAAATAACTCCTATCAAATTTGAGATAGAGAATTTAAAGAGAACTCGTTGAGTCCTACCAATTAGATAACTTAAGATCCATGTTAAAAGATCACATGGAAACCCTAATAAGTTACTGAATCAAACGCATTACTAAAATCAGTGTAAACTACGTCAGTCCGCATGTTCTTTTTGAAGCAATTTATTACAAAAGACGTTAGCTCCAAAAGGTTTGTCGTCGTAGATCTTCGCCTTATAAATCCATGTTGACATGGATATAGAATTGATTTACAAAGATGTTGCAAGTGGGGTGTAATAACGTTTTCAAAAAGCTTTGGGATGGCGGATAATTTGGGTATACCTCTGTTATTGCTTGTATTCGATTACTTCCATTCTTATGAAGGGGAATAACGAATAACTCCTTCCAAATAAGAGGGAAGTGAGAAGTTTTCAAAGATAAAGTAAACAATTTGTGCACAGTATTTAAGCACGCAGCCTGGAACTCGGTCCGGACCCGGTGAATAGACTGGTTTAAGTTTATTGAGATCCAAGAGAAGGGAGCTTTCGCTTAACCTCGGACAAAAAATCAAGTTTGACTTGGATATGGCATTTGAATAGGACGGATTTGGACGGGATGAAACAGAATATGTTGTCTGGAAAAACTGGGCAAATAGATCGGCAATTGCCTGATCAGTATTTGCCGTACAACTTTCAAATGATAGCGATGCAGGGTAACAGGCTGATTTACGCTTAGTGTTTACATAATTATAAAACTGTTTTGGATCCTGTGAAAACTGGGCCCTACAAGGAGTCAGATAGTTTTTATAGCACCAAGCGTTAAGCACGGTAAAATTTGACCGAGCCTTTAGGGATAGAGAAGGCAGATTGTAATCCGCACAATTTAAATTTATTGAAAAGTCTGGACTTTTTTAGGTGGAGGTTTATTGGAAATTGACGGATAGTATAACGGAACACACAGATAAAAGAAGGAGTTCAATGCATTATAAAATATATAAACGGTCTTAGCCATTTTAGTGCATGAACAAAGATCGGACCAGTCATAGCCGGATATTAAAGTATTTAAACGTTGAAAGTTTGCGTTACGAAAGCAGCGAATTCGTTTAACAGACTTTTCGAATTTATTTTATACTCTGTTTTCGCATCTACAGTCAGCTCTAGAGTTGTATTATAAGGATCTTCGGGTTGTGTAAGTGGTGATGTTCTTAATAGACACACTCCTTCTGGATTTGAAACAAAACACAAGCCCAGTAAACGTCCTAAGGAGTTTTTAGCATGGTTTTCTTGGAATACCGCAATGTTAAGCAAGCCGTCAATTAAGTCATGCTGAAGTAAAATATTAGAGTTTTCGTCTGGGGACCATGTCGCACAAGGTATATTAAAATCACGTAATACTACTAACAGATCTCGATCTGACAGTTTTTGGGAAATGGACTGATTAACGGAAAGTTGATTTGCGTTAATTGGGAACTCAGATGATGGTGGGATACATGAACTAGTAATATATATAAAAACTACCAGGAAACGATAATTTTATACCTAGGAATTCGATGTCGTTAAATTCTTCGAAAGTTAGTATTTCAGACGCAATTGTTGAGTCGACAGCAATCAAGACTCAACCTCCCAGTCTGGACTGACGATTAATCCTGTAAATTTCGGACCTAAGAATATCCGGCCTTAACGAGGTTTCTGTACATACAATAATATTATAAGGGCAGGAAAAACTATCCGAGTACAATTTAGTCAGCTTACTTAGTAAGCTTCTTGTATTCTGATAGGAAAGAAGGAAGGAGGCCAGTTTTTTACATGTTTTAGCTGGGGCACCCGAACACAAGTTACCGTTTTGGTACCACAGAATTCAGAATTTCTATCTGGACTACCAGTATCGGCCGGTAATCCGACGTCAACTCAACATGAGGTGTTGGGGCCACTACTTTATTTTGATCGGATAGAGCGGAAATTCCTGGCGGCGCCACATCGGGTCCAGCAACTTCGGGTACCGAATCACATTTTGCCCCCGATCTTAATCCAAGACACTTTGCGTGATAAATTTTATCACATGTATGACAGGGAATACTCTGCTATCCAGCCGAGATAACTTTCTTGCAACTTTTTAATGAGCAGAAAGCCATTATAACTCAGACCACTGTGCAACTAAAGCGGGCAAAAATAGAACTTTTGATGAGAAAGAAAGAATGTTAGAAATCGGGACGGCTCCACCGAGACCCTGGATGTTATGCGAACTTCCATACCGGGGCCGGCAAGGTGTATCGCCTTATCGCCTAGCCATCCTTACCGCAAGCTCCCGGAGTTCAGTCTGAATTTTGTCGGCAAGGTGTATCGCCTAACAGGTAGAACAGGGTTCTAGACTTGTCGTCGTTCGGCGTCTCGACTTTGCGATCTTTATTCTTGGGCACTTCGGATTTGAATCCGCTCTGATGCTCGCACTCGTTCTTTTATAGGCGGTGTAGGTGGCGTTGTTTCCCTCGCCAAGTTTGGGTCCAAGCTCCACTGCAGTACCAATCATTCACTGTGCTTCCTCTTTGTGCGGATCCATCGCGGTACCATTAATTCACGGTGCGTCCCATTTGTGACCTTGTTGCCCGTGCCGTATGAGGGTCCAAGGCCCGTATATTTCCCGTTTGACCTGGATGCCCTTTTTTTCTCCGGCATTCTCGCCTCCTTCGCTATTACCATGCCGCTCTCCAGCATCGAGATTTGTGGGGAGTTCAAGACTCCTCACAAGTTAGACTTATTAGGGTTTCCTTGTGATCTTCTAACATGGATCTTAAGTTATCTAAGTGATAGGACTCAACGAGTTTTTTTTTAAAGCTCTATCTGTAATTTGATCAGAGTTACTTCAGGCGTCCCACAAGGAAGCCACTCCTTTTTACATTATTTGTTAACGATATCCCTCTAGTCTTGACAAAGTCGCATGTACGCAGATGGCGTTATGTCTGCAAAATAACGAAATTTCCAGCAGTTCTGACTTACAATCGAACCTAAGTGTTTTTCAAACATGGTGTTGTGGAAATCTTTTGTATTCAAATATCGATAGGTGTAAGGTAATGACATTTTTAAGGGTGAACCCACAACATGCCACGTATTCGCTGGATGGTGATGCGTTGTCTAGAATCACGCGTGTTGATGACCTTGGCGTCCTTCTTGCCCAACTCTTTAGTTTTAAGACCTTATTACTTCCATGGTGAGTAAAGCGAGGGGAGTGCTTGGATTTATTAAAAGGTGGTCAAAGGAATTCGATGATCCCTTTGTTACAAAGACTCCTCTCAGTATCGTGTACATATAGACCGGATAGGGTATGTGCAAAAGAACTTTTCATTATTTGCTCAACGGGGCCTAAACTGGAATGCAAGCCTTACTTTACCATCCGAATCTAGTAGACTTCTTCTAATTAATCTACCATCCTATCAAACCGTAGAACGATGCTTGGCAATACTTTTATTTATAAACTTATTCACTTGGATGTGGAGACTCCAGAGTTATTGGTTCGCCTAAACTTATCTGTGCCTAATAGAATTACCAGGAACTTTATTCCTCTAACTTTAAATAAACTATGATATGCATGAACCTTTTAGAGTACTCTTTATCACTTTTCGCGATCTCGTTTTTCACACCCATTTGGGAATAGGGCTGCTCGTGTACGAAGTACTGCTTGGTGTCGTACGGGCCACTTGCTTGTTCATCAACGTCCGAAAAAAAAAGGCATGTTCATTTACGAGTCGAGCAAGAACAGAGGCTTACCGAACCATATGGACGTCATATCTAAGGGACACTATGTGTGCTGGGCTAACTTTCGTGGAAAAGTGTCTCCAATTTGTGTTCTTCGACCACTCCTGAATCTCTGCGACCGGTTTGACACAAAAACCGACAACGTCGAAGGATGTGTGATCTCGGAGTCTGTCCAAAGGAAAACATTCGCGAATCGCAATACCTTTATTTTTGGCAGTTACAGAAGCGTTGCTTTAAAAGTCTCCCACGATGTAAGCTACTGCATCGGTAGCGACTCGTCCCAAACTAGCTTTCGAAGCCACAGTTTCTGCAACAACATCTATGCCTTTGTAACCTTTATTTTTGGCAGTTACAGAAGCGTTGCTTTAAAAGTCTCCCACGATGTAAGCTACTGCATCGGTAGCGACTCGTCCCAAACTAGCTTTCGAAGCCACAGTTTCTGCAACAACATCTATGCCTTTGTAACCAAAGGTCACAAGAGGCCAAGTCCAGGAATCATCTAACCGAAAGTAATCTTTAACCGGTAACCAAACCACGCCTGCGCCTGACGGCATTAAATCGCTATTTACGTTTCGCTTTTTCGTATTGGGTCAGATTTAAAGTTCAAACTAACCAAAAATCTACCGGACTACAATCTTTGATTGTTTTTCTTAAGGTGTTGTTCACAAAGTTGCTGCTCAGGAGTATGGACTTTAGCCTTGGACGTCCTCCACAGATCAACATTTCTCCAACGATTCCTCCTGGTAGCTGAGATGTACCATTTTGTCATCCTTTACGTTATTTTCAGAGGCACATCTCCTTTACACTATACAGCCGAGAACTGTTTTTGTAAGATGGTAAACATAGGCCCCTGCTTTATCTGCCCAAGAGATAAAATTTCAAAGAACGTATCTGCACCGATAAGCATATCTATTTTTTGGGGCTTGAAAAAGAATTGGAATGCCAACTGAATATTTGATTCGAATGATAACCCAAAATATTTTTTATGATCCAAAGATCAGACAACAACTTGCAATTCCCTATTCGCGACATCACAACCGTGTATATTTTCTTTGTAGCTTGGACATTAGTCCCACCAATGCCTCGAGAAAACATCATCTCTTGTAATTTTAAGTTTCTGAGCGAAATCGAAGATTTGCTGAACTGTTAGAGCTGCGAAGAAAGCGCAGCTTCCAACTTGACGTTCTAAATTGCAATACACGCATTGTACAGGGTCGTTTCTGGCAGCGACATACGACATTGGTAACGCCTGTTCAGGGCCGCCTCACATTCGCTCCGAAGTGGAAGCGAAGTATAATCTAACTGTTCTTCCCATTTTCTTCTAGTTCCTGCATCGCCCTTGCTTATTACCAAATGTATTAATAAAGCATTAGTAATGTGTTTATCGTTTGTCTATAATTTAGAAAGCAAGAAGTCACAAGGGTCTGTATCTGGGCCGATGAGTGTTCTCAACGCTGTAGCTGAAGTTAAGTTAAGTTATTAAGTTACGATACGTTTGGTTTATACTATTCATGCAAACATCTCGTTTGTTTTTAAGCTCTTCGTAATCCTTGGTTGCCATTGCGTTTATATTTATTAATTTTTGTTGCTATCGAAGAAAATAATGTATGAAAAAAACAGAAGAGAAATATGACGAGAAGTACAACAAAATATGAGCCCTACGACCCAGCACTGAAGGGGAGCATACGCCAAAGCTCAAGCGTACAAGCAACGAATATATGTATAAGCATTATGCTGAAAGGCGCGGGAAAATTCTTAGGCAAACTGCGACACAGGTTTTTTGCCAGGATTTTTTCGGACTTACACTTTTTACAATTCGCACTGCTTTCCAGCTTTTTTTTTACCAATACCCTAAATTGGTGCTCACTAGGAGGAAAATGGGGGAATTTAATTTGCACTAATAGGGTCGGCGACGAATATTTTAATGGTAAAAGCGATTCACTTATAATTCGAAATATATATGTATATGGCGGGATTATAATTGTTAGCACATGAAACTTCATTATCTTGGTTAGAAAATAAATAAATGCTAAAAGTTGAAAGATGGGCCAAAAGACAATTAACAAAAGGCCACAGATTAACAATGCGGTCTTTGATTTTCAAAGTGAACGGTCGTGTTTTTTTTCTGCGCTTCGAATCTTGCATTTTGTTTCGTTTATTCCCATCGGTGGGTTTTATCAAAACAATTTTAATTTTCTTCCGGTTATTCAAACATACATTTAAACTCCGTTCGCTTCGCGAGTGCACTTGTAATAATACTAATTAATTGTTTTAGTTTTCGTAATTCTTATCAGTGTTTTCTTTTCTAATATCCCCCCCGTTTCTCTTTTTTGCATGCACTTTAACTAATTTACGCTCCCGCTCTCTTGCTCTCTTTGCTTTGAAAGTTCTAAGCGTGCAGTTTCTGCGCTCTTGCGGTACTTATAACTGCTCGCTTATACATTTCTTGGTACAGTGGTTCCAATAGATAAACTAAATAATAAAAATTTAGTCTGCTTCTCCAAAAAATACAGCCTCGTAATCAGGGCTGACCAGTCTAATATGACTTGCTGGCTGTGTGAAAATATTGTGCACACCAAGTGCGCCGGTTTTACTGCCCGCACAAGTGGTGACCTTTCAAAGGGGCCCAATTTGCAGTTTTGTTGTGACGCTTGTGTCGAGGTTGCGAACGAGATGAAATCGTTCATGCGCCAAACTAAAGGCGGCCTGATGGGGCTGATTAGCTGTTTCGGAGTTGCTAGAGATAGTTTTCGCCGAGCTGATGATCTCCTCTTTGCGCTGGACTCGCAGTTAAATAGTCGTAAGCTATTAGAAGAGTCCCCTAAGCGCAAAAAGGCCGGTGGTGGTAAGGAGCAAAAGGGGAACACCCCGCAACCGAAATCAAAAAAACAATAGAGCATTCCGGCGGATCAGCAGCTGATTTCAGCAAACCCTCAAATGTTGCTAAGATCAGCAGCTAAAAAAGATTCGGTATCCGAACAATCCGTAACAGAATGCATGCAACTAGGGACTTCTAAGAATTCCGATTTGTCCGTAGTGGTTTCACAATTAGTGAAACCTATCTCTCATATTGTAGCATCACCACCACAAGGGACTACTGAGTCCGGACAACCGGCTCAAGTTGGTTTTGCAGAAACAATGTCTGCTCCACCAAAATGCCTTTCAGTGGTTCCACTAAAGAAACCAATTTTCGTTTCTCGGCTTTCCCCTGATCAAACATCTTCTGATGTATTGTCATATATACAAGACAAAACTAAAGGCGATTGTAATAGTGTAAAGGTGGAAAAGTTTAAGTTTTCTTATGCTAGAGACATTTCATCTTTCAAGATAACTGTCCCTAACGAGCTTTTTGCAGCCATATGCTCGGGCGACTTTTGGCCGTATAATATGGTTGTAAAAGAGTTCGAGGCTAAGATAAAGAAGAGTAAAACTTCCTAGTCGAAGCCAAACCAGTGTACCAATTTCAAAAAACTAACTTCTAACCTCCTTCTTTCCTATCAGAATGCAACAGGTTTGCGTAGCAAACTCACTAAATTGTATTCCGATAGCCATTCCTTTGCATCTCATATTATTGTGTTTACAGAAACCTGCTTAAAGCCGGAGATCTTTAGCTCCGAAGTTTTTCCAGGTAAGTACACAATATATAGGTATGACCGTCCCTCTAGACGGGGAGGTGAAGTCTTAATTGGAGTTCATTCAAACCTCCCGTCTGAGAAGTTATTTATTGATGAATATAATACCATTGAATTTATTTGTGTAAAGTTATCGCTTCCTGGTAACTTTATATACATTACTTGCTCATATATTCCGCCGTTGTCTGAACTTCCTGATTATTTAAATCACCTTTCCGTTATTTAAATCACATTTCGTCCATGGTTAATAAAGCCAGAGGAGTGCTTGGATTTATTAAAAGGTGGTCAAAAGAATTCGATGATCCTTATTTAACTACAACTTTATTTATTTCGTTAGTCTGTCCGATTCTGGAGTATGGGTCTCCCGTCTGGAGTCCGCAATACGGAATACATATTGGTCGTATTGAATCAGTACAAAAAAACTTTCTTCTTTTTGCTTTACGGCGCCTAAACTGGGATGCAAATCTTAACTTACCTTCTTATTCTAGTAGACTTCTGTTGATTAATTTACCCTCCCTAGCCAACCGTAGAACGATGCTTGGTACTGTCTTCATTTATAACCTTATATATGGTGATATTGACTCTTGGCACTTTTCTGTGCCAAGTAGATTAACTAGAAATTATATTCCCCTAATTTTAAATCATTGTAGATCTAACTATGCCTTGCATGAGCCTTTCAGAGTATTATGTTCTGACTATAATAGACTTTTTCCTGTAATCTCAAATCTTGACTCTCTGCCGATCTTAAAACGATTAATACTAGCTTCATTGGTACAAAATTGATCTAACTATTACTTTTTTCCCCGGACTCTTACCTATATTTCCTTATTTCGCGTCTATCTTCTCGCGAATCGTGCCGTTCGAAACACGGCTGCGCCCCTCGGTCGGTTGGGCGGGTAAGTGGGCCGTGGGACTCCGCGCACACAAAAAAAAAAAAAAAGCTCTGAGTTAATTTGCA
This sequence comes from Drosophila prolongata, assembly GCA_036346975.1. NCBI lineage: Eukaryota > Metazoa > Arthropoda > Insecta > Diptera > Drosophilidae > Drosophila > Drosophila prolongata. The sequence continues at coordinate 13,044,135 of JAYMZC010000387.1, read as the reverse complement.
TTTTGATTGGCAATCAGCAACAGCATCAGACGATAAGAAAATCAAGCTGGTAAAGGTAGCACAGCCAACAATATTTTGATATGCTTATACAGATATTTATGTATTTGTGCATATGGGCATTTTTACCAAAAGTCGCTAAAGCTACATTTGCATATGAATATAATATTGCCATTAATTGTTGTTTAATACTTTTTAATTTACGCAATTGAATCAGTTATTTAGTCTTAGTAGAAAAACTATGAGCTATCTAACGATAACTCGAACGAACAACCTATCTGATAAGTCGAGGGAACTGTAAAATAATATCCTTCTGCAAAGGATAGTAACCTAAGAAGGCTCGAAAGATTCTAATTGATAATTACGGCATAAAAAACTCTGATTGCTTCGGCATTGCTGCTTTTCGTACTACGGAAATACCCATATTCGATGGCTTACATATGTAGGTGAAGTGTGTTGGCGGACACTTACCCTGGAACGAAAACCATAAATTGACTAGAAACTGATGCTCCAGCGAGGATAGCAGTTCCACCTCCTTGATGATACCGACCAGTGCTCCTCGCGGTTCGCAGGCCGAGCAACTTACATATTTCATGGCGAACAGGATCCCGCTATCCCGCTTTTGTACGATGCAAACCTGCAAAAAGCATCCTGTGAGGTCGAGGGTTTTCTTGGGAATATCTGAAGGCTGCTCCTACCTTTCCAAAACTGCCCTTGCCTATGGGGCGAAGTATTTGGAAGGGATCAAAATTGACTGTAAAGGGAGTAGAAGATATATGCGTCAGGACACTGGCAGTGCAGCATGTAGCCCATTTCGGGCACTCCGTCATGGTAAGAGGACTTTGGTAGAATTTGCCTCAACTGAAGTCTCTGGCGGGGGCACAGGAAGAACGGTGGCAGAACGTCCACTTGCAGCAGCCGCAGATTGGGAAACCTGTGCCCGGTCCAGGTAGCTGATCCTCAGCTCGTTCAGCCGCTGGATGGTGCTCGGCAAGAGGAATTCGAAGTTCTGCGAAATCTTGCTATGCCGGTGGCGCCAAATGCTACCCAGGAGGTGACGGCAGCGTCCGTAGCTCTGCAGCATGGAAATCTGGTCGGGCAGCTCTAGAAATTCCAATATCCGCCACAAGCACAGGTCGTCCATCAACCCGAAATCCATTGCATTCGGTTCGCATCGGTTCGCCTATGAAAATTGTACAGGAGAACCGCCCAGGGCACGACTACTTCGTTGTTTTTCGATCGTTCTATGTGATACTAACTGGCGAAAACGATTTGAGGCCATACTTAAAAGGAAACTATTTTAAAATATATGTAAAATACATTTTAAATAGATAGAAAATCGCGTTGACTTTCTACATTTTCAAAATAAAATAAATTCGGCATAAGCTTTCTGCTTTATGAATACCTGGTTGGCCGATTTCCCATCAATCAGTTATATGGGGACTATAGGATATAGTCGGCCGATCCTTATGATATTGGGTAGGTCGGATTGATTGGCCAAAAATAAAACCCATAGAAAATACCAACTTCTTAGCTTTACAAACACCAAAGTTATGGCATTTCCGATCAATCAGTTATATGCCGGCTGTAGGGTATAGTCGGCCGATCCCGGCCGTTCCGACTTATATACTGCGTCCAAAGAAACGAAGGGTGTGCAAAGTTTCAATTCGATATCTTTAAGACTGAGAGACTAGTTCTCGTAGAAACAGACAGACGAACAGACAAACTGTATGATTGCAGCTCAACTTTAAAAAGAGAGGACAGATTGGCATTTTATTCACCAGACAGGACCCTTTCGGAGGTATTTTTGAAGCTGGAGTGAAATCCATGAAACACCATCTGAAAAAGGTAATCGGGGAAAATAGTCTGACATATGAAGAGATGTTGACACGTTTATGTCAAATAGAAGCATGCTTAAATTCAAGACCATTGTAGACCATAGAAAATGAATTTGAACAAGAGGAAATATTAATACCAGGACATTTCTTGATCGGTAGACATCCGCTAGAAATAGTTACACCAATCGCAAATGAATGAATGGGAAATTTAGATAAGTTGATTTTGATTAAGAAAAAATAAAAATAGATTTCTGGGTTAAGTATAAGGCTTAGTATTTGCACACTGTACAACAACGGCACAAATGGAAGAGGGAAAGTCTTAATTTAAAAGAAGGGCAAATTGTCATATTAAAAGTTGAAAATAGCCATTCAGAAAGGCCAATGGGGAAAGTGGAAAAGGTCCATACAAGCAAGGATGCAAAGAGAAAATAAATAAATCTTCGACTTTATATCTAGACCCAATAGGTGATGTAGAGATTGTAATAATTGATTTGTAAAGCCTAGTATCCAGATCGACGAAAACTGTACGCCAGTCATGAGAGAGAGCGAGAGGCAAACAGCTGGCGTTCACTTTCGTCGGGCCTTTTTTTCACGTCGGTCTCCTGATCGACGAAAAAAATACCAGAAAATTCCATAGCGTTGCCAGTCTGCGGAAATTAACTTTGGGTGAGCCCTAGCGAAAAGATTAAAAAATTTAATCTTTTGGCGTGCGCTTCTCACTGAACATTATAAGAAATGGAGGGAAAAACTCACAAAAGTCGATTGCAGGTGTTTACATGTGAGGACAAAATAACATTAATACTATCTGGGGTGCCTCTTGTCAGAGCAAAATGTTTTTTAGGTCCAGAATGTACGAAAAAACACAATAAAAGTGCAGCTATGAACTTTAAATTAGCAAATAATTATCAGTAAATTAAAAAAAAACAACTGTTAAATTTAAATTGTATTGTTTTTTAATTTCTTTGTACAGCGGCAGACTTGTTTTGCCAAGGTAGTTGATAATATCTTTTAAAGGCTCTTTCTCGCAAATACGATATTTGAATTTTAACTGCTTGTCAACAAACCCAGCTGATTGACAGTACGACCGTAGCACGCTTAAATCTGATAAACTCTCAAACTTTTGGTCACACTGGAAAGATTAAAGTTTTTACGCTAGCGTAATCGTTTGTCGATCTGGATACTAGGCTTAAATATTGAATTTAACCCTCTAAGACGTAAGCCTGGCTGAAGGAACGTATTACGTTTTTGGACTTAAAGCCTAGTATCCTGATGGACGAAAAAAATACCAGAAAATTCCATAGCGTTGCCAGTCTGCGGAAATTAACTTTGGGTGAGCCCTAGCGAAAAGATTAAAAAATTTAATCTTTTGGCGTGCGCTTCTCACTGAACATTATAAGAAATGGAGGGAAAAACTCACAAAAGTCGATTGCAGGTGTTTACATGTGAGGACAAAATAACATTAATACTATCTGGGGTGCCTCTTGTCAGAGCAAAATGTTTTTTAGGTCCAGAATGTACGAAAAAACACAATAAAAGTGCAGCTATGAACTTTAAATTAGCAAATAATTATCAGTAAATTAAAAAAAACAACTGTTAAATTTAAATTGTATTGTTTTTTAATTTCTTTGTACAGCGGCAGACTTGTTTTGCCAAGGTAGTTGATAATATCTTTTAAAGGCTCTTTCTCGCAAATACGATATTTGAATTTTAACTGCTTGTCAACAAACCCAGCTGATTGACAGTACGACCGTAGCACGCTTAAATCTGATAAACTCTCAAACTTTTGGTCACACTGGAAAGATTAAAGTTTTTACGCTAGCGTAATCGTTTGTCGATCTGGATACTAGGCTTAAATATTGAATTTAACCCTCTAAGACGTAAGCCTGGCTGAAGGAACGTATTACGTTTTTGGACTTAAAGCCTAGTATCCTGATCGACGAAAACCGTACGCCAGTCATGAGAGAGAGCGAGAGGCAAACAGCTGGCGTTCACTTTTCGTCGGGCCTTTTTTTCACATCGGTCCCCTGATCGACGAAAAAAATACCAGAAAATTCCATAGCGTTGCCAGTCTGCGGAAATGAACTTTGGGTGAACCCTAGCGAAAAGATTAAAAAATTTAATCTTTTGGCGTGCGCTTCTCACTGAAAATTATAAGAAATGGAGGGAAAAACTCAAAAAAACTCGCAAAAGTCGATTGCAGGTGTTTACATGTGAGGACAAAATAACATTAATACTATCTGGGGTGCCTCTTGTCAGAGCAAAATGTTTTTTAGGTCCAGAATGTACGAAAAAACACAATAAAAGTGCAGCTATGAACTTTAAATTAGCAAATAATTATCAGTAAATTAAAAAAAACAACTGTTAAATTTAAATTTTATTTTTTTTTAATTTCTTTGTACAGCGGCAGACTTGTCTTGCTAAGGTATTTTTAAATGCTTTCCTAACGCTACAAGTTGATAACTTATAATAAGTGCGATAGTCACGTAGGACAAATTACTTATTAATACAGATTTGACATAGTTATTTGGAAATTTAAATGGAATTCTTAAAATTACGCTTAAACATAAAAGGTTAAGGAAAAGAAAAGGGTCGCTTTGTTGTTTTATTTTTTTTGTTTTTTTTTTATATTGTGATAGTATCTTGTAGGTGTAATGTGAGTTTTGACTTAAACTGCGTGGCGCTACTAATATTTTTTAAAGGGTTTGGGAGCTGGTTCCATAGCCTTATTGCGTGTACGAAAAACTGCCTTTCAGAAAGTAGAGATCTGTGTCTTATTTGAATGAGGTTATTTGCTCTTCTTGAGGAAGTGAATCTTAATGCTTCAAAGAGATAAGTTGGTTCCCTCGTGTAAATTATTTTGTGCAGATATATTAAAACTCTTAGTTTCATCCAATCGGTCAAATTAAGTTCAAATATTCTATATGCATAGCTTGTAACATGGTCAAATCGACGTAAATTGAATATAAATCTTGCTATATTATTATATGCAACTTTTATTTTTTGATGGCTGGCTGCATCGCAATTTGAAAAAATTTCTATCCCATAAAAAAGGGTAGGGATTAAACAGGTCTTGGCAATTAACATACGAACATTTATGGGTAACAGACTTTTAACCGGACAGAGAGATCTTAGTAAACCGTACGTTTTGCCTACAGCCTTATTTATATGGTCATTCCAACTAAGTTTATTATTGAATATGATACCCAAGTTTGTAGCATTTTCAACATATTTAATGGGCATGCTGTTTATCATCAATGGCTGCAGGTCAGCAATATTTACTTTCTTTTTATATATTACGAGACATTTACATTTTGTTGGGTTTAGACCAAGGCCATTGTCTTTGGCCCAGCTGCTAACTTTACCAAGCTCTCGATAGCATATATTCACACACTCGTTAATTCTAATAATGGGACGGCTAACATACATCTGGACATCATCTGCGTACATGTGAACATCACTATTTGACAACACTCAGGGAAGGTCATTGACATACAGAGTAAACAGTAAAGGTCCAAGAACTGAGCCTTGAGGCACACCACGTTTAAGGACTACAAGAGAAGACGAAACATTTGATATTACTACAGACTGCCGACGATTTTTTAGTTACGCGGTCATAAGTTTGACAGAAGTTGTTAAAAAATTGAACTGAGTTTTCAATTTTGAACACAGAACTTCATGATTAACAGAGTCAAAAGCTTTACTATAGTCAAGAAGTACTAGAAGCGTCACGTTGGATTTGTCTGCATGTCCGAGATTTTTAGGATTGCCGAGGTGCAGCCACGTTTTATTCTGAATCCCGATTGGTTGTTGTTAAGTAGAGCATTATCACCTATATAAGCGTTTATTTGGGCTGCCATAATGTTCTCAAAGGCTTTAGATAAGAACGGTAGAATTGATATAGGTCTATAATCCTTGTTGGCTTTCATAATTGGGATAATTTTTGCGATTTTCCAACAGTCAGGAAATGCGGATTTTGTAAATGCAGTGTTAAAAATGTGAGTAATGTATGTACGAATTTTAGGAAGTATTATTTTAATGAATTTAGGATTTATTTCGTCTAGTCCGATTGCGTCTGATTTAATTTTAAGAATATTGACGAGAACTTCATACTGATTAACACAAACAAATCTAAAACTATTATCACAGAAATGTTCAGGTACTGAATTCAGGTACAAATTGTTATCGCCGATTTCAGGTACATTGCATTCTGAGAGTTGTTGGTTTAGCTCTTCGACATTAACATCCTGTCCCGGCGTTAATTTTTTTTCCTATCCCTAGTGACTTGATTTCTTTCCAGGTTTGTCTAGACGATGTTGAGTTTTTGAATTTTCGAAAATAGAATTTTGACTTTGCGGTGTCAATAAGTTTAGTGACTGTGTGTCTCAATGATTTAAATTGGGCATAATGTGGCGGAGTCTTATACCTTTTCCACTTTTGATATGCAAAGTTTCGCTTTTGTATTGCTGACTTAATTTCATTATTAAACCAAGGTTTAATAAAATGTATAATGTGTTTACTTGTGATTGGAACGAAACAATTGTACAAGTAACTAATATTACGTTGAAGCAAACTGAGTTGTTCGTCTACATCTGGAAGACAGTAAATGTCATTCCAACTGCATTTTTCGAGTTCGGTATTAAGAAGGTAATAGTCAATATTATTAAAATCCCTAAATACTATTTTTTCGTCATTATACTGAAGGTCAAAATTATAGGTCAAGTAAATAAGGTCATGTTTTGAAAACGACGGCACAATGAGTTGGTCATACAAACATATTTTTTCAACATCACTAACAAAAAAAACATCTAACAGTGAGCTGCATGTTCTGCTGAAATGAGTCGGGTAAGTGGAGTTTACAAGATTCAAGCCTAGTGATTCCATGTTAATTTTAAGGTGCTCTTCCCGAAGTATGTTGCTGTTGAGATCACCCGCTTAAAGTATATCTTCGTAATTTATTGTGATGTCTGATAGCTTATTTAAAATATCGTCATAGTTAATGCTACTACGTGGGCGGTATATGCAACCCAGCAGCATTTTTTTTTGTGAGGACTGATTTTTAATTTCAAGGAATAAGTATTATATTGGGCTGCTATCGGGATGTTTACATATAAACTTGGACACTAATTTTGTACTAACATAAATTGCTACACCACCTCCATGACTGACACGGTCCGCTCGGTAGACATTATAGCCATCACACGAAATTATAACATCACAAACATTAACGCCAAGCCATGTTTCAGAGACACATATAATATCTAGACCAGAATTTACAAATAAATATTTAAACTCATCGACTTTTCTCGGCAAACTTTGAGCATTAATGTGACAAACTTTAAGCCCAACTCTCTGCTTTGTGAGTATGCGCAATAGGGTATGGCTATTTCCTTCATTTAGGTCTTCCATTTCCAAAATTTAAATAAAATTATTAGCTGCTCACGCACTAGATATGAAAAATTGAATTGATAAAACATCACGGAGAACATTAAGTAAACAAAGCGACCTCCAATCATTTTTAATCTAACAAATACTAAAACTATGGATCTACGTTTAAAACTAATCTCGAAATGAACTATTTCTCGACGGGCCTCCCAAATTGTTGGTCAGCTCAGAAAGCTCGTACAAGCTCCGCACGTGGTGAGCTTCCACTCCGTCGATCATCTTTACAAAGACATCTCCACGTCGAGTAAAGACAGCTGTGAGGCGCTTGTGCTTTTTGAGATGCATTGCTCTCTTGAAGACCTCGTAATTATGCTTTGTCAGCTGTTCATTTATGTAGATCAGTGCTGGAGACCAATTAGCTGTAAGCTCAGTTGTGTTTTTGTAGTTCGCCGGTATGCCCCTATTGCTCGTAGTAACGCCGCTTTTTCACGCACGTGATCCATCTTTATATGGATAATCGGGTCTACAAGTGTTTGGCCAGTTTGTCGGGGCCGCACTCTGTAGATAGATCTCACCAGTGGAGGCGGAGTTAAATGGAGTGAAAAACAGAGCCGGTTGAAAAGCGTTTTAAGATTTTCTCCCTCCGCTTGCGGTAACCCATGCCAGCGCAAGGTACATGAGACCGCTGCGTCTTCCTCTGCTACACATTTGGCTGCCAGTCTGGCATCCAAGTCTCCAACCTGTTGCTTCAGCTGATCAACCAAACCTCCAGCAGTGTTTGGTGCCGCCAATTTGCCGGTCAAGTCGTGGACCTGCTGCTTCAGCTCAGCTACCACCTTTACCTCATTCTCCAGCTGGCTCACACGTTGAGTGAGAGTATGGATCTCTTCGGTCATCGCCTGGAACTTTTCCTGGAGAGAGCTGAGGAAACGTGCCTCACTCTCTCGAAACTCCTGGCCCAAGATTTTCTTCTGCTCATCAAATCTGGCATCCATCAGTTGGAGCATCTTGACGGATGTTGCATCAGACAAGCGGGTAGCCCTCTGATCAGGGCTTGTTGCAACCCGCACACGCTTATTCGCCGACATGTTGTGGTTTTTATTTTGTTATGTGTTTATTTCGTGAGAGTTGAGTGATTTTTTGTTTGTTTCTGAGTGGTTTTATTCTGTTTCTATTGCGTTTGACTGTATTACGGTTATTTCTTCTGTTTGTAAGTGTTTCGTTTGAGTGAGTGTTGCAATTTATTTAACTGCACTTTTTTGCCTCTAGAAAATGTATGTTAATTTGTTTATTTGAAGTACAATTGTTTTATGTGCACTGAATCGGTGTATCGCGGAGGCTTACGCGGTTGTTGTTAAAAATTTGATGGTTTATTATGCGTATTTCTTGTGTTTTAGGCCGAAATTCCGAGGAGCTCTAGGATTTGCGACTTTCTCTCTTTCTTTGATTCGCAAAGCCGAAAATTTGCTGGTAAATGTTCTATATACGGACACCTGTTCTTCGCAGAGACCTTAAAGGCTCTTTCCCGCAAATGCGATATTTGAATTTTAACTGCTTGTCAACAAACCCAGCTGATTGACAGTACGACCGTAGCACGCTTAAATCTGATGAACTCTCAAAATTTTGGTCACACTGGAAAGATTAAAGTTTTTACGCTAGCGTAATCGTTTGTCGATCTGGATACTAGGCTTAACAAATAAACTAACAGCTTTTCAATTAATAAAAAGCACACAAAATTATGAGTCTCAGCTTTGAAAGCTCTTAGATGCTTCTAATGGGACTTATATTTCGGTACACACAAAACATATGTTTTTTCGGGCGTAAAATTTGGTCTACTGTATGTTGTGTTTTGCTGTTCAAATATTAATAAATATTTAAAACCCATCCAGCTTATAATTTTTTTCTTGAAAGGTAAGTTTATTTACTATTAAAATTAAGTTGCAGATTTGCAAATATATAAAAGGCATTCGTTGTGACAGCGAAATTGCGATTCGTGCCTTGTGGCACGTTTGGGGATTCAAGACAACTTTTGTTGCCAGCTGATAATTTCACAATTGATTGCAATTTGTGTTTGTTTCTGTTCCGTCGGATGAAGAAGTGTTAAGCTCAAGTGACGACGAGGACGCCGACATTGATATAATGTAGGCTCTTAATACTGCATTAGAGGATACTGAGACTATATCACTTATTGAGAGTAATGTTGAAAATGTCCAAAACAATGCACAGAAAGCTGAGACTTCCTAGAAAGCTACAAAAAGACCGCGATCACCATTACAAACCGGCGTGCGCATCTCTGGTGGGTTCAATGGAGTAAGATTCTGTATCGAGAGAAATGTATGCAGTTGCACGTTAACAATGTTGCATTTCGAGTTAACAATGTAGCATTTTTCGCTGCCAGCAGAAATAAAGGAGCTCGAAACTCCTTTAGAGCTCTTTTGCTTCGTTAATGCGGAAATCATGAATATGATCGTCAAAATGAAACACCACTTGCGTCAGTACCTGCCAAATAAGCCGCACAAGTGGGGCATTGAACTATTTGTATTGTGCGATTAATTTGGATACGCATACCGCTTTGAGATCTACATCGGTGCAGGTGATAATGTGGTCTTACCTGGTCACAAAGATTTTGGTGCTTCGGCCAACATTGTAGAGTGCTTAACACAAACCGTAGAAAGATTTTAGAATCACATCATTTACTTCGATAATTTTTATACATCTCTGCCTTTGATGGTTTATCTAAATACCTATAGCCTTGGCACGGTGCGAGGAAACCGTATCCCCAATTGCATGCTACCAAACGATATTGCCATCAACAAATTTGGGTTATTCTCATATGGTGTCGACATAGCCAATGTACTCTTGAAAGACAGCAAGCCTGTTCGCTTTTTGACCACCTATGTGGGTGTAAAGCCATTTGAGAAGACAAACCCTCGTGAAGGAACTGCAAAGGCTGCTCGTTTTGACAGAAAAGCTAAGCGATTAATTTCAATTGATTGCCCCCAAATTGTGCATGAGTATAACGCTCACATGGGCGGCGTAGATCTTATGGACGGCCTAATGGGACGCTATCATATCAGAGAAAAAACTCGTGATGCTGCAACTCGAATTTTTTATCACCTAATTGATATGGCAGCCACCAACGCCTATATTTTACACAGACGTATCCAAACAGAGAACGAAAGCAAACAAAAATTACTCGCACTCCCAGACTTTCGCGAAACACTAGATGCAGGGCTAATGACATATAGAAACCAAAACTTACCGGGTCGTCCAATCAATACCAACAATGCATCTTCACCGCGATGGGCAAACCAGTCTCCATCCTCTCAGTCACGACGAACAATAAATTCCCCATTTTTGCAGACAGAACGGACAGCAGTCACCACTCTCTCATAGACTTCTTCAGCATGAGCTCAAACATGGTGAAAAATGAAAACATCCAATATCAGACTTGCGGTTTGACCAGCTAAACCATTTCCAAGATTGGTTGGATCGAAACAGTGGAAAAATATGCTGCACGCACTGTAAAACTTCACAAACGCAATGCATATGCACGAAATGCAATCTGCATTTATGCTGCACAGCGAATAAAAACTGTTTTGTAGAACACCATAAGAAAAAATAAAATAAGTCTTCATTATTTGAAAATGTTTTTTTTTTCACTCAAAGCCCCAAGCGTGCCTTCAGGCCCGTTTACCTTTCTTCTCACCTTACAGGTGAACGGAAAATTCTACGTTATTTCTAAGCACACATTTCATTTAAAAAAAAATTATTTCAATACTTTTTTTCTATTATTTTGGAAAGTAGTCTTAGAGGGTTAATAATATTTTATAATATGGACGCAAAAATTGATCATCGCTTTGCGGATCAGTGTCTTTTAGTTCTGAATAACACAGAACGGCAAATCTCAGACCTAGAAGAAAATAATAAACTTTTTATGACTAAGGGTAATTCAAGAATTAAACGATAAGGGATGAAGACGACAGGATGCAGATGGAGAGTAATATGAAGAACTTTTGAAGCAATGAGCATAGCCTAAGCGAGTTAAGTGGGAAGCAAACCTCCTTAGTCGAGTATACTGATATATTGAAACAAACGACTGATAAGGTTAACTCCAATTTTAAAGGAATGAATACTCATTATACATCGGTTGATGTCGTGGAAATGTACTGTATTGATTAAAATCGTTTCCCGAATTTACAAAATTTCCAAAGTTTGAGTAAGTGACAGGGTTGTTTACGTTTGGCTGTGAGGTAGCACAGTCTGCGAATTTCTGTGAAGAAGAAAAGTGCACGTTGTGAGTCTGAGTCGGGTAGATAACATTTCGCTGTGACGTAGCAAAGTGCATGTTGTGTAGTTGAGTTGGGTACGTATCGTTTTGCTGTGATGTAGCAAGGTGCATGTTGCGTAGTTGAGATGGGTAGATTTCGTTTAGCTATGACTGAGGCGTTGCCACATCTACGTTTGGTAAATTCGCTACCTTGATGCACATGCATCTTGTTGGATCGTAGGTCGATTGGTTGTTGGTGCCATTTTTCGTCATGCCTATAACTCGTTGTCTCACTACCGTTGGCTGGCTGAACTTCGTTTACTGTTGCAGATTTTTCGATTGGTGATGAAATTACTGAAGGGTGGAAAGATCGCTCCTGAAGCTCTCGTACCGTTTTCTCCAGCTCGACAACCTTCTTTTGAAGTGACTGGTTTTCTGCATTTATGTACTCATCGTCGCTGTTTTGGGAGTTCAATCTTTTAAGCATGTCCTCATGATTTCCCGATGTCGGGAGTCCCGCTTCTCTGCACTTATGTTGTAGGGCTTTCTTAGTTAAATAGTTCTTCCCCGGCATCGTGAATTACTTTCGTTTTACGTATGTAATTTTATTTTGGCTCGCTTTCACTTATTGCGCACTATCCCACTTCTGAGAATGTCACACATATTCCAATACCTTGTCGTTGTGTAGGGAAATGTGTGAGTCGCGGTTGATATGTCAGGAATAAGGCGAACAGATAGCGCGGCTTACGGTGAATAAGGACACTAACTCGTAGTATTAATTTTATTTTAATGATGAACAACTGGCTTATAAAATATGTATGGATACAGTTATACGTTATTTAATTTATGCGTTGCGATATGTCGTTCTCGCGGAGCGGACGTTGCTCGTGTCGTTCTCGTTCTCCAATTATTCGCCAACTTAATTTTGAGTTGCCAGACCGTTGCTGTCTAATGGTTCTCCATCCGAACTGGATCGTGACAGAATGATTATGGTGCAGGTAAATTCCAAGTACTTAGTTTATAATTTCGAGATTGTTGCATATCAACGCTCAATAAATGTCAAAGGTGTCAGTCTAATGAAGGGGTTTGTAAAGGAAGTTGGCCTTGGAGTAGTGCTAAGCTTAGGCCTCTCAAACAAGGAATAAAACTGCACGTTTCAATTAATTGTCGTGAGCAAGTCTTATTGGTTCGAGTTAGGGAAGAAAGTAGTTGGCTTTTTAAGGTTTAAATTCAATCCAAAGCTAGTATTCAATACAGTAACTCTAAGTTAGACATTGTAGATTTACCTGATCAAGGAATATTAACGCTAAGGTCACTAAGGTAACTGCTGATAAAATATTAGTTACCCAAAAGAGTATTCAGTTGGAAAATAAGGCAACATTGGCATTGTCATACATTGCAGAAGTTAATGAAATACCGAAAATTGTTGGGATTCAGCTCGACTCGCCTTTAATTAATCATACTAAAGAAATCCTTTATTTAAAAACTCATAAGCTGGAATTAAAAGAACTTGGTTTTCATCATTTAACTGGACATACGTCTTTAATTCTAGAAATTATAATAAAAATCATTTTAATTGTACATTTTATAAGAAAAATAAACATAGCTTCCTAAACAGTCTTAATACAGCACTCAAATTAATGTAATGTTTAATAATAATTAACTAATTCAATTACGAACAAAAGATAATGAAGGTGCTTATGAAAGTACTGTTTCTACTATAAACATGTCAAAATTTCTAACATTGTATGGAAAATACCACATGTACAATTGTCTGATGCCTATAAACCTTACATGTTTGTATTATTAAACAAACAGACACCTTTATTGCTAGCATTCAGTTGGAATATCTTTTATAATCCAGTAGGTGCACAGAGTACTTCATTTTTATGGAATGTAAAACTAGAATTACAATTAATAAATTTATGTGATGTCTACCTAAATTCTGAAGTAAATCCATATGATAAACTGAATCATAATTTTAGTTTGAATAGATATGCTCTATTATATGACATATATGTGAAATTGTAAAAAAGTTATTATGTACATGAACCACAACCATTATTTTCGCTGGAGAAATTTAAAAATAGGGCTCCCAATATGGTTTTCGATGCGACTCATCAAAATGAAACAGTGAAAAGTGAACCAATTGATGAAAGAATTGATGTCAAGCAATAAATAGTACCTCCACAAACATCAGCATATTGATAAAAATTATTTGAATATTCACAAACTAGGTTGAAAAATGATGGCAAAGAGGACGTGGAACAAGAATAGCCTTCTATATTTCCAGTAAAACTAGATCTTGCAGATTTTATTTTGAACGAGAGTGAACTACTCCCTTCTGCGTAATGAAAATTCAAGAAGATTAGTGAAGCCTAGGATGTAGTGTTTCGACAGATACAGTGATTGCTGAGGAAGTTTTTGTTTTCTTCTCGATTTTATTATTTATAGTATAGTTTGTTGTTGGTTAACATACTCAATTTGCTAAATACCTCTAAATCAAAAACACACTAGCCTTAAAAATACATTCATTGTTCCACATTTTAATAGCATGCAAATCATTTAATTTTTAATTTCGGAATTTTACTACAAGAATTTGAGATGTTAATTGAGATTTAGATAATTTTTAAATGGATTTCATAATGTATCTGAACCTAAAATATTTTCTAACAAGAAAGGAAGCAAACTTCGGTAATCCGATTTCTATGCCAATATTACTAAAAACAATGAAGCTATGTCGATTTTGCGCTGCATTTTGCCAACGTTTCTATGGCAGCTATATTGTTGTCCGATTTTGACAAATCTAAAATCGTAATTCTGATATAGTAAATAATTACTATATCTCAAGGAATATTTTGATAAATAGAAAAACAGCAAAATACATTTTTTTTTTATTTCTTTTAATTTTTTGATTTTCTTATGGGAGCTATACGATGCAGATGTCCGATTTTAACCTAATTAAAACTGTAATTCCATAATATTTAAATATTACCAAATCTCAAAAAACAAAAAAAACATTATAAAACAACAAAGTTATACTTTATTAAATTTTTGTTTCCGATTGGGAGCTATATGATATAGTCACCCAATCCTGCTCACTCCGACTTATATACTACCTGCTATAGAAAGACAACTTTTGGGAAAGTTTCAAGCAGATAGCTTTAAAACTGAGGGACTAATTTGCGTAGAAATGGACGGACAGACGGACAGACGAACATGGCTAGATCGACTCTCCTGGTGATGCTGATCCCCAAGTGACTTACGTTACCGATAACCGGCGATCCAATTACAAATGCTTTTTTGGTAGTTGCAACTGTGTTTGAACATAAATGCCATTTTGAATTTCCTTGTTGTGAATTAGTAGACTATTTTCCTTTGATGATAATTGAATTTTTCGGACGACTTGAGATCTTGCTGGAAGAATTATGGAATTATTACCTGAACTGTATGTTATTGGAACTTAAATTGGGAAATTCAAATTTTTTGGTCTCATTATGTGCCAATCTTCAGTGGGATTGAAGTCTAGTTGACAATTGAATTTCTTTATGAAATCAATGCCTATTATTCCATCACATGGTATTGCGAAATGCAAATCTACTATATGAAAATCATGTGGAATAATATATTTACCTGTCTGTATCTCTATAGAAATTAATCCTCTGGTTTTTATTAATTCTTGGCCTATAAACTTTATAGGGTCGATAATGTCTCCTTCACTACATTGTAAACTTTTGACTGACATTATAATACCCTCTGCAAGGGTATAAAACTAATGTTACGTAGGCATATCTAGGGCTATCTAGTCGTAACGGACTTAGGCGGAGATAAAATGGTCAGGCGTATGTGACCATTGGCCTTGTTAAGCTCTTTCCTTCTAAAATATGAGAATGATATTATTCGTGCATATAAATTATAGGATTTGTCCTGTTCGAATGGTCGGCTAACTCATTGGCCAAAGAGCTTTCCATGTGCTTGAACTTAATACTATCGGGTTATATTTTGCCTAATTTCCCTTTGCGTCGCACTGATCACTTTTTTCATTTTAATAACAATTATTGAAAAAAAGTGGCTTTTTCATAAACTTTAAACAGTTTTTTACGAATTAAAGTATGAAAAATTAAATTTAAAACTTCACAGCTTTTACCATTTTATTTTTTGAAAATCGGACAATTACAAGTAACGTTATTAACGGGCAAAGTCGAATGTGTGAAAAACACCCAGTGTGTGCGTTGTGTTAAAAAACGGAGGTGTGTGCGCTGAGGGTTAGTATAGTTATTGGTCGGGTTAATAAAATTTTGGTTATAACCGTTGTTTCGGTTATATCCTTTGTTTTGGTAGTAGTAGTGACCGTTGTAGTTACCACGGCCTCCTCTACCACGATGGGCTTGTCCTCCACGTGCGTATAATATGGAGTTCGCGTTGCCTGTCATTTCCGTACTACATTGTATGTACTTCGTGACGGCATCGTTCATCGTTGTAAAATTACCAGCTCATTGTTGTGATGGCTTCTTTTGTGCCAAATTAATCAGCATGTTCGGCTGATAAACCTTCATCAATATACGAATCTTCAAGTAACTTTCGTAAATTGTCTATTTCAGTGATGAATTTTTCAGCAGTTTTTCCTTTCTGCGTTGTTTTAGTCAGTTCAGCCTTTAGTACGTCGGATGTTTCACCGACGATATTGGCTTCCAGTTTCGCGATTATTGCCGTAATAGTGGTTTCATTTTGCACCTTATTTAAGGTTGAACCTACTATTTTCGACTTAATTACTTCAATAGCCAAGTGTTCAAATGGTCCTTTTGTCAATTCAACCAATTTGACAGCTGTTATGAATCTTCGTAGATTCAATTTTTGGCCATTGAATTCGGGTATGGCGCTTGCTATATCCTTTATATATGCCCGTTGGGCAACGGTTTCATCGGACATTATGGTCGGTTTCTCTTCTATAACGCTATTGTTTATATCGGAGTCTGTTAAGTCCTGATCTGATAATTCAGATTGCATAAGGACGGCGGGAATGGTGAGGTTATTAATATCTCTTTCTTCTTTTCGGGACCTGTAGAATCAGAGTCATCTGTCTCTGCTGGATCGACTGCTGGCGAATCTGATGATTCTGGTTTGACTCCAGTTTCTACTGTCAATGGAGTATTCAAGATAGTTGGTACCGAAATAGTTAAACTGTATTGTTTTATTGATATTAAGCTTGATCGTAGTTTGATCAAGAACTTGGATACTTGAGACCAGTGGGCTTTGTCTAACCAATCTCTCTGGCCATGTATTAGTATACGCGCTGTGTTGAAGCGGGTTACTAATATTTCAGCATGTTTATTTATAGTAATTTGCTGTATTGTTCTGTTTTGTGTTAATGACATATAAAATTTGTAAAAATCACGTTTTAATTTATTTTACTCCTCAAATAATTCATTTCATTCCATTATTTAACGGAATATGAATTATTTCCTTGAAACCATCATTATAAGATTTCTTCCAAGTATTTCATGATTGTCTATGACAGATCTTACTTGTACACCTGGAATGGTGCTCAATACTATTGCTTTTTGTGTACTTGAGCAATGTATTAATGGAGAGAAGTCTAATCTATACATTTCCATACATTCGAGCTCTAATATGCTCTTCGGGGTCGTTAAGACCAATGTTAGAATTCTTTCACGGAAATTTGGTTCCCTAATGTAAACCTTCTGTATTACTTCTAATGTGTTCATATTTATTAAACAAAATAATTCAACAAAAATAAACAAAAATGTTGGAAATTATTGTTTTGTATTTGAAAAACAATTTCCTTTTTTTTTTAATTTATTTTTTTTTTGTTATATTTTAATAATAATCGTGATTATTGGCAAGTTTTAAATTTTGTCTAAGTCGTTTGGTTGACTTTGAAATCTTTTACGTAAGCACTTGTTGTTTGTTTGTATAGTTTAAAAAACGTATTTGCTACCATTATAACGACGATTATTATTATACCCGTTACTCGTAGAGTAAAAGGGTATATTGTATTCGTGCAAAAGTATGTAACAGCTAGAAGGAAGCGTTTCCGACCCTATAAAGTATATATATTCTTAATCAGGATCACTAGCCGAGTCGATCTAGCCATGTCTGTTTGTCTGTCTGTCTGACTGTCTGTCTGTCTGTCTGTCTGTCTGTCTGTCCGTATGAACGCTGAGATCTCGGAAACTATAAAAGCTAGTAGATTGGCATTTTGCATGTAGATTTTAGAAGTTCCTACTCAGCGCAAGTTTGTTTCAAAATGGTGCCACGCCCCCTTTAACGCCCACAATCGCTTATATACGATTTTAAAAATTTAAATATTTCGGAAAAGTAAAAATGCAGTTTTATTGTGTTTATCAATACCTATCGAAATGTAGAAGAAATTTTTCAAATCGGACCATTCGTTAAAAAGTTATGCGTGATCAAAGTTTCTATCTCCATCTCCCTCGCACTCCCTTTTCCTGAGTAACGGGTATATGATAGTCGGGGCACCCGACTATAGCGTTCTCTCTTGTTAGCAGTATTGTTACCATTTCTTTATCTATTTTTTCCGATTCAATTTTATTTATTACATTTGCCGTGGAATCGACGGTTTTTGTATCTATAAGACCCATGTTGGGCGAATTTTCCAATTTTCTATATTTTATGCCAAATAAATATGGCGAATGGTCACTTAAATCATGAATCTTGTGATTCATAAATAATTAGTTGAATTTAAGTTTGATTATTTTAAGAATATATATTATATATAAATCTATCACTAAGAAAACTAGGAATCAACGCACAGCCAAATCCACTGGTTAACAATATTAATATGCATTTTTATTACATTCTAATAACTTTAAATTGATTTGCTAAGATTTATTGGGGCTCCCCAAGTGGCCCCAATCGCTTCCAATTGGAAAAAGGGTACATTTTCTTTTCAAAAATTCTGGATGCTAAACTTCTCCGTGCCTAATAGAATTACCAGGAACTATGTTCCTCTTATTTTTAATATTTGTAGATCTAACTATGATATACCATGTTATTTCTACTAACGACTCTTTGCCAAGCCTAAAAGCATTAATTTTTTATTATTTATAGAAAAGGTTGCCCCTAGAACATAATCTAGTGACGATAGGTCGCTAAACCAACAATTAAATTAGTTTAACTCGGAGGGATCATGCGTATGAGGGCCAAACACAGCGATGGTCACTCGTAGAACGCAGAGTAGTTGAATACACATGTATTGCTTGAGTACTGATTTTATTAGGGCAAAAGGTCGGGTTTATATACACGTTTTCATGGTGTTGTTAGCTTACGTTCTAAGATATCCAAAAGTACAGAGTCATCATAATTGTCATCCACACAAGGAGTATATACGCTAGGGTTAGTAGAAATAGGAAAGGTAGCTCAGGCAGAGCTGGCGCTGACCGTGGGCATCAAGTGGCTTAGCGACTCAAGTGGTACGCTAACATACCGTTGAGCAGGTGTTCAACATCATCCAACGTTGATCTCAAAGGCGTCGGATACAGGCGTCTGGTGATGTCTTCTTAGGCAGTTGATTAACGCTGGTCTCTCTGCAAGTCGATATCCTTTGACGATGCGAAGTTAATTGATGCGACTTCTTTTGGAAACGTCTTCATACATAAAATATTATCACCCCAATGATAAAATTAGGGCGACATATGCACTTATGTGGTGATGTTGTAGATCGACTATCTCGGTTGCCATTTTTATTTTTATTCTCGGAATCAATTCTTTACTGAGCTCATTTAATTCATTATAACTTAGCTTCAATGAATTATTTGAGTGTGAAACTTTGGAAGCGGTGTTAAAGATTCATCCAGACTGCTAAATCGAGCATACGATAATTTCAATGTTCCAGTAGAGGTTAACTGATGGCCAATTAAATGCAATATACCATTGAAAGGCTTTGAGAGAATCTAGACGAGCATTATCCTCCATTTGCTGAGTCATTATTTTTATCCTTTTATCGATAGCAGCTTCATCTCGTTTCATAATGTTTATCGTAGAATCAATTATTAAAGTTTGATTCTTAACTTATTATAAAATGTAATCTTCATTCGATTTCACTTTTTGAATAGTTTATGACATCCTCTTGGCATACTCTGTGTCTAATACGCCAAACAAGCTGTTGGCAATATTTCCAACAATGCATTGTGCACAGTGCATATTTTCCTTATGTACAGGGTGCGCCATCTAGACAGGGCCTATTGAAATGTTTAATAACTCCGCCATTTTTCAGCCTATTTTGACAAGCCAGCCAGATTCTGAAACGTCAGCCTATGCCATTTTAGATATGGGTCGACTCACAGCAAAAAATCGGGCTGAAATTGTAGCGCTGTACATCGAAAGCAATCGTTCAATTGTGAAAACTGTGCGTGATTTGGAGTGGCCTCCTCGTTCGCCGGATTTGACGGCACCGGACTTTTTTCTGTGGGGCTACTTGAAGAGTAAGGTGTATGTCAGCAAACCGAAGACTATTGAACAACTAAAAGCTAATATCAAAGCGGAAATTGCTGCTATTACGCCCGAAATGTTGTCAAATACAATGCGAAATGCCCAAAAAAGGTCAGCTATTTGTGTTTCTAATGAAGGCGGTCATTTGATAGATATTGTATTCTGAGTGAATTGTCAATAAATGGCATTCTATACCCTAAATGAATCTTGTTTATTTTCCAAAATGGGCTAAAAAATGGAGAAGTTATTCAACATTTCATTAGGTCCTGTCTATATGGCGCACCCAGTAGTTTATGTAGCATCATTTTTACGATGTTATCATTATATGAGTTAACACCTAAAATTATATAAAGACCCAGACATAAGTAAGAGTAAGCATTGATTGCACAACAAATGCCCCCAATAAAGTTCACACGAACTAAGCCACGTGCGCTGAGCTTGCACCTTTCGGTCAGCGATCGTGGGAATGCAGAATAGCCAATTTCCAAAGTTGCTCGAACTTGGCCAAGTGCATTGGCCAATGACAATTAAAATCGGACAACAGCGACAGCGAAGAATAGCAGCAACCAATAATAATAAAGAACGTTAGCAGAAACAGCAGCAGCGGCAGAGACGGTGGCATCGATGGAACGACGCGTAGTCATAATGAATAATTGTTTAGCTTAATTAAAGTTAGTTCTTAATCCAACTCAATAAAGAAAAGATTGATTTTTTGTATATAAAATTATAATCAATCTTTTAACTTATGGGAGTAAGTAGGGATTAATTGCATCCAGAGAAATTGGGCCATTTTCAACCCTTGTTCCTACTCTTATAATAGAGTTTTCGTTCAAGTGAAGATGAAGAGAAGCGACCTTGCTGCTATTGGGTAATGGGCGTTCGGGATGACGTCGAAGGTGACTCAATTCGTTTGTGAAATCAGCCTGTTGTATACAACGTATTATTATCCGCCTAGCTTATTCTAATTCGTCAAGCTCTAGAAGAACGACTTGTTTTCTATTTTTGTCGGGTGTTCCTGAACCCAGAGACATCCAAGGCCAGTACGGCGGGTTTGACCTAGTCCGCGAGACCGAGGAGAATGATGTTACGGCTCAATCGGCGTCACAACGGCGTCAATCCCCGATCTGCCCCTCGCTAGACGCGCCGCTGACTGAGTGGAGGATGGGATCCTCGATCAGGTCTTAACCGAGATTCGGGGAACCGGTTGGGACAGGTCATTCGTGGAGAAATTGACCTCGTCCACATCAGTAGGAGAAGACGCGACCCCAATGGTATCTATGAATGAGTTACGTCCGTTACCAGAAAGCTGGACCGGGACGGGCGAACTAAGGCTACTGCCAGCATCGGTAATTCGTCTGATCGCCGAGGCGATCGAACAAACCGGACGAGGACACCGCATTCGCCGTCAAGGAAGGAGATTGGCATTACGTAGCCACCATGAAGAATGACGGACGTCTCATCATTAGCCCTCGGTAGGAGAGGGGGTCTGTGACGCTCCTGCCTGACGGCTGGGCCGTCACAATAGATATGTGTTATAGTTATTTAAGTTTAATATTATTATAATAATTAGTTTGTAAGAGAAATGAAATGAAGTATTATTATCCCCAAGTGACTTAGGTTACCGATGGCCGGCGATCCAATTGGGAGCGGTAAAGATATTGACTCTATATATATATATTCTCACAACTTTCTGGCCTTCATCCATTAACCCACCTGCGCAGTGAGGGGGAAGATCCGCTCATTCTCCCACTTATTCCCCGCCGAAGAAGTGGCAGAACGCTTCGAGTCCCACTAACTCCCACATTGAGACGGATTATCCTCTCGCGTGTCCCCCTAATACTCTACTCTAGCGGCAGAACCCTTCGTATCACACAAGGCGGAATATCCCCTCACCCTCCCACTTATTCCCAGCCGGCTAATCACGATAAAACCCGTCTGCGGCCTCGCCCGTAGGTTCAGCCCGTGGAATTTTTCATCACGAAAGGCCTTAGTGTTCCGAAATCACCATAACCATGAAGGTCCTGCAAGTCCTACGCCCACCTGAAATACCCCCCTCGAGCGGATAGGCGTAAATCTCCGGGACAATTAATTAAAAATCATCGTTCGCCCCGCGCACTTTACTCTATAGTCCAGCGTCTCAGTAATTTTACAAATTTCTTGTAAAAGGACCTCTGGATTAAAATGGGAGTTGTACCCGAGCATTGTGCCAGAGAGCATCATTACAACACTTACTTTTGATCAATGTCCGGACAATCTGACACCGAAGCGGCGGTCAGGCATCTTCTAATCTCTTTCAGGGCCGCCTGCTGTTCGGATATTCAATTCCGTCCCTTCTTCAGCACCGCATTAACAGGTTGCACAGCACTTTCGAAGTTAAGGACGAACCAGCGGTACCAGGTTGGTAGGAGCTTTTAACTTAGTCGTAGCTGACACTTTTACACGATAAGTCTGAACTCCTTCGCTGCTAATCCTCGGACACGTGATTTTAAAAAAGTTTCCGCTTGAGAAAATGTATATCGTAGAATTCGGCGCTTAAGGTCGCTAGCCACGCGGAAGTGGAAGTGGGTACCACCATTTCTCCCAGCCTTGCGATCGGCTGCAGCAGAGAGCCTCCTGTCACTCGGAACTCGAATCAAAAGTCGAGAATAGCTCCAACCAACATAGGTAGGAGAACCGTACTTAGAGCAGTTGACTCAGAAACCTGAACTCGCTACGTTAAATGTGTATCGGATATTACGGCACCGTATTTTAATATGCTCGATCAAACCATAAATGCTCGCTGCATCTTTGTCCTGAGCTTGCAAGGTAGGTTTTAAAAGATTATCCTTTCCTCTGCAGGTCAGTTCTGATATCGTCTTCTAACCGTTTAAAGGAACAGGGGGTGGAAGAAATCTAAAAATTGCCTACAAAAAACTCCCTACGAAGCGGACGACTGGTTCGAGGACACCGTGTCGCGGGCCCCTCTAAGATTTTGGCCATGGGATTGATCCATTATGTCTTCATTTTCTCCTCGAGTGTGACTATCAGAGTCAACTAGCTTCAAACAGTAAGTTCCATTTGTGCATACTCTCGGGTAGTAATTAGCGGGTGGGAGTCACTCTACTTTGTTAATCTTGTCTCTGTCCGCGACAGGGAGGACCCCACTGGTAAAATCTAGGTCCCGGATGTATCCCTCGATGTTACCCTGGGGGATGAAGCGTTGGAGTAATAAGGATGTAGAGTGATTCTACTGGGCCCATCTCCTTAAGGTT
Organism: Drosophila prolongata; assembly: GCA_036346975.1. Taxonomy (NCBI): domain Eukaryota; kingdom Metazoa; phylum Arthropoda; class Insecta; order Diptera; family Drosophilidae; genus Drosophila; species Drosophila prolongata. The sequence goes on along the minus strand of JAYMZC010000387.1, from coordinate 13,020,925 downwards.
CCTTATCGAATTGAAACTTTGCACGCACCCTTCGTTCCTTCGTACGCAGTATATAAGTCGGAACGGACGGGATCGGCCGACTATATCCTATAGCCGCCATATAACTGATTGATCGGAAATGCCATAACCTTGGTGTTTTTAAAGTTAGGAAGTTGGAATTTTTATGAATATTAAGAATGCATTATATGAATATTTTTTGAGAATATAATATAAGGGTATATCAACTTCGGCTCCGCCCGAACTTAGCTTTCGTTTCTCGTTATATTTTTGTTTGTTATTTAATTTTTGTAATTGTGTATTTATTAAAACGGGTCGCCCCAATGCTGGCATGACGAAAATGCTTAAGTTTGTGTTTTCGCACTTGGCGCGTTCACTCAAATTTTCAAGTTTTAAGGCGAGAGCGGGAGAAACTGTCTGCGTTAGAAGTGTTTCAAAGCAAGCCCAAATTGACCAGCCAGTTATAGAATTGAAAAAGTTAAGAGTTAATATGTGGCGTTTGTCAATTGTGTTTGGCCCATCTTTCAACTTTTTGTAGGTTCAATCTAATCCTTTGAAGAATGGATATAGGAGTTTTTCGTATGTGTGCATTGCAACTCAGCTGAACATCAAATTGAAACTGCGATTCCGTCGCAGCTCTAACAGTTCAGCAAAAATTCGATTTCGCTAAAAGAGCACCCTTGTGCATTAACTTTAAAAGAGACACAATGTCAAAAAGTGCAAATCGAACAGATCAGAGTTGCTGCATATTGTAACGACCTGATTCTTTATTTTCTGCTCGCTACGTAAACGTGCGGCTAGCTCAGAGAGGTTGTGACCAAAGGATAACGCCAGAAATAATTAGGTTGGTGCTGGTTTATTGATTCCCTAAATATAGTCTTATTGCTATTATTCTGCTGCCCGTTGTCGCTGTCTTCTGCTGCATTGCTCCTGGCTCGCTGCTGAGCTGCTCCTGGTGTGCCGCTGCGTCGCTCCTGGCCTGCTACTGCGTTGCTTCGGCTTGCTGCTCCGGGTGACTGCGATCGGGACAGCTCCACCAAAAACCCTGGATGTTATGCGAGCTTCCCTACCGGGGCCGGCAAGGTGTATCGCCAAGCAGGGGAACCGAAGTTTCGCCTTATCGCCTAGCCACCTTTATAGCCTGGCTTCCGGAGTTCAGCCTGGACTTTGTCGGCAAGGTGTATCGCCTAGCAGGTAGAACAAAGTTCTCCCTTATCGCCTAGCCACCTTTATCGCCTGACACCGCGCAAGGACTCCCTAAGTTTGATTTTACCACGACCTAGCACCGTTGGATCTCAGCGTTGTAGCCTCAGCCTTGTAGACTTGTCGTCGTTTGGCGTCTCGACTTTGCGATCTTGATCCTTGGGCACTTCGGTTTCGATTTGTACTTTTTCCGCGTTCACGCACTCGCTCTGATTCTCGCACTCATACTGTCCCGAGCTGCGCTTCCGCCGTCCTTTTATAGGCGCTGTTGGTGCCGTTATTTCCCTCGGGTGCAAGGTCCACTGAGGTACCGTTAATTCACGGTGTGTCCTCTTCAGACGGGTCCGAAGTCCGCCAATTTACCGTATGACCTCGTTGCCCTTGCCGGGCGCGGGTCCAAGGTTCATCGAGGTACCGTTAATTCACGGTGTGTCCTCTTTAGGCGGGTCCGTAGTCCGCCAATTCACCGTACGACCTCGTTGCCCTTGCCATATGAGGATCCAAGGTCCGAATGTTTCCCGTTTGACCTGGATGCCCTTCATTTCTCCGGCTTTCTCGCCTCCTCCGCTGTTGCTAGGCCGATCTCCTGCATCGGGATTTGTGGGGAGTTTTAGACTCCTCACATTTCCCCCTTCCTTCGGAAACGTAATGAAAGTGGTGACTTTTCCCGCCCTTGATGTTTCGACTACTCGAATTCCCCGCCTGACTTGCGTGTTAGATATTCCCCAGACAGTTCCCCGAAAGACTTAACCTTTCCCCAGACTGTTTTACTAAAAGACTTTACTCGTACAGCTCCTTGAAAGACTTGAACTTTCCCGCGGCTGTTTCCCTAAAAGACTTTTCCATACAGCTCCTTGAAAGATTATTTCCCCAGACTGTTTCCCTGTCCCCAGACAGTTCCCCGTTCCCCAGACAGTTCCCCGTTCCCCAGACAGTTCCCAGTTCCCAGACAGTTCCCAGTTCTCAGACAGTTCCCAGTTACCAGACAGTTCCCAGTTCCCAAGACAGTTCCCCAGACAGTTCCCTGCGTGGAATTCGAATTTTCCCGCCCAGACATTTCCCCAACTAAAAGTCACCATTTCGTTTTCCCTCGGTCCGGCAACTCCCTGGAATCTCACCACGATCGCGTTTATCGATTGTGGGTTCCAGTGTTGCCATCGTCGTTGCCTTTTTGTTGTCTTAAGTTGCCTTTTGAACATAGCAATAACCAATTGTGCTACCCATAGATCGCAACTATCGATCGACCGCCTATCTCGGCGACCCCGTCCCAATTATCTGACACCGCTGTTTGACTGGTTGGTCGTCCTTCATGGTGATCCTATGTTCGGCCACGTTGGATGTTCCCTTTATGCCTTTCAGTTCGTCCAACTCGGCTTTTAGAAATCCCTCCACATCCTTCTCCGCAAATCTTTTGGGTGTTTCAACTATTGCCACAGACAGTTTCTCTTCCAGCCATCCTCCTCGTCTATCCCTTGCCGGTATTGACGCGCTGTGTCCTGCGCACTCGACTTCGGCCCCGATTCTGGTGAGGAAATTCCATCCCAACACCAGAGCGTCTATCAGTCCTGGTAAAATCAGCAGCTCCATTGAAATTGTTTTCGTGCCCAGTCCAATTTTGGTTTCCATTCCTTCGACCAGTGGTTTTTTATTTTATTCATAAATTACATACATAGACAAAAATAAATATACATATGATATCCAGACTTGCGGGACTGTCGTGAAGCACTGCTTCTCAATGCTGGCTGGCCTGTTTAGGGCCTCTCGTTCCTTATGCGTTCTAGCCGCCTCAGTTCCGTGACTTCCGCAGCCAGACTGCATACAGCTGTCCAGTTATCCTGACTCTCCAGCATACTAGGTACAAGTCCCTCCACTGTGATCGGGGTCCCCAGGATTTGTTCAGCTCTTAGGCGTTCTTCTCCGAACCTGACACAAGTGGTTAGTGCGTGTTCGGCATTTTCCACTGTTCCGCAGGCATCGCAGATTGGGCTTGTCTCGTGGCCAAAGCGATGTAGATACTCCTTAAAGCATCCATGTCCGCTCAGCACCTGTGTCAGATGGAACGTTAGTTCGCCGTATGGTCTGTTTACCCAAGCCGCTATATTGGGGATGAGTCGGTGCGTCCACTTTTCTCGCTTCGACGTTCTCCTTGGCCCCCACAACTACGAACTCGGCTGGTGTTATTCCACTGATGACCAGAATGGCCTCTGTAGCGACCGTGCGGAAGGCGGAGGCTACCCTAAGAGCTCCTATTCTGTAGTCCGTCTCTATACCCTTTGTGTAGCTCTTTTTTGTTGTCGCCTCGGCCCATATTGGTGCTGCATACATGATGGACGACTTTGCTACGTTAAACAGTAGATTCCTGCTAGTGGATTTTGGGCCTCTATGGTTAAGCATCATTCGGGACACTGCCATCGTAACTCCGTGTGCCCTCTTATGAGTCGTCTGCAGGTGCTCCCTGTAGGACTGCCTGGTGTCCAGCATGACCCCTAGGTATTTTATAGCCCTTTTCATCTCCACTTGGGCTCCGCCCACAGTGATTCGTGCCGTTTCCACTTTTTTCCTGCTGCTGATGAGTACCGCCTCGGTTTTCTGCTCAGCTAGTTCAAGTCCCACGATTTGTAGCCACTCACTTATTCTGCTGATTGCTGCGTTTGTAGAGCTTTCTACCTCAGCTATGGACTTTTTGACCACTATGACCGCGACGTCATCCGCGAAGCCAACAACGTTTACGCCATGCTGGAAGTTTAGTCGCAGGATCCCATCATACATGGTGTTCCACAATGATGGGCCTAGGACAGACCCTTGTGGCACTCCACCTGTGATTTCGTAGCGTTGAGGTCCTTCGTCCGTGTCGTAGTGGATCCACTTGTCGCTCAGGTAGTCGCTAACAATCGCCTTCAGGTACTTTGGGATTTTCAGCATCCCGAGTGAGGCCATTATTCTGCTCCAGGATGCCGAGTTGAAGGCGTTTTTGATGTCCAGAGCTGCCACCAAACAGTATTGTTTGTTTCCTCCCAGCCACCTTTTGCCTTCTATGGCCTGCCTGGCTATGCGGTCCACGGCTTCCAGTGCATATAGGGTTGAGCGAGCCTTTCTAAAACCATACTGAATTTCTGAGAGCCCTCCGGCAGCCGCTATTGCCTCTCCGAGTCTTCCACTGACAATACTTTCCAGTATTTTACCGGCCGTGTCTAGAAGGCAAATGGGCCTATATGCCGACGGTTCATCCTTGTCTTTTCCTGGCTTTGGTATAAGCACCAGCTTTTGCTGTTTCCACCTTACTGGGAAGCAGGCTTGGGCCAGGCACTTAGTGTATACACTGGCAAAGGTTCTCGGGAACATGCTGATGGCCAATTTGAGTGCCCGATCTGGGATCCCATCTGGCCCTGGTGCCTTGTTGTTTGGTACCTTCTGGGCTATGTTGACCAGCTCCTGTAGGGTCACCGGCGGTATCTGGCGGTCCGGGACACCGAGCGCTTCCGCTTGCCTCGGTTCCTGCGCTGGTTCCTTATTATCTCTCCCAGATAAGCACAGCTTTTGCAGGAAGCACAGCTTTTTGCTGCTTTTTATTTCTCGCTTTAGGATCATCCTCTTTTGGGTAAAAAGTTCCCTAAGTATATGGAAGGCTTCGGTTCCGCGGGTCCTATGGTAGGCTCTCCTAGCGCTTATGCATTCACAGCGTGCCTCCTCAATCGCCTTGTTCCACCAGTAGACTGGCTTGCGCCCCTTAAAGCTTTTACTGCGCTCACGGTTGCCACTTCAAAAATTTTTTATGAGCCAAAAAAAGATTAAAAATGAGCCAATTTGAATAAAAAAGAGCCAAATTTTTATTTAAATTATTAAAAATTATTTTTGCACACTTTGAGACACCACAATCACCGCCAAATTTAGAAGCACATGTTAAAGTTACCATATCGATACACTTGTTTAGAGCTACCATACCAGCGGAACAATTTAGTTTCGATCTGGCACTTTTGGGTTTCAGACATTAATCACTTTTAAAATTGCAAAAAAAAAATGCATTAATAAAAAAATGAATTCAATGAACTCAAAATTTCAATGAACGCTAATTTCCCAGGTCGCCGTCGCCGCCAAGCTTGCGTTTACGTAGGTGAGGTCGATTATGGACTGCGCTCCCGCTCTTCTAAATGTAGGAGTGGAACCCGTGTTTTGTAGGACTACGTCCAGCGATGCGAACGTCTCAGTGGCTACTCTTCCTCTGGCGTTTGTTGAGGCTGACGAGTGTGCTCTTATGTCGTTTGCCAGGCTGTCTATCGTCTCGCTAAACTCCTCTAGTGTCCAGCTGGGTGGAAAGTAGCAGCTAAAAACCCAAAGGTCTTTTAGCTTCGCCCTTACGTAGCCTTTTGATGCTTTCACGCATGCTAGATGTTGGGCCGGTTGCCCACATGTCCAGATTTCTGCTTTTCCATATTGATCCGTGACCCACGTGTTGGATCTAATTGTTCGCTCAGAATTGCCAGGTCTTTTTTGTGCTCGGAAATTGTTTGGGTGAGAAGGTCCTGGGCCACCCTGCAGTGGTTAAGGTTTAGCTGCATGACCCTTAGCATATTTGTTGAGATTTTACCGCCTCGACATACGCTGGGCATTTAAAGCTCCCAGACGCGTGGTTCGTTGGGAGATCTCTTTTCTGCGTGCGGAGTAGGCAATGCACTATGTTGAATTTGACCCGTTTCCGTGGCCAAAACTTATTTTTCGCGAGTATGCAAATTTTCAAATTGGGATATATCTCTAAAAAAATCATTAAATAACAGGTTAGAACTAAGTGTTGATACTAATATGTGGCGTGTTTTGTTCGTATTTTTCTAACAATTTGTATATTTAGCAAGTGTTGTCCGCTTTGTCACTTTTGGAAAAAAAGTTTAACTTTCCAAAGGGTTTTAAAAAAAGGTTCAAATTGTATCAGTGAGTGTCCATAAACATGTTGTAGATTTGTCAATTCTGAATTCAAAATATGTAAGCTCATTATGCGTTTTTTGCGATTTTCTGCGTAATTTGAATTATTAGGGAGCAACATCTTGATCAGCAATGCAGAACTGCTGGAAGTGTGGCGTAAGCAAGGGAGCTTTTGCGAGAAACGAAATGCCGTATATACTTTCTTAACAAAAAATATTGATGACAGCGTTTTGGAAAAAAAGGTTCATTATTTAAACGATAAAGCCAAAACTTTTTCTGCAAATTTATGGCGAAATTGGCAAAAATGCTTTAGGAAGTTGGATACTTTTAAAAAATATTCGAATTGGATGGAAGGTTACTTGAGCCTTACTTTAACTAGAGAAGAAGCCAAAGGAGAGGAAACAAAAAGACCAGTGGGACGTCCAAAAATGGCATTTAATATAAAAGGTAATAGAGCTCAAAGAAGGCAAGCAGCCGACCTCTCCGCGGGACAAAAACATAACGCAAGATTGCTGACTCAAGCGGCAAGCATAGCTGCTCGTAGGCGCGGGCTTGTTGATCTGGCTGTTCTATTAAGAATACTTGCGAAAAACCCTGGAAAAGCCGTAACTATTCGCAAAATGATAAGCAAGCCCGTAATAAAGCCTTTGCGATCTTCCGCTGAAGAGGCGTTGGCTTTGATTTTGAATCAAGGTTTCACAACTGACCAATATTGCTCGATTCGAGAGGATGCAAAATGCAGGAAAGCCAATATATATCCCAATTATCATGATGTAAGTGAAGAGAAGAAAGACTGCCGACCAGACAATATTATTGTAACGGACACCGTTGCAAAAGTTTCTTTGCAAGATCTATTAAATCACACAACAAGTCGTATAGTGGATTATCAAAAAGAGGCTATAGCAACGGCACTGAACATGCAGCAGTCTGACTTTTTATCTACCGAATTGATATTGAGTTATGGCTTTGATGGCAGCACGGGACAAGCTAACTATAATCAGGCTTACACTAACGGCCAGTCCCAAGATGCAGACTCTTCCCTTTTTGCCACGACAGTTATGCCTCTTCGTGTGATCGATTCGTCCTGCAATATATTGTGGAACAATCAAACTTCGCAGAGTATACGGTTTTGCAGACCTTTAAAGCTGCAGTTTCTTAAAGAATCCACAAAAGTTATTGAAGATGAGAACATACGTATGGAAAGGGAAATCAGTGCATTAAATTCTATTAAAGTAAATCTCAATAAAAGGCAATGTATATATGTGAGGTTTAGCTTGTATTTGACTGTTATTGATGGCAAAGTGCTAAATGCCCTTACAAATACGAAATCTTACCAAGCTTGCCCAATCTGCAATGCGACACCTAAAGATTTTCTTGGCAACACAAAGTTTAAATGCATGAAATTTGTTCCCATTATCCACAATCTAAAACACGGTTTAAGTCAATGACATTGTTGGATTAGTTTTTTTGAATTCGTACTTCATGCTGGGAATAAAATGGATGTGAAGAAATGGCTAAAAAAAAATATTCAGCGAATGTTTTGGGAAATGCTGTCCCTGAAAGTTGACCAACCTAAACAGGGAGGATTCGGAAGCACAAATGTTGGGAATACTGCACGCCGTGCATTCAACAAATATGAAGCTTTCGCAGAAATAACTGGCGTCGATACACAAATTATTTTTAACATGAGGAATATTCTTATTTCATTATCCTGTCAGCTGCCAATAAATGCCGAAAAATTTGAAGAACTTTGCTATCAAACTGGTCACCTTATAATTGACAAATATCCATGGCTACCAATGACAGCGACGGTCCACAAGATTGTTGTCCACTCAAGAGTTATATTAGAAAACACTGTTCTTCCAGTGGGTTATTTTGGTGAGGAAGCAGCTGAATCCAGGAATAAAATATATAAATCCGACAGACTTCACTATGCAAGGAAAAACAGCCGAGCTAACAACCTGACAGTTGTTTTCCACAGAGCAAGGGATACTTCCGACCCCATAATATCATCTTTAAATTTGAAAATGCGGATCCAAAAACACAGGAGACTTGCTTTGCCAGTAGAAGTCATCCAGCTGTTGGCTTGTGAAGTTAAATCTGCAGATCAGTCTGCAAATTATATCGACGCAAGGGAAGACGACAATGCATATTTTTTTTATAATAATAATGAAATTGATGATAATGAAAAAAAAAATTATAATAATAAAAATAATAATTAATTTTTTTCTTGAATAACTTCCATATTTATTATCCGGTCTGGACCAAATTTGCAGGACGCATTTGAAATATGACATTCATCCTATGTTCCAAAATTGGTGTCTCTAACTTGCTTTAGATATTCGTTTTTGTTCGATTTCTGAGGGAGGAGGGGGGGCGTGGACACGCCCACTTTTCTAAAATACCTTCCTATAGCAATAACCTTCATAATACAAGAAACCTGCATTCAAAAATCTTGTTATTTTCAAAAATTTTAAATTTGGCCACGAAAACGGGTCAAATTCAACATAGTGCAATGTGGGTCCCTATTGCAGCTTCTGGCCTCGTGGTCTTTTCCACCACACTTGAAACAAGCTCCGCGCAGGTCCGTTTTTTCTGTGCAGTTCGACGAGATATGGCCGAAAGCGAGACACTTATAACAGCGTTTTGGCGAAAAAATGGGTTTAATCCGGCAGATCATCCAACCAATCCTTATTTTCCCCAGGTTTACCAACTTGTTCGCTGTGGGTATTGGTAACAATAGTGTGGCTATCTGCAGGCCGTTTCTGGTGGTTCTCAGCGACTTTACGGCCTCCTCAGAAAGAGGGGTATCGCCTAGCTTCACACTTGAAACAAGCTCCGCGCAGGTCCGTTTTTTCTGTGAAGTTCGACGAGATATGGCCGAAAGCGAGACACTTATAACAGCGTTTTGGCGAAAAAATTGGTTTAATCCGGCAGATCACCCAACCAATCCTTATTTTCCCCAGGTTTACCAACTTGTTCGCTGTGTGTGTTGGCAACAATAGTGTGGCTATCTCCAGGCCGTTTCTGGTGGTTCTCAGCGACTTTACGGGCTCCTCAGAAAGAGGGGTATCGCCTAGCTTACTATTTAGAGCCTCCACTATTCCTCCTTGGTTGTGACTTCATCTAAGTCCATGTCTGGTTTGATCGGTCAGGGCCCTTATAACTGCTTTAACCCCGAGAGCGTTTCCGACAGCCCTTTTAACCTCCTCCGCGCTGTGGTCTGGAGACTTCTTCAGTTGCAGCAGGAGATCTCCCATGGCCGTCTTTCGGATGGTCTGTACGTCCTCACTGACGTGTTTTAGCGTGGAGTCTCCTTTAACGGCTTTGAGAAGTTCCGCGTAGGTAATCTTTCCGACTCTTGCAACCACGATGGCGTCTGGTCTGGCCCTGAGCTGCCTTTTTGAATTTCCCTTAGGGTTCCTGTCAGCTACTTTCTGGAAATCTTCGTGTCGCTTCTCTTGTAGCCGTTCCCGATGTACCCTCTTTATTGGTGGCGTACATTTTTGGCCTGCTGCTGGCTCCCTTGCCCTTTTCGGTGTCGCTACTATCCTTTCATTGCCACACAGCTTGTTGTCTCGCTGTTCTGCTGTCGGTGTGGTTTGCGTGGCACTTTCCTGTGGCTTCCTCCTGCTTGATGGAGGCCATTGCCGTTTTATGCAGCTCTACCAGCTCTGTTAGGAGATCGCGCATCGGCTGTTTGACGACCCTGTGGTCCATAAATAGAAGGGAGAGGCCATTCACGTCAAGGCCTATTTTCGCAATAACGTCCTCCAGGGACGTGATTGCCTTCGCTTGTTTTGGCTGCTGTTCAACATTATGCTGAGCCTGCAGCGTTGGCGATCTGGTCAGCGCTGAGCGCCTGGTCCATTGTCTTTCAACGTCCGCAGGGGTTCCTTCGCTGGTCTCAGATTTCTCCTAGACTTTCTAACGATGGGGGTTATACCGCCCCTTTTCGGTCCCCACAGCCCCGTTTGCTGAGGCACCGCCTAAGCGGGGGGGTTGGAATTTGTCGGATCCTTGACTTGCTGCCCCTAATTCCCCTATCTAGACTAGTGAAGAAGTTCGGCCTTCGCTTATGACTCTACGCTTCAACCCTTTCAAAAGCTGACTACTACGAGTTGAATATCTTCTACTGGTTGAGCTCGGCCTAGAATTATGCAATTTTTCATGGCTGATAGTAGCGGCTGGTTTCTGTTACCGATTCTGGCTGTGGCTTGAACGCTTTCCAACACTATCGGAGTGATCAGCTGTTTGTCCAGTTGCCAAAAAAGTTAAACGCGCTAATCGCCCGCGGAAAAACTTTGTTTTTGTTTTTCCAGTGGGAAGAGAGCGGGAGAAAACAGAGTCTTGGTGACCCCTCTCCCCTCTACCCTCGGTGGAGCACCAGTTTGATTTGATCTAAGCGCTAAAATAAGGTATACTCAACGCACAGACCCACCCTGGTACGTACCGCCTCCTGTGGGGATCACGCTGTTCACTTTGTTTACCATTTCAGGGCTGTTTAAGGCTTTCTAATTGGAAAAACTCAGGAGGTAGTTGAAAACACGTCTACACTCACTGACTACTGATACTGTGATCCTCGCCCAGTGGTCTGGACACCCGCATCTGCGGCAGGCCTGGGTAGGACTTGCTACGTATCCACCGCGATTGTTTGCTGGTTCGTGGCCGCGCGGTGTATTTCGTGGTTGTGCGTCTGGGTCCTCCTGGCACCGCCTGCACACAGCACCCTGGTCTGTTCTTGGCCTTGGTACGGAGTGCCGGCGTGCTGTTCTCTTTTATCATCTCCAGCGTTTCTTTGGTCGACATATTCTGTGGCCGCATCAGGGTCTGCATGTCCACCATGAAATCTTTGAAGCTTTCCCCGTATGCTTGCTTCCTCTGTCTGACCTGGTCCGCCAGCTTCGCCATGTATCCTCGGGGAAGAAAGTAATTTTGGAAGCTGTTTATAAAGTCTCCCCAGGTCTCCCAGTGCCGATTGTTGGCGATGAACCAATTCAAGGCTCTGCATTGTAGCAGCTCCGGCATTGCTCGTGGGATCTGGTTAATGACGAGACCGTAAGTCACGACAGACCACTCTACTTGCTCTAAAAATGCCAGCGGCTTATCGTTTCCGTCGTAGCGGAAATTCCAATCCCGGACCTGCTTTGTCATCTTCGCGTAGTCTTGCGTGTGCGTCCTGGAACTCTCCTTTCTTTCCCGGCTACTCTCCCGCTGCCAGCTTGCGTGGCTTGCGATGCTCGACACATCCAAGCTCGCTATCAGGCCCTCGGCCCTTGCGGTTGTGAGCTTGAATTTTGGCGTGGGCATTTTCCGGAACTTCTTCTCCAGGGCCGTTACCAAATCGGCGATGTCCGGCTCCTCTGCCGTCTGGTCGACGAAGTCTCCCAGACCCTTCCTCATCGACTCGACTAAGCCCTCCCGTTCTATTCCCAGAACTTGACTCACCTCGTCGATGTCCTCCTTCCTGAGATTATAAATTCAGGACTTCCCCATCTCGGAACTTTTGTTTCCTTGGGAAACAAAACATCTTGAGCGCCAGATGTAACGACCTGATTCTTTCATTTTCTGCTCGCTACATAAACTTGTGGCTAGCTCAGAGAGGTTGTGAGTTCGTTCCACCAAATTTATATTGAGTGACTGCCCGTGACCAAAGGATAACGACAGAAATGATTAGGTTGGTGCTGGTTTATTGATTTTCTAAATATAGCCTTATTGCTATTATTCTGCTGCCCGTTGTCGCTGTCTTCTGCTGCGTTGCTCCTGGCTCGCTGCTCCTGGTGTGCCGCCTCGTCGCTCCTGGCCTGCTACTGCGTTGCTTCGGCTTGCTGCTCCGGGCGACTGAGATCGGGACGGCACCACCAAAAACCCTGGATGTTATGCGAGCTTCCCTACCAGGGCCGGCAAGGTGTATCGCCTAGCAGGTGAACCGAAGTTTCCCCTTATCGCCTAGCCACCTTTATCGCCTGACACCGCGCAAGGACTCCCTAAGTTTGATTTTACCACGACCTAGCACCGTTGGATCTCAGCGTTGTAGCCTCAGCCTTGTAGACTTGTCGTCGTTCGGCGTCTCGACTTTGCGATCTTGATCCTTGGGCCCTTCGGTTTCGATTTGTACTTTTTCCGCGTTCACGCACTCGCTCTGATTCTCGCACTCGTACTGTCCCGAGCTGCGCTTGCGCCGTCCTTTTATAGGCGCTGTAGGTGCCGTTATTTCCTTCGGGTCCAAGGTCCACTGAGGTACCGTTAATTCACGTGTGTCCTCTTTAGACGGGTCCGAAGTCCGCCAATTCACCGTACGACCTCGTTGCCCTTGCCATATGAGGGTCCAAGGTCCGAATGTTTCCCGTTTGACCTGGATGTCCTTCATTTATCCGGATTTCTCGCCTCCTCCGCTGTTGCTAGGCCGATCTCCTGCATCGGGATTTGTGGGAAGTTTTAGACTCCTCATAATATATATTCCGCAAACACAAATATCGCGTTGCCACCCCCTTCTCAGCCCACGCTCATGCAGGAGACTCTATCCACTTCCCATGTTTTGCATGTGACTGCATCGGATAGAGTCATTCTTGCAACTGCTAGCGTTTAAACAAAAAGTGGCGAATTTGTATTAGGTCAAGCGTTGCTCGACTTTGGATCACAAATAAATTTTGTGACCGATGAGCACGGTCAGCACATAAATTTTCAAGTGAGGACGTGTGTTTGAGCTTTCAAGGCATTGGTGAGACTAATGCCCAAGCTAGAAAAAAAAATCAACACGGTTGTGAAGTTACGAATAGGAAATAGCCAGTTGTCGTTCGATTTTTGGATCATACAAAATATTTCTGGTTACCATCCGGATCAAGCGGTGAACACCAGCGGGTGGAGAGTGCCTGAAAAAATAGATATGCTTATCGGTGCAGATACGTTCCTTGAACTTGTATCTGTTGGCCAGATCAAGCAGGGTCCTCAGCTTCCCATCCTTCAAAAACAGTTCTCGGCTGGATAGTGTCTGGGAGATGTGCTTCTGAAGATAAAATAATGGTTGACAGAATGGTAATATCTCAGAAAGACAATTGACACAACCCTGCAGAAATGTAGGTCTGTGGAGGACTTGCCGCCCAAGGCTAAAGTCCATTCTCCTGAGCAGCAACTTTGTGAACAACACTTTGAGAAAAATACTCAAAGATTGTCATCATGTAGATTTTCGGTTCGTTTACCGTTAAAATCTGACCCAAATTTTCTAGGCTTATCATACGAAGTTGCGAAAAGTAGATTTTTGTCGCTTAAAAGGACACTTCGTTGAAGAAGATGTATCTTGAATTCATGGAGTAATATGTTTCCATGGGCCACATATCTTCCACCAATGACAAAATTCCAAATTCTCTCATTTCATTCGGAAACATTCAGCTCATAGTATAAAGCCGAGATCCTTTAGAGTTTCTGAAAATCTTTAAGTTAAGCACCGTTTCATGAACTTCCTTTTTGGCGATCAGGCTAGGAAAAATGGCGTAAGCAACTTATTCAAAAGCCGCAAAGGTTATTCGGAATGATTTTAATGCTGACGATTTGTTGAGGACCTGCAAGGCCTTCGAGGCGAAGTTTCTCCGGTTTTGCAAGAGGCAGAATTTGAACTGGAAAAGTGGTTTTTAAACTGCCCAGAGTAATCCGCATCTGATTGCGCTGTAATGCCACTTACGGCAGGCTCAGACGTAACTAAGACCCTTGGCGTGGTTTGGTTACCTGCTGAAGATTACTTCCAATTTCGATTGGAAGACTCTTTCCTGGATCTTTGCGCGACAAAACGAAGTATTTTGTCCGTGACTGCTCGATTATTCGATCCACTTGCTTACTTCGTGGGAAACTTTTAAAGCAACGCTTTTGCAGCTGCAACAAATTAGGGTATCGCGATTCGTCCACATAGATCCGCAAGTCCCGATTCAAAAACATGGTTTCGCTGACGCTTCCATGCGAGGTTATGGACCGTGCATCTACGTTCGTACTCAAACTGCTGAAGGTTTAAAAGTGTCTTTATTGACCGCCAAATCAAAAGTAGCTGCCCTCAAAACGAATTCTTCGCCTCGCCTTGTGCTGTGCGCTGCTCATAATCGTAACAGGCCACTGCTAAATTGTCCCATTGAGAATGGTGTCCTATGAACAGATATGACTTAACACTGGATCAAAACCTATCCTTCGTCGTTGTCGGTTTTTGTGTCAAACCGGGTCGCAGAGATTCAGGAGTGGTCGGAGAACGCAACTTGGAGACACGTTCCCACGAAAGTTAACCCAGCAGAAATAGTGGCCCTCTTATGAGACGTTAAGGAGCTTACAACGTCCATTTGGTTCGGTGGGCCTCCGTTCTTGCTGTACTCAGTAATTGATTGGCTTACAAATCGACATTTCGAACTGCCGGCCGAAGTAGTATCGATGGAATTCCGCAAATAGGCATTAGCTCTGAAAGTTTTCGTATGGGTTTTCCGCTTTATTCAAAGGTGCAGAAAAGGCTAGAAGACCTTTGAAAAAAGTATTACGCCAAGAGAACTGAATTTCGCTTTTGAGAAAATTGTTGAAGCTATCCAATTTCACGAATTCAGTGGCGATATCAGTAAAATTAGGAAAATAAACCAGTAGCAAAGAATATTCAAAAGCTAAACCCCTTTATTCAGGAGAATCAATTGAATTTGTGTTCCTCGACATTGCTAAGAGTTGGGGGTCGGTTATTGAATGGTTCTATCCCACAATGCATTAGATCCTTTCTGTCATACCTGCACGTTACGAATTGTCACGCTGGCCCTCAAGCTCTTGTAAGTCGACTGCGCAAGAAAGTATGGCTAGTAAATGTTTAAGAAGTCTGCCATCGAATAGTTCGCTCGTGCAAGCGTTGCTTTCGCTGTAAGCCGCAACTCTTGACGCAAATCATGGGGAACATGCTCGCAGATAGACTTCGAGCTCTCCGCCAGTTTAACATCTGTGGCGTTGATTTTTGTGGCCCCTTTAGCACAACGTATCGTATCCGTGGTAAGCCACCATACAAGTCGTACGTGACCTTCTTCGTCTGTTGTGCGTCCAAACCGGTCCACTTGGAGCTTGTGTCTGACCTAACCACTAATGCTTTTCTGTTGGTTTTTCAAAGGTTCGTGAGTGGTCGCGGGATACCGGAGAAGGTGTGGTGCGACAACGCCACCAACTTCGTCGGAGCTGACCGACACATGAGGGAGTTCCGAGCCCGTCAGGAGGAGCAGGGGGCGGTATACAAACGCATCAAAAAAAGGATGCAATTTTTTTCATACCGCCCAGAGCTCAGCACTTCGGCGGACTTTGGGAGGCAGGTGTGAAGTCTGCAAAGCGCCTGTTCCTTCGGACGGTCGGCCAAGACCTCTTGAGCGCGGAGGAGCTCGAAACTCTCCTCACCAGCGTGGAGGCCGGGCTCAGCTCCAGACCTCTAAGAACCCTCAGCAACGACCCAAACGACGGCGAAGCCGTGACCCCCGGACATCTGCTCATCGGCGGCCCCCTGTTGGCCCTACCGTCGGAAGCACTCCCCGACCAAATCAACCTGACGTCGATGGTGAGGTGTCTTGTCGCTCAAGCACAGGTTGTAGCAGCGATGGTCTCGGGAGTAAATTTTCAGCTTACAACAGAGGACAAAGTGTGAAAAATGGTAGTCGTCGCCGAGGACAACCTTCCACACCAAACGGTGGAGGATCGGGCGAGTGGAAGCGGTCCACGCCGGCGCCGATAAGAAGGTTCGGCTGGCGGACGTTCGGACGCAGGATGGAGTATACCGGCGGGCTATCCATCGACTACGTCGTCCTTTCAGAGGGGGCGGTGTTTGCGCACTTGGCGCGTTCATTTAAATTTTCTAGTTTTTAGAGCGGAGCCAATAAAGCTTTTCTTCGCTCTTGCGAATTCGCCCCGTCTCTCGCCCCATAGCTAAGCATAGGTCTAAGAGAAGTTTGTTGAAATTAAAATGCCAGTGTTCGATTGAATCTGTTCTTGACCGCACTCCCTTTCGTCGTCACTACTTCGCAAAATAAAGTCGCCGCTTGTCCAGTCAAGGTCGCGTTTTTCGTTTTAATACAAAAGAGTATCAGAAAAATCAGTTTGTGTTCCAGGAATTATATACCGCTTCGATCAGATATTGTCTATATAAAGGATTCGAAATTAATCAAATTATTTTTACACACGATATTCAGTATTACAGCGCAAGTTGTACCGATTATTGCTGACGGGGTGAGGTGACGTGGCACGTGCTGGCATGCAGATGGCACTTCGGCTTAGTGCATCTAAGTGTTACCACTGAGGTACCACATATTTTTTTATTTTTTAATTTCTAGAATTCAGCTAGGGGTCAGTTCAGTTAATTATTTATTACATTGGAGCCCAATTACTTGATTCGCCACTTTCGTTGTTCGGGACTGCATTGGGATACTTGGATGTTATAAGTTGCCGGTCAGGCAAGTAAGGTATCAGGTTTACGGTCTTATGTTATTGTTTTCAAGAAGAAGATAAGAACTAGGATCTGATTCTGTTCTGATAAAGAAAGTATTCGCCGCTTTAGTGGCTATTGATCTCAAGCATCGTTCTACTCTTGGCAAGGGAGGGTAAATAAATTAACAGTAGTTTACTACACCCCAGTTTAGGCGCTAGGGATGTCAAATATTTTTAAAATATCGTATCGCTGATATATTTTCCTTAAGAAAAATATTGATATGATATTTAATATATAGCCAAAAAATATCGATATATCAGATTTTTTGATATTTTTTTTAGTTGAATTTCAAAATTTTAGCCGCGTAAAGAAGCTAACAACAAGGAAACAAGACTTTTGCCCTAAAATTAAAGTAAAAGCAATAGAAAAATATAAAAAATAAAATACTTTTTGCTACATTTGTTATATTATTAGTTTCTTTGCTTATGGATTTTAAAAATCCTCTTTCGGTTATGTGGCGGTCGGTCATGCGGCTGCGTGTGTCGCAGACAACGCACTTAATAGCCTACGCTAACCGCTCTGACGAGACTGAGCTAGCCGGGGTAATTAGGTAGCTTAGTGCAACACTCGAAAGATTTGGTAAATTGTCTTTCTGGGAGTACCAGAATTCCACCAGAATCCGGTGACCGGATCGCTGTCCCAGTCGGTGTAAGACATGCTTATGTACATGAGAAAGATATGCAAGTATCAAACAATATCGAAAAATAAACTATCGATATTTTGATATTTGGCTAAAAAAATATTACGATATAAATATTTTTTTTTTTTGCGAAAAATATCGATATATTGATATTTTGATATATTTTTGACATCCCTATTAGGCGCCGAAAAGCAAAAAAAGTAAGGTTTTTTGAAAAGATTCAATGGGCTCAAATATTCTGTATTGTGGACTCCAGACGGGAGACCCATACTCCAGAATTGGACGAACTAGCAAAATAAATATCGTCTCAGTGACGATATGTGATCTGAAAACTTGAAGGGATTACTAAAGTAAGTGTAAGTATCGTCTGTTTAAAAAACACTTTTCAAGCACTTTATCGCAAATGAAGTTAGCCAGATAGGATGGTTGTAAATGTAAGTTTAAAATAACCGTGTTGTCACGGAGATATCTTTGATCTACAAAGGTGCTGCAAAAGTGGCGTAATAATATTTTCAAAAAGCTATCGGATAGAAACTAGAATTACAAATTATTTTCTTTTAAATATATGGAAATTGGAAAGTTTCTTTCTTGAGAAGAGACTTACACAGGACATTAGCGCAATGCCTAAGCACGCAGGTAGAATGTCTGTGGTGCTATAACTACCAACTCATCTCTATTGGAAGGCTTAAAAATATAAAGCAACTAGAAATCAGTAACTTGATTATGTAGTATTGAATTCTAAACAGATATAATTCTTTCGACTTGAGGACCATGGCAATTAAAAATCGGGTTTCCCTTTTGAAAACTGTTAACCCTATATGTTTCGTACTTACTAGGAAAAAGTTTGGACCTTAGAATCTCCGCCCTTACCCAGGTCTCATATGCAAAGCAGCATATCTTTAACCGAAGTTTAACTAATTTCTTGTTTCAACATAAAACTTAATTACACTTATTCTTATTGGATCTAATTGCATGAATACAATATGTACTAGACTTTATTTCAATTATGGTAATCCAGAAAATGAACTTGGTTAAAATTTTTATTTTTATTTCAGTGAACAAGGAAAAATAATGACGCCTTGTCTCTCGAAAATAATGTTATTTTTAAGCCATTGTGCACTGCCACTTTTATATCCCATATCTGGTAAGTACTTTTAATAAAACTTTATATATTTAGTTTCTTGACTCTACAAGTACCTTTAAAATACTTTTACATTTATTACTTAGCTGCACAATTAAAAAAATGTATTACCAACAATTTTAAATAAATTACGAATATGAATTTAAGCTATGTATTTTATATTATAATTTTAACAATAGCTGCTTAATGTGTGTGTGGTAAAATAAGTTGAAGGTTAATTTAAAAGTTAGTGATACGAGTTTATTGGAGAGCGAGTGGAAGCGGTCCACGCTGGCGCCGATAAGAAGGTTCGGTTGGCGGACGTTCGGACGCAGAATGGAGTACACCGGCGAGCTATCCATCGACTACGTAGTCCTTTCAGAGGGGGCGGTGTTTGCGCACTTGGCGCGTTCATTTAAATTTTCTAGTTTTTAGAGCGGAGCCAATAAAGCTTTCCTTCGCTCTTGCGAATTCGCCCCAATGCGTGCTTAATGTGTGTGTGGTAAAATAAGTTGAATGTTAATTTAAAAGTTAGTGATAAGAGTTTATTGGAGGCATAAGAATTTCTTGGAGCGTTAAGGAGCTCAAACCGGCCACAGTTCGCCTGATGTTCTGCAGGTGTTGGGGTTTTTCGAATTACTTATTGGTAGCAGTTTAAAGTGTCTTTTGCTTTTAAGCCTACAAGTTACCATCTGCATGTCCACAGCCTCCCTCTCCCTGTGTTTAGACGAACACTAATAATAATAAAGTAGAACATTTAATGAGCTTGGTGCATGTTATGTGTTATGGAAATCTATCTAGTGCCGTAGATTATGATTTGTAAGTTAAACCCTGCAAGTGAGCGCTGTTAGCACTTGTAATCTTTAAAGTCTGGCCTTTTGAGCATTTGCAAATAAAATAACAAAAGATTTTTCTCACGCTGGACAAAGGGTTCCTTTGCGGGGTTCAAAAGATAACCCTCCTGCTCAGGCAAGCAGACTCGTCCTCTGCATAGATAAGCCCAGAATAAAAATTTTATGTTTTTTTCTTAAGCAGGGACTTCTCAAAATAAATTAAGTTTTAATAAAATTTTTTAATTATTATTTTTTTTTTTTTCTCGCGGAGTCCCACGGCCCACTTACCCGCCCAACCGACCGAGGGGCGCAGCCGTGTATCGTACGGCACGATTCGCGATAAGATAGACGTGAGATAGGAAAATAAAGGTAAAGGTCCGGAAAAAAAAAGGAAAAAAGTAATAGTTAGATCAATCTTGTGCCAATGAAGCAAGTATTAATCGTTTTAGGAGCGGCAGAGAGTCAAGATTTGATATTACAGGAAAAAGTCTATTATAGTCAGAACATAATACTCTGAAAGGCTCATGCAAGACATAGTTAGATCTACAATGATTTAAAATTAGGGGAATATAATTTCTAGTTAATCTACTTGGCACAGAAAAGTTTAGCCGACTTAACAAGTCGGGGCAGTCAATATCACCATGTATAAGGTTATAAATAAAGATAGTACCAAGCATCGTTCAACGGTTGGCTAGGGATGGTAAATTAATCAAAAGAAGTCTACTAGAATAAGAAGGTAAGATAAGATTTGCATCCCAGTTTAGGCGCCGTAAAGCAAAAAGAAGGAAGTTTTTTTGTACAGATTCAATACGACCAATATGTATTCCGTATTGTGGACTCCAGACGGGAGACCCATACTCCAGAATCGGACGGACTAGCGAAATAAATAAAGTTTTAGTCAAATAAGGATCATCGAATTCTTTTGACCACCTTTTAATAAATCCAAGCACTCCTTTGGCTTTATTAACCATGGACGAAATGTGATTAGAAAATTTTAGTTTAGGGTCCAAGAGAACGCCAAAGATCGTTTACAAGAGTTATTCTATCCAAAGAGCTGCCACTTAACGTGTAAGTCGCGTATATCGGATTGGCCCGATAAAAAGTCATCAGCTTGCACTTGGAACCGTTTAAATTTAGTAAATTATCTCGGCACCAGTTTTGAAAATTATCTAGATCGGATTGCAAGTCTAAATGGCAGGAAATGTCCTTATACTGCAGGCACAACTTAACATCATCTGCGTACATAAGTACGCGAGAATGACTTATAATTGAGGGAAGATCGTTAATAAATAATGTAAAAAGTAACGGACCCAGATGGCTCCCTTGTGGGACACCGGAGGTAACACGGAGAATTTCAGAAATTGAATTTTTAAAAAGGACCCTTGTGACCTGCCATTCAGATAACTTGAAATCCATTTAAGCAGATCAACTGGAAAACCTAAAAGGTCAAGTTTTTGAATGAGAAGTAAGTGATTTACAGAGTCAAATGCTTTACTAAAGTCAGTGTAAATAACGTCTGTTTAAAAACTACTATTGAAGCCTTTTATCACAATTGAAGTGAGCTCTAGAAGGTTTGTGATTGTGGATCTACGTTTAATAAATCCGTGTTGACACGGAGAAATGATTGATCTGCAAAGGTGCTGCAAATGAGGAGTAATAATTTTTTCAAAAAGCTTAGGAATAGCTGACAACTTAGAAATACCTCTGTAGTTACTGGCTTCTAACTTTTTACCTTTTTTGAAAAGAAGAATAACAAATGATTCCTTCCAAATATTTGGGAATTGGGAGGTTTCTAGAGATAAGGTAAACAACTTGTGAACAGGTTTGCACAGGGCCTTAGCGCAATACATAAGCACGCACCCAGGAATACCATCGGGCCCTGGCGAATAAACAGGCTTAAGACGAGGAAGATCCAAAAGAAGAGAGCTTTCTGTTAAAGTGGGACAGAATATGAGATTTGACTTGGATATGGTGTAAGAATAAGACTGTGATGAATAATCTAAAGTAGAGTAAGTCGTTTGAAAAAATTGGGGAAATAAATCGGCTATTGCCTGATATGTGGTTGCCGTCATGTTTTCGAACGACAGCGAGGAAGGAAAAGAATTAGATTTACGCTTGGTGTTAACAAAATTATAAAACTGTTTCGGGTCCTGAGAGAACTGGACCTTACAACGGTTTAAGTAACTATTATAACACTGAGCATTAAGCACGGTAAATCTTGACTGAGCACTTAAATATCTAGTAAAAACAGATTGAGAACCGGTATTTTTATATTTCCTAAAAAGTCTGGACTTTACATTTCTTAAGTGTGTCTTTGCTAAACCAAGGGGATTTATTGGAAGTTGACGGATAGTACCACGGAACACAGGAATTAAAAAATGAGTTTATTGCAGTGTAAAAAACATTAACTGCATCGGACATATTAATGCATAAGTAAAGATCAACCAATTAATGCCAGAAATAAAATTATTTAGCCTCAGAAAGTCTGCCTTGCGAAAACAATGTATTCGTTTGGATTTTTCTGATTTTTCTTCTATAACTCTACCCGTATCAAATGAAAGTTCGATTGTTGGGTGATATGGATCTTCAGGTTGCGTTAGTGGTGCTACTCTGGACAGAATCACACCTTCAGGATTTGATACAAAACACAAATCAAGTAGGCGACCTAATGAATTTTGAACATGGTTTACTTGAGATAGAGATATGTCAAGCAGGCCATCAATAAAATCATGCTGTGCTATAGGTAGTAAGACATTCGATCCATCCTCAGTGGACCAAGTAACTCCAGGTATATTAAAATCACCTAGAACTATCAACTGATCCCTATCGGAAAGCTTATTTGCAACGGACTTAATAACGGATAGGTGATTTAAATAATCAGGAAGTTCAGACAACGGCGGAATATATGAGCAAGTTATGTATATAAAGTTACCAGGAAGCGATAACTTTACACAAATAAATTCAATGGTATTGAATTCATCAAAAAATAACTCCTCAGACGGGAAGTTTGAATCAACTCCAATTAAGACTCCACCTCCCCGTCTAGACGGACGGTCATACCTATATATTACCTGGAAAAACTTCGGAGCTAAAGATCTCCGGCTTTAACCAGGTTTCTGTGAACACAATAATATGAGATGCAAAGGAAAGGCTATCAGAATACAATTTAGTGAGTTTGAAACGCAAACCTCTTGCATTCTGATAGAAAAGAAGGAGGTTAGAAGTTAGTTTTTTGAAATTGGTACACTGGTTTGGCTTCGACTAGGAAGTTTTACTCCCACGGGCCCCTTTTTCTTTATCTTAGCCTCGAACTCTTTTACCATATTATCCGGCCAAAAGTCGCCCGAGCATATGGCTTCAAAAAGCTCGTTAGGGACAGTTATCTTGAAAGATTAAATGTCTCTAGCATAAGATAACTTAAACTTTTCCACCTTTACCTTATTACAATCGGCTTTAGTTTTGTCTTGTATATAAGACAATACATCAGAAGATGTTTGATCAGGGGAAAGCCGGGAAACGAAAATTTGTTTCTTTAGTGGAACCACTGAAAGGGATTTTGATGGAGCAGACATTGTTTCTGCAAAACCAACTTGAGCCGGTTGTCCGGACTCAGTAGTCCCTTGTGGTGGTGAAGCTACATTCTGAGAGATAGGTGGATCCACTAAATGTGAAACCACTACGGACAAATCGGAATTCTTAGAAGTCCCTGGTTGCATGCATTCTGTAACGGATTGTTTGGATACCGAATTTTTTTTAGCTCCTGATCTTAGCAACATTTGAGGGTTTGCTGAAATCAGCTGCTGATCCGCCGGAATGCTCTGTTGTTCTTTTGATTTTGGTTGCGGGGTGTTCCCCTTTGCTCCTTACCACCAGCGGCCTTTTTGCGTTAAGGGGACTCTTCTAATAGCTTACGACTATTAAACTGCGAGTCCAGCGCAGAGAGGAGATCATCAGCTCGGCGAAAACTATCTCTAGCAACTCCGAAACAGCTAATCAGCCCCATCCGGCCGCCTTTAGTTTGGCGCATGAACGATTTCATCTCGTTCGCAACCTCGACACAAGCGTCACAACAAAACTGCAAATTGGGCCCCTTTGAAAGGTCATCACTTGTCCGGCCAGTAAAACCGGCGCACTTGGTGTGCACCATATTTTCTTACAGCCAGCAAGTCATATTAGACTGGTCAGCCCTGATTACGAGGCTGCATTTTTTGCAGAAGCAGATTAAATTTTTATTATTCATTTTATTTATTGGGCCCACTGTACCAAGAAAGCGAATTGAAATTTATAAGCGAGCAGTTATAAGTACCGCAAGAGCGCAGAAACTGCACGCTTAGAACTTTCAAAGCAAAGAGAGCGGGAGCGTAAATAAGTTAAAGTGCATGCACAAAAGAGAAACGGCGGGGATATAAGAAAAGAAAACACAGATAAGAATTACGAAAACTAAAACAATTTATTAGTATTAAATACAAAGTGCACTCGCGAAGCGAACGGAGTTTAAATTTATGTTTAAATAACCGGAAGAAAATTTAAATTGTTTTGATAAAACCCACCGATGGGAATAAACGAAAACAAAATACAAAATTGGAAGCGCAGAAGAAAAACACGACCGTTCACTTTGAAAGTCAAAGACGATTGTTGATAAGCTTATACGTCCATTTTCCTTTGCTACTTTGTGCCCACCTCTCTTGCCACTTCGCCATGGTAAGTTCTCTGCACCTTTTCCGTAGGGATTCAGCTTTTTCGATTTCTGTGCTACCTGCTCGGATCTCAACTGATTCCAATGCCAGCAGGTCAATCTGTATAACTCCCGATATTACCAACGCCGCGTCATGGGATACCGTGCGGAACGCACAGCATACCCGCAGGGCACACAATCTCTGCACGGAGTCAGCATCTTGCATATAACTTTCATTATTTGTGGCTCGGACCCATATGGGAGCAGCATACATCGATGTGACAACGCTTACCAGTAATCTCCGACCTGGTTGCCTCGGTCCCCGAGTGTTTGCCATAATCCTCGAGATTGCGACCGCGGTCCTACCTGCCCTGCCACTAGCGTACGCTAGATGTTCTTTGAAGGTTAGCCGGTGGTCAATCATGACACCCAAGTATTTTAGGCTTGGGCTAGATTTAATTGTGGCTTCTCCAATTTTGATAGTAGCCGTCTCTACTATCTGCCTGCTGCTTATCAGGACTGCTTCCGTCTTGTGCGCTGCCAAAGTGAGTCCCTTGGCGTCGAGCCATGCGCTTGCTCGTTCCCCGGCTTCGTTGCAGATTCTCTCTGCATCTGGTAGTTTCTTTGCAGTGACTACTATGGCAACATCATTGGCAAAGCCAATGAGTCGTGCCCCTTCGGGCATCGCGATCCTAAGGATCCCATCGTACATGGCATTCCACAACAAGATCCTGGCCTAGAACTGATCCTTGTGGGACTCCCCCGCTGACCCTGTGGGTCGATTGCCCAGAATCAGTTTCGTACAAGAGCAGACGGCCATCAAAGTAGCTCGCTATTATTCTCTGTATATACATTGAAACATTAAGATTTCTCAATGCATTAAGCGTGTGGTCCAGCTAGTGGGGTTGAAGGCGTTTTTAACATCCAGCGTTGCCGCTATGCAGTACTGCTTTGTGCCGTACAACCACCTTTTCCCCTCGATCGCTTTATCTGCGACTTCGCACAGTTTACCGACGGCGTCGATGGTAGATAGACCCTTTCGAAAACCATACTGCTTCTCTGAGAGGCCGTTGGTTTCGTCAAGAGCACCTTCTAGCCGGGAGTGGATTATTCTTTCAAGAATTTATCCACCGTGTCTAGCATGCAGAGTGGCCTATATGAAGAAGGCTCCTCCGCTGGCTTGTCCCCCTTTGGTATGAGTACCAGCCGTTGTATTTTCCAGCGTAAACTGTGAGCATAAACTGTGGGGTTCGCGCCATACTCTCTTGCTCTGGGAATAGTGTTTCCACTATCCTCTTTAGGCCGGCTGGGAATGTCGGCGATGGCCTACTAAATACCCGAAGCCGTCTTGTGACGAGTTTTTATGCGAAGCCCCATGGGTTAGAGTCTATTTCTTCGCATATATTATTAAAGCACCTGCGTTTGCTCTCTTTTATATTTTTTTCCTGGGCTCGTCTTCTTTCCCTGAAAAGTATTTCAAGCGACTCAAATTCGGGCCTTCCTCTTGAGCGTTGGTATGCGCGTCTTGCCCTGTGGCAGTCTTCCCTGGCTTCCGCAATGGATTGGTTCCACCCGTATGCAGGCCTTCTTCCTGATGGGTTTTTTCCCTTTCTCTGCATAGATGCATCACAGGCTAGCTTTGTGTAGTCTGCGATATGGTTTGCCCGCTCTTCAGCTGAACCGCTAGTGGAGAGGTCCTCGAACAGCATCTGTACCATCTCCACGTCTAGCGTTTCTATTTTGTACCCTGGCACGTGGGCCATTTCTCGGTTTTATCGTGCAGATTATTGCACTAACCTCCCAGCTGGAGCCTGAGGCCAATCCAGCGCTCGCGAATGTGAGGTCAATGATGGAACTGGTTCCGGCTCTAGAGAAGGTCGGTTTCGTTCCAGAGTTCAGCAGCACTAGGTCAAGTGCGGCGAAACTCTCTAGTAGTGCCTTTCCCCTCTCATTTGTTCGGGGGGAGCCCCAGTCGGTAGCCCAGGCATTAAAGTCCCCTGCTATTACGGCTGGACGGTTTTCCCGGGCATCTTCTGCAATATCTTCGAGCACAGATATTGCCTGGGGAAGGCTATGGCTTGGCGGCAGGTAACAGCTATAGAAAGCTATACCATTCACATGGGCCCTAGCGAAGCAATTTCCGCTTTTTTTCTTGCTAATCTGAAGCTTTGGATTTCCGCAGCTCCATATTGCCGACTTTTTGCTATTATTTGATAGCCATTCTCCGGAATTTTTATTCCCTTTTTATTCACTTATGAGGGCAATGTCTACGTTTTCCTCGATGACATTTTGCTCCAGCCACGATTGGGCAACCTCACAATGGTTTAGGTTTATCTGAAGGAACTTCATTTACCCCTAAGCCCTTGCATAGCCCTCCTGGAGAGCGGGCATTTCCCACTCATGGTTGGGTGGTCGCAATCTTTCTCCTTCTTGCGTTTGCATAGCATGCAGCAGGTCTTTGCCTTGCAGCCAGTAGCTTGGTGATCCTTTGCGCCGCAGTTGTAGCAACATTTTGAGCAGTCCTCCTTGATCCTGCAATTTCCTGCTATATGGCCAAACTCCATACACCTAAAACACCTTTTAGGTGTTATCTTTGGGCGGATTCTACACGAAGTCCATCCCAGCCTAATTTTTCCCTTCTCTATGAGCCGTCTCCCTATGTCGGGCATGACTCTAAGTGTGGCGGTTTGGGTGCCCCCGTATGCCGCCCTTAGACTGACCACCGCGGATTCTGGCAGCTCCACATCGAACTGTGATTTAACCGCACATAGGATGTCCATTTTCTCGGTGATCTCGTCTATGTCCTTTACCTCGACTAGCATTGTCTCAACATTGCTGCCCAGGACCGCCTTCATTGTGGTTTGAAGCTCCGCGGTTTTAGGATCATATACCTTGTTAAGAAGGATTAGGAGTTCCCCCTTAGCTGTACGCCTAACAGCCTGTACTGCCTGTCCTAGCTCCTTCAGCTGCGGTTCAGCCTTAACCTTTTTAAGGATATCCGCATAGGTTGCGATCACTATCGCATCATTGCGAGGCGGTCGCATCCTGGGCTTCCTTTCCTTCCGCTTCACCTGTTGCCATTCCTCTGGCTTCTTCCCAGGTTTTTGGGGCTTGCTGGTGCTATCTTTCCCAGCATGTTTCCCCTTTGTAGCACTGGCATCGCTTGCCGGTGCCTTATGCATCGCCTTTTTTGCTGGTGCAGCTAGCGTTTTCCCAGTTTCTTGGCCCCTGGGTCGCTTGCTGTTTCCGCTCGCGAGCACTTCTGCACAGGTTTTTCTGGCTGTCTCCTTAGCCTTTTCGTGTTCTTCCACAGCCGACAGAACTTCCCTCTGGAGATAGTCGATTTCATCGACTATATCCCTCATGGGGTTTGTGATGGAGCGCTTTCCGTCCATTAGCTTCTTCAACTCCCTGGCCTTCGATCCTAGACCAGTCAGCTGTTTAAGCACATCCCCCTGCTCTTCATCAGCAGTTTTTGGGCAGTTTTTTTTCCTGCTGGGGGGGTGCCAGGCTGCTTGCCACCGCACTCCCTTTTTTCTGGCGATCTCGCCATCGCGTTTGCCGGCGCCTGGCCTTTGTTTGCCGGCGTTCCTCCACTATCGTTTGGCACAACTTCTAGGCTGGCGCCAGGTGTTGTGCCCCCGATAAATAAATCGTAGTACTTAAATATATTTATTAGAATTTTTTAAAAGTACCGCCCAAAATTCAAACGAACCGCCCAATATTTCCCTACGTGCTACGGCACGCACTTATGTGCTTGGCCTGCACCCTGTTCGAAGCTCGCTGCTATGGCACCCGCAGCCCCTTTCGCAAAATTGCGAAAATAAAAAAGCGCGAGTGGAATTAACAACAACTAAACAAACAACGAGTGGAAATAATGAGGCAGAGACACCTCCCCTCCCTCACCTATGAGCGGCCCCTGCCTGGTCGCCAAACCAGTTGGGGAAACGATTCCCAGCTGTCGCCTGCGGCCTCCTGGTCACCAGAAGATGTCCAGGTGCGTGTTATGTAACTTCAAGCCGGATGGCCGGCAACGCTTGTTGATTTGTGCTGAAAACTAGAGGGGTTATTCGGAGCGATTTTAGAACGCGACCGCACTCTCTGCTTTCTCACTACTCTCGCCGCTATAGTGCACATTGGTCCGTGGTCAATGATAATGGCTTACTGTTAATTGAAAAATTGCAAGAAAGTTATCTCGGCTGGACAGCAAAGTTTTCTGGCCTTGTTCGCGATGCCATCGATAAGAGGAGTGGCCTACGCTACTACTGCGATAAATGCATCGTATATGAGAACCAGGCAATATCTATTAGGCGGCCCATAAAAAACAGTTTTACGGAATTAATCCGGAACTGCCGTAAAAATACGGACCTGCTCGTGGCGCTTGAATCGCAGCTCACTAGTCGCATGATAACTGAGCCCGATTCCCCAAAGCGCAAAAAATTCGCGGTCGGTGGGCATTCTATGACAGGTGCCGTGCAACCTGCTGCCCGCGATTCGACTCAGCTGCCAATCTTAGGCGCCACTCAAATGGTACTAAGATCGGGGGCAAAAAGTGATTCGGTACCCGGAGTTGCTGGAACCGATGTGGCGCCGCTAGGTACTTCTGTTCTGTCCGATTAAAATAATGTAGTGGCCCCAACACCTCATGTGGACTTAACGTCCGGATTACCAGCCGATATTGGTAGTACAGATAAAAATGGTGTAGTACCAAAAAGGGTTGCATGTGTTGTACATGTATTTGTTTCACTCGGCCCAGACCTCTCATCACTGGATATTACGGCTTATATCCGTAACAAAATCCAAGTTGATGTTTTGAAGGTCGAACAATTTAAATTTTCTTATGCTAGGAAAGTATCATCTTTTAAGATTGGTATTCTTTGTGCTCTTTTTGCATCTGTGTGCTAAAAGAGTACGAAGCTAAGAGAAAAACGAAGAGTTCAGGGGAAATGGAAAATACCATTAAAAAACCATCCCCAGCGCCCTCCACAACCTAAAAACCTAGCCTCCTCTTTTCTTCTTTGCAATCAGAATACAAGAGACTTACTTAGCAAGCTGACTAAATTGTACTCGGATAGTTTTTCATTCCCATATAATATTATGGTATGTACAGAGACCTGGTTAAGGCCGGATATTCTTAGCTCCGAAATTCTCCCGGGTAAGTACACAATTTACAGGCTTGATCGTCAGTCCAGACGGGGAGGTGGAGTCCTAATTGCAGTCGACTCCACCTTTTCGTCTGAATTACTAACTTTCGAAGAATTTTATATCAGATCGTGATCAGTTAATAGTATTAGGTGATTTTAATATACCTAGTGCTACATGGTCCCCTGACGAAAACTCAAATATGTTACTTTTTTTAGCGCAGCATGACTTTATTGAAGGCTTGCTTGACATTGCGATATCTCAAGTAAACCATGCTAAAAACTCCTTAGGACGTTTACTGGACTTGTGTTTGGTTTCAAATCACCACTTACACTACGCGAAGATCCTTATAATCCAACTCTTGAGCTGACTGTAGATGCGAAAACAGCTGAATAAAAAATCCGAAAAGTCTGTTAAACGAATTCGCTGCTTTGTCTGATCTTTGTTCATGCACTAACATTGTTGGGGCAGTTACCTGGTTAAAGGTTTTATTTTAGTATAGATGGGGCTCGAATGACCCAATTTAGGCCATCAAACCCGTGTCGTCGTAGCAATTTGTTCCTTGTGTCGTCAGTTCAATAAATCACCAATTATGTCAATTTTAAGATCTTTAATAATATATAACAAATTATAAAACGAGAGCTTGTCGACTGTGCTCTAAGACGATTGGTCAAAAAAGATGCTGTTCAGTTGAAAAGAATGGCAACCTCTCCGATACGTTGCGATAATTTAAGGGGGTTACACTCTTCGATACATTTACAATTTTAGAAAATACGTTAGCTTTTAAATTCAATAAACATTTATTAACATTTGGTCCTTCGAGCCGGATCTACACTAAAATAAAACCTTTAACCCCAACAAAAATGGCTAAGGCCGTTAATATATTTTATAATGCATTGAACTCCTTCTTTTATCTGTGTGTTCCGTTATACTATCCGTCAATTTCAAATAAACCTCCATGGTTTAATAAGGAGTTGTCACACCTAAAAAATGTTAAGTCCAGACTTTTCAATACATTTAAAATGTGCGGTTCACAATCTGCCTTCTCTCGATACCTAAGGGCTTAATGCCCGGTGTTATAAAAGCTATCTGACTCGTTGTAGGGTCCAATTTTCACAAGATCCAAAACAGTTTTATAATTTTGTTATCACTAAGCGTAAATCAGCCTCTTACCCTGCATCGCTATCATTTGAAAATTGAAAATATTGATCAGGCAATTGCCGATCTGTTTGCCCAGTTTTTCCAGACAGAAAAAGAAGGCAAGAACACTGAAACAGAATATTCATCCCGTCCAAATCCTTCTTATTCAAATATTCAAGTCAAATTTAATTTTTTGTCCGAGGTTAAGCGAAAGCTCCCTTCTCTTGGATCTCTATAAAGTTAAACCAGTCTATTCACCGGGTCCTAACGGAGTTCCAGGCTGTGTGCTTAAATACTGTGCTGAAACTCTGTGTAGACCTCTGCACAAATTGTTTACCTTGTCTTTGAAAACTTCTCATATCCCACTTATTTGGAAGAAATCATTTGTTATTCCCCTTCATAAGAAAGGAAATAAATCGAATATAAGTAATTACAGAGGCATATCCATCCCAAAGCTCTTCGAAAACGTTGTTACACCCCACTTGCAACTTTGTAGATCGATTATATCTCCATGTCAACATGGATTTATAAGGCGAAGATCTACGACGACAAACCTCTTGGAGCAAACGTCTTTTGTAATAAATGGCTTCAGAAAGAACATACAGACTGACGTAGTTTACACTGATTTTAGTCAAGCGTTTGATTCAGTAAATCACTCGCTTCTTGTATTAAAGCTAGACTTATTAGGGTTTCCATGTGATCTTCTAACATGGATCGTAAGTTCTCTAAGTGGTAGGACTTAACGAGTCCACTTTAAAAACTCGATCTCTAATTTGATCCGAGTTACTTCAGGCGTCCCACAAGGAAGCCACCTTGGCCCTCTTCTTTTTACTTTATTTATAAACGATCTTCCTCTAGTCTTGACAAGGTCGCGTGTCCTTAAATAAGCAGATGACGTTAAGTTATGCCTGCAATATAACGAAATTTCCAGCAGTTCAGACTTACAATCTTACGTAAATGCTTTTCAAACATGGTGTTGTGAAAATCTTTTGGATTTAAATAGCGCTTAGTGTAAAGTAATGAAATTTTTTATGGGTGAACCCACAATATGCCACGTATACGCTGGGTGGTTGTGTGTTGTCTAGAATTACGCATGTTGATGACCTTGGCGTCCTTCTTGACCCAAAACTTAAGTTTTGTGACCATATTACTTCTATGGTGAATAATGCCAGGGGAGTACTTGGATTTATTAAAAGGTGGTCAAAGGAATTCGATGATCCCTATGTTACAAAGACTCTGTTTATTTCACTAGTCCGTCCAATCCTGGAGTACTGTTCTGCAGTTTGGAGTCCTCAGTATGGTGTACATATAGACCGGATAGAGTCTGTGCAAAAGAACTTTTTATTATTTGCTCTACGGGGCCTTAACTGGAATGCAAGCCTTATTTTACCATCCTACTCTAGTAGACTTCTCCTAATTAATCTACCATCCTTAGTAAACCGTAGAACGATGCTTGGCACAACTTTTATCTATAAACTTATTCACGGGGATGTGGAGAGTCCCGAGTTACTGGGTCGCATAAACTTCTCCGTGCCTAATAGAATTACCAGAAACTATGTTCCTCTTACTTTAAATATTTGAAGAAATAACTATGATATGGATGAACCGTTTAGAGTACTGTGTAACGACTATAATAGACAATACCATGTTATTTCTACTACCGACTCTTTGCCAAGCCCAAAAGCATTAATTTTATCTTACTTAGCACTAAATTAGTATTAGTATTAGTATTATTTCTAACTTAGTCTGTCCGCTTCTATATGGTCCTTTTTCACTTCTCGCGATCTCTTTTTACGCCCATTGGGGAATAGGGCTCCGCGCGTAACAAGCACTGCTTGGTGTCGGAAGGGCCATTTTTTTGCGCTGATCATAGTGCATTAACGTCCGAATAAGAATATTGGACCAACACCCGAATGTGAAAAACATACCCAAAACATGATTTTCCCACCACCATGTTTAACGGTTTTAATAGTCGTGAGCAGTATTTTAGAGCGCCTTACATCAGATCCAAACAAATTCATCTTGGTTTCGTCCGACCGCAACACATTTTTTCAATTGAAATGGAATAAATGCACCTTCGCAAAACGTACACGTTTGCTACATTTTTCTTACTGAGGTATGGTACCTTTCGGGCTGAATGGGCTTTTAGATCGGCTTCAGTCAGTCTATGTCTTATGGTTCGACTTGTAACCGGTGCATTCAAATCATTTTTAAGATCTTTCGATCTTTAAAGTTATCGTCTTTTTGGCCGATGCATGTGATAGTTATAAATATGTGGACAATGGTTTCAGTTCAGGCTCAGTTGCCTTAAACTCCATTAACTACAGATCCAAAATACTAAAAGATTCATTCTCCTTTCACTATTAAAATGTTTGCAGCCTTAGTAGAATTAGATCAAGCTTCTGAATATATTCTGTCCATCTGACCGTTGTCTCAAATAATTTAAATTGCCCTCAAATAAATTATATTCTAAATAAAACAAAGCATTGGATCTTGATTTTCCTCCGAGCATGCTAATTCCGACGTTTCTATGTTTGGCTCAGAAGACGCTTTCCAATCCACCCTTGAGATTCTCCTGCAAAGCGGACAAACAGACGCACAGATAGATCGAGTCTCCTGGTGCTACTGATCAATAGTATATAACTTACATTGTCGGAATTGCCTTCTTTACAGCGTTGCAAATTATAAATTATAATAATCCCAAAGCTTTTCGAAAAAGCTGTTACATCCCAATTGCAACACCTTTGTAGATCAATTATATCTTTATGCCAACATGGATTTATAAAGCGAAGATCTACGACGACAAACCTCTTGGAGCTAACTCCTTTTATAATAAATGGCTATAAAGATAACGTTCAGACTGACGTATAGCACTTGCTTTGTGTATTAAAGCTAGTTTTATTATGGTTTTTTTGTGATCTTCTAACATGGATCTTTAGTTATCTTAGTGGTAGGACTCAACGTGTGTTCTTTAAGACCTCTATCTTTAATTTGATCCGAGTTAATTCTTGATCTGCACCTTATTTATCAACAACCTCCCTCTAGTTTTGACAAAGTCGTGTATCTTCATGTACTCAAATGACGTTAAGTTATGCCTGCGATGAAGCGAAATTTCCTGCGGTTCAGACTTACAATCGGACCTAGATGCTTTTCAAAGATGGTGTTGCTAAAATCTTTTGGATTTAAAAAGCGTTAAGTGTAAAGTAATGACATTATTTCGGGTGAGCCCTCAATATGCCACATATACGCTGAGTGACTTTGACCCGAAACTAAAGTTTTCTCACCGTATTGCTTCCATGTGGAAAAGTGGTGAAAGAAAATCGAAGATCCCTATGTCTCAAAGACTTTATTATTTTCTATAGACCGTGCATTCCTGGAGTACTGTTAACCAGACTACACAAAAAAAAAAGTTGCCACGATCGAAAAATTTTGTAAATTTTTAAGAATATAAATGTATACAACTTCATCTTACTAAAGTTCAACTTCATTCGAGCTTTAAAAATATCTTTATAATTAGGTCCTCCCAGGGAAATAAAATAACATTTGGACACTGTCTAATATGGAAACGATTTCAATACTATCATCAAAACATTACATTTAACATTTACATTTTGTAAATTTTTGGGATAAGTACAAAATTTTACTTTTCACTTGTTTGCACAGGCGTTAAGTTATAAGAACGGGACTTATGCCTCAGCAGCTAAGCTGACAGGTCAGCAAACCACTGCTGATACAGTGCGGCTACCAATATTGAACCAGAATCCAGAAACTACTGGCCAACATACAACTGCAAACACACAAATGCCTAACGGCGTAGAAGCAATGCTGGTAACTATAACGAACACAATGGTAGCAATACAGCAAACGCTGCAGGAACTTATGCGCTCTCAAAATCTCCTTTTGGAGCTATTAATCAATAGAAATCTGCTTATATGGTTTCCTTTAAAATATGTTTCTGGAACGCGAACGGCATTTCACAGCACAAATACGAGCTCTCGCAGTTCCTAGATCAGTATGACATTGACGCCATGCTTATATCAGAGACTCACCTAACAAACAAAAACTATTTTCACCTTAATGGCTATACATATTATGAAACAAACCATCCTGATGGCAAGGCTCATGGCGGTACTGGCATACTGATCAAGAAACGCATTAGGCACTATGAGTTGCCATCATTTGCAACAGCCTGTATACAAGCTACATCAATACACATCGATACCAGAAGCGGTTTCTTAAACTTATCCGCTGTATACTGCCCTCCACACTTTTCCATTTCCGAAGACCAATTTGTACAGTTCTTTGACCGTTTTTTAGCGGCTGGTGATTACAATGCAAAACACACCCACTGGGGCTCTCCCAAAGGAAGACAGCTGTACAACGCTATAATAACACCAAGAAACAAACTTGGTCTTATCTCTCCTGGTAGGCCTACATATTGGCCAACAGATCCTAATAAGAAGCTTGACTTGATTGATTTTGCCGTCACAAGAAGAGTGGCTAGAGATCATGTCCATGTGGAACACTTAACAGATCTGTCATCGGATCACTCGCCAATTTTACTTTATCTCTACTATCATCCACAGCTTTCAGAACGCATATATGTTCTACCCTCCTGCAAAACAGATTGGCTTAAATACCGAAAGTACGTAAGCACCCATATTGATGGCTTCCCAAACATGTACCAAAAAGAAGAGATTGACAGCTCAGTTGAAGAACTAGTGTCTGTTATGTCACTAGCTGCACAACACTCCACCCCTATTATACCGGCTTTTAATTCTGATAACAACTGTCGGGCTTCTGGGCATATTAACGAAGTGGCTTAAAACAGCAAACTATCTTTTATGCACAGCCTTAGAGGATGAATCTAATCGATCTCAATTATGCTATTTGCACCATCTCTCCCCGAATAGCAAACGATATCCACTGTAAAAAGCTAAATCAGGTATACGTCCACCAATCGAAAGTGAGTCGCCAGAATCGGTCGGAGAATGGGCTTGCAAATGTATTATATTTGCCGCACATATAGAAAACGTTTTCAAACCACTCCCACCAACAAATAGCTTTGAGCTCCCAACAAACATCTTTCCAGAGGCTTCCCTGCCTATCATATTCCAATCAAAAGAAGTGATAAAAATTATAAGGGCTCAAGAAAAATATAAAGCACCAGGACACGATTTAATCTCCCCCAAAATGATTATAGAATTGCCGAGCAGTACATTTTCTCACCACAATATTCAACAGCATGATGAAATTGAGCTATTATCCACAACAATGGAAAAAGTCTGTCATCACTATGATCTACAAAGCCAGAAAGGACAAGTCCCAGCCTTCATCATATAGGCCAAGTAGTCTCCTGCCGTGGCTTTCAAAGATATTTGAAAAGCTGCTCCTGAATAGTATAAAGCAACACCTACATTCTCTGTAATTCCAAACCACCAATTTGGTTTTCGCGAGAAACACGAAACCATTGAACAAGTAAACCGAATAACCTCTGAGATACGAAATACATTTGAAAATCGAGAGTATTGTTTCGCAGTCTTCCTGCATGTGCCCAGGCCTTCGATCGCGTTTGGCTGGACGGCTTAATTTATAAAATTAAAACCTTGCTTCCACAGAACACCCATAAAATACTGGAGTCATATCTTGAGCATAGAAGTTTCGCCGTGCGATGTAAAGATTTCCTCTCCGAATACCATCCAATTGAAGCTGGAGTACCTCAAGGTAGCTTGGCCCAACGCTGTATATAATTTACACAGCAGACCTTTGACAACCAGTCTTACAACAACCTCAACATTTGCTGATGATACTGCCATTCTAAGTCAATCTAAGTGCCCCATAAAAGCAACGCAACATTTATCAGCTTATATCAGACTTCTAGAGAAATGGCGAGCAGATTGGCGCATAAAGGTTAACGAGCAAAAGAGTAAACACGTCACCTTTACCCTAAACAGACAAACTTGTGCCCCACTATCTCTGAACAACATTCATATTCCACAAACAACTGAAGTAACATATCTTGGAGTCCACCTCGATTGACGGCTTACTTGGCGAAAGTAAATCGAAGTTAAAAGAACACCACTTAAATTAAAAGCAAGAAGCCTACAATGGTTAATAAATGCCCGTTCTCCGCTAAAATTGGAGTACAAGGTACTTCTGTACAATGCAGTTCTGAAGCCAATTTGGAAACAGAGATTTAAATGTCCGATCTGTTAAAGACGAAATCGACAATGTAAAAGCAAAGTATACGATCAAGCTACAGGCTCATCCAAATAGGCTACTAGCTACATCAAGGCAAAAATATTGGGCGATAAAGGCAAAAACTATAGCTCGAAATGTAATTTTAAAATGTGTCAAATGCACAAGAGCTAAGCCAAAATTAATGGAGCAAATAATGGGACAGCTACCAGTACTAAGAGTCACACAAGCTCGACCGTTTCTAAATTCTGGAGTTGACTACTGTGGACCTTTTAAGATTTATTACAAAATTCGCGGAAAGAAGCCACATACTGCTTACATAGCAATATTTTGCTGCTTTGCGATTAAATCCGTGAATTTGGAACTGGTCAGTGATTTAACCACGGAAGCTTTCTTGGCAGCTCTTCGTCGATTCAAAAGTCGTCGAGGAAAATGTCAGACTTTACACTGCCACAATGCTACCAATTTTGTTGGAGCAAGGAATAAGCTTCAGGAATTGGAAGAGGCTATCTTCTCGGAAAAGGTAAGAAAGTCTATAGTGGAGACTTGCAATAATAAAGACGTCAATTTCAAGTTTATTCCACCAAGAGCACCTCATTTTGGAGGACTTTAAGAAGCGGCGGTAAAATCAGCTAAGCATTTATTACTAAAAAATAACTTATGAGGAATTAGAAACTGTGATAGTGGAAATAGAAGCTATCATGAATTCAAGACCCTTGTTTCCGATGTCAAGCGATCCAAATGATGTTACGGCACTTACCTCGGGTCACTTTCTTATTGGAGAACCTTTAACCGCACAGGCAGACAGTGCGGCATCTCAGAAACCACAATCATTGGTGCGGAGATGGCAAGCCGTATCAAAGTTAAAGCATGCGTTTTGGACTCAATGGTCAAATGACTATCTGCAACAAGTTTAGCATCGCCGGAGAGTGCAGACGTGTTTTGCGCGAGCTCCGGAAAAAACCCCTCAAAAGTGAAAAACAACAACTAAAAATACTCGAGTGGTGTAATAAAGGCAATCTTATTGCTAAAAAACAGTAAATAATAATTAGTGCTATGTAAAAAACTAGTGCAAAGTTATTATAAAAACTAAGAAGTGACACGAGTGATAGCTCAATGAGCGGCGATTCAAAAAATGAGAGTAGAAGCTCCGTAGACCAGAGATATTTCTTATTTCTCAACCCGTGATACAGAACTCCCACTTCACGGAGCTTGCAGTGTAGAACCCCACCCCCAGCTTCGACTCACAGCTCACCAGCCACGAGCACTGCAACCTCCTTAATTTCTGCAACCGCAGCCACTGCAACAACAACATCAACGGTCGTTTGCAACTTCTGCAGCGCCGAATAAAACTACAAAGCCAATTGTAAGTATGAGTGCCAATATCGGCAATATCAAACAACAACAAGTGGTTCCGGCTATACGACTGGCATGGACCGTTACATCCAAATCAAACGGAAGCTAAGCCCGCAAAATAAAATGGTTGGAAATAAACCAAAACAAAATTGCCCTAATAAAGGCAGCGAACAACCAGGGGCATCTAGTAACAACAGATTCGCCCTATTGTCGGAAATTGATAAAAATCAATCCGAATCTGGACAGGCTGTTCAAAAGAAACCAAAGCCCCCACCAATTTACATAAGGGAACAGAACTCAAATGCCCTAGTAAAGAAAATTGTTGCACTGGTCGGGAATGACAACTTTTATGTTACTCCTCTTGTTAAAGGGAATATTCATGAAACAAAGCTTCAAGCTAAAACTGAAGATCAATTCAGAGCTGTAACTAATTACCTAGACGAGGCTAGGAAACCCTACTACACGTACCAGCTCAAGAGTAGCAAGGGCTTGCAAGTAGTGGTAAAGGGCATAGAGCGCGACGTATCCACTAATGAGGTAAAAGAGGCATTGAAAGAAAAAGGATTCTTCTCCAAAAATATTATTAATATTATCAACAAAAATAAAAAGCCGCAACCACTCTTTAAGGTCGAACTGGAGCCAGAAAACAGAGCCCTGAAGAAAAATGAAGTGCACCCGATCTATAAACTGCAATTCCTGTTGCACAGAAGGATTACTGTTGAAGAACCGCATAAGCGGAATGGCCCGCTGCAATGCACAAACTGCCAAGAGTATGGACATACCAGAAACAACTGCGGGCTTCGTTTGGTCTGCGTAGCTTGTGGTGGCTTCCACAAATCCGAACCTTGCCCTGCAAGCAAAGAAGACCCAAAGACAAAGAAATGCGCTAACTGTGGAGATAACCATACCGCAAACTACAGAGGCTGTCCGGTCTATAAAGAGCTGAAGAGTCAGTTTCAACAAGCAAAACAAGCACTCTCCCAGAATGCACGAAATGCGTACGTGCAATCCCAAACCACACCTAATGTTTTCTTTGCGAAAGCAGCCAGATCTTCAGATGGGGGAGTTTCATACGCCAGTGCCCTAAAATCGGGACTTGCCAATCAGACGGGGTTCCCACAAGCTCAATGCTTTGAGCAAAATATAATAACACCTCAGCAAGCAATAGGACAAATACCAAACAGCATGGAAACCATGATGCTGACTTTACAACAGGGTATGATGGAATTTATGTCCTTCATGAAAACAACAATGACAAACCTTATGCAAAATAAAAACATTTTAATAAATTTGCTCACATCCCAACAATCTAAATAATCGATGTGTTGGCTTCGAATATCCATGTGGAATGCCAATGGCGTTTCACGGCACAAACTTGAAATAACTCAATTCCTCAATGAAAACCAAATAGATGTAATGCTGCTGGCAGAAACGCATCTCACAAGTAAATACAACTTCCAAATAAGAGGTTATACTTCATACTGCACAGATCATCCGGACGGTAAGGCTCACGGAGGAACTGGAATCCTAATCAGGGAACGCATTAAGCACCACTTTCACCAGAGGTTTGCAACAAATTATTTGCAGGCTACATCTATAAAACTACAAGCAGGCAACGGCAGTATCACTATAGCCGCTGTCTATTGCCCACCGCGTTTTACAATAACTGAAGAGCAATTCTTGGACTTCTACAATTCACTCGGAGATCGCTTTATAGCAGGAGGAGACTACAACAAACTCGACTATGTCTCCCCAGCTGACCCCAGAAAACTCCCGGACTTAATTGACTTGCTGTGACCAAGAACATCCCAAGAAATTTAGTAATCGCCAAATCGCTTTCGGACTTATCATCGGACCACTCGCCTGTTTTAATAACTCTCCTTCAAAGCCCGAAAGTAATCGAGCACCCCTTCAGGCTGACCCCGACTAGAACTAACTGGCTAAAGTACAAAAAGTACGTAAGTTCCCACATTGAACTAACACCACAGTTTAACATAGAGAACGACATCGACTTCTGTGCTGATGCCCTGGAATCAGTACTCGTGGCAACAGCCAAAATCTCAACACCAGAAGAGACAATCGTGCGTAGCAACCAATACAAAACTAATCTGCAAATCGAACAACTGGTTCGGGAAAAACGACGTCTACGACGCGATTGGCAATCCTGCAGATCGCCCCATTCGAAGCAACTCTATAATGATGCCACCCGCAGTCTCACCAAAACCCTCAAGCAAGAAGAGGAGCTTGCGCAGCGCCGGTACATCGAGAAACTGTCGCCGACCAGTACAAAGCATCCTTTGTGGAGAGCTCACCCAAATTTAAGCTCTCCGATAGAATCAGTCACTCCGATTAGAAACTCCTCGGGAACTTGGGCCCGTAGTGACGAAGACAGAGCCGAAAAATTTGCTTTACACCTACGAAATGTATTTCAGCCGAGCGCCTCCACAAACTCTCTTCAACTACCGCCGCTTAGATCTGAAATTGCAATTAACCCGATTTTGTTTCAAGCACCTGAAATTGCTAACGTCAAATAAAGCAAATAAAACCGAAAAAGGCTCCAGGGGGCGACCTAATAACCCCAAAAATGATAATTTACCTTCCAAACTGCGCAGTGGATGTTATATGCAAGCTATTTAACGGGATCACAAAACTTGGCTACTACCCCCAAAAAATGGAAAAAGTCCGTGGTTATAATGATACCGAAGCCTGGGAAAGACCACACAATTCCCTCATCGTACAGGCCAATAAGCTTACTATCGTGCCTGTCCAAATTACTGGAAAAATGCCTGCTCACGCGCATTACACCATATTTAAGAGAACAAAACTTAATCCCGGCACATCAATTCGGGTTTCGTGAAAGCCACGGAACCATCGAGCAAGTCAACCGGATAACTTCAGAAATTCGTACAGCCTTCAAACATCGGGAATATTGTAGTGCGATATTCCTCGACGTCTCTCAGGCATTCGACCGAGTGTGGCTTAGGGGCTTATGCATAAAATCATAACATTACTGCCAGAAAACACTCATAAGTTACTTAAGTCGTACCTCTACCACAGAGTCTTTGAGGTTAGATGCAATACAACGACATCCAACGAGTATAAAATTGAAGACGGAGTCCCACAAGGTAACGCCCTGGGCCCTACCCTGTTTGTCCTATACACAGCAGACATCCCTACGAACGAGAGGCTGACTACGTCCACATTTGCTCAACTAGAGCAACAGCTCAACTGGCTGATCATTTGGTGGTAGTTGAAAAGTGGCTATCAGACTGTCGAATCAAAATTAATGAACAAAAGTGTAAACATATAACGTTTACCCTTAACAGACAATCGTGCCCCCCGCTAACTTTGAATAGTACGCAGATTCCCCAAGCCAGCGATGTAACATATCTCGGCGTCCACCTTGACAGACGCCTAACCTGGCGGAGGCACATTGAATGCAAGAAAGTACATCTCAGACTTAAAGTAGCAGCCTGCACTGGATTATAAATTCTCGATCACCCCTATGTCTGGACTTTAAAGTTATTCTCTACAACTCCACCCTTAAGCCCATTTGGACCTAGGGCTCCCAGCTCTGGGGGGACGCGAGCAACAGCAACGTTGACATCATACAGCGCTCACAATCAAAAATCCTGCGAACAATCACTGGGGCACCATGGTATGTTCGGAACGAAAGCATCCACAGGGATCTGGGCATACCACCGGTCAAAGATGAAATAGCAAAACAGAAAGCGGCCTACCATAACAAGCTTACACTGCTTAAGACGGGTTTCGAACAGAACTCGTCTGCATCGTAACGATCTACCAGCCCAGCAATAAATATTAGGGCCCGTTAGTCTAAATTCAGTCTACATGACTGTAAGTTAAGTTATATTCTTAAGATTTGATATACTAATTGTTAGTCTCATATAGAGAAGATTCAATAAATAAAGCATATATTAAAAAAATAAAATAATAATAATTGCAATGCCAAAGGACACTGGGCATCCGAATGCAGGAAGTCGAAACGGGAGAAAGGGTCGTGCTATGCGTGCGGCGAGATGGGACATTTTGTGGCTACATGCGTGAAGAACAAAAATAATCCGAGTGACAATAACAATTATGTAAGATACTTTGAAATTAATTTTATGAACGATTCTAATACCAGGTTATATACAGAATGCCTCATAAATACAGGAAGCCCAATTTAATTTATTAAAATATCCAAAGTACCAGAAAATGTTTGCAAATTATCAGTTTTAAGTTTA
Source organism: Drosophila prolongata (assembly GCA_036346975.1). Lineage (NCBI taxonomy): Eukaryota > Metazoa > Arthropoda > Insecta > Diptera > Drosophilidae > Drosophila > Drosophila prolongata. The sequence goes on along the minus strand of JAYMZC010000387.1, from coordinate 12,978,989 downwards.
TATCATGGATTAAATAAAAGTTACCTAGAAACGGATGGAAAAATATTATGTTATGTTAAGAAGAATTTAAATAAAATACTTTTTCATTTAGTTATTGTGGCAAACAAATCTATGAGTCATGATGTAATACTTGGAAGAGATTTTATGGAAGCAAGTAATATTAATTTAAGCCTCGACACTTTGAAAATGGTTACGGTTGAGAACATTGAAAACCCTCCAAATGATACTGAAATTGTTAGAAATGTTAGTGAAAAGCAGATAGTTAGTGATATTGTTAGAAATGAAAAGAAGATAGTTAGTGATATTGTTAGAAATGAAAAGAAGATAGTTAGTGATATTGTTAGAAATGAAAACCAGATAGTTAGTGAAATTTTTAGAAATGAAAACCAGATAGTTAGTGAAATTGTTAGAAATGAAATAGATTTAGTAGAAAAGGAATTGTTTAATATTGATATAAAAGAAGAAAGTCCAGATTATAAAATTGGCAATCAAGTGAATTACAATGTTAGGTGTCAGTTTGTTAGAATGGTAGAAAGTTGTTATGTAAATAAAGAAAGGCCAAAGGAACCAGAAGTTAGATGTGAAATAAAATTAAGATTTGAGGATTCTAAACCTTTTAGTTGTTCGCCCAGACGTTTAGCTTATACAGAAAAAGAAAAATTACAGGTTATATTAGATGAATACTTAAATGAGGGAATTATAAGACAAAGTCAATCGGAATATGTATCTCCAATAGTGTTAGTAAAAAAGAAAACGGGTGACCTACGACTATGTGTGGATTATCGAAAGCTTAATAAGACCAGATAATTATTTTTTACCTTTAATCGACGATTTGTTAGACACTTTGGTAAATAAAACAATATTTTCGAAATTAGATTTAAAACATGGCTACTTTCATGTGTTCGTAGACGGTGATTCAATAAAGTATACTTCATTTATGACGCCATTAGGGCAATTTATGCGGATGCCAATGGGGCTAAAAAATGCTCCGGCGGTGTTTCAACGATTTATTAATACAATTTTTGCAGACATGATAAGGGATGGTAAGGTCGACGATATCATGATCGCCAGTAAAGAGATACAAGAACATCTAAATGTTCTTAGGGAAGTTTTTGATCGTTTAGCAAAGAACAAACTTGAATTAAGAATGGATAAGTGTGAGTTTCTACAAGCAAGTGTGCAGTATTTAGGATTTTTAGTAACCAGCAAAGGAATACAAGCTAATGACAAAACAAGGTTTTGGAGCGGTTATTTTACAAAGAAAAGAGGATAAAAAGTTGCACACAATTTTTTACATTTCTAAGGCCACAACAAAAGACGAAGCAAAATATCACAGTTTTCAACTTGAAACGTTAGCGATAATTTATGCTCTAAGAAGATTCAGAATTTATGTGCAAGGTAGACGATTTAGAATAGTTACTGATTGTAACTCACTGACGTTAACATGCGAAGTTCGTTCCTTTCTTGTTTATACTTATTTCTTTATTTATTTGAACGCAACTTTATGTCGTGGCCACATAGTCGTCACACCGCCCATCCCCCTTTAGGTGTCTCACACTTCTGTCTCGGAGGTCCCTATAACCCCAATAAAAATTGTTTGCTTCCGCGCACTATTAACGTGTTTCAACCGTAGAATTTATTCTCAAATTTTTTCAGCTTGTTGTCTATCTGAACAAATGTTTTACGTGTTAAGTACTTGTGACGGGACATCTGTTAGTGTGTTTGCATGTTAGCTTTTGACTACTTCGTTCTCCTGTTCTACTGGTTTTAGTTGGTCGACGTAGGCTCTGTGTGTTTTCAAAGTTACTGTGTGTCTAATGTTGGCCATTACGTTTGATGTAAATGCTGTTACTATAAACGGCCCCTCGAATTTTTGAGACAGCTTAGACGCGAAATTGTTGACTGCTCTTAAGAGATAGTGTTGTCGTTCCCATACCAGGACTTCCCGTTTGGGTTTCCAATCGCGTTATAGGCCCTTGCTTGGTCCTGAGCGGCTTTGCCCATGTTGTAATGCGCTAGCTTGCAAGCTTCCTGCATGCGTTTCCACCGTTCTTCGACAGTTTCTTCCTCTATCCCCGACCCAGTCGTTGATTCTTTGAACAAACTTCCTGGTAGTCTCAGTTCGCGGCCGTATGGTAGGTATGCGGGGCAGTATTCTGTTGATTCGGACCTACTGCTGTTGACAGCCAAGGCAATTTCTGGTAGCCATTCGTCCCACCGGGTATGTTGTGTACCCTGAGCTATCATTGTCTTTATTGTCTTGTTTGCCCTTTCTGCTGGGTTCTCCTGCGGTGTAAACGGTGCCGTTGTCTGTTGCTATCTATCCTACACCGCGCCTCCTCGTCCTTCTTTTCTTTTTCCCTCCTATTTGTGTTTTGATGCCTCCGCATTTCGCCACGCATTGCTCTGACGGCAGTTCCCTTGTGTAGTCCTTCGCTCTTTCCCTATGGTCCGATTGTCTATGATACTCTAGAAACTCTTTATCCCAAGTTGGCATTGGCGTTGGGTGTGTGTGACACCAATCTAATGCGCAGCCACTGGTCCGTGAGCTGCCACTAAGTGTGTAAGTCGCGTATTTCGGATTGACGCGATAAAAAGTCATCAGCTTGCACTTAGGGCCGTTAAAATTTAGTAAATTATCCTGGTACCAGTTTTGAACGTTATTTAAATCGGATTGTATGTTTAAATAAATTATTTAAATTATATTGGAGCTATAATTAGGTGATTTACAGAGTCAAATGCTTTAATAAAGTGATTGTAAATGACGTCTGTTTGAAAACTACTATTTAAGCCCTTTATCACAAATTTAGTAAGCTCCGGAAGCTTAGTGATAGTGGATCTAAGTTTAATAAATCCGAGTTGACACGGAGAAGTAATTGATCTAATAATTTTTTTCAAAAAGCTTAGGAATAATTGACAACTTAGAAATACCTGTGTAGCTAATGGCCTCTAACTTGTCAGATTCTTTGTTAAGAGGAGTAAGAAATGATTCCTTCCAAATATGTGGAAATTTGGAAGTTTCTAAAGATAAGGTAAACAACTTGTAAAGAGGTTTGCACAGGGTCTTAGCACGCACACAACGGGCTTAGCACGAAGAAGATCCAACGAAGTTATAAAACTTTTTCGGGTCGTGAGAGAACTGGACCTTACTACGGTTTAAGTAACTATTATAACACACACCTAAACATCTAGCAAAAACATATTGAGAACCGGTATTTTTATATTTCCTAAAAAGTCAGGACTTTACAACTCTTTGCTAAACCAAGGTGATTTATTGGAGATTGACGGATAGTACCACGGAACACAAGAATTAAAAAATGAATTTATTGCTGTGTAAGAAAAAGATCATCGGACATATTATTGCATGAGTACAAATCAGACAAGTTAAGGCCAGCAATAAAATGAATTAGCCTCAGAAAGTTTGCTTTGCAAAAACAATTTATTCCTTGACAACCACTTTTATTAAGAAACCAAACCAGGAATAATTAAATTTCACTCAATAGAGGCCGAAACTTCTTTCAGAACAGAAGCTCATTCAGGATTTAAAAGGCTCCAAGAGGTGGCTGGATCGTCAGAATAATACGATTAATAAGTTCAGATCAGTTTAAGACCTCATAATAATAGGTCGGTGCGCCTCACTCTTAAAAAACTCACAGTTTTATTTTTTTTGAATTTTTTTTTCCGATTGTTTCTATAGGAGCTATATGATGTCGCCCGATCCGGCTCGTTCCGACTTATATACTACCTGCAAAAGAAATTAAGCAAATAGCTTTAAAACTGCGGGACTAGTTTGCGTAGACACGGACGGACGGACAGACGGACGGATGGACAGACGGACAGACGGACATGGCTAGAGCGACTCTCCTCGTGATGCTGATCAAGAAAATATAAATAAGTAAGTGTATTAAATACCATGATGTATGATTTGCCGTCGGTGAACGCCGGCCTTGTTATTCGCTTCGGGTGGTCCCGCGCAGCTGTCGTTACTTGGTGTGGCTGGACTACAGTGGACCAGCGGGTGGTGGTGGCCGGTTGGTCAATATTTCTCCAATGCTGAATTAGATATCTAAGGAGGGGTAACTGCCCTTCTTAACCTGCTGGCATTGAGAATCAGACAATATAAAAATGATAAGATGCTAACGGCGGATTTCCGGAGTAGATTCTATAAGCATAAGCTCTTTATTCTTTGAATATCAAATCAGAACTGAAACTAAAAGCTAACATAAATGAATCTCAAAGCGGCCACGCCAATGGGCAGTGTTTTGCCGGCTATGCACGGGCTTCCGGCCAGACGCTATGTCATCAGTTTGGCAGGAGCGGGCTTTCGGACGAGCGATCATTGCCGTCGCCCGGTTAATTTAGTGAACTACTCCCCCCTCTGGAATGAGGCCGCCCTCGGCCAACCCTATTTGGGCGATCACTTCTTTTATTTGGGCCGCAGATTTCTAAGCCTGGGTGACTCGCCGATAAGTTAAGCCGACGTAGATCAGCACGGAGCAGATTGCTCCTGCAATTAGAACCATCTGATACAAGCGATAGTTGTTGATATCCTCCCCGAATCTACTGATGTGTTCCAGGTTACGCTCCCTTAAGCGGTGAAGGAACGGAAGGCTAAGTATGTCGTGATTCATAGTTATATTCAGGGAATGCATGCTAGCTACTCCTGGGGCCCCTTTTCTGGGCCGTGTGATGGTTGACAAACGGGTTTCAACCGTGGCACTCTCAGCAAAGTTGATGAGATGCGTGCCTCGTATATGGACGTAAGTGTCATTGTCCACATTCACAGGAGCCGATCGTTTAAAATTATGATACCTTCATCTACGTAAGTCACGGGATGTAAGTCGCTGTGTTGGACATCACAATGCGCTATGCCTCCAGCGTGAAGCTCATGGGCGCACCACTTTCTTAGCGCCAGTTGGCAGAATGTAGCTCCAGGTGTTACAGACCAATTCTTGACCAGGTGGATTTCTCCATTATAATCAGCTATTACTTTGTCCACCACCTTGAGCACCGTGTCGTGGTATGACACGGGAAAAATGGTGATTTTTATACACGCTGATTTCATGTTAGGACATTTGATTATGAAATGCAAAATGTTAATGGACTGTAAAATTTTCACGGACGCAGCGGACAAAATGTTTTTGAGAGGGCTCCTCTGAATTATCTAATATGCTAGGGCTAACGATATTGACTTTAGGAAGAGCTATTGCTAGCAATAAATTTTGCAGCTCCATTGCAATCATCCTGTTTCGAATTAATAACAGCTCATACAGGTGTCCCGTGTCAATTTGTGTTCCTTTAGCCGACCTCAGAAGTTGATTGACAGTGGCGGTAATTTAATTAATTTGGTCCTGTACCTTATTATTGATAATTATCTGTCTATTGTTTGCATTGATTAACTGAAATTCATCAAGTTTAATTTTTTCGAAATCCTCTGCGAATGGATAGATTTATTTTACTTGGCAGTGGCCAACAAGATTAGCTCAAAGGTGTCACTAATGCCTTTGTCGATTTTGAGGCATCTGGCAAGCTCTACCAGAGTGCTGTGGAAACGTTCCACCTATACGTTTGAGACACTGTGGTGTGGCGGTGCATTCGAGATGCTAATTTTGGAAATTTGTCAATGCACGTGGGGAAGTATTTCCTGTCCGTGAAGAAACTATCTAAATGCAGTATTTCTCCCTCATGAGCTGGGACTGGTGTTTCGCCTGTCATACTTTGCTTTGGCAGACGTTTTACAGTTAGTGACGATTTTTCGGTTGCCGAATTCGTCGGTGCCCTTTTTATCTACCACCAATATTGGGTTATTGTAGGGGGATTTCGACTCTTGAATTACTCCATTTTTTAGCAGATCTTGAATTTCGCTATTGACGAAATCGGCTGCCCCCATTAAATATGGGTAAAGTTTGGCATAAATAGGCTCTTCACTAACAGTTCTGATGGTGGCTGCCACCGATGTGTTGTAAGGTAGGGTTTGCAAAGCCTGTCGCCGAGCATTTTAATAAAGGCATCCCTAGCTAGAGGCGGTGCATCCGAGCAATCTACGTTGATAAAATTGACATCGGGGCACGATTGAAATTCAATTTTATCTATTTCGGTGCCCCATTTGAGGATGCCGGAAGCTAGACAAAGTGATGCCCCTGCCTGTTGTAACAGGTCAAGACCAATAGTAGCATCAAATGAGTACAAAAAAATTAAAGACGTCCGAGTCGTAGTCGCAAATGGCGTCGTCGCTAGTTTCTTGAGTCGCTTTGCGCGACATGGTTAACCCTCTTTTTTTTCTGTGGGCCCGATCGATCGGACACGGCCGGCTTCCAATTTTGGTATGCCGGGGCCTGAGAAGGTTTGCCTGCCTGAGAGTGCCCATTTCCTGCACTATGACATAGATCGTCCGCTTGTCACTGTATATGAAATCCAACCGATTTATAATCGCATCGAAATTCAATACAGCGCCAAACGAGGACAGCACAGCACCGGCAGGGCCCCAAATTTTACACCTAATGATAATAACAGCCTGATAATGGCGTGTGGTAAGCAGCTTTTGCTGCTTGCCGCCAGGATACGTATGTTTCCTGTGCTCCTGTAAATTCGGGCAGACACTTGACAGCGTCCAGAGGCTCGTTGCACTATACGTTGCCTGTAATATCTATAGGTGTATAGATCTGTATCTGAGGGGCTTATGATCCGGCGGGCGCAATTTGAGTTCTATAGATTTTCTATAGTCCGGCGTAATTCGTTTTCCCTTAGGCGGGCTTCACCTTCCTTTTCCGCTAAGGCTTGGTCCACGGCAGCCCTAATGACGGCGTAAAACTGCTCTGGACTTATGGCCATGTTCGCTACTGTAGGGGAGCTAGTAGTTGCCCTTTCTGGTGTAGAAGTAATTGTCGGTCCCTCACTGTCGGACTCTGAGTCGCTAGCAAATTGTTTATTATTCCTATATTGTAGGAATAGGGCGCTCATGTGGAGTTATGTTAAATTCCACTAACAAAGAATTGCATGCCTAAGCAGCGCTACTTAAACAAAAAGTTGCCACAATCGAGGGACCGTGGTGGCTAAGCTGCCTCTTTTACATACAAAGAAACGAAGCTTAACAAAACTGGAATACAAACGTCGCGGTGTCGAGTTCGAGTTTTGGAATGGAGTGGGGAGCGATACAAAAAACTCAAAGATTGTTGCGAAGCTAACACAAAGAATTTAGGTATAACCAAAACGCCACCCACATATAAGGGCTGAATCAAATGCACATAATTTAAATGAGAGTTTAATTTTACTAAGTTTATTGAATACGATGATATATGATTTGTCTTCGGTGAACGGCGGCCTTGTTATTCGCTTGGTCCCGCGCAGCTGTCGTTACTTGGTGTGGCTGGACTACGGTGGTCCAGCGAGTGGTGGTGGCCGGTTGGCCGATATTCCTCCAATGCTGAATTAGGTAGATTACGATGGAGGGGTAACTGCCCTTCTTAACCTGGCCTTGAGACTCAGACAGTATAAAAATGATAAGATGTTAACGGCGGATTTCCGGAGTAGATTCTATAAGCATAAGCTCTTTACTCTTTGCATATCAAATCAGAACTGAAACTTAAAGCTAACATAAATGAATCTCATAGCGGCCACGCTAATGGGCAGTGTTTTGCCGGCCATGCACGGGCTTCCGGCCAGGCGCTCTTTCCGCAGTTTGGCCGGAGCGGACTTTCGGACGAGCGATCATTGCCGTCGCCTGGTTAACTTAGTTAACTTATATACTTTATAGGGCCGGAAATGTCTCCTTCCCTGCGTTGAAAACTTTTGACTGAAATTATAATACCCTCTGCAAGGGTATAACAAGGATCTGTGTCGACTTTGCGCTGCATTTTGCCGTCGTTTCTATGGCAGCTATATGATATTGTTGTCCGATTTTAAATTAATTAAAACCGTAACTCTATAATATTTAAATATTATCAAATCCCAAAAAACAAAAAAAAGTAAAAACAACAAAGTTATATTATATTTGAATTTTTTTCCGATTGTTCCTATTGGAGCTATATGATTTAGTCGCCCGATCTGGCTCGTTCCGACTTATATACTACCTACAATAGAAAGACAACTTTTGGGTAAGTTCCAAGCAGATAGCTTTAAAACTAAGGGGCTAGTTTGCGAAGAAACGGACAGACGGACATGGTTAGATGGACTCTCCTGGTGATGCTGATCATGAATATATATACTTTATAGGGTCAGAAATGTCTCCTTCACTGCGTTGTAAACTTTTTATAATACCCTCTTCAAGGGTATAAAAACTAGACTCGAAACAATAGAAAGGAAACTTCCGTATATAATGTATATGAAAGACATTTGCACAATTGACAATCTAAAACAACCGCAGTAAAGGCTATTTGATATTTTTTCCGATTAAAAAATATAATAAAATCCGAAATTATAGCAGGAATAGGGTAGACGGTATTACCATTTTTACCCGTTATAAAAAAGCAGGAAATTTGTAAAAATTCCTTTGGAGATCGGGGAAAAAGTGCTTAAGTTATTTTTTAGGTCTACCGGGGACCCTCGGCCGTTTTTAATTTTTCAGACTGAAGACATAGCCTTTGGATAGTCATCGCGCAGCAGCAAACGCCATGGGCAGCAACTGCCTCTACGGACAGCAGCAACCGTCACGGGCAGCCACATCCGCAAAAAGCAGCCGTCACGAGCAACAGCCACAAGGTAGATAGCAAACGTAGGGTAGTTGAATATTACTGCAAATGCTCCACGTTCGCAGAAGAAAAATATCATTCGTATAAGCTCGAAACATTGGCGGTGTTTAATGAAAACAAAAACATTCGGCATTATTTAAGCGGTAGAAAGTTTACCGTGTACACAGATTGTAATTCCGTCAGAAAGAGTCGAGAGAATACCGCTGACCCAGCGTGTGCCCTTCGAATTTCATGTAGAATATTGAAAGGGGAGCAAAATGGTACATTTTGATTGCTTATCAAGAAATTGTAGTCGCATAATACACGATGCTTGCCTGTTGTTCAGAGTGCATTCAAATGGTCTGTTATTAACCATATTCAAGAGGCTTTAATGAGTTTAGGGTGCAATAGACGCTGGAGAAGGTCGACGAGCAGTACTGGTTTGAGAATATATCAAAATACGGCAGAAAGTTTGTAGAAAAATGTAAATAGACTCGACATGTTACGAAATCAGCGTCAGTGAAGAAAATCGAAACGAAAAAATTAAATTATTAGTATTTGACAACGCCGAAAAGTGAAAGACTTGATTGGCTGCTGCAAAATTTGGGGGACTCGAAAACACAAGACTGGCCGATTCGATCTTCAAAATTAAACTCATTTATTGTGCCCAGCAGAGCAGTTTTGTGATAGCCTTTGCAGGCCCGCTGAATCCGATCTTAGAATTGGCGCTGAACATAACGCTGTTGGGCTCTCTGAAGCTGTTACTTATGTATATCTTAACATAATCTTCATCATTCAACTTCAACATTCCGGCCACCTTGAGGGACCTGCCTTCAATATACAGCCAGCTTCTGAATGGGACGCTTAAATACGTCTGTTGCGGTCTTGATTTCGGCCACTCGAATTTTGCCATTGGCCCCTGCCACCACGCTGATGACCCTGCCGGTAATCCAACGCTGGGGTGGAGTGTTGTCCTCGTGGATGATTACCAATGCTTCGACCTCCAGATTGGGCGATGTAGTTTGCCACTTGGTTTTGCGCTGAAGGCTGTGGACACATTCCTTGGACCACGCCTGCAGAACCGCTGTCTGAGCGTGGATAGCAGTTGCCACCTCTTTGAGTACCTCAGACCTCTGGTCGGTGCGTCTGGCTCTAATCCTTGCGGCAGCGAACGAAGGGCCTGCCCGATTAGCAGGTGCCCTAGAGTGAGCGCCCCCCTCTCGTTGGGATCGGTGCTGGTTGGAGTTAGAGGCCGAGAATTGAGTACGGCCTCGGTGTCCGCCAGATAAGCCCTGACCTCGGCTTCAGTTAGGGGCGCGTCTGCGACTGGACGCACGAGAATTTCCTTCGTTGACTTCACGGCCGCGTGGTGGGATCAACCTTCACTCGATGCCCTTCTCCACGTCGAACAGTTGAAACTGCGACTGCTGATCCTCGAAAGCGCTCTGAAGACTTCTCAGCTCGTTCCTGGCTCCCACGAAATTCGTCGCGTTGTCGGAATGTACTCGATGCGGTACGCCACGTCTTGCAATGAAGCTTTTAAAGGCCAAAAGAAAAGAGTCAGTCAAATTTGTAACGAGTCCCAGGTGAACAGCCTTAGAAGCAAAACAGACAAATACAGCAATATACATCTTACTGGGGGGCCGTCCTCGAATAAGCAACGATACATTGATAGGACCAAACAAATCTACGCCACAAGTATGAAATGGCCTTACGGATTAATTGGTTCATCAGAACAGGCTTATATCTAAAACAATGGATGCATTTTCGAACCACCCGAGTGCATTCTCTGCGAGCATTTATGAACCAGATTTCTTGCCGAAGAAGACCGATGATCGTTTTTGCATTTGCGTGACAATTTCTCAAATGCAAATTTCGGAGATACAAATCAACAATTTGGTTTTTACCAGGGAGTAATATCGGAAATTTAGCATTTTCTGAAATAGGTGCATGCAAGAGTCTACCTCCCACCCGAATTAGCGAAAATCTTCTACCAGCTTCAGAAAACTTTTGTATGAAGGGCGTCATCATCTGCAAACTTGGTTGTTAAACATGTCCTTTTTTAATTTTCTTTTACTCTTCTACAAAGACATTTTTTTGGATGATTTCCATCAGTTTAAAAAATGATAATTGTAACTCTCTAGCAGTCAGACTTACTGCTCTTTTTCGTGATTTAGCTAGGTTTAGAAATCTGTAAACGTATCCAAGAATTCTAATGTGTTTGGGAAACGATTAAATACGAGTAATAAATTCAAACGGAGTTGATATCTCGACGGCTATACACACTTGGGCAGCTCTTTTTAACTTTGAGTTTTTTAATTCGGAAGGTATAGAAAAGTGCCAGTTTTCTGGCCATGATGAATCATTTTCCTACAGAAATTTCGGACCTTCGAACCAGATGGACTCAGTCAATTCACTTACAACGCTGCCACGGCACGCAATGTCTGCTGGATTAAACTGCGAAGAGACATGTCGCCAGGATATATTTTCTGATAGCTCTTGAATTGTGGCTACCCTGTTTGAAACAAAAACTGCAAATGACGAAGGTTGACCCTTTATCCAATGAATGTTATTTCTGAGTCTTTCCAGAAATAAACACTCTCGATTTCACATTTGTCAAGAACTTGTTTGACATAGGACCAAAATGGTGCCAAAAGTGTGGCGGCGCATAATTCAAGCCTTGGTTTGTTTTTCGTTTTTAGTGGAGCCACTCTCGATTTCGCTGCTAGCAATCGACAATGAGCCTGACCGTTTTCGATTGCTCGAATGTAAATGCAACATCCGTAGGCTTGGCTGGATCCATCTGCGAAACCGTGAACTTGAACGGCTTGATCACCCACTAGCAAACGTGTACCTAGGAATGGTGACTGCGCGATGATTAAGTAGATTCTTCTTAAACCTTTCCCAACTCGTATGTAACGACATCGGAATGGATTCATCCCATTCCAGTTGAAGTTGCCAAAGGCTTTGATGAAGAATTTTAGATGTAAGGCCAATGGGGCACAGCAATCCTAAGGGATCAAAAATCCGCACGCTTACTGAAAGAATTGTGCGTTTTGTGGGAATCAATTTTGTAAAGCTCTCATCTAAATGAAATCGAAATGTGTCTGTGTGTGGTATCCACCGCATACCCAAGGCTTTGGTCGAATCGGTATCATTGAAATTTTGGGATTTTTCAGTGTTGTTTCCTTTTTCTAGTTGTGGATGGTTTGACAGCTGGAAACCGCCACTATTGAGAATTTCTGACACTTGATTACACATCACTTTCAAGGTGTCGATATCATCGGCTCCAGTAAGCATGTCATCCACATAAAAGTCGTTGCAAATTATGTATGAACCAATTTCATGCTTATCCCGATTACGAACTCCATGTTCTTGTAAGCTACGGATGACTAAAAATGGAGCTGAGGACGTTTCGTAGGTGACTGTATTAAGACGAAATATTTGTAGCTCATCAGATGGATTCTCGGGCCATACTATCAGATCTTCTTCTGCAAGACTTACTTGCCTATACATTTTCGATATATCTGCTGTTAAAGCGAATCGATTTAAACGAAATCTAACAAGTGATAATAACAGTTCCCTCTGAATAGTGGACCCCACCATTAAAATGTCATTTAATGGCTGCGCTGAAGTTGTCTTTGCAGACGCATCAAACACGACTCGAAGTTTGGTTGAGGTACTATCAGGCCTCAGAACGCAATGATGTGGTATGAAGTAGTGCGGTCCTGGTGGAATCTTATTGCATGTTGGAGACATATAACCCAGCTCCAACTCCAGCAGCTGACATATATAATGCCTGGGTAATTACGCAATTTTCTTCTAATGCCGACCTATTCCGGTTATCTGGATCTATTATATCAATTTCCGACTGCAATGTCATGGCTTTTGCAATATATGAATTTAAAATTTCCAGTCGACATTGAATTTTTTTTTTTTTTTTTTATTTAACTTTGCTTTTATTTATTGAATCTTCTCTTCATTTTGAGACTAACAATAAGTTTACGAATCTTAACATTAAAATTTAACTAACAGTATAATAAGACTGACCAGAATGGTTGCGCGTGCCTTAAGTCGGTCGCTGGGTGGGTAAGTCATTGCGACGAAGGCGTGATTGGTTGATCAACCTTGTAAGACCTCTCGCCAGGTAGTTAGGGTGCAACGATAGCTTGGTAAGGTACTTTTCCTTCTGTTCTGCGATCACTTCTTTGACTGGTAGAATGTTTAAGTCGCGATGTATGTTTTCGTTGCGAACGTACCACGGTGCCCCGGTGATTGTTCTCAAGATCTTCGACTGAGCTCGCTAGACTATGTCAATATTGCTATTGCTGGCATTCCCCCATAACTGAGAGCCGTACATCCATATAGGTTTTAGTACCGAGTTATACAGCAGGACTTTATATTCAAGACTAAGGGGAGACCGAGCGTTGATAAGCCAATGAAGGCTACTGGCTTTTAGCTTTAGGTGTGTTCTTTTGGCTTCAATGTGCCGGCGCCATGTGAGTCTTCTGTCGAGGTGTACTTCTAGATATGTCACTTCGTTTGCTTGCGGGAGTAGAGTATGGTTTAACACGAGCGGCGGGCAGTTTTGCCTGTTCAGGGTGAACGTAACGTGCTTGCATTTTTGTTCGTTCACTTTAATTCGCCAATCTGAAAGCCATTTTTCTACATCGACCAGATGAAGAGCGAGCTGCGCAGTTGCTTGCATCGGGCATTTTGAGCGGCCCGATCATCAGCAAACGTAGATGTTGTTAGTCGTGTGCTTGTTGGGATGTCTCCTGTGTAGAGGACATATAATGTTGGCCCAAGCACGCTTCCTTGAGGAACTCCAGCTCCAATAGTGAAATCGTCAGTTATAGCAGTGTTGCATCGAACAGCAAATTTTCTGTCGTAGAGGTAAGACTCTAAAAGCTTATGAGTGTTGTAGGGGAGCATTGTCTTGATCTTGTACATTAGGCCTTCTAGCCTAACTCTATCAAATGCTTGAGAGACGTCTAAAAATATGGCAGTACAATACTCTCGTTATTCGAACGCGTTCCGAATTTCTGATGTTATCCGGTTGACCTGCTCAATTGGTCCGTGCTTTTCACGAAACCCAAATTGATGTGACGGAATTCCTTCCTGGATTCTTAGGTATGTGTTTATCCGAGTCAATACGCATTTTTCAAAGAGTTTAGATAAGCATGAGAGTAGGCTTATAGGTCTATACAACGTGGGAATTGTGTGGTCTTTTCCTGGCTTTGCTATCATTATTATAATCGACTTTTTCCATCTCACTGGAAAGTGGCCAAGTTTTGCGATGGCATTAAAAAGCTGGGTGATAGTGCAAACGGCGCAATATGGGAGCTCAATGATCATTTTGGGAGTTATGAGGTCGCAGCCCGGGGATTTTTTCGCATTCAGCTGATTTTTGATGATGTTAACGATTTCGTTTGGGCGAAACTCAATTGGTTCATGTTGAAGCTGAGGCTCATCTGGTAAAGTCGGCAAGGTGAACGCACTAGTGGCAGGATTTGGTTGGAAGACATTTTTAAGGTGGTTGGCAAACGTGCTGGCTCTGTCTGCATCGCTGCGCGCCCAGCCGCCTGTTGGATTTCTAATAGGCATCACGGTTACTTTCGGTGAGCTTAGAGTTGGGTGAGCTCTCCATAGTGAGTGTTTTGTACTAGATGTTGACAATTGCTCTATGTAGCGTCGGTGGATATGTGCTTCTTCTTGCTGTAAAGCTTTTGTGAGTTGACGTGAGGCATATTTTAAGCTTTGCCTAGCAGATGGTGATCTGTGGAGTTGCCACTCTCGACGTAAGCGTCGCTTTTCGAGGACGAGCTGTTCTATTTGTAGATTTGTCTTCTTTTGGTTGCTTTGTGTACTTGTAGTTTGGGGTGTTGAAACTCGAGCTGCAAAGACAAGTACAGACTCCAGTGTATTAACAAATCTGTCTACGTTGGCTTCATCGTTGAGATTGGTTTTCTGAGATGTCAATTTAAACGATTGCTCCAATTCGCCTGGATGTCGAAGTAGAATAAACAGGACAGGCGAGTGATCAGATGAAAGATCCGAGAGGCATTCGGCGCTTATAAGATTTTTAGGAATGTTTTTGGTAATTGCAAAGTCTATTAAATTGGGTAGTTTCCTTGGGTCTGCCGGCCAGTATGTTGGTCTGCCAGGAGAAACATAGTCCAGCTTGTTCTTGGCTTTTATAACTGCATTATAGAGCTGTTTTCCTTTTGGAGTCACAAGACGTGATCCCCAGTGTGTGGCGTTGTAGTCCCCTGCGTCTATGAAGTGGTCTCCTAGTGAGTTGAAAAACTGCATAAACTCATCTTCGGCTATAGTGAATCGAGGGGGGAAGTATACGGCGGCTAGTGTAAGTTGGTTGCCAGTATTTATTTTTATATTTATAGATGTGGCCTGTTGGTAATTTTTAGCAAATTTGTTATGATAGTGGTGCTTAATACGGCTTCTGATTAGAATTCCAGTCCCACCATGTGCTTTACCATCTGGATGATTTGTTCCGTAAAATGAATAACCTCGTAGTTGAAAATTGTATTTGTTTGTAAGGTGTGTTTCTGAAAGCAGCATTACGTCGATATGGTTGTCGAGTAGGAATTATGCTAACTCAAGTTTATGCTGTGAGACGCCGTTAGCGTTCCACGTAGATATCCTTAGGGAAGTCATTATTTGGATTATTGTGAATCCAGCATTTGAATCAATAGATTTTGGTTTCGCATTAAATCTTGCATAGTTGTGCGCATAAACGACATAAACTCCGTAAGGCTTTGCTGCAGGCTGTATATCATATCTTCGAAGTTGCTTTTTAACTGCTCCGGGAATTGTTGCTGCTGAGCCGTGTTCGGTTCTTGGTATGCTGATTGCAGAAATGAACTTTTTGAGACAGGGTTAGCCAGTCCTGATTTTAAAGCGCTTGCGTAAGTCACATTTTTATCAGAGTTTAAGGGTCCTTATGAGGATCTGGCTGCAGTCGAGAAGAAGACTTCAGGGTTTGATCTGGAAGCTGTCATCTGTTTATTTTGGGTGCGGGCGGCAGTTCCTCTCTGGTGGATGCGACTTTTCAGCTCCTTGTGAACAGGGCAGCCTCTGTAGTTAGCAGTGTGATTGCCACCGCAGTTGCCGCACTTTTTCGAGTTGCAGTCATCTTTGCTCGCTGGGCAGTGTGCGGAGTCATGATGATCTCCACAAACTACACACACCGGGCGCAGTTTACAGTATGACCTTGTATGTCCATATTCTTGGCAGTTCGCACATTGTACCGGGCCATTGCGTTTGTGCGGTTCCTCAACTGTAATTCTGAGGCGCAGCAGGAACTGAAGATTGTAAATGGGGTGCACTTCGTATTTCTTTAGGGGCTTATTTTCTGGTTCGAGCTCAACCTTAAAGAGTGGCTGCGGCTTTCTATCCCTGTTAAGGATGTTGAAGACTGTCTTAGCGTAAAATCCCTTCTCTTGGAACGCCTTTGTTATCTCTGCAGGCGTTACGTCGGACTCTATGCCCTTAAGTACGACTTGCAGGCCCTTGCTGCTTTTTAGCTGATACGTGTAAAAGTTCTTTTTATTCTCGGAAAGATATTTCGATAATACTCTGTAATTATCTTCAGACTTCATTTGAACCTTTGTTTCCTGGATGTTGCCCTTTACTAGAGGTATTATGTGGAAGTTATCCTTTCCAATAAGCTCGATAATTTTGTTGACAAGAACATTGGAACTTTTTTCTCGAATATAAATAGGCGGAGGTTTTGGCTTCCTTTTCTCGACTTCAGTGGATTCGGACGCCTCAACGTCATAGGCGTCTTCCAAGATTTTAAATCGGTTTGAGTTCGTGGGCGTTTCTATTCCAGCTAGGCTAGCATTGTTACGGGTTATTTTGCGTTGAGAATTTAGAGGGCTCAGCTTCCTTTTGATTTGGATGTAGCGATCCATACCAGTCTGCACAGCCGGCTTAGTACATTCATTGGTTTTGTTCTGTTTTTCGGGCAGCGCAGCGGCAGACGTATTGATATTTGCGCTGCTAGCTGATGATGTCATTAAGCGCGCAGTCGATACGGTTGCAGTTGTTGTTGTAGTTACAGTTGACGTTGTTAAAGAAATTGCGGTGCTAGTTACTGCTGATGAGCTTAGGTTATTGCATACCTGCATTGGAGCACATTCAGCGCTCTTTGGCCGCAGAGACGTCGATGGTAGCGAGGGGGAGCAAGAACGCGCTCTCTCGCTCGATACGTTTAAGAACTCGGTCAAGTTGGGGGTAATTGCCCGCGCTTGATCAGAGCTTGCATTATTTTCGGTTGCTTTAAAAGAGAAGTACGCGTTATTTCTTTGTACTGAGAGCCGTCTCTCGTCTTGCTCACGTTGACGTTGTGTGCGAACGTCGTTCAGACTCAATGTATTCGTGGTAATGTTAATTAGAGTTTTAAGTGTTAAGTTTTATATTAATTAAATGACCAATCAATATAAACATTCGCGATTTCATCGCAGAAAGCGTCTTTTCGCGTTATAGTAGATTTATTAAAACGGTCACTGCACTTTTGTGATTTTATTGAATACTTTTTCCCGGAGCACAATAAATACACGTCTGCATGCGACGACGGTTTAAAAACAAAAAAGACATTGAATTAAACGAAAATGTATTCTCTTCGAAAGCTTTCCTCATTCTTGTAATATCTTCACCAACCCTATCTACCTGCGAAAATAATTTCGTTAATTGCACCGACGAGCAGCTATCTTCCATTTCCCCTTCTGTCCCCTATGCGCTATCATTCCTTTTGGTTTTTGTAGGTGCCATTTTAATAAAAAATTATTTAATTAATTACAATATAGCCAATAGTTTTCTTTTTTGTGTATTTATGTAGTTATTTCTGGGTGGCTCGAATAAATTTGTTTAAGTGTAGAGCATTTGGCGTAACACAAGAAATGAGAGACGAGAACGTAATTTAGAGAGTGCACCAACAACCGAAAGAGAAAACACAAGCAGTGGCAGTTCGTTGCACTGGCGCTTAGCGGTCTGCAAAAAATCGAAGTTAAAACAGCTAAAACAAAATCGAAACGAAAAGGCAAACACAGCGAGAACTAACTGTTACTTGCCACTGGCACTGACGCTGTTACGCTTGTTAATCTTTTTCGCGAGGGCGGCACCAAAACTATGTGGTTCTTCACTTGAATTTATTTATTAATTTTTTGTTGAATTAATTTTGTAATGGTTATCTCACAATTTTGTAGCGGTTTTTATTTGTTGTTTTTGGGAATATATAGAATCGAAATTGTTTTGCTTCCAATTATTATTATTATTTTGACCACTGCCAAGGCAATAGTTGCAACTATTATTTTTGCAGCGATCAACTATTGATTTGATACTGTTACCTGGTCATCAAATGAATCCACTTCCCCCGAGTTGGCGTTGCGGTCCATAGATTTTGGCTCCAGTTGGCAAACTTCCTAAAAATGCCAATTGTTGGCGCCGAAATTTGCGAGTCCAAAAACAAAAAAAAAATGCCAAGTCTTGGCCTCGATATTCGCAAGCTGCTAAGCGGTCTTTGAAAATGATTTTAAATCCGAACAAAACTTTTCGGTAGTCCCTGTTCGGGCGCCATGAAGAAAATCGAAACGAAAAAATTAAATTATTAATATTTGACTCGAAAACACAAGACTGGCCGATTCGATGTTCAAAATTCAACTCATTTATTGTGCACAGCAGAGCAGTTTTCTGAGAGCCTTTGCAGGCCCGCTGAATCCGATCTTAGAATTGGCGCTGAACATAACGCTTTTGGGCTCTCTGAAGCTGTTACTTATGTATATCTTAACATAAACTTCATGATTCAACTTCAACAGTCAGGTTAAACACAATCAGAATTACAACCCATACCCAAAGTTGAGATACCGTGGAATACCATTCATATCGATATAAGTTGTAAATTATGTGACAAGAAGGACGAAAAGAAATGTATTATTGTACAAATTGACGCCTTTGCGAATTTTGAATCAGGTTTTCGCAAGTTTCTGCCACGAATAAAATCGATTTAAATGTGATAGCGACAGGTGCTACCAGAGCAAATGGGCGGGTATAGCGTTTAATGAGTGTGCCAAAGGGATGTTAACGGTGGTGGAGACTAGCGAACGTTCGTGGCAGGAGGAATTGGGCGAAATACAATTGGTTATAAATTCCACCACCGATCGGGTGACTTAACATAGTCCGTTAGAATTGCTGAAAGAGCAACAGGCGAGGGTGGGAATGTTGATCATCAATGAAGAAATGCGATATCTGAAGAGAGCTAGAGAAAAGTCTAAGGAGAATATAGATAAGAATTCAATGTATAATATGCCAAGGCTTGGTAATACGGATGGGGAGGATCCTTGTCCAGGCCTACTCAATTATTATCAAAAATTTAGATGGCGTGCTACGACAAACCGAAAAACTATAACCGGGAGAGAGAAAGCACTCCTACACTTTGGCTATTGTCGGGCTCAAAGCCCTCTTCACCTGCGATCGGGCCTACCGCTTTTTCACCTCAGCTGTTAATGAGGCGGCGTTCAGCCCACCGTTCCGTTCGGCCGTTCCATTTTCCCTTCCATTAAAACGGCTCCTTCGCGTTTGCGGTTTCACTGTGATTTCATGTCCGCCGAGGACAAACTCAATTTACAACATTATAAACACTTTATTTATCAACTAACCAATCAAAAATCTGACAAAAATTATCATCGCCCAAAATACGGAATAAAATTAGCATCGAATATTACAAAACAGTGTAACGAGAGAGAGTTTTCTAATTTAATCAAAACCGAAAAACTTTGGTGGCTAAAATTATTAATTGCAAAAACGAATGAAAACGAAAGAAAAAGGTCTCGACGGCTCACTTCAATTTCAACGAATGAATATTCTATATTTAGACAAAGTACTTAGAGCCTAGCTTAACGAAGGTTGGCGAAGACGGGGCGACTTCGCCGAGAGCGAGAGAGAACTTTATTGTGCTCCCGCCTTCGCCCTAAACTAACTTACACTAAACTTCAAGTTTTAACAATTTCATAAAAAATTCATGATTGAGCCAACACCGGCCCCGTTGAACACCCATCGGGCTTCAACATAATGGAAGAGGCGCCAACTTGTGAATGGCCCGCCGAAAAATTCCTCCTCCACTAGTCCTGACGTCTACGTCCCTGACCATACCGTCCTCCCCTGCATGCCTGGCGACTATTCTGTCGAGGAGCCATTGCTGGGGCGGCAGGTTATCCTCGGCCACGAGGACGAGATCTCCCTCGCGGATGTTGGGCTGCTGCTGGTGCCACTTGCCCCGAACTTGCAGGCCTAGGACATATTCCCGGGACCATCGCCGCCAGAACGTTTGCCTGACTGACGAGACAAGCGGCATCGCCGCAAGCAGCTGAAACCCTCCTGGTCCGGGGTCCGGAGTGCTGGTGTGGCGAGGAGCGGCCCGCCTGTCAGTAGGTGTCCAGGAGTCAGCGGCTCTCCGTCGCTTGGGTCGGTGCTGATCGCTCCGAGCGGCCGGGAGTTCATCACTGCCTCGATTCCCACAAGGACTGTCCCCAGCTCTTCTGCGCTTAGGAGCGAGTTACCGCCTCAGCAGTTACCCTCGGCGGTTCCCCACCGAAACCTCCACGGCAGCCCAACATCTAGCAGCCAAAGTACAGCCTCAGCAAATACCCTCGGCGGTACCCCACCGAATTCCCACGGCAGCCAAACCTCTAGTAACCAAATACCCCGTTGGCAATAAAGTTGCCAACCAAACACAAACATCGGGACCACTTCGGATCCAAACCCCACAACCGCTCCAATTTCAATTCCATTCCGCTAGGTCAGCATAAGTACAGGCGAACATTTAAGCATTGAAAGACGAATAATTAAATAAGGAATTCAGTTTGAAATATTTTGTCAAAGAAACCACAACTTGGTATTGTTAATTATCGGAAAAGCTCCCCGAACCAAATTGGAACCCCTTTCCTTTAGTTAACTGGCGCAGTCGGTAGCCCATCGCCCAAGAACGGATTCTACCCTAGGACTTGAGGAAGGATCTGAGACGACGAAGGATGACAAGGGTATATAGCATTATCTGTATCATTATTATGTAAGAGTGAGTAGAGTGAAGTGGGTGCAATGGAGTGGAAATTAAATTAAATGAAGAAAATAATAAATAAAAAAATAATAAAGTACAACAGCAATAAGGAATGGCAAAAAAAAAAATATATAAAATAATAAAGTACAACAGCAATAAGAAATGAAAGAAAAAACAACCATAGAGTATTATAATCAGTGCGAATAAAGGCAATAATGCGAACCGCAGACAGAGAAATGTGAAAGGAGAATAGGGCAAGTGCAGAGTGTCCGAAGCTGAACAACAGCAGGGTGAAATAAATAAATAAGAAGATATTCACATAGAACATGTTTAATAATTTGAAGAAATAAGTTGGAATCTAAATAAATAGTGGTCGTGTTTATGAACGAAATGAAAAGTTCGATTGCAACAAATGGCTCGTAGTCGAACGTCGGCAATCGGTCAAGAGCATCGACGGTTCGAGGGTGCGTCGAGCAGTCTGATCGAATGTTCGACCGAGTTGTTCGGTGTGCATCGAACCATCGTCAACCACAACCGTCTGCCGACGCTCGTCGACAGCCGACCGTGAATGGAAGAGAGAGGGTGTTGCAGACAGTTCGATGTTGCGGTATTGGTGTTGGTCGTGCATGATCGGTGACAGTCGGGAGGTTGCAGACAGCTCGGGTCGAGTTGGCAACGGTTGTTGACAAGTTCAAACCAATACAGAAGAGAAGTGAGTGGTTCGATCGGTTCGGACACAGTGGGATGTCAATGCAGAGGAGTTGGAATTTGAGGGCAAGATATAATTCAAAAAACAAAGTATGCCTTTCGTTCTCATGTATTGAGCGGCGCACTGTATCACACAGGGCGGACGTTTAGCATGAGAATGGGATAAAGTACCACGAATAATTAAAGATTTAATAATAATTAGTATCGGGTATGCCTTCACTTGTATTAGGCGATGAACTGTGGACACAGGGCGTCGCTTAGCGAGGGGAGGTACTGACTCGATGAAAATAATAAAAGAATTAAGTATATATACGCATTAACATGTATTAGGCGGCACTGTAATGCGCAGGCGGCTACTTAGCATGTGGAGGAAAGGAAATATATATATTAATAAAGAATAAAAATATGGAAATAAATAATAAATAATAAATAGAAAAAATACAAAAACATTCAATAAATAAAATAACAAAGAAATCTGATATGAGAGTATTCACATGTATTAAGCGATACACTGTAACGAATAGGGTAGTCGTTTAGCATGGGGATGGTCAAAAAAAAATAAAACAAAAGTCAAGAAAGGGAGAAAATACCAAAATGGCAATGACCGCATTTGGCTGTGATGCTGCATCGCACAGCTGAGCAGCTAGCTTCAGCATGCCGGGTAACAATGACTAGACGGAAGAAAAAAGATGCGAAAAAAATAGGAACAATAAATAAGTATTAAGTATGATAAAAAAATAAAAAATACAACATACAAAATTTTAAAAGACTATAATAAAACCCATTGTTGGAAAATTTTTTTTATCAATCTGAGAGATGAAGTTCTTATTTTTAAATTAACTCCAGAACTCCATTTCACCACACGGTAACTCGCGGACCCACACACTAAAAACAAGAAGAAATAAATAACAAAACTAAAAATACACTAAATTAAGCACATAATATATACTTAAGTACACTACAAAATAAACAATTGCACACACAAAAGAGTTACGAGAGAAGTAAGAGAAAGAGATAGTTCAAGCCCATTAAACCTAGATCTGTTATGACGGAGGAGAGTAGGCCTACAGCAATGGCGACTACAAGTGTCTTAGAAGCTATCAAGGTAATAGACCTGGTAGAAATTATTCCGAAGTACGAAGGAGACTCGGCTAAATTAGATGGATTTATAGGAGCGTTAGAGCAGGTGCTAGGCCTAATCAAACGTAGGAGTAATCGAACTTAGAGCGGTAAGGAGCAAGATTATAGGAGCAGCGGATTTCCTAGATTTACCCATTTCAAAGACAAAAGATCTGAGCATGATTTGATTATGGAATTGACCCATATTAAAGAAAATAAGTTAGAATTGGAGGCCTTATTCACCAAAGTAATGACCCTGAAGAAAGCCCTAGTGAGTCTGGCCAATTCTAGCGAGCAAGGCATATTGTTGAGAAGCGAAAAGACCAAGTGTATGAGGAAATGGCCTTAGCCGCCTTTGTATCAGCCTTAAAAGGACCGATAGGGGTAACTATCAGGAACATGGGGGTAACCAATATAGCTAAGGCCTATGAAATAGCCTGCAGAAAAAAGAACCTGGGTACCTTTTTGGTACAAGAAATTGAAGCAAAAGGTCAAGAGCTGACTGAGTCGCACGGCAAAGAGGTTAAGGAAATTCCGCAACAGGAACCAGGAAAGCAAGATAACCCAGTACCGGAGTCGCAGACTGGCACATGGTCGCAGTATCAGTGGGGAGGAAATACCCAACGTCAGTGCCCAATGCCGTTTCCGATGCGCAACATGAATGGATGGCCAGGATTTGGATTTCCGTATCCAATGATTGGTAACCCATTCAGACCAGACAATTTTGATCAGGGAGAAACTTCCAACTATGCAAGACCATATCGTAACTATCAGAACAAGAATAATAATTGGAGCAATAAGTAAAATAATCGAGATAGGCAGAGGTATGGCAACAACAATTATAACAACAACAAACCTAGAGAGGGTCAGCTAGCAATACAGGCG
Organism: Drosophila prolongata; assembly: GCA_036346975.1. Taxonomy (NCBI): domain Eukaryota; kingdom Metazoa; phylum Arthropoda; class Insecta; order Diptera; family Drosophilidae; genus Drosophila; species Drosophila prolongata. The sequence continues at coordinate 12,955,535 of JAYMZC010000387.1, read as the reverse complement.
ACTGGAGATGCAGAAGGCAGTGGCCAGACAAGGATGTCTAGGAATTCAAACTATTCCGGAAAATCGTATAATTCGAACTATTCAAGTCAGTCGAATAATTCGGACAATTCAAAACGGTCATATAATTCGACTGGTAACTCAGAGAGGGGGTCAGCTGCATAACATCCAGGAGGAAGATGCAAATTTTTCGCAATCAGGCTCGAGCAACCAACAGTACATTTAGGGACCAGAAGGGGTCACTCAACCCTACCTTATGTATTGATCAAAATTACTCCGGAAAAAAACAATAAGAATGTTAATTGACACAGGATCCACTTTCTCATTTATTCGTCCCGAACTAGCTCAATCACAATACGTGAAAGACCTACAAGACCCAATTGCGATTAAGACGCATACTTACCAACATTCAAGGAACTGGGAGGAGTAGGGAAGATTAGGATGCTACTTTTTAGATTCCACCAGTTTTTTAAAGGGTTAATCAGGATAGATCTGTTACAACAGTTAAAGGCCGTGATCGACATAGAAAATGGTTGGTTCCGCACGGTGGAGGAGAAGTTGCAGATTCAGTTCGCTAAATATAGACCAAGCGAAGTTCACACAATAGAAGCAGAATCAAAAAGAGTAATCTCTATCCCAGTACAAGTATCCGATGGGGACTTCTTGTTAAGTAAAACAACAGTAAATGAAGATATGATCATTTCAGAAGGAATTTACAGGGTAGTGGCTGGACAGAGCCTGGTAGAAGTAACAAACTATGCAGAGATAGACCAGGAGTTGTTTTTGGAAGAACCACTAAATGTTTTAGAATTCAAAACCGAGAAACATTTCGAACTCAATAATATAGAAGAGGCAGGTAACAAAGATAAAAACATACCGTTCCACAAGATCAGGACAGAACATTTAAATAACGAGGAGCTTAAAGAGCTTCAGAGAATTTGCAGGAGGTACCCGAAGGTATTCCATAAGGAAGGTGATAATTTGTCTTTCACTAATGCAATCAAACATCAAATCAGAACGAATGATGACATACCAGTGCACTATGGGTTAAATGACCACTTTATCTGGCATTTAGTCATTTTTTAAAAATGTTCCAATTGGAATAAAATTAGTGTTAACGTATTAAGAAAACATAAAACTATTATGCCTCAAACTCAATAAATATGATTAATTGTTTAAATTGTGCGTGTATAAACACGTTAATTTGTTAATTTTATAAATGCATCTTAAGCTGGATTTTGAGAAACAAATTTCAACTTTGGATAGGATTTTGGAAAGGAGTTTTGCATTATTTTGAAGTACGTCCAAGTGTATGTTGTAGCGTTGTCAATTCTGAATCCATAGCAGTTAGTCTTAATCTGCACTTTTCCGCACTATTGGTGAAAATGTAATTTTTCTCAGGTAACCTCACTTTTTCCAACATGGAATTGTTCGCTGTATGCTACAATACAATACAATGCTTTTTCGAACCTCTTCCACAACAATGTGGACAATGCAATTTTAAAAGAAACAGGAAAGGATTTTAAGAAACAAGAAAGATATTACAAATTTTTACAAATTACTACATTTCGATTTCTATGCCTTTAATACTAAAAACAATGAAGCTATGTCGATTTTGCGCTGCATTTTGCCATCGTTTCTATAACAGCTATATTATATTGTTGTCCGATTTTAATTTAATTAAAACCATAATTCCATAATATTTAAATATTTCTAAATCTCAAAGAGCAAAAAAAATAAATTAAAAACAACTGAGTTATAATTTTTTTGAATTATTTTTTTCCTATGGGATATAGTCGCCCGATCGGCCCCTTCCGAGTTATATACCACCTGCATCAGAAAGACAACTTTTGGGAATGTTTCAAGCAGATAGCTTTAAAACTGAGGGACTAGTTTGCGTAGAAATTGCTCACAATATTATATTTTTTATAATTTTGGGGGCAGAAGGGGATTGGAAAAATTCTAAGATTCTAAATTCTAAGCACAAAATTGGTGTCCAAATTTAATATTACTAGTTTTAATAATGCCCGTAATATAACATTTTGCATTGATTTTTGCGGGGGGTGGCGTTGGGGGTGGTGTTGGGTGGTGGGTGGTCAAGACACGCCCACTTTCTTATGATAGTTTCTTTAGGTCTATAGTAACATAATCCAAAAAACTGCAGTGAAAAATCTGTTATCGTTTACTTGTAATATTAAATGCCAGGTAAGATGGCCATTTACCCCATAGTGCAGTGTATGCCAGAACGTACAGATATGCATTCAAGGAGAGACAGGAAGTTAGAAAACAGCTAGAGAAGCTATTAGATCAGAAGATTATTAGACATAGCCACTCACCATTGAGTGCGCCGGTTTGGCTGGTGCCCAAAAAGAAGAATGCCTCAGGAGAAAGGAAATGGAGAATGGTGGTAGACTATAGGAAATTAAACGAGAAAGTAATTAAAGTCAGATATCCCCTACCAATAATAAACGATGTATTGGATAACTTGGGGAGAGCCAAATATTTCTCAAATCGAGGTAAAGGAGGAAGATATCCCGAAAACAGCTTTTTCTGCTGCAACCTTTTAAAGGTTATTGAATAACATTTTCGGAGAATTGCTAGGCAAATGTTGTCTCATATACATGGACGACATTATGGTGTTCTCAACGTCGTTGCAGGAACACATCACAGATTTAGAAAGAGTTGTTAAGAAGCTTGCAGAAGCAAATTTTAAACTGCAGTTAGACAAGACAGAATTTTTGAGAAAAGAAGTAGAATATTTTGGGCATGTAGTAACCCAACAGGTTATTAAACCAAGCCCAGGGAAAATCGAAGCAATAAAAAGATTCGAGATTCCGAAGACTAGGAAGTAGAATAAATCATTTCCTATATGTTGGGGTACTATAGGACATTTATACGAGACGATAACGAAGCCAATGACAAGGCAATTAAAAGGAAAAAAAGCTGTACAGATGGATCAAGAATACAAAGAAGCATTTGAGGTATGCAAAACCATATTATGCAACGATCCGATCTTACAGTTTCCCAATTTTGACAAACCATTCATCATTACCACGGATGGAAGCAACTATGCGATTGGCGCCGTATACCGATAGCATATGCTAGTAGAACTTTATCAGGATCAGCGGTGAACTATGCGACCATAGAAAAAGAAATCCTAGCCATTATTTGGGCAATTAAACATTTTAGACACTATGTATTCGGCACAAAGTTTAAAATAGTCAGTGATCATAGACCATTAACCTGGCTGATGAGCGTCAAGGAACCGGACCCCAAACTCGTAAGGTGGCGACTCCAAATTTCGGAGTATGATTACGAGATTGTGTATAAAAAAGGCTCCTTAAATGTAGTGGCAGACGCATTGAGCAGAATTCAACCTGAACTAAATGTGTTAGAAGATGTCTCAGAGATAGCGACAAATGGAGAGACAATACACTCCGCTGTGGAAGACCTGCAATTGGTATTCCCAATATCAGAAAGAACACTGAATGAGTATAATATTCAAGTGGTTGTACAGGAAGGGAGAATAGCAGGAGTAGTTAAACAAATTCCATTCTGGAATAAATAACGAGTAATTTGGACGGAAAACAACTTTGATGACGAAACAATTGCCCGTAGGCCAAATGAAATTCTAAAGCCTAAAAGAACGGTGGCGTTGTTGATTCCAGAAAACTTGGTGATAACAATCCAAAACGTATATTGCAAATACTTTGCCTATAGTAAGTTGTATGGGGCAATAAGATGTACAGTTTTGTTGCCAGATATAATAGAAAAAAGCGAACAGGAACAAGTCATTAAAGAGTATCACGAAAAAAGCAATCATAGAGGAATAGACAAAACGGTAGCTCACCTCAAAAGAAAAGTGTTTTTCCTACACATGAAACAGGCAATTACACAAACAATAAATAATTGTGACAGTTGATAAATTCAGAAATACGATAGGAAACCAAATAAGTTGTCAAATTCAGAAATACGATAGGAAACCAAATAAGTTAATGCACAGTCTGACAGAGACACCAGAGAGACCCATGGAAATAGTACATATAGACTTGTATTTTGTGAACAAGAAAAATGTACTAACCATAATAGACAAATACTCGAGGTACGCTTGGGGATAAACGATTCCAGCAAAAGAAAGCGTAAATATAGTAAAGGCAATAAAAAGTTTAATGGCCTTATTCGGAGTACCCAAAAAGATAGTTTGCGATCAGGGAGTAGAATTCTCTTCCAACCTCTTCAAAGATTTTAGTTGGCAGTACGATTTAGAACTGCACACAACGTCTTTTCAGCAGTCGTCGAGCAATTCTACGGTTGAAAGACTGCACTCCACGATTACGGAAATATACAGGCTTATAAACGAAACTAAGAAAACAAATAAATTGGATATCAGGCATGAGGAAGTACTGGACGAAGCGTTTATAACTTATAATAACGCTATTCATTCAGCTACCAAGTTAACAACGCAGGAACTATTCACTGGAAGAACACATAATTTTTAAATAACGTGCCTTTTAACAATGAACATGATTATTTACAAAAGATCAATGCGTTTCAGGCAGAATTATACCCAAAAATCAAAGAAAGGGTAGAGCAACAGAAAGTTAAGAGAATAGAAACAGCAAATACAGGTAGAAAAGAACCAAGTCTGGTACAGGCAGGAGATACGATATTTAGGAAGGAAAACAGGAGGGATAAGCTTACACCTCGGTTCTCAAAACACAAGGTGTTGGAAGACAATGGCCTGAAACTAGTGTCAACCAGACCACAGAAGATTCATAAAGAGAAAATCAGAAGATTAACCAAACCAAACGAATAAATAATTACAGGTGGCCAAGGACCATGGCTGCGGAAAGGAGCTTTGAGATCCGGCCGTTAAAAGGAGACACGCCGTTGGCACAGATCAACTTAAACCCGGCGAAGATAATACAGACGCACAAGACCTTCGTATACATAGTAAGACTACAGGAATACCAAGAAGCAGTAGAGGGCATAGCGCAAACGCTCAGAGACATAGTTGAATAGAAACGAAGGATCTGGTGAGAGCACTGCAGAACAAATTGCTAATGATGAAGACAAGACTGGAAGAAACGAGAGGATTGATGGATTGAACGGATTAAGTTCAGTCGTAAAATCGATAACAGGGAATCTAGATGCAGAAGATGCAGAAAGGCTAGAAGCAGAATTAAGGAGAATGCAGGAAGAAGAAAAAGGATTGAGAGAAGCCATAAGCTCTCAGGAAAAAACAGCTAGCAAGATCAGTATAATGTTCAAAAATCTAAAAAAATACATCAATGAAGAACAAATCAGAGTAACCATGTTCATAAACAATTATAAGAACGGAGTAAGCAAGACGTTCCTAGAGGACAAAAGGATTTATAGGTTAGAGTACATAGACAGGATTTCCGTAACGATAGATATGTTAGGAATAAATCTAAATGATATAGCAGAAAGCTTGTTGCTAGCAAAGATGGGGCTAATCTCGAAATTTATATTTGACAAACAGGTAGCAACGAAGTGCGTGCAAGAATTAGAAGGACAAGGTATACAAATTAAGTCCGAAGAACACATGTTCGAATTTCTAGAATTAAAGGCAATAATGAATAGGACAGACGTAATATTTTCCATAAAATTACCGGTTTTTAAAAAGGGAACGTATTCTTTGCAAATAATTATAGAGTTATCCATGAATAAAACAGAATTTGTAATAACACCGGAATATGTAGTAACAACAAGGAAGAAATATATTACTATAAGAATAAATGTCAGAAAAAAAGAAATTTGTATACATGTAACAATGATAAAATTGTAAACCAGGTTAACGAGAACTGTATTAAAAAACTGATCAGCGGAGAGGAAGCGAATTGTGCAACGAAAGATGTAAGACTCGTAAGGAGGATTTTCGAACCGGAAGAGGGTTACATCGCAATCTTCAATGGGGAGAACGTAAAAATACAAACAGACTGTGGACACGAAAGAACCATGAATGTATCAGCACTGATCACATTCAGCGAGTGCAGAGCCATGGTAAATAACATCCAATACGAAAAAGTGGAAAAACTTGGCCCAGCGAGATTAAACTTGGAGATACCTCAGATCGGAGCTATCCAGAAAAACAGAACTACCCCAGAATTGGGAATACATGAGCTGAAGATGGAGGACATCGAGACGAAATTACAGATCAATAGAATCCAGACGGGAACAGCAATACACACAACAACGACATACACAATGCTAACCGTACCATTGGTAGTGGTGGCAGCGGTGGCTTGCTTTTCAAAAAGAACGACTACCTTTACACCAGCGGCACCACTCACGACATTCACGCCAACTACTGCTCCACCTGCCACTTTCACACCTACCATCGCTCCGTTATGGTCGGTAGTTCAATCTGAGGGGGGAGGAGTTACCGCCTCAGCAGTTACCCTCGGCGGTTCCCCACCGAAACCCCCACGGCAGCCAAACGTCTAGTAACCAAATACCCCGTTGGCAATAAAGTTGCCAACCAAACACAAACATCGGGACCACTTCGGATCCAAACCCAACATATGCATCCGCTCCATTTTCAAGTACAGGCGAACATTTAAGCATTGAAAGACGAATAATTAAATAAAGAATTCCGTTTGAAATATATTGTCAAAGAAACCACAACTTGGTATTGTTAATTATTGGAAAAGCTCCCCGAACCAAATTGGAACACCTTTCCCTTAGTTGACCAGCGCGCTGCCCACCGCCCGTAGGAGTAGGCCCTTGGCAGTTTTGACACCTGCCTCCCATAGTCCGCCGATGTGCGGAGCCCGCGGCGGTGTGTACACAAATTCGCATCCGCTTTTTGATGCGAATTCGCGTATCGCGTCGGCTTTATAATCTATCCTCTCTCGAAGGGCCCGGAAGTGGCGACTCGCTCCGACGAAGTTCGTCCCGTTGAAAAGCCAATACAAAGGAATCTGAGGTTAAATCTGAAACAACTTCTAGATGAACCGCTTTGGATGCAAAACAAACGAAGAGCGCAATGTACGGAGGCCTACCACGAATTTTCAATGTCGTATAGACAAGGCCACAAAAATCAACGCCACATATAGCAAATGGGCGGAGAGCACGGAGACGATCTGCGAGTAAATTTCCCATAATTTGTGTCATTAGTCGAGTCTTACACTTAAAGCAGCGTATGCATGACCGACCTATCTGACTGCAGACCTCCTGAGCGTTTACGCTGTCGAAGGAGACTCACAAGGGCTCGTGGACCAATCTGAAAATTGGAATGGTGAAGATGCCGAACATAGCTCTGCGCAAATTGGGAGCGTTTTGTTAATAACAATGGAAACTTGGCATCGTTTGATATAGGAGCATTAGCTAGTCGCCAACTCGCAACAAAGAAAAGTGACACCAAGTCCCCTTGTATTCATGGATGAATAGATTCAATCACTGAAGACATGGGCCAACTTTGGATCCTTTACGAACTTTTTCCCTTTCTTCATGATACTCGTGCTTCTGTAATATCTCGAAAATTTTTAGAAAAGCTTTATTCTATTCAGTCGGCGACAAAGTTTTTTCAAATACTATACTTTTGTCTTTGCATTTTCTTATTAACATATAACATATAAACGAATACCCGAAGCAGTTTAAGGTGTGACGAAAATCCCTCGATGAAATCTACCAAATCCAAATTTCTAACAGGAGTGGTCAGTCCGATCGCAGTCTTGCTCGATTCTTGTAGTAAGTCAAAGTGTGCATTCTGGAGCCAGTTTACATCTTCCTCTTTTAAAAACGCAGTTCCAGTAAACCATATTGACTGTATGATTTCGTCGACGTCACAACCTCTTGATACAATATCTGCTGGGTTCTGTTTCGTTGGAACATGCCGCCATGTAGCTTCACCTGACCACTCTTGAATCTCCGCAACTCTATTCGATACGAATGTGGACAATGAAGATGGATGAGATCGGATCCAATGAAGCGTAACTTTAGAATCCGACCAATAAACAATTCGTTCGATACCTTTAATAAGGGCTTGATTCAGTGGATGATGATACGGTGTCGATAATATTTCTTAAAAACGACGCTGACTGTTGCGTTATTTTCGGAAGACTAAACAATGTTGAAATATTATTCATAAAAATTAAACATTCGTTATCAAACACTTTTTTCAGGCTGATCATAGCCTTTTCGTAATTGCTCTCGGTGACTTGGAAGGCCTTAATAGTCCCCAAAGCTTCACCAGAAAGACAAGAAATTAAGTGATTGAATTTTTCAATAACAGGAATGCTGTCGTCTTGATAAACAAGAGTTTCGAAAAGGCTAATGAAATTCTTAAATTCCGAATATTTGCCGCTGAATTTCGGCAATGCCAAATGCTCGAGTTGGGGCCACAGAAGCTGATCCAACTATTTTGGTTTCGCTTGCCGTCTTCAAGGCTGAGATAAGCGACATTTTTTTTGGCTTGGTTATTATTGAAAGCTCTTCCAGCCCTTCTCCGAACTCATCGCCATCATCTAAATCTTCGATCTGTTCTTGTAATTAAGTTGCCTTAATAATTGAAGCATTTAAAATTTCTAGCCGACAATTTAGTTCTTCTTCTTAAATCGGAATTTGGCCGGCTTCTATTTGATCATTTAATCGACGGATGCTCATTGTAGAGTTGGGGCGTCGGGGGTGTTCTTCGATGGAAGGCAGCTTCGTCGGGCGTTGCGGCTGTTGAACGTAACCGGGTTGCAAGCTGTGGGATAGATTGATAAAACACTCGACGATCGCGAGAAGGGAACAAAAAGACTCGGTGAACTTTTTTCGTGTTATAGCGCGGACCGGCCGGGCGATGTATTTCACTAATGACAATGAAAGACTAACTTAAACCTAATTGAGCGCTGCGTTTCAAAGCGCAGTGGAGAGATTCCGGGAGCGGGAAGACGGGAGAGCCTGGAATCGCAAGCGTCCAGTGTGGGAGAGCGGGAGAGCCTGGAGTCACGAGCATCCAGTGCGGGCGAGTGGGCATTCGCTACGAGGGAAGCGCGGGCAGTTTAAAAGAGGGGAGAGCGGCGTAAACATTCAGCCCCCCTTGCAATCGCTAGCGTTGCAAAAGAAAAACGAGCCCACTCCTATCGTCTAGGCTTGACTGCAGGCGCCGGACAGGATCCACCCGAATGCCGTCTTCTGGGCCACTGGGAGTCCCTCGTCGACCAGATGGAAGCCCGGTCGGATGACCTTGGCGTAGACATCCGCACCCAGGACTACAGAGATGGTTGCCGGCAAGTAAAAGCGTTTGTCGGCCAACGGGAGGTCTCCGTATCTGCCAACCACGGTGTCCGAGAGCTCTCGGATGGGGGTGCGGATGCGGACGTTCGGCTCCACTTTCAAGACCACCTCTAGCTTGAAGCCGTTGTCGCACTTCGACCGAATTGTCGCCGTGCAGATGCTCTCGTCGCCGACGGTCGTAGTCGGCAAGCGGAATGCGGACGCCAATGATGCGTCGATGCAGCTCGTCGGCGTACACGGGTCGATGAGGGCGGCCGTGTCAAAGGTCTTCAGCCCGGTCTCCAAAGTGACCATGGCCGTCGGCAGGACATTCACGCTGTGCCGTTGAAGGATGGACGCAAGTGACGGAGCCGGTGCCGAGGAGGCTGAGCGCGGCGGAGAGGCAAGCGCTCTGCGAGTTGGCGGATCTTGCCGGCGCGAGCGCTGCTGAGAAGCGGCGGATGCCGAGCGCCTTGCCGGGGCTAGCGCTTGGCGAGTTGGCGGATTCTGCCGGCGCGAACGCTGTTGAGTAGCCGACGGCAGGGGACGCTCGTGCATATGGAGGAGCGTGTGGTGCTTCCCGTTGCACGTTTTGCATTTGTCGCCACTGCGACAACTCCCGTCGGAGTGCTCGTGGGCGAGACAATTTGAGCAGTACTTATTAATAAGCACTGCCCGAAGCCGCTTCTCTGCGCTCAGCTTTAGGAACCTCTGGCACTTTCGAAGCGAATGGATTTCACGGCAGACTCGGCATCGGTAGGAATGTATACCTCGAGTACGTCTGCTTTCCAATGCCTGAGCGCTGCGTGGACGAGGAACCATGATGTGATCTAGTAGGGAGTAATGGATAAAAAAAAGATGATTTGAAACTGCTTAGATGGCGAGGATTGTTGGGGAATTATGTAAAGGATGTTGGTTGAGGAAGACGGTTGGAGTGTTCTCCTGGCAGAAGAACCTCCTTGGTCACGGGACGCTTGATAATCCTGCGTGCCGTGAGAATGCTGACGACCCGGACATTGCCGTCAGCCCCCGGAAAGACAGAGTCGATTCTGCCAAGGCGCCACTCATTCGAGGGCAGATTGTCCTCTTTGACGACTACCATGTCGCCAACGCGGAGATTTGCGGTCGGGGACTGCCACTTGTTACGCTTGTGGAGCTCTTTGAGATACTCCTCTTTCCATCGAGCTTGGAATTGTTGATGGAGCGCCTTTAAGTGTTGCCACCGATTCACAATGGACTTGGATTCTCCTTTTAATTCGGGTTCCACTATGGACAGAAGAGGTCCGCCGACTAGAAAATGCCCTGGTGTCAATGCTAAGAGATCAGTGGGATCTTCAGACATAGGAGATAGCGGTCTGGAATTTAGACAAGCTTCAATTTTCGCTAGGAGGGTTGAAAGTTCTTCAAAAGTGTACTTTCGAGTAGCGGTGGACTTGTAAAACAAGGTTTTGAAGCTTTTGACACCCGCTTCCCACAGGCCTCCCATATGGGGTGCCCCCGGAGGAATGAATTGCCAGTTGAGCTGCTGATGACTATACGCATCAGTCACAGACTCTTTTACGGCTTGTAGAAAATCTCGGGAGAGCAGGGTGGCAGCGCCGACAAAGGTTTTTCCATTGTCGGACTGCACTTGACGGGGACAACCTCTTCTGGATACGAACCGAGCGAAAGCGGCGAGAAATTTCTCGGTCGTCAGATCGGATGTAGGCTCTAGATGGATGGCCTTTGTAGAGAAACACACGAAAACCAACACATACCCTTTTGTAATTAGGCAAGCTCTGCCTGTGTAATTTTTTATGTCGAAAGGGCCAGCGTAGTCCATCCCTGTGTACGTGAATGGCCGGGAAAAAGAGACTTTCTCTTTCGGAAAACTTCCCATCATCTGAACTTGCAATCGCTTCTTATGGATAACGCAGACCTTGCAGGAGTTAATAACGGCCTTTACCAAGTTCTTTATTTTCGGAACCCAATATCTTGACCGGGTGAGACGTACGACTAACTGGTTACCTCCGTGCAACGTTATGAGATGCGTAAAGTTTACCAGTAGTCGCGAGAGTGCACATTCGTACGGGAGGATTATAGGATGTCGATCATCATATCGCAAATTTTCGGAGGCCGTTATTCGGCCGCACGCCCTTACCTTTCCGTATCTATTTCGAGGAAATCGGCAGTTAAAAGATGATCAGTTGCGATATGAGCCAGAACTTCTTTGTGGTTGGAGGTCCATTTCCTCAATGGAAAACCAGCCGAATCGAGGGCACTCTGCAACTCGCGAATGGTGAGGTGAGCCTCTTCTGCAGAGTCAGCTCCCGAAAGGACATCATCGACATACATGCAACCACGAATAACTTTACTCGCCCTTGGATGGGTTAGTTGCACGTCGGTCGCCAGCTGTTGCAGAACCCGAATTGCCAGGAACGGCGCACAATTGACCCCAAACGTAACAGTTTTTAGCTCAAAATCTTGAATGTATCCTTCCCTATCGCGGAATAAGATACGTTGGAACGCTGTCTGCTTCGGATCTACCCAGATCTGCCGGTACATTTTCTCGATGTCAGCACTATACACAAATCGGAAATATCGCCACTTCAGGATCTGGATGGTTAGATCGGACTGTAGGACCGGGCCAGCATGAAGGATATCATTTAAGCTGACCCCATTGTCTGAAGGGCTGGAGGCGTTGAATACCACTCGAAGTTTGGTGGTCGTACTCTCCGGTTTTAACACTGCGTGGTGTGGCAGGTAGTAACATGCTGAATCGTGGGTAGGAAGGACTTCTCTCATGTGATTGAGGTCGAGATATTCTTGAATAACTGAGTCGTACTTGGATTTTAACGTACTGTCCCTCTTTAGCCGCTGCTCGTTTCTTAAGAATTGAGCCAGCGCCTGGGATCTGGAATGTCCTAGGGAGCAATTAATGTTCTCAGGATCTCGAAAAGGAAGACTTACGACATACCTGCCGGTCTCGTCTTTTGTGGTGGTCCGAAGAAAATTGTCCTCACAAATCACGTCGGATTCTTTTGCCACTTTTACTGGCAGATCCTCCACCTCCCAGAATTTGGTGAGGAGTTTATCGAGAGACGCTTCATACGTGTGTGCAACTTGCGTGGAAAAGGATGATATTTGATCATGCCTCGGAGCTGGTACTGGTCCTGTTAGAATCCAGCCGAAAATGGTCTATTGACCGAGAAGCGAGCCACAAATGTTCGCTCGGGTACCGCTTAGTAGAATGGATGGAAGTATATCGGCCCCGATTAGAATATCTATTTGTGCGCTCTCATAAAACTTTGGATCCGCTAGCGGAAGTTCGGGAAGGTCTCGCAGGAAATGTTACGGAAGCGGACATGAAGGAAGATTTCCGGCTATTTGTGGAAGCACGTAGGCAGTGGTGTTTAACTGCAGGCTAGGCCGGGTCGGAGAACGGATCGTGAATTGACAGATCTTTTTGGTCTCAGCGGAGACCGTTTGATTAAGTCCTGAGACCTGTGCTCGGATATCCTGGAACGGCAGTTTAATCAGGTTGAAAAGGCGCTCAGTGATGAAGGTCGCCTCAGATCCGGAGTCTATTAAGGCTCGCGCTTGGAAATTGGAACCTCGATGGCATATATTGACTGCGTTGACTGCGTGCCACTGGCAGCCGAGGGACCGAGAGTATTTGGTCTGGATTTGCGCGCGCTGGGGATGGGCTGCCTCGGTGTAGGAGGGTGTGATGGCGGCCGCGGCACGTGAAGCAGTTATGTGCGCTTTCGCAGTCGCGCAACTGATGTGTCCGCGCAAAGCAGTTTAAACACAGCTGTTTTCTTTTTATTTATGCGATGCGTTGGTCAACCGTCATCTGGAGAAATTTGGCGCATGTGCGTACAGGATGGTTCTCTCTATTACAGAGATCGCACCCTCTAGGTTGCCTAGGTGCTACCCTTGTCTCGTATGAATTTATTCTTCGAGACGCCGAGTTGGAAGTGGATGCCCTGGGCTGAGTCTGACTAGAACCTGATGGTCGAACATCATCTATGGCTTCTAGTGTCCTGTGACGCTCCGTCAGGAAAACGTTCAGCTCGTGCCACGTAGGGATCTCGGCTTTGTTATGGAGGGACTGCTCCCATAGGGAAAGCGTAAGCTTTGGGAGTTTGGACGAGCACATATACACCAAGAGGCAATCCCAAGTTTCGACCTGAATACCGGACATTTCTAGTGCAGTAAGGCAACCCTGGATGGTACTTTTAAGTTCTTTCAAAGCTGACCCAGACTCCTGTGTGACGGACGGTACATTGAAAAGTATCTTTAATTGACTGTTTACTAACAATCGCTTGTTTTCGAAACGCTCAGTGAGGTTATCCCACGCTGAGCGAAAGCCATCATTAGTAAGGGGTGAATTTGAAACTATATTGTGTGCGTCGCCACTCGTTTTAGCATTAAGGTGAAATAATTTTTCGACAGGAGTGAGTCTGGGATTGTTGATATAAATTGCCGTGAATAGATCCCTAAAGGTTGGCCAACGAAGATAGTCGCCGGTAAAAACTTCGGTATCGCACGGCGGAAGCCGGCAGCCTGACGGAATGTATGTCTGAGAAGGATCAGCTGGCGTTGGGGGAGGTTGCGGAAGTTGCGGAGTTTGCGCTATCATATCTGCTAGGCGCCGCACCTTTCGTACGCGCTGTAGCAATACCCGTACTTAGCCTTGAGGACTGGCAAGCTGTCAGCTGCACCTTCTCCGGCTGCTACAAGGCATGCGGTACAGGCATCGTATTCTTTTTTGATGCGGACCCATACCTCTCGGATTTCGTCTCGGCGAATATTGAGGACGGATAACGTAGGAGGGACCGCCGAGGGAATATTTATTCGCGATTCCAATTCGGACAGTCGATCCGAGACTTCAATAAACTGGCTCATAGCGAGGTCGGCAGCCGATGCAACCATTTTTGTGCTGGCTCGCGTGGTTCTTTCGATGGAAGAAGGAGCCTTTTTTTGGAGGTGGCGTCTTGACCTTTTTGGGTGTGGGCGTCCTCACCGTGATTTTTGGTATTTTCGGTGATGGAACAGGGGATAGTTTGTTGGAACTTTCCCTGGATATACCAAACTAGGATGCTGTTAGGATGAAATGTGCGCGCTGATATTTCGGACAAAAATCAGAGAAACAATTACGGACCCACTTATGGACCGGTGGAAATAGGGTATCGACAATAGTCGATATGCGTGGCTGAATTATTGTTAAAATATTCCCCAGGCTTTTGGTGGAACGATGGAGCAAGAATGGAAAAAAATACCAAAAAAATACCACAAAATAAAAATACTGAAAAAATACTGTATTTGATGAGGTATTTGTCGTTTAGTATTTTATAGGGGGTAGTTGGCCGAATTAGGATGGGATTGGATGTCCCCGGCAGTGTTTGGAGTTTATTGGTTTTGTTTTTCTTTATTTTAAAAAAATATTCGGAGACAAAAAAACAAAATAAAACCTTGCAGTGGTATGCGGGTGGTATTTTTTCGAATTTTTCTTTTTTATACCCAAAAGAAAAAATTGAGTATCGATATATATGCAGATTTACCAAGCTCAATAAATAAGAAAAAAATACTGGAAAGGGCGTTTTTTTTTTTTTTTTTTTGGAAAAAATGTGAAACCGAAGAAACAAATAAATCAATAAATTAATAAATTGATTCCACTAGTTCCGCGATGGCGACAGTATTTTATATTTCCCCCCCTTTTTTTTTTTCTTTTTTGGAACTGGCAGTAATTCTCAGTATTTGTTTAATTTTATTGGAGTTGAACTTGGTGTTTATTAATTTTGTTGGAATTAATTTATGGGATGATTCAAAAACAACTGCCCGAACTTTTGCGGGCTGTGTATTGGTGACGCTGGAATGCGCGGGATTATCGAGCTTTTTGCGGTACTGCAATTCGCGTGAATGTGTAGATGTATGGATGGATAGTGCCCAAAATATGTAACTAAGAAAAACACACTGAGACACAAAAGTTATTTCACGTCGGCTTTAGGAATTTATTTAATATATATTTATTGGATGGCCGACGGAAATACTTGAGCTTTCGGAATTGGGGTGTAGTTATGTAGAAAAAATATGTAAAAATGTATGTATGTATATATGGAATATGTAATATATGTAATATGGATGTAATATATGTAATATGGATGTAATATATGAAATATGGATGTAATATATGTAATCAATATGGCGGAAAATTTTATTGTAAATTTTGCCGGCGGGTATGTGTTGTAAATTTTCGATTTATTGTGGACTGTATTTGGATTTTTAATAATGTAAGCAAATATTGTCACAGCGGATGTACAATAAAAAATTAATATCAAAAATTTTTGTGGGCCGAAATTGGCGGAACACTTAATTTTTGTTTCACTTTTTTGTGGAAAATTAATTTGAACTCAGTTTTGAAATTAATTTATTTTCCACTGTTCACTGAATTTTTTTTGAAATTAATTTATTTTTCACTGTACGCTTGACTTTTTTATTTGCACACTTTAATTTGGATTTATATTTCTTATTTTTCTTCGATTTGATGTTGGATGTATATTTAGTGAATGTACGGCCAAATGCGAATATGAAACTTGTACATCAATATGCACACGAAAAGGAATTAGAAAATAGGCAATATGGCCGCACGTTAAAAGAGAACGAAGAAATAAAAGACGGAATTGGAATTGTAATTTACTAACTGCCGTCGTCGGATTAAATCGGACTTGGATTTTAGACAAATCGTACAGAAAGTCAAACGAATTATGTTCTTCGAATGGCTGACTGTCGACCGGCAGTTAATAAAGAAAATTAATAAATTGGCATTTATCTGGCTCGAATGGATCAAAAAATGTAGAGTTGGGGCTTCGGGGGTATTCTTCGATGGAAGGCAGCTTCGTCGGGCGTTGCGGCTGTTGAACGTAGCCGGGTGGCAAGCTGTGGGATAGATTGATAAAACACTCGACGATCGCGAGAAGGGAACAAAAAGACTCGGTGAACTTTTTTCGTGTTATAGCGCGGACCGGCCGGGCGATGTATTTCACTAATGAGACAATGAAAGACTAACTTAAACCTAATTGAGCGCTTCGTTTCAAAGCGCAGTGGAGAGATTCCGGGAGCGGGAAGGCGGGAGAGCCTGGAATCGCAAGCGTCCAGTGTGGGAGAGCGGGAGAGCCTGGAGTCGCGAGCATCCAGTGCGGGCGAGTGGGCATTCGCTACGAGGGAAGCGCGGGCAGTTTAAAAGAGGGGAGAGCGGCGTAAACACTCATCACTGGTTTTTTGAGCTTACTTTTAAGGTCCGGAAGAAGTTCAAGAGATTTTGGCTTATCTGGACTCATTTTTAATTAATTTATATTTAAGCCTCGAAAATATATATATTATATATATATATAAATGATTTATCCAAAGAATAATAAATTAATAAAACAAATAAATTTTAAAACAGGATAACTGACAAATTAGAACGACGACAAAATGTTAAATAAATTTTCGAAACAACAAGAGTAAATAATAATTTAATTTAATTATTAAATTTGTTCTAAAAAATTATTTTAATAATTATCCACAACGAAAACGACGAAAAAATATATTAAATTGAATATCGAGCCACGAAGGATCAAAATTAATAGTGGTTGCAAATGATGGCAAAAATCAGTATAGCGCGTCACTTTGATCGTCAGCGCGCCAAACCAAAAGTCGAACAACAATTACAACGTTGCTAACGGCGGACAAGCGAAAGCGAAAAAGAAAACGAAAAAGTTCACCGCTGCAGCTGCTTGTATATGAGGGTTATGTATTGGTTGTATGTAACGGCTTGGATGATTTTACCAACTATTAATTTTCGAGTTTCAATTAAATAAAAAACTGAGGGCGACAGTGATTGCAATAATATAACACAATTTAATATTGCATGCGACAGCGGTTCGAATAGGTTATATAATGTGTATGTGTATATGTATGTGTATATAATAAATTTTAAGATAATTTTAATTTTATTTATTATAAATAAATGCATGCACAACTAGCTCTACTATATCGATACGTCTGTGCCAAGAATTGAAACCGAGGTGCAATTTTTCAGCACAAGACAATAAACAATTAAATTGTTTTGCTTATAAACTCAAGCTTTCAAGTTTTGCACAAATACCTCAGGTTCTGCGTTAGGTTCTTTTAATCCAGCTGCCACTTTCCTCTTGCACATCGAACAATCGCAGGGCATCCCTCTGGCAGCAGTTCTTCTGTGGCGAACAGGGTAGTTCGCGACCGGAACGATACTTTGAGCAGAAGCTGCTGTGTATTTTTATACCAACACCGACACGCCGCGGGCAACAATAAAAAGCACTATGCAATTTGTGTCCTCTGACTTGCACTTGCACTTTTATTTTTTATGTGTCACTGTCACTAAGTTGCCGAAAAAATAATATGAATAACTTTGCCGTCCACCCGGGGGCGCCATAAAAAATTAGATAGTTTTCCAATTTAATCAAAACCGAAAAACTTTGGTGGCTAAAATTATTAATTGTAAAAACGAACGAAAACGAAAGAAAAAGGTCACGACGGCTCACTTCAATTTCAACGAATGAATATTCTATATTTCGACAAAGTACTTAGAGCCTAGCTTAACGAAGGTTGGCGAAGACGGGGCGACTTCGCCGAGACCGAGAGAGAACTTTATTGTGCTCCCGCCTTCGCCCTAAACTAACTTACACTAAACTTCAAGTTTTAACAATTTCATAAAAAATTCATGATTGAGCCAACAAAAAGTACAATAAATATAATAAATACCATAAATAATTAATAAAACTAGGGGTGGATGCAATAAATGTTGTTGTAATGGTTATACCCGTTACTCGTAGAGTAAAAGGGTATATTGTATTCGTGCAAAAGTATGTAACAGGTAGAAGGAAGCGTTTCCGACCCTATAAAGTATATATATTCTTGTTCAGGAGCACTAGCCGAGTCAATCTAGCCATGTCCGTCTGTCCGTCTGTCCGTCTCTCCGTCTGTCCGTCTGTCTGTCCGTCTGTCTGTCCGTATGAACGCTGAGATCTCGGAAAGTATAAAAGCTAGAAGATTGGCATTTTGCATGTAGATTTTAGAAGTTCCTAAGCAGCGCAAGTTTGTTTCAAGCGCAAGTTTGTTTTGGTGCCACGCCCCCTTTAACGCCCACAATCGCTTATATACGATTTAAAAATTTAAATATTTCGGAAAAGTAAAAATGCAGTTTTATTGTGTTTATCAATACCTATCGAAATGTAGAAGAGATTTTTCAAATCGGACCATTCGTTAAAAAGTTATGCGTGATCAAAGTTTCTATCTCCATCTCCCTCGCACTCCCTTTACCTGAGTAACGGGTATCTGATAGTCGGGGCACCCGACTATAGCGGCATGCTTAACTAATTTAATTGATTTGGAACTTTTTACTTTGGATTTTATCGTGGCGTTTGGAATTTTTTTGCTTTTACTTAAATGCACTTGTACACAAAATCAAAACTCAGCGAGAGCAAACACAATAGCCCTACGCTATTTAAGTGTCTTTGTTCGCTCAGCTTTGAAACTACTGCACTCGTGTATCGCTTAAGTTTTAATTTGCTTTTACTTTAAAATTCTTTTAAGTTGCGCAATGCCAACTATGTCGACTGCCAACTCACACAACGTCTTAAAAAATTAAAAATAAAATTGACGCCTAAAATGAATTCATTGTGGTTGGGTAAAATCACTCACCATTTTTTTTAGCAGAATCCGTCAAAGAAAGCGCTTTGATCGAGGAGAACTGAAATTTCAGAAATTTTCTTTACATTATGATTTCTTTTAATTCATGCATAAAGAGGGGTTATGCAGAGAAACCGATCGCTTTCCGAGACGTTCGCGTAGACTCAGATCTCCTCTCATTCGTCTACCAGCGCCACAAGCGATACACAGGGTCCACGATTGAACCACAATGTTCATGCAAAGGAAGCATGACATTGTTTGTCGTAGGTCAAGTAACACAGTAATGCGTAGCGTTGTAAAAGTGCGGCAGGAGTCGTGTGGTATGATCGAATTGGTATCCAGATGATATCGATTTAGCGTCGCTTGTGAACAGTCGTGTTCACTTTTGTGCTCTAAGTTTTTCTCTTTTTTCAGTGATTTTGAGCGAGTGTTTTGTGTTCATTTATTTAAAAAGTAAAGTGTTAGGAATTTTAAATAGATCTCCCAGTAAACGAGTAGGTGTTTATAGTTATTTTAACATTTCTATTAGATTTGTTTAATCTCGTAGCTTTGTTAGTGTAATTTACGCTCTCTAAACTTGCTAGAACTCTTTTACTGCCTGTCAATCTCTCCCGCTTTATTTTATAACTGTAATTTACTCTCTATGAACCTGCTGAACTTCTGGTAGACTTTTTCGGTGCTATTTCTCTAACTCTCTTTCTCTCTCTTGCTTGCTTAACATTGCATTTATTATGCTTAAAGTTGTTGGTGTCGCACAAGCCACGCTCAGTCGATAGAATTTTTATTCTCTCGTGCTGTCTTTATTCGATTTAATTCGTGATCTCGCGCTTTTATTTTTTTCGTGTTTTGTGCTCTTGTGTTTTTTTGATTTGATCCCAGTGCCAAATTTACCTTGAGGTATTTTTCATATTTTATTATACCCTTGCAGAGGATATTATAATTCTGGTCAAAAGTGTGTGACGCAGTGAAGGAGACATCTTCGACTCTATAAAGTATATATATTCTTTATCAGGATCGCGTCCTGAGTTGATATAAGCATGTCCGTCTGTCTGTCCGTTTGTCTGTTTCTACGCGAACTAGTCTCTCAGTTTTAAAGAACTCGAATGGAAACTTTGCACAAAAAACTAAAAAGTTTATTTTTGGCGTATCAATGCTGATTGCCGTTACCTCTAGCCTAACATCTGAAAGAATTCTCACTCATATCCTAAATAAAATTTAATTTGTAAGTGTGAAAGTTTCCTTGAAATCTTTATTTTTGTTACATGTTCTTACATTCCACCTGGCTCTGATCTAGTAATTTATGAGCACCATCTGTCTGCAATAAAATCCGTTTTATCACATATATGTTAAAATGAATAGGATCGAACAAATATATCCCATAGCTGCCATACGATCGATTTAGTCAACTTTGTTATTTTTTAAGATTATCGAATAATTTTTTTTTTATTTATACTTTATAATTACATTTATATTATATTTTTTTATATTTATACCCGTTACTCGTAGAGTAAAAGGGTATATTGTATTCGTGCAAAAGTATGTAACAGCTAGAAGGAAGCGTTTCCGACCCTATAAAGTATATATATTCTTGTTCAGGATCACTAGCCGAGTCGATCTAGCCATGTCCGTCTGTCCGTCTGTCCGTCTGTCTGTCCGACTGTCTGTCTGTCTGTCCGTATGAACGCTGAGATCTCGGAAACTATCAAAGCTAGAAGATTGGCATTTTGCATGTAGATTTTAGAAGTTCCTACGCAGCGCAAGTTTGTTTCAAAATGGTGCCACGCCCCCTTTAACGCCCACAATCGCTTATATACGATTTTAAAAATTTAAATATTTCGGAAAAGTAAAAATGCAGTTTTATTGTGTTTACCAATACCTATCGAAATGTAGAAGAAATTTTTCAAATCGGACCATTCGTTAAAAAGTTATGCGTGATCAAAGTTTCTATCTCCATCTCCCTCGCACTCCCTTTACCTGAGTAACGGGTATCTGATAGTCGGGGCACCCGACTATAGCGTTCTCTCTTGTTTTTATATCTGTTTCTGAATAGAATTCAAAATGCAAAACAAAATGTTCTTCGTTCCACAAAGGTTCAATGTAAATGCACAAAAATCGGATTTAACAAATTTTATTAATAAGTAAAAAAAATGGCACCTGCTATTAAACATCATGCTCTTCGGATTCTAGTTCAATATTTCATTGAAAATCAAAAGGATTCTAATATTCAACGCAACTACTGTTAAGGCTGAAAAACTTGAGGTTATGTGCTTAAAAATTAAATTTCGGAAAAAGTGGCAACAAGTGGCGATTTTAACCATATACATTTTAAAAAGAATTTAATACTCTACAAATCTCAATAGGTTTCAGAAGTGGACTCCGCTGGACTCACTTTGTTGCTCTACTTAAAAATTAGTTTTCTAATTAAAAAACGCGTTTTAGACAACTCACTTTAACACTTTAAGCCTAGTATCCTGATCGACGAAAACCGAACGCCAGTCATGAGAGAGAGCGAGAGGCAAACAGCTGGCGTTCACTTTTCGTCGGGCCTTTTTTTCACGTCGGTCTCCTGATCGACGAAAAAAATACCAGAAAATTCCATAGCGTTGCCAGTCTGCGGAAACGTGAACCCTAGCGAAAAGATTAAAAAATTTAATCTTTTGGCGTGCGCTTCTCACTGAACATTATAAGAAATGGAGGGAAAAACTCAAAAAACTCACAAAAGTCGATTGCAGGTGTTTACATGTGAGGACAAAATAACATTAATACTATCTGGGGTGCCTCTTGTCAGAGCAAAATGTTTTTTAGTTCCAGAATGTACGAAAAAACACAATAAAAGTGCAGCTATGAACTTTAAATTAACAAATAATTATCAGTAAATTAAAAAAAACAACTGATAAATTTAAATTGTATTGTTTTTTAATTTCTTTGTACAGCGGCAGACTTGTTTTGCCAAGGTAGTTGATAATATCTTTTAAAGGCTCTTTCCCGCAAATACGATATTTGAATTTTAACTGCTTGTCAACAAACCCAGCTGACCGTAGCACGCTTAAATCTGATAAACTCTCAAACTTTTGGTCACACTGGAAAGATTAAAGTTTTTACGCTAGCGTAATCGTTTGTCGATCTGGATACTAGGCTTTATTACAAAGACAGCACGATAGATTTCAACCGTTAAAACACACAAACACTTAGTACACACCACCATTCATCGAATTCATATCACAAAAATTTTTTGAAACGCTTATAAAGTGCTTTTTTAAATACTTTACAAATGCAATTTATAAGTCGAATTTCAAAAGCACGTGGCTTGCATCTTAAACATCTGATTTAACAGCTGTTATCTTAACAGAAGCGCACTCTATCGGAATTCCTGAAACGTAACATTGCAGATTAGTCTTCTGTTAATATATCCTAAAACAACTTTGTTGGTTTTGACGACTTTTCAAAAATGGGTTTTGGCCAACCAAAGTGGTCGTTGGCCCCATAGTGCACTGTACCAAGAGTACTAAGAGGGCAAGCACTGTAACACCAAAGACCAATATAAACTCTAAGATGCGTATCGCCCATACATTGGTTTTGCAATATGCAGCTCGTTTTTTGGTGGCGACGAAAATTCCGCTCTCTCCGCTCGCACAAAGTTGAGAGCGTAAAAATCTAAAAATAGAATTGCACGAATAATGAAGTGCGTATGTGTGCGTATTTGTTCGAGAAGACGATTTTCGTCCAGAAATCATTTCTGGACTTAGAAACTAATTGTATGTCAAAAGAACTTCTATGATTGAACAGGATGTTTATTTAAATTGCATTTATGTACATATATATGGCAATGAAGCTTGATGTAAAACTTTTTTATATAACTTAAAAATTAATATCTGCATATTTAATTCATAGTTTTGTTTTACATATTTAAATTAAAGCTAAAAACAAAACTTTTAAATCAAAACATATAAAACTGCTTTATTAAATTTAAAAATTTTTCAATAAAGTTTAATAGATTTGAATATAATATGATTGTTAAACAAAAACAAAGCGAACTATATTTAAATTGAATATATTTAAAGGATATTTAATTAAATATATTTCACTTTATTTTTTAATCCATGGCTACCTTTAAAATTGAAATATTAAATTAAATTTTATTCAAATATATTAAACTTTGATTTAATGACTTAAAATATTTTAAGTAAATATGAATAACATCATAATATGAATAGCATCTAATATTATCAATCTGCATTTAAATATATTCTTATTTAGTCAAGCAGTTTTATTTGTTTTGTGTTAAAAGGTATGTTTTTATAATTAATTTAAATATATAAAACGAAACATTTAATTTGATACGCAGATATTAATTTTTATTTATCCATCGTTTTTTTTCTCTTTTTTCTAAATAATTAAAATAGTTATTCTACAAATATTTATATAAATTTAATTTATATTATGATAATAATTTTATATAATGTTATTATAATACGTATAATATAAAAATACCACATATTTTGTAATCCATATATTTAAAATACAATAAATATAAAAATACTCATCCTGTTCAATCGCAAAATTTCTGAGGCTCCTAAAAATCGTACACACGTCGCACGCTGAATACCCTAAAGACAATTATTCCTATGTGAAGTCATGTATGAAATAAATTATGTTTTTTTTTTGTACTTAGATATATGGTCATTACTAAAAAATATTATACATTCGAATATTTAGTAAATAAAGTGAATATAAAGGCAATAAAAAATAAGTATTTTTAATAATGTTATAATTTTAAAATAAAGAGTATATTTCGACAGCGCGCTGCAGCGAATTTCTTCGCTTGTGAATACATGTGCACACATACATTCGTCGGCTGTCGCAGCATGCGTGCAAAAGAGCGGCTGGCTTTACAGCGCTCTCTCGCTGGCTTTTGGGCAGAGAGCGAAAAGCCAGTTGAAAAGCCAGCACAAAAAATTCGTGTGCAAAAAATCGTATGGCGTTACGCATCTTAGAGTTTATATTGGTCTTTGGTAACACTTTGTCGCAGTGTTTATACAATTCAGGGTCTCGGTCATCAACCTAAGTGCCCGAAATACGAACCGCTCGCTGTGCCTTGGCTCACATGCTGAAAGTGCATGTGTCAGCATAAGTGCATGCACCGCGCTCCAGACTAAGTCGGGCATATATATATATATTAAGAATATATAGGCCGTCTCTCCGCTGCCGCTGTTGGCAGCGCCGCTACGAGACTTAGACCTTTTTAGCTCCTAAGTAAATTAAGCTGGGAAGAAAACTTGAGCTCCGAGCTTCAACAACGGCTGCTCTGCTCCAAATATGAATTAAATAAAAATCATAAATAAAGAATTTAAAAAGAAACCAAAGCGGACTTGAATTATTTGGAAAAGCAATATAATCTATACATCTATTTGGAAAAGCAATATAATCTATTACATGGCGACCGTGACGTTCGAGCCCAAATTCGGAAAATCAAGACAAGGTGGACAACAGCAGTAGCCGATGGAACTGATGGAACACCGAGAGCGAAACAACTACAAAAACAAAAACGCAGTGAGTAGCGTGTGATGTGTGCAAAACGTAGTGGCGTGGTGAAAAGATTAAAAAATTAATGAAGCTGCTGAACAGCGGAAATGAATTAAGTTGGAACAACTCGGTAAAAATACATGCCGAAGTTGAATATATAAAAAGTTTACTAACCGATCGAAAAAATCAAATCACAGGCACACACACATCACCCTACCCTGTAATTCAAAATATTGCCAAACCTAACCGAAAACTGCCTCCACCAGAAAATATCAAGATTTCCAAGCTGAAGAAAAAGTGCCCAAACGACTGCGAGGGACAACTGTGCTCGCCCCATTGCGAGTACACCTGTGCAGCCAGCACCGGTACCGCCTGAGCCCATAGGCCCAGGACATCAGCAGCTGATACAACAAGTGTGAGGGGTAGGCCGCCCCTTACGCCAGCGAAGGAGCATCAGCGAGCCGACAGCGCTTCAAGAGCGCATTTTTTTTTAACCATGCACTGCGTTCCATAATTTTTTTCATTGCACTGTGAAGCATATTTTTTTTTATATTATATAAAAAAATTAATGTAAAATTGAGCGACTTTAAAGTTGCCCAATTAGCGTGTGGCCTGAAAACCATACAAAAACTAGGCAGGTTTTTCCATCGTTAAAAAGATATTTTTCACACAATTATATAGAATGTTGAAACCAAATTAAAAAAAAAAGTAAGGCCCAATAAGGCAAATTTTTAACTACATGAGCCAAACTAAATGGCAAATAAATTATAAATTAAATTACACGCTTAACATAAAAAATCCTATAGCAGCTAAAAAAAAAACACCCAAAATGGGTTTAGTAGACGTGAAAGAAGTGGACTCCACAGCAAACGTCGTAAATAAAATCGAGACCAAAACTATGAATACAGATTTAACGAACATTTTATTGTCATTCATAGTCTTTATTATGAGCGCATTTATTTTGTACAAGGCATAAATGCTTCATAATAAATGTATATCAAAGTGAGCCATAAATAAAAGCCAGGCTAATGATCTGGACAAAATATAAAATTCATAAAGCGACAACAATAATTATAAAAAGATGTTCAAAATATGTATATCCATATATAGATATATTGAATATAGATGTTATTTTATCCAATAATCTTATCTAATGTACAATGAAAATAAATAAATAAAAAAAAAATAAATAAATAAATATAAAATATGAGAACTACATAGTGATTAGAATTACTCTTGATAGGGAACACAACTTTCAGAGCAGGGTATTAATATTCGAAAAAGGAGCTGAGCCCCTACTAATCAATGAATTCGAATATGAGTACATGAATAAGTACAACTTAGGCTTTTCTCCCATGATACATTGCTCAAGTACTCAGAAGGCGATAGTATTGAGCACCTTCCCGACCCTAAAAATTAAATCAGTTATTAACAATAACAATATACTTAAACTCCCCACAAATCCCGATGCAGGAGATCGGCCTAGCAACAGCGGAGGAGGCGAGAAAGCCGGAGAAATGAAGGGCATCCAGGTCAAACGGGAAACATTCGGACCTTGGACCCTCATATGGCAAGGGCAACGAGGTCAAACGGTGAATTGGCGGACTTCGGACCCGCCTAAAGAGGACACACCGTGAATTAACGGTACCTCGATGGACCTTGGACCCGCGCCCGGCAAGGGCAACGGGGTCATACGGTAAATTGGCGGACTTCGGACCCGCCCAAAGAGGAGACACCGTATATTAACGGTACCTCAGTGGACCTTGGACCCGAGGGAAATAACGGCACGTACAGCGCCTATAAAAAGGACGGCGCAAGCGCAGCTCGGGACAGTACGAGTGCGAGAATCAGAGCGAGTGCGTGAACGCGGAATAAGTAAACATCGAAACCGAAGTGCCCAAGGATCAAGATCGCAAAGTCAAGACGCCGAACGACGACAAGTCTACAAGGCTGAGGCTACAACGCTGAGATCCAACGGTGCTAGGTCGTGGTAAAGTCAAGCTTAGGGAGTCCTTGCGCGGTGTCAGGCGATAAAGGTGGCTAGGCGATAAGGGAGAACTTTGTTCTACCTGCTAGGCGATACACCTTGCCGACAAAGTTCAGGCTGAACTCCGGAAGCCAGGCGATAAAGGTGGCTAGGCGATAAGGCGTAACTTCGGTTCACCTGCTAGGCGATACACCTTGCCGGCCCCGGTAGGGAAGCTCGCATAACATCCAGGGTTTTGGTGGAGTCGTCCCGATCTCAGTCACCCGGAGCAGCAAGCCGAAGCAACGCAGTAGCAGGCCAGGAGCGACGCAGCGGTAAGCCAGGAGCGACGCAGCAGCACGCCAGGAGCAGAGCAGCAGCGAGCCAGGAGCAACGCAGCAGGAGATAGCGACAACGGGCAGCAGAATAATAGCAATAAGGCTATTTTTTAGAGAGTCAATAAACCAGCACCAACCTAATCATTTCTGGCGTTATCCTTTGGTCACGGGCGGTCACTCAATATAAATTTGGTTTAACGAACTCACAACCTCTCTGAGCTAGCCGCACGTTTACGTAGCGAGCAGCAATAAAGAATCAGGTCGTTACATCTGGCGCCCAAGAGTGATTGTCCTGACCAAGGAAACAAAAGTTCCGAGATGGGGAAGTCCTGGATTTATAATCTCAGGGAGGAGGACTTCGACGAGGTGAGTCAAGTTCTGGGAATAGAACTGGAGGGCTCAGTCGATTCGATGAGGAAGACCCTGGGAGACTTCGTCGACCAGACAGCAGAGGAGCCAGACATCGCCGATTTGGTAATGGGCCTGGAAAAGAAATTCCGAAAAATGCCCACGCCAAAATTCAAAATCACAACCGCAAGTGCCGAGGGCCTGATAGCGAGCTTGGATGTGTCGAGCATCGCAAGCCACGCAAGCCGGCAGCGGGAAAATAGCCGGGAAAGAAAGGAGAGTTCCAGGACGCACACGCAGGACTACGCGAAGGTGGCCAAGCAGGTCCGGGAGTGGAATTTCCGCTACGACGGAAACGACAAGCCGCTGGAATTTTTGGAACAAGTAGAGTGGTCAGTCCTGACTTACGGTCTAGACATAAACCAGATCCCACGAGCAATGCCGGAGCTGCTCCAAGGCAGAGCCTTGAAGTGGTTCATCGCCAACAATCGGCACTGGGAGACCTGGGGAGACTTCATCTACAGCTTCCAAAATTACTTTCTGCCCCGAGGATACATGGCGAAGCTGGCGGACCAGGTCAGACAGAGGAAGCAAGCCTACGGGGAGAGCTTCTAAGATTTTATGGTGGATATGCAGACCCTGATGCGGCCACTGAATATGTCAACCAAAGAAACGCTGGAGAGGATAAAAGAGAACAGCACGCCGGCACTCAGAATGTTCGTTCGCCCATATGAATGTCGAAATTTGGATACATTGATGGCGCTGGCAGACGAATTTGAGGAGCTCGACCAGCAGAGGGAGAAATTCGAGATGGAAAATAATCCCCGCAAGCAGCAAGGGCAGAGCCACCCAGTACCAAGGCCAAGATCAGACCAGGGTGCGGTGTGCAGGCGATGCCAGGAGGACCCGGACGCACAACCACGAAGTATGCCGCGCGGCCACGAACCAGCAAACAATCGCGGCGGATACGTAGCAAATCCTACCCAGGCCTGCCGCAGATGCGGGAGCCCAGACCACTGGGCGAAGGAATGCCGAAACCAACGGCTTACGTTCTGCTGGCGATGCGGAAAAATAGGAGTTCGGACGGTTCAGTGCTGTTCCGGGTCGGGAAACGCCCAGCGACCCCAGCCACCGAGGGGCGGCCAGGGATCGCAAGGTGCTGCCTCTCGAAATTAATGGGCGACCTGCAGGCGGAAGAAATGCAACTGTCCGCCACGGTGCTCATAGGTGAAAGTAAGATTAAGGCCACGGTGGATACCGGCGCCACGGCGAGTTTCATCAGCGAAGAGCTGGCGGACAGGCTGCAGGCGGCAGGAAGGGTCGGACCCACGAGTAGGCAAGTACGGATGGCAGACGGTCGCTGCGGGGAAATAAGATCACAGCTGGAGACCAGAATTGGACTGGGAACGAAAACAATTTCAATGGAGCTGCTGATTTTACCAGGACTGATCGACGCCCTGGTGTTGGGATGGAATTTCCTCACCAGAATCGGGGCCGAAGTCGAGTGCGCAGGACACAGCGCGTCGATACCGGCAAAGAATAGACGAGGAGGATGGCTGGAGGAAAAACTGTCAGTGGCAATAGTTGAAACACCCAAAAAATTTGCGGAAAAGGATGTGGAGGGATTTTTAAAAGCCGAGTTGGACGAACTGGAAGGAATAAATGGTACATCCAACGTGGCCGTACATAGTATCACCATGAAGGACGACCAACCAGTCAAACAACGGTACTACCCTAAAAATCCAAAAATGCATGGTGAGATAAATGCCAAGGTAGACGAGCTGCTGGAAAAAGGATGTATCGAGCCGTCCAGGAGTCCCTACAGCTCACCAATAGTCATGGTGAGAAAGAAGACTGGAAAGTGGAGGCTGTGTGTGGATTTCCGGCAAATAAATGCGAGGTCCATAAAGGACGCATACCCGATGCCGATGATAAATTACATCCTGGACCAGCTGCGAGAGGCGAAGTACATCAGCAGTCTCGATCTAAAGGACGGTTACTGGCAGATCCCCTTGGAGGCAGACAGCAGGCAGTATACGGCGTTTACTGTACCAGGGAAGCGCCTGTTCCAATGGAAGGTGATGCCATTTGGCCTACACTCCGCGTCGGCAACATTCCAGCGGGCATTGGATCAAGTCATTGGACCAGAAATGATGCCGCATGCCTTCGCGTATCAGGACGACATTATCGTCATCGGACGAACGTTCGAATAGCATATGGAAAACCTGAAGGAAGTGTTTAGGAGACTACGGGCTGCCAACCTGAAAGTAAATGCGGAAAAATGCAAATTTTTTAGAAAGGAACTGCAATACTTGGGGCATCGCATAACAGACCAAGGCATCGGAACAGACCCAGAAAAAGTGTCGGCAATTGCCTTAATAAAACCACCGGCCAACGTTAAGGAGTTACGACAATATTTGGGAGTGGCGTCGTGGTACAGGCGTTTTGTGCCAGATTTTGCAACGTTGGTGCATCCGTTGAATAGCCTGCTCCGGAAAAGCACAAAATGGGAATGGACGGATGACCATCAACAGGCGTTTGAAGCTTTCAAGGCCAGGCTAATCGCAGACCCAATCTTAGCATGCCCATATTTCACAAAGACATTTGTGCTGCAGACCGACGCCAGCGATTACGGGCTCGGTGCTATTCTCACACAGAATTCCGACCAAGGCGAGAGGGTGATCTCGTATTCCAGTAGGTCCCTAAATGGTTCGGAAAGACATTTCTCAGCGACTGAGAAGGAATGCCTGGCAATTGTGTGGGCCATACGCAAGTTAAGGCCATACTTGGAGGGATCACTTTGAAGTGGTACAAAGTGATCACGGATCATATGGCACTGAAGTGGTTGAATAGCATCGAGAGCCCAACCGGAAGAATCGCACGATGGGCGCTGGAACTGCAGCTGAATATAGTAGCAGACGCACTATCACGACAGCCACTGCCACAAACGTGTCGACGGGTAAAAACACAGGAACAGCACAAGGAAACCGGCGAGTGTAACTGGATAAGGGATATGCGGAGCAAAATTTCCCAAAATCCACAAAAATATCCAGACTACATGACAGAAGCCGACCAGCTATATCGCCACATACCGCACAGAGCAGGCAACGAGGATGTCACATCATGGAAGCTGTGCGTGCCAACGGGATCCAGGCGGCGGGTAATGTCGGAGAACCACACCTCACCGACAGCTGGCCACATGGGAAGTCGGAACACAATTGCCAGAGTCGCAGCAAGATACCATTGGCCGGGAATGCACCGCGACATAAGGAAATATGTGCAAAACTGCGAGAGCTGCCTACGATATAAGCCAAGCCAACTACAGGCGGCCGGAAAAATGCTGACCCAAGTACCGGAAGAGCCGTGGGCCACTGTGTGCGCAGATTTCGTCGGACCACTGCCCAGCTCCAAACACGGGAATTCTATGCTACTAGTGCTGGTAGATAGGTTCTCCAAATGGACCGAAATGGTGCCAATGCGCAGGGCAACGACGGAAACTCTGGAAAAGGCGATCCGCGAGCGGATCCTCGCAAGATACGGCGTGCCCAAAGTACTGATTACAGACAATGGCGTTCAGTTCACCAGCAGGGCGTTTAAAAAATTCCTGGGTGAATTAGGCATCCGACACAAGTTCACGGCCCCATACACGCCCCAGGAAAACCCGACGGAGAGAGCCAACAGGACGGTGAAAACTATGATCGCCCAGTTCACCGGGGCAGACCAGAGGACTTGGGACGAAAAGTGGCCGGAACTGCAGTTGGCCGTGAATACGAGCGTGGCTGAATCCACGGGATATTCGCCTGCTTTTATTACGCAAGGGAGAGAGCCTAGGTTACCCAGCGCACTGTATGACGAAGGAACAATCGGCACAGGAAGGGAAACGCAAACTCCGGCCGAGAACGCATAGAAGCTGAAAGAAATCTTCGAACTGGTGAGGCGAAATATGGAAAAGGCAGCGCAGGATCTGGCACGCCACTACAATCTTCGTAGACGCCCATGGAAACCGAACATCGGTGACACGGTCTGGGCTAAGGAACATCATCTGTCCAAGGCCGCAGAAGGATTCGCTGCAAAATTGGCACCAAAATATGACGGGCCTTTTAAGATAATAAATTTTAATTCGCCTGTGATATGCAATTTGCGGCACGAAAAGACTGGCAAAGAAAAAACCGCCCACGTTAGCCAATTAAAAAAACAATTTATTGATGGCCAAAACAATGGATCGAAGTCGGACTTAGCGGGGGCGCACTGTGAATCCGAAGAGAGGGAGAGGACGATACACAGTATCGAACTCACACAGATGCACTAGGAGCGCGAGAGCGGGAGAGGGAGGGTCATAGGATGCGGATACCGTTACCGGGTAACGCACACCAGAGAGCGGACCCGTCGGAGCCCCGTAGCAAAGGAGAGTCCAAAGGCCGCCGCGGACAACGGAACCGGGAACCATCGGAAACCGAGGTTTCGTCAGCGCGCGAGCGCCACAAGACGGGCCTATTAAAATCAGGTCGCCAACATGAGTGCAAGTAAATGCAGCAGCAAGTCCATGAGGGGAGAGGGGCGGGGAGGCAGCACCGGGCAACAGCCAGCGGCGAGATGGAGGCGGGACTCAGGTTCCGCACTCCAGCTGCAGGCGTCCCCCCTGGTGTCGCGGTCCCCGTCGCCGAACCCAGAAACGGAGGACGAAGGTCGGATCACCGACGTGGAGCTAGAGGAGGAGGAGGAGACCGGCGTCCGGTCGGCAGGGCAGGAGGCTGAGGTGCCGACCATCAGCCTGTCCTCGTCCGAGGAGGAGGAGGAGGAAGCCCAGGAGGACACCGGGACGGAGACGGTGAGTCCGGAGGTCTCCTCGGACGAGGAGGACGAGCCACGTTGGGCGACGCAGCGCCATCGGGTCGCCCGGAGGAAGCAAAGCGGATTTTCGCAACCCGGGCAGAGGTGGTGCGGCGAATATTCGCACGGCAGCCGCAGCAGCCAGAGAGTGGCAGAAGCGGCTGGATGAGGCTGAGGCCGAAGAGGCAGCAATCGGGGCACGGCCAGGCCCTATGGAGCAGCCGCCGCCGCAAGCACCTCCACCGCTGTCGCTGTCGCAACCACCACCACTGCCGTCGCCGCCCCGGGCAGCAGCTCCGCCACCGCCACCACCGTCGCCGCGCCGGGCTGCAACACCGCCACCGCCACCACCGTCGCCGCGCCGGGCTGCAACACCGCCACCGCCACCACCGTCGCCGCGCCGGGCTGCGACACCGCCACCGCCACCACCGTCGCCGCCCCGGGCAGCAACACCGCCACCGCCACCACCGTCACCGCCGCAGGCACCACGGCCATTCCAGGCACCACGGCACGGAGCGGAGACACCGCCGCCTCCACCGCCGCCGTGGGTGCTGACGCCATCGCCGTTGCCAGCCAAACGGCTCGGTGGGGAGCCGGAGTTCTGGGAGAAGGGGCCCTGGGTGTGGCCATCCGCAGAAGGGCCAGCCGCACGGCCGCCCAAAGTCGCCAGGATGACATCGTGCCCGGAGCCGCGGTCGCCACCAGCAAGGCCGTCGATGAGCCGACAAACTTCGGCGGACAGCAGCCGCTGGGAAGAGATTGCCGAGGGAGGGTGGCCGCCGAGGGTGGCATCCGAGGCCAGCAGGCAGGTGAGAAGGGCTCGGAGCAGCCGCTGGGCCAAGCTGCTAGTGGTAGATGGCGTCCGCTACCGCATCCGGGTGGCTGGCGGGGCGGTGAGAGTCCTGAAGGCCCAATAAAAGGCCTTTAAAGGTTTTAATCCGAAAATTGGTTTGTTTATTTACATTTGGGAGCAATGGGTTGCCGGACATAGGTAATAGGGACGGGGGCGCCGAGATAGGCGGTCGATCGATAGTTGCGATCGATGGGTTAACAAAATTGGATATTTCTATGTTCAAGAATTCAAATGGCAACTTAAGACAACGAAAAGGCAACGACGATGGCAACACTGGAACCCACAATCGATAAACGCGATCGTTGTGAGATTCCAGGGAGTTGCCGGACCGAGGGAAAGCGAAATGGTGACTTTTAGTTTGGGGAAATGTCTGGGCGGGAAAATTCGAATTTCACGCAGGGAACTGTCTGGGGAACTGGGAAATGGGAACTGTGAACTATCTGGGGAACTGTGAACTATCTGGGGAACTGGGAACTGTCTGGGAAATGGGAACTGTGAACTATCTGGGGAACAGGGAAACAGTCTGGGGAGATAATCTTTCAAGGAGCTGCATGGAAATGGCTTTAAGGGAAACAGTCGCGGGAAAGTTCAAGTCTTTCAAGGAGCTGTACGAGGGAAGTCGTTTAGGAGAGCAGTCTGGGGAAAGGTTAAGTCTTTCGGGGAACTGTCTGGGGAACATCTAACACGCAAGTCAGGCGGGGAATTCGAGTAGTACAAACATAAAGGGCGGGGAAGGTCACCACTTTCATTACATTTCCGAAGCAAGGGGGAAATGTGAGGAGTCTTAAACTCCCCACAAATCCCGATGCAGGAGATCGGCCTAGCAACAGCGGAGGAGGCGAGAAAGCCGGAGAAATGAAGGGCATCCAGGTCAAACGGGAAACATTCGGACCTTGGACCCTCATATGGCAAGGGCAACGAGGACAAACGGTGAATTGGCAGACTTCGGACCCGCCTAAAGAGGACACACCGTGAATTAACGGTACCTCGATGGACCTTGGACCCGCGCCCGGCAAGGGCAACGGGGTCATACGGTAAATTGGCGGACTTCGGACCCGCCCAAAGAGGAGACACCGTGAATTAACGGTACCTCAGTGGACCTTGGACCCGAGGGAAATAACGGCAACTACAGCGCCTATAAAAAGGACGGCGCAAGCGCGGCTCGGGACAGTACGAGTGCGAGAATCAGAGCGAGTGCGTGAACGCGGAATAAGTAAACATCGAAACCGAAGTGCCCAAGGATCAAGATCGCAAAGTCGAGACGCCGAACGACGACAAGTCTACAAGGCTGAGGCTACAACGCTGAGATCCAACGGTGCTAGGTTGTGGTAAAGTCAAGCTTAGGGAGTCCTTGCGCGGTGTCAGGCGATAAAGGTGGCTAGGCAATAAGGGAGAACTTTGTTCTACCTGCTAGGCGATACACCTTGCCGACAAAGTTCAGGCTGAACTCCGGAAGCCAGGCGATAAAGGTGGCTATGCGATAAGGCGTAACTTCGGTTCACCTGCTAGGCGATACACCTTGCCGGCCCCGGTAGGGAAGCTCGCATAACATCCAGGGTTTTGGTGGAGTCGTCCCGATCTCAGTCACACGGAGCAGCAAGCCGAAGCAACGCAGTAGCAGGCCAGGAGCGACGCAGCAGCACGCCAGGAGCAGAGCAGCAGCGAGCCAGGAGCAACGCAGCAGGAGATAGCGACAACGGGCAGCAGAATAATAGCAATAGGGCTATTTTTTAGAGAGTCAATAAACCAGCACCAACCTAATCATTTCTGGCGTTATCCTTTGGTCACGGGCGGTCACTCAATATAAATTTGGTGGAACGAACTTACAACCTCTCTGAGCTAGCCGCACGTTTACGTAGCGAGCAGAAATAAAGAGTCAGGTCGTTACACATTGATGGTTTCAAGAATCTAGAAAAAATTCCATTAAATAATGGAATGGTACGAATTATATAAGGAACTAAATAATATTAAAATTTTGACAGATCTTATAAGTCACTATCAAGACCCCGGCCAGCACAGCAAAACACTGTGAACAATCATGCCGAAATATTAGTAACCCGCTTCAATACAGCTCGTGTACTAATACACGATCGGAGAGATAGGCTAATCAAAGCCCATTGGTCTGACGTATCAAAATATTTAAAAAAAATATGGGATAATCCAATAGCTATAAAGCAAAGGTACGACTTAACAATTTCAGTACCAACTATCGTAAACACACCGTTGAAGATAGAAGCTAGAGAAGAGTCAGAATCATCAGATCCACCAGTACAAGCTGAGTCTGACGACCCTATCTCTACAGATCCCGATATAGAGGAAAAAGATATAAACAACCTCACTATTCCGGCAGTCCTTATTCAATCTGAATTATCAGACCAGGAATCGACCGACTCGGATTCTCGCAACAGCATTGTATAAATAAATCAAACCACAATGGCTGAGGGGATAATTGCCCAAAGGGCACACATTAAAGATATATCGAATGCCATACCGGAGTTTAACGGGCAAAGGATACACCTTCAGAGATTCGTAACAGCTTTGAAGTTGGTTAACCTTACGAAAGGTACATTCGAGGTTTTGGCTGTAGAAGTCATCAAATCCAAAATAATTGGATCGACATTATACAGAGTCCAAAACGAAACCACAATAGAAGCTATAATTAAAAAACTGCAAGATACTATAGTCGGAGAAACATCCGACGTAGTTAAAGCCAAAATGGCAAAAACAATCCAAAAAGGTAAAACGGCAGAAAAATTCACCACAGAAATTCACAACCTACGAAAGCTCCTTGAAGCTTCGTATATTGATGAAGGCCTATCGGCCGCAGTGGTCTAAAATTGTGAGCATAGCCGCCTCAAAACAATATTGGAAGCAGGCAATTTTGCAACCATGAACGAAGCCGTCGCCAAGTACATACAATGTAGTACTGAAATGACAGGCAATGCCAATTCCATATTGTACACCCAACGTGGAAATAATTATCGCGGTAATAATTATAAAAACAATTATCGCGGTAGAGGTAATAATCGAGGTAATTATAACAATACCATTTATTATCAGAATAACGGATATAATCAAAACAATGGTTATAACAGAAATAACAATAACCAAAATAACAGTTATTACAGAAACAATAACCGTGGTGGAAACAACAACGGCGGAAACAGCCGTGGGGAAAACAACAACAACCACAATAACAATGTTAGGGTAGCACAAACAAATTTGGGAAACTCCCAACCACCTTTAGATACACTACTGTAAACAACATAAAAATTCACACTCTAAATCTCAGTCAAAATACATTCGTCACTTTCATGAACGTAGCAACAGGAAAAGAATTAGTTTTCCTACTAGACACAGGTGCGGAAATATCCATATTGAAGGAAGATTCCGATAATTTTCAAACCATTCAAGATATTCAAACTTCTAAGTACATAATTACACATGATTTCCATATCGTAAATATGCAATTCGCTATTTCATGTGATGGAATACTAGGAATCGATTTTATCAAAAGATACAACTGTCAATTAGACTTCAAGCCGTCTAAAGACTGGCTTATAATAATACCAAATATCCTAAAATATCCAATTTATGTTCAAATAGCATACAGTTCTGGCAACAACTTCCTAGTTCTGCCAGCAAGATGCCAAGTCGTTCGAAAAATCGAAATAAATTCAGAAGAAAACAGTGTATTAATTCCGAATCAAGAAATTCAGCATGGTATCTATATCGCAAATACCATAGCAACAGTCCAAAATGCATATATAAGATTACTAAATACCACAAACACAGATCAAGTAGTTTATATCAAAATATTCATCATGAACCACTTTCAAACTACGAAGTAGTAAAAACTGACTTAGAAACCAGACAAAAAATTGTATTATCCCAACTTGCAAAAAAACTTCCCGCCTCAATTCAATGAACAACTTACAGTATTATGCACCCAGTATAGTGATGTATTCGGACTAGAAACCGAATCGATCACTACCAATAATTTTTATAAACAAGCTGAGATTAATTGATGATGAACCCGTATATATAAAAAATTATAGAAATCCTCATAGTCAACAAGACGAAATTCAAAAACAAGTCCAAAAACTCATCAATGATGAAATAGTGGAACCCTCTGTATCACCTTATAATAGCCCACTTTTGTTAGTACCAAAAAAGTCACTTCCAAATTCGGAAAATAAAAAATGGCGATTAGTAATTGACTGATAAATTTCCACTCCCTAGAATCGATGATATTTTAGATCAGCTATGTAGAGCAAAATACTTTTCATGCCTTGACTGAATGTCAGGATTTAACCAAATTGAACTGGGAAAAAGTC
This sequence comes from Drosophila prolongata, assembly GCA_036346975.1. Taxonomy (NCBI): domain Eukaryota; kingdom Metazoa; phylum Arthropoda; class Insecta; order Diptera; family Drosophilidae; genus Drosophila; species Drosophila prolongata. Next base: position 12,918,422 of record JAYMZC010000387.1, on the reverse strand, counting down.
CACGGGATATAACATCCTTTTCAACAAACACGCGATTACCATTCGGTTTAAAAATACCGCCAAACTCTTTTCAGAGAATGATGACTATAGCTTTCTCTGGATTAGAACCTTCGCAAGCATTTTTTTATATGGATGACTTAATAGTCATAGGTTGTTCCGAAAAACATATGCTCAAGAACTTAACTGATGTTTTCGAGAAATGTAGGAAACACAACCTAAAGTTACATCCTGAAAAATGTTCATTTTTCATGCATGAAGTCACTTTCTTAGGACATAAATGCACAGATAAAGGAATCTTGCCTGACGAAAAAAAATACGACGTAATTCAAAATTATCCAGTCCCACAAGACGCGGACAGCGCTAGAAGATTCATTGCATTTTGCAATTATGACAGACGTTTTATAAACAATTTTGCTTAATACTCCCGTCACATAACAAGGTTATGTAAGAAAGATGTAAAATTCGAATGGACAACACAATGTCAAAATGCCTTCGAACATCTTAAATCACCATTAATAAATCTGTTGCAATACCCAGATTTTAGCAAAGAATTTTGCATAATCACAGATGCTAGCAAATACGCTTGTGGAGCAGTCCTAACTCAAAACAAAAATGGACTACAGCTTCCAGTGGCATACGCATCAAGATCCTTTACGAAAGGTGAAAGCAACAAGAGCACTACAGAACAAGAATTAGCATCCATTCATTGGGCAATAGCACACTTCAGACCATATATTTATGGTAGACACTTCACTGTCAAAACAGACCATAGAGCACCTTCCTACTTATTTTCAATGGTAAATCCCAGTTCCAAACTTACACGAATTAGACTTGAATTGGAGGAATATAATTTCACGGTAGAGTATCTAAAGGGTAAAGATAACTATGTAGCCGATGCGCTCTCTAGAATAACCATCATAGACTTAAAAAATATACAAACAAACAATACAATTCTGAAAGTCACTACCAGAAACCAAAGTAGACAAAAATCCTGCGCAGGAAAAGAACAAATAGAATTGCATAAGCAATCTATAGAAAAAGCTTCAAAGCCCAACGTATATGAATTCATTAATAATGATGAAGTACGTAAAGTAGTGACCTTGCATATAAATAATAAAATGTGTTTATTTAAGCACGGAAAGAAAATTACAGCAAGATATAATGTTACCGATTTGTATACTAATAGAACCATTGACTTAGGTCAATTCTTTCAAAGGCTTGAAAAGCAGGCCGGTATTCACAAAGTCAGCCAACTCAAAGTGGCACCGTGGGAAAATATCTTTGAACATGTTTCAATTGATAATTTTAAAATTATGGGCAATAATATATTGAAATCATTGAGAGTAGCGCTACTCAACCCGGTGACCGTAATAAAAAATAATAAAGAAAAATAAACTATATTGTCTACATTCCACGTACAGGCATTAAAAAAACCTTGGCCAAGGTCCAGAGACACTATTACTGGAGAGTATTATTAAGAGAGTACATAAAGAAATGTTCTTAATTCCAAAAGTCGAAAACAACTAAACATACTAAGACCCCACTAACTATAGCCGAAACTCCACAAAGAGCTTTTGATATAGTAATTGTAGATACTATTGGTCCACTTCCAAAATCTAATAATGAAAACGAATACGCAGTAACACTCATCTGCGATTTAACTAAATACCTAGTAGCTATACCTATACCAAATAAAAGTGCAAACACAGTAGCAAAAGCTATATTTCAAGATTTTATTCTAAAGTACGGTCCAATGAAGACGTTCATTACGGACATGGGAACAAAATATAAAAATTCAATTATTGAAGATCTATGTAAATACTTACATATTAAAACAAGAGAGAACGCTATAGTCGGGTGTCCCGACTATCAGATACCCGTTACTCAGGTAAAGGGAGTGCGAGGGAGATGGCGATAGAAACTTTGATCACGCATAACTTTTTAACGAATGGTCCGATTTGAAAAATTTCTTCGACATTTCGATAGGTATTGATAAACACAATAAAACTGCATTTTTACTTTTCCGAAATATTTAAATTTTTAAAATCGTATATAAGCGATTGTGGGCGTTAAAGGGGGCGTGGCACCTTTTTGAAACAAACTTGCGCTGCGTAGGAACTCCTAGAATCTGCATGCAAAATGCCAATCTTCTAGCTTTTATAGTTTCCGAGATCTCAGCGTTCATACGGACGGACAGACAGACGGACATGGCTATATCGACTCGGCTAGTGACCCTGATCAAGAATATATATACTTTATAGGGTCGGAAACGCTTCCTTCTAGCTGTTACATACTTTTGCACGAATACAATATACCCTTTTACTCTACGAGTAACGGGTATAAACATAACTTCAACTGCACACCACCACCAGACTGTAGGTACCGTGGAGCGAAGCCACAAAGCTCCTTGAAGCTTCGTATATTGATGAAGGCCTATCGGCCGCAATGGTCAAAAATTGTGAGCATAGCCGCCTCAAAACAATATTGGAAGCAGGCAATTTTGCAACCATGAACGAAGCCGTCGCCAAGTACATACAATGTAGTACTGAAATGACAGGCAATGCCAATTCCATATTGTACACCCAACGTGGAAATAATTATCGCGGTAATAATTATAAAAACAATTATCGCGGTAGAGGTAATAATCGAGGTAATTATAACAATACCATTTATTATCAGAATAACGGATATAATCAAAACAATGGTTATAACAGAAATAACAATAACCAAAATAACAGTTATTACAGAAACAATAACCGTGTTGGAAACAACAACGGCGGAAACAGCCGTATGGAAAACAACAACAACCACAATAACAACAATAAGGGTAGCACAAACAAATTTGGGAAACTCCCAACCACCTTTAGATACACTACTGTAAACAACATAAAAATTCACACTCTAAATCTCAGTCAAAATACATTCGTCACTTTCATGAACGTAGCAACAGGAAAAGAATAAGTTTTGCTACTAGACACAGGTGCGGAAATATCCATAATGAAGGAAGATTCCGATAATTTTCAAAACATTTAAGATAATCACGTCATAAACATACAGGGTATAAGTCAGGAAGTTACCAAATCAAAAGGCTTAACTTCTATTGAAATTCAAACTTCTAAGTACATAATTCCACATGATTTCCATATCGTAAATATGCAATTCGCTATTTCATGTGATGGAATACTAGGAATCGATTTTATCAAAAGATACAACTGTCAATTAGACTTCAAGCCGTCTGAAGACTGGCTTATAATAATTCCAAATATCCTAAAATATCAAATTTATGTTCAAATAGCATACAGTTCTAGCAACAACTCCCTAGTTCTGCCAGCAAGATCCCAAGTCGTCCGAAAAATCGAAATAAATTCAGAAGAAGACAGTGTATTAATTCCGAATCAAGAAATTCAGCAAATACCATAGCAACAGTCCAAAATGCATATATAAGATTACTAAATACCACAAACACAGATCAAGTAGTTTGTATCAAAAATATTTATCATGAACCACTTTCAAACTACGAAGAAGTAAAAACTGACTTAGAAACCAGACAAATAATTGTATTATCCCAACTTGCAAAAACTTCCCGCCTCAATTCAATGAACAACTTACAGTATTATGCACCCAGTATAGTGATGTATTCGGACTAGAAACCAAATCGATCACTACCAATAATTTGTATAAACAAGCTGAGATTAATTGATGATGAACCCGTATATATAAAAAATTATAGAAATCCTCATAGTCAACAAGACGAAATTCAAAAACAAGTCCAAAAACTCATCAATGATGAAATAGTGGAACCCTCTGTATCGCCTTATAATAGCCCACTTTTGTTAGTACCAAAAAAGTCACTTCCAAATTCGGAAAATAAAAAATCGCGATTAGTAATTGACTATCGTCAAATTAATAAAAAACTCTTGTCTGATAAATTTCCACTCCCTAGAATCGATGATATTTTAGATCAGCTATGTAGAGCAAAATACTTTTCATGCCTTGACTGAATGTCAGGATTTAACCAAATTGAACTGGAAAAAAGTCCACGGGATATAACATCCTTTTCAACAAACACGCGATTACCATTCGGTTTAAAAATACCGCCAAACTCTTTTCAGAGAATGATGATTATAGATTTCTCTGGATTAGAACCTTCGCAAGCATTTTTTTATATGGATGACTTAATAGTCATAGGTTGTTCCGAAAAACATATGCTCAAGAACTTAACTGATGTTTTCGAGAAATGTAGGAAACACAACCTAAAGTTACATCCTGAAAAATGTTCATTTTTCATGCATGAAGTCACTTTCTTAGGACATAAATGCACAGATAAAGGAATCTTGCCTGACGAAAAAAAATACGACGTAATTCAAAATTATCCAGTCCCACAAGACGCGGACAGCGCTAGAAGATTCATTTTGCAATTATGACAGACGTTTTATAAAGAATTTTGCTTAATACTCCCGTCACATAACAAGGTTATGTAAGAAAGATGTAAAATTCGAATGGACAACACAATGTCAAAATGCCTTCGAACATCTTAAATCACCATTAATAAATCTGTTGCAATACCCAGATTTTAGCAAAGAATTTTGCATAATCACAGATGCTAGCAAATACGCTTGTGGAGCAGTCCTAACTCAAAACAAAAATGGACTACAGCTTCCAGTGGCATACGCATCAAGATCCTTTACGAAAGGTGAAAGCAACAAGAGCACTACAGAACAAGAATTAGCATCCATTCATTGGGCAATAGCACACTTCAGACCATATATTTATGGTAGACACTTCACTGTCAAAACAGACCATAGAGCACCTTCCTACTTATTTTCAATGGTAAATCCCAGTTCCAAACTTACACGAATTAGACTTGAATTGGAGGAATATAATTTCACGGTAGAGTATCTAAAGGGTAAAGATAACTATGTAGCCGATGCGCTCTCTAGAATAGCCATCATAGACTTAAAAAATATACAAACAAACAATACAATTCTGAAAGTCACTACCAGAAACCAAAGTAGACAAAAATCCTGCGCAGGAAAAGAACAAATAGAATTACATAAGCAATCTATAGAAAAAGCTTCAAAGCCCAAAGTATATGAAGTCATTAATAATGATGAAGTACGTAAAGTAGTGACCTTGCAAATAAATAATAAAATGTGTTTATTTAAGCACGGAAAGAAAATTACAGCAAGATATGATGTTACCGATTTGTATACTAATTGAACCATTGACTTAGGTCAATTCTTTCAAAGGCTTGAAAAGCAGGCCGGTATTCACAAAGTCAGCCAACTCAAAGTGGCACCGTGGGAAAATATCTTTGAACATGTTTCAATTGATAATTTTAAAATTATGGGCAATAATATATTGAAATCATTGAGAGTAGCGCTACTCAACCCGGTGACCGTAATAAAAAATAATAAAGAAAAAGAAACTATATTGTCTACATTCCACGTACAGGCATTAAAAAAACCTTGGCCAAGGTCCAGAGACACTATTACTGGAGAGTATTATTAAGAGAGTACATAAAGAAATGTTATAAATTCCAAAAGTCGAAAACAACTAAACATACTAAGACCCCACTAACTATAACCGAAACTCCACAAAGAGCTTTTGATATAGTAATTGTAGATACTATTGGTCCACTTCCAAAATCTAATAATGAAAACGAATACGCAGTAACACTCATCTGCGATTTAACTAAATACCTAGTAGCTATACCTATACCAAATAAAAGTGCAAACACAGTAGCAAAAGCTATATTTCAAGATTTTATTCTAAAGTACGGTCCAATGAAGACGTTCATTACGGACATGGGAACAGAATATAAAAATTCAATTATTGAAGATCTATGTAAATACTTACATATTAAAACAAGAGAGAACGCTATAGTCGGGTGCCCCGACTATCAGATACCCGTTACTCAGGTAAAGGGAGTGCGAGGGAGATGGAGATAGAAACTTTGATCCGATTTGAAAAATTTCTTCTACATTTTGATAGGTATTGATAAACACAATAAAACTGCATTTTTAATTTTCCGAAATATTAAAATTTTTAAAATCGTATATAAGCGATTGTGGGCGTTAAAGGGGGCGTGGCACCTTTTTGAAACAAACTTGCGCTGCGTAGGAACTCCTAGAATCTGCATGCAAAATGCCAATCTTCTAGCTTTTATAGTTTCCGAGATCTCAGCGTTCATACGGACGGACAGACAGACGGACATGGCTATATCGACTCGGCTAGTGACCCTGATCAAGAATATATATACTTTATAGGGTCGGAAACGCTTCCTTCTAGCTGTTACATACTTTTGCACGAATACAATATACCCTTTTACTCTACGAGTAACGGGTATAAACATAACTTCAACTGCACACCACCACCAGACTGTAGGTACCGTGGAGCGAAGCCACAAAGCTCCTTGAAGCTTCGTATATTGATGAAGGCCTATCGGCCGCAATGGTCAAAAATTGTGAGCATAGCCGCCTCGAAACAATATTGGAAGCAGGCAATTTCGCAACCATGAACGAAGCCGTCGCCAAGTACATACAATGTAGTACTGAAATGACAGGCTAATGCCAATTCCATATTGTACACCCAACGTGGAAATAATTATCGCGGTAATAATTATAAAAACAATTATCGCGGTAGAGGTAATAATCGAGGTAATTATAACAATACCATTTATTATCAGAATAACGGATATAATCAAAACAATGGTTATAACAGAAATAACAATAACCAAAATAACAGTTATTACAGAAACAATAACCGTGTTGGAAACAACAACGGCGGAAACAGCCGTATGGAAAACAACAACAACCACAATAACAACAATAAGGGTTGCACAAACAAATTTGGGAAACTCCCAACCACCTTTAGATACACTACTGTAAACAACATAAAAATTCACACTCTAAATCTCAGTCAAAATACATTCGTCACTTTCATGAACGTAGCAACAGGAAAAGAATAAGTTTTCCTACTAGACACAGGTGCGGAAATATCCATAATGAAAGAAGATTCCGATAATTTTCAAAACATTCAAGATAATCACGTCATAAACATACAGGGTATAAGTCAGGAAGTTACCAAATCAAAAGGCTTAACTTCTATTGAAATTCAAACTTCTAAGTACATAATTCCACATGATTTCCATATCGTAAATATGCAATTCGCTATTTCATGTGATGGAATACTAGGAATCGATTTTATCAAAAGATACAACTGTCAATTAGACTTCAAGCCGTCTGAAGACTGGCTTATAATAATTCCAAATATCCTAAAATATCAAATTTATGTTCAAATAGCATACAGTTCTAGCAACAACTCCCTAGTTCTGCCAGCAAGATCCCAAGTCGTCCGAAAAATCGAAATAAATTCAGAAGAAGACAGTGTATTAATTCCGAATCAAGAAATTCAGCATGGTATCTATATCGCAAATACCATAGCAACAGTCCAAAATGCATATATAAGATTACTAAATACCACAAACAAAGATCAAGTAGTTTGTATCAAAAATATTCATAATGAACCACTTTCAAACTACGAAGAAGTAAAAACTGACTTAGAAACCAGACAAATAATTGTATTATCCCAACTTGCAAAAACTTCCCGCCTCAATTCAATGAACAACTTACAGTATTATGCACCCAGTATAGTAATGTATTCGGATTAGAAACCGAATCGATCACTACCAATAATTTTTATAAACAAGCTGAGATTAATTGATGATGAACCCGTATATATAAAAAATTACAGAAATCCTCATAGTCAACAAGACGAAATTAAAAAACAAGTCCAAAAACTCATCAATGATGAAATAGTGGAACCCTCTGTATCACCTTATAATAGCCCACTTTTGTTAGTACCAAAAAAGTCACTTCCAAATTCGGAAAATAAAAAATCGCGATTAGTAATTGACTATCGTCAAATTAATAAAAAACTCTTGTCTGATAAATTTCCACTCCCTAGAATCGATGATATTTTAGATCAGCTATGTAGAGCAAAATACTTTTCATGCCTTGACTGAACTGGAAAAAAGTCCACGGGATATGACATCCTTTTCAACAAACACGCGATTACCATTCGGTTTAAAAATACCGCCAAACTCTTTTCAGAGAATGATGATTATAGATTTCTCTGGATTAGAACCTTCGCAAGCACTTTTTTTATATGGATGACTTAATAGTCATAGGTTGTTCCGAAAAACATATGCTCAAGAACTTAACTGATGTTTTCGAGAAATGTAGGAAACACAACCTAAAGTTACATCCTGAAAAATGTTCATTTTTCATGCATGAAGTCACTTTCTTAGGACATAAATGCACAGATAAAGGAATCTTGCCTGACGAAAAAAAATACGACGTAATTCAAAATTATCCAGTCCCACATGACGCGGACAGCGCTAGAAGATTCATTGCATTTTGCAATTATTACAGATGTTTTATAAAGAATTTTGTGAACAATCCCGTCACATAACAAGGTTATGTAAGAAAGATGTAAAATTCGAATGGACAACACAATGTCAAAATGCCTTCGAACATCTTAAATCACCATTAATAAATCTGTTGCAATACCCAGATTTTAGCAAAGAATTTTGCATAATCACAGATGCTAGCAAATACGCTTGTGGAGCAGTCCTAACTCAAAACAAAAATGGACTACAGCTTCCAGTGGCATACGCATCAAGATCCTTTACGAAAGGTGAAAGCAACAAGAGCACTACAGAACAAGAATTAGCATCCATTCATTGGGCAATAGCACACTTCAGACCATATATTTATGGTAGACACTTCACTGTCAAAACAGACCATAGAGCACTTACCTACTTATTTTCAATGGTAAATCCCAGTTCCAAACTTACACGAATTAGACTTGAATTGGAGGAATATAATTTCACGGTAGAGTATCTAAAGGGTAAAGATAACTATGTAGCCGATGCGCTCTCTAGAATAACCATCATAGACTTAAAAAATATACAAACAAACAATACAATTCTGAAAGTGACTACCAGAAACCAAAGTAGACAAAAATCCTGCGCAGGAAAAGAACAAATAGAATTGCATAAGCAATCTATAGAAAATGCTTCAAAGCCCAAAGTATATGAAGTCATTAATAATGATGAAGTACGTAAAGTAGTGACCTTGCAAATAAATAATAAAATGTGTTTATTTAAGCACGGAAAGAAAATTACAGCAAGATATGATGTTACCGATTTGTATACTAATTGAACCATTGACTTAGGTCAATTCTTTCAAAGGCTTGAAAAGCAGGCCGGTATTCACAAAGTCAGCCAACTCAAAGTGGCACCGTGGGAAAATATCTTTGAACATGTTTCAATTGATAATTTTAAAATTATGGGCAATAATATATAGAAATCATTGAGAGTAGCGCTACTCAACCCGGTGACCGTAATAAAAAATAATAAAGAAAAAGAAACTATGTTGTCTACATTCCACATACAGGCATTAAAAAAACCTTGGCCAAGGTCCAGAGACACTATTACTGGAAAAATATGTCCAAAGACATAAGAGCGTACATAAAGAAATGTCCTAAATTCCAAAAGTCGAAAACAACTAAACATACTAAGACCCCACTAACTATAGCCGAAACTCCACAAAGAGCTTTTGATATAGTAATTGTAGATACTATTGGTCCACTTCCAAAATCTAATAATGAAAACGAATACGCAGTAACACTCATCTGCGATTTAACTAAATACCTAGTAGCTATACCTATACCAAATAAAAGTGCAAACACAGTAGCAAAAGCTATATTTCAAGATTTTATTCTAAAGTACGGTCCAATGAAGACGTTCATTACGGACATGGACCCTAACGCAGAACCTGAGGTATTTGTGCAAAAAATTGAGAGCTTGAGTTTATAAGAAAAACAATTTAATTGTTTATTGTCTTGTGCTGAAAAATTGCACCTCGCTTTCAATTCTTGGCACAGACGTATCGATATAGTAGAGCTAGTTGTGCATGCATTTATTTATAATAAATAAAAATAAAAAATTATATTAAAATTTATTATATACACATACATATACACATACACATTATAACCTATTTGAACCTCCGTTGGACGCAACATTTACATAATTGTGTTATATTATTGCAATCACTGTCGCCCCCAATTTATTTATTGAAACTCGAAAATTAATAGTTCGTAAAATTATCCCAGCCGCTATATATAACCAATACATAAGTCCTCACATACAAGCAGCTGCAGCGGTTAACTTTTTCGTTTTCCTTTTTCGCTTCGCTTGTCTGCCGTTAGCATCGTTGTAATTGTTGTTGGACTTTTGGTTTGGCGCGCTGAAGATCAAAGTGACGCGCTACCCTGCATTCGGAAGGGTATATTGATTTTTGCCGTCATTTGCAACCACTGTTAATTTTGATACCTCGTGGCTCGATATTCAATTTAATATTTTTTTTTCGTCGTTTTCGTTGTGGATAATTATTAAAATAATTTTTTCGAACAAATTTAATAATTAAATTAAATTGTTATTTACTCTTAGTATTTTGTTTCGAAAATTTATTTAACATTTTGTCGTCGTTCTAATTGAACAATTATCCTCTTTTAAAACTTATTTATTTTATTAATTATTATTCTTGGATAAATAATTTATTTATATATATATATTTATTTATTTTCGTGGTTTATATAAAAAAAAAAAAAATCTAAAAAATAAATTAAAATGAGCCAAAATCTCTTGAACTTCTTGCGGATCTTAAAAATAAGCTCAAAAAACCAGTGATGAGCATCCGCCGATTAAATGATCGAATAGAAGCCGGCCAGATTCCGATCCAAGAAGGAGAACTAACTTGTCGGCTAGAGATTTTAAATGCTTCTATTATTAAGGCAACTCAAATACAAGAACAGATCGAAGATTTAGATGATGGCGATGAGTTCGGAGAAGAGTTGGAAGAGCTTTCAATAATTACCAAGGCAAAAATAATGTCGCTTATCTCAGCCTTGAAGACGGCAAGCGAAACCAAAATAATTGGATCAGCTTCTGTAGCCCCAACTCGAGCTCGACTTCCGAATTTGGCATTGCCGAAATTCAGCGGCAAATATTCGGAGTTTAAGAAGTTCATTAGCCTTTTCGAAACTCTTGTTCATCAAGACGACAGCATTCCCGTCATAGAAAAATTCAATCACTTAATTTCTTGTCTTTCTGGTGAAGCTTTGGGAACTATTAAGGCCTACCAAGTCACCGAGAGCAATTATGAAAAGGCTATGATCAGCCTGAAAAAGTGTATGATAACGAATGTTTAATTTTTATGAATAATATTTCAACATTGTTTAGTCTTCCGAAAATAACGCAACAGTCAGCTTCGTCTTTAAGAAATATTATCGACACCGTATCATCTATATACGGTTCTTTGTTATCGATAGGAGACGACACCAAGATTTCAAATGCAATGTTGATCTTGTTTTGAACAGAGTAGACCCAGTGACCAAACAAAAATGGGAAGAACAATTAGATTATGAAAGGTTACCGCTTTGGTCCGATTTTGAAAAAATGTTAAACCGCCGATACCAGCATTTATCCGCTGAAGAATCGACGAAACCAAAGCAAGATAAAGTTATGTCGAGCAAGCCACATAATCGCAGCTCATTTTCTTGTTCTTCGTCCAACAGTAAATCCCAGCAAAGTTGTAGCTATTGCAATGCAGGAGACCATATCCTAGCGAACTGTGGTCCGTTTGGTCGCCTTTCGGTAATGCAAAGGTTTGACTTTGTAAAATCTGCTTCCTTATGCATCAATTGTATGCGAAAGGGTCACACTGTTTCAAAATGCAAATTTAATAAATGTCGAGTTTGTGGCCGCTCGCATCACGTTTTACTGCATAGATATACAATGTCCGAAAATAGTTTAGCGTTGCCACCACCCCAAGAGATTCTTTCTCCCTCTTTAAATCAAGATCAGCCTTCCACGTCACATGTTATGCATGCGACATCATTGGACAGAGTGATTTTAGCCACGTCGATCGTAAGTGTAAGAACTAAAAACGGTGAATATATTTGGGCCCGAGCACTTCTTGACTCTGGGTCCCAAACGAATTTTATAACAGAGGACCTTGCTCACCGCTTACAGATCCGTAAAGAGGAGTCGTGTATAAACTTACTTGGTATTGGCGAGTCCAATTCTCAAGTTAAGAAAAAGGTACACACAATGGTGAAGTCGCGTATAAATGGTAGTGAGTTCTCCTTCGATTTTTGGATTTTGAAATCAATATCAGCATATCATCCTGACCAGTCGGTCAATATCAATGACTGGAAAATTCCAAAGAACCTACCACTAGCAGACCCCTATTTCTACAAGCCACAAAGAATAGATATGTTAATAGGAGCAGAATCATTTTTCGAATTATTAGCTGTTGGACAAATTAGACAAGGTCCTGATTTTCCAACTCTGCAGAAAACCCTCTTCGGCTGGGTTGTATCGGGTAGATATAAGGCATCTTCCCCTACAGAAATTGTGAAAAGTCAGTTGTAGTGAAGAGATTTTAGTGTCTATTGACAGCACACTACAGAAGTTTTGGTCACTGGAAGAAATGCCATCTCTAAAGAAAATTCTGTCACCTGAGCAAAAGTTATGTGAAGAACACTACCGGAAGACTACTCAGGTTTTGCCATCAGGTCGGTTTGAAGTATGACTGCCGTTTAAATCGGATCCAAATGAGTTAGGCAACTCTTTTGAAGTTGCAAAACGGCGGTTTTTGTCGCTTGAAAGAAGGCTGTCTCGAGACCCTGAGATGAAGGAAATGTACCTAGAATTTATGGAGGAGTACCTTTCCTTAGGTCATATGTCTCTTACAGATAAACTTCCTTCCATTATGTTATCCCACATCAATGTGTTCTGAGACCCCAAAGTACGTCAACCAAGTTACGTGTCGTTTTCGATGCGTCTTGTAAATCGTCAACTCAGAAGTCTCTAAATGACATTTTGATGGTTGGGCCGACAATCCAAGATGAGTTGTACTCAACGTTATTGCGCTTCCGGCTGCATAGGTTTGCCCTGACCGCCGATGTAAAGAAAATGTATCGCCAAGTGATGGTGAATGAAGCAGATAGGCAGTTTCAACTTATAGTGTGGAGAAGAGACCCCTCTGAGTCCTTGAGATTATACAAGCTCAAAACCGTAACATATGGTACTGGACCAGCCCCGTTTTTGGCTATTCGGTGTTTAAAAAGGTTAAGTGAGTCTGCCAAAGTTTCTTTTCCTAGAGCTGCTAAGGTTATTGGATCCGACTTTTATGTCGATGATATGTTGACTGGTGCTGCATGCGTAGAGGAGTTAAAGACTATTAAGTCTGAAGTATCTCAGGTTCTTCAAACTGCAGGTTTTGAATTGACAAAGTGGTTTTCAAACTCACCTGACGTTACCGCATCTGAGAGCACAGTTAAATCCATACCCATCTCGGACTCAGAGTCAACTAAGGCGTTAGGAATATCGTGGTTGCCTAACGAAAATGCCTTCAAATTTCAAATTGACACTGCTGTCATGGGTCTCCGAGCGACAAAACGGAACATACTATCGGTGACATCGAAGCTGTTTGACCCCCTCGGCTTATTAAGTCCTATTGTAATAAGAGGAAAGATCCTATTGCAGGAACTTTGGCTTAATAAGTTAGATTGGGATGAGTCGATTCCTATTCATTTGGAAACAGCTTGGAATATGATAAAAATTACATTGTCTAAATTAGAGGAAATATCTATTCCCCGGTTTGTGCATACCGATCCGATGTCACCGGTCCAATTACATGCCTTTGCTGACGCATCCTTAAGAGCTTATGGAGCTTGCGTCTACATTCGTAGCAAAACTGCAGAAGGTTATAAAATATCGCTGTTGACTTCAAAGTCTAAAGTAGCGCCGCTCAAGACTAAAACACTCCCAAGGCTTGAGTTATGTGCCGCTCACCTTCTCGCAGATCTCTGCCACAGAATCAAGCCCCTTTTAAAGGTACCTATCGAACGGATTGTTTATTGGTCGGATTCTGAAGTTACGCTCCATTGGATCCGGTCTCATCCATCTTCATTATCCACATTCGTATCGAATAGAGTAGCGGAGATTCAAGAGTGGTCAGGTGAAGCTACATGGCGGCATGTTCCAACGAAACAGAACCCAGCAGATATTGTATCAAGAGGTTGTGACGTCGACGAAATTATACAGTCAATATGGTTTACTGGACCTGCGTTTTTAAAAGAGGAAGATGCAAACTGGCCCCAGAATGCACACTTTGAACTAGATGAAGAAGTCCTACTACAAGAATCGAGGAAGACTGCGGTCGGACTGACCGCTGCTGTAAGAAATTTGGATTTGGTAGATGTCATCGAGGGATTTTCGTCACACCTTAAACTGCTTCGGGTATTCGTTTATATGTTCCGCTTCATAAGAAAATGCAAAGACAAAAGTATGGTATTTGAAAAAACTTTGTCGCCGACTGAATATAATGAAGCTTTTCTAAAAATTGTCGAGATATTACAGAAGCACGAGTATCATGAAGAAAGAGAAAAAGTTCGTAAAGGATCCAGAGTTGGCCCAAGTCTTCAGCGATTGAATCCATTCATCCATGAAGACAAGGGGACTTGGTGTCACTTTTCTTTGTTGCGAGTTGGGGGGCGACTAGCTAATGCTCCTATATCATACGATGCCAAGTTTCCATTGTTGTTGACAAAACGCTCCCAATTTGTGCAGAGCTATGTTCGGCATCTTCACCATTCCAATTTTCATGTTGGTCCACGAGCCCTTTTGAGTCTCCTTCGACAGCGTATTTGGATCGTAAACGCTCAGGAGGTCTGCAGTCAGATAGTTCGATCATGCATACGCTGCTTTAAGTGTAAGCCTCGACTAATGACACAAATTATGGGAAACTTACCCGCAGATCGTCTCCGTGCTCTCCGCCCATTTGCTATATGTGGCGTCGATTTTTGTGGCCCTGTCTATACGAAATTGAAAATTCGTGGTCGGCCTCCGTATAAGTCCTACATTGCGCTCTTCGTTTGTTTTGCGTCCAAAGCGGTTCATCTAGAAGTTGTTTCAGATTTAACCACAGATTCCTTTTTATTGGCTTTTCAAAGGTTCGTTGGGCGCCGAGGATGTCCCCAAGTCGTCCATTGCGACAACGGGACGAACTTCGTCGGAGCGAGTCGCCACTTCCGGGCCCTTCGAGAGAGGATAGAGGACGAAGCCGACGCGATACGCGAATTCGCATCAAAAAGCGGATGCGAATTTGTCTTCACACCACCGCGGGCTCCGCACATGGGCGGACTATGGGAGGCAGGTGTCAAAACTGCCAAGAACCTACTCCTACGGGCGGTGGGCAGCGCGCTCCTAAGCGCAGAAGAGCTGGGGACAGTCCTCGTGGGAATCGAGGCGGTGATGAACTCCCGGCCGCTCGGAGCGATCAGCAGCGACCCAAGCGACGGAGAGGCGCTGACACCCGGGCACCTACTGACAGGCGGGCCGCTACTCGCCACACCAGCACTCCGGACCCCGGACCAGGAAGGTCTCAACTGCTTGCGGCGATGGCGGCTTGTCTCGTCAGTCAGGCAAATGTTCTGGCGGCGATGGTCCCGGGAATATGTCCTGGGCCTCCAAATACGGGGCAAGTGGCACCAGCAGCAGCCCAACATCAGCGAGGGAGATCTCGTCCTCGTGGCCGAGGACAACCTGCCGCCCCAACAATGGCTCCTCGGCAGAATAGTCGCCAGGCACGCAGGGGAGGACGGCATGGTCAGGGTCGTCGACGTGCGAACTAGTGGAGGAGACCTTTTTCGGCGGGCCATTCATAAGTTGGCGCCGCTTCCATTGTGTTGAAGCCCGATGGGTGTTCAACGGGGCCGGTGTTCGCGCAAATTTGAATTTTTAATGAAATTGTTAAAAAACTTGAAGTTTAGTGTAAGTTAGTTTAGGGCGAAGGCGGGAGCACAATAAAGTTTTCTCTCGCTCTCGCCGAAGTCGCCCCGTCTTCGCCAACCTTCGTTAAGCTAGGCTCTAAGTACTTTGTCGAAAAATATAGAAGTATTCGTTGAAATTGACTTGAGCCGTCGACACCTTTTCTTTCGTTTTCGTTTATCGCTATTAATAATTTTAGCCACCGCCAAGTTTTTTTCGGAAATTAATAATTAGAAAACTCTCTAATTTTTCAGTAGAGTATCTAAAGGGTAAAGATAACTATGTAGCCGATGCGCTCTCTAGAATAACCATCATAGACTTAAAAAATATACAAACAAACAATACAATTCTGAAAGTCACTACCAGAAACCAAAGTAGACAAAAATCCTGCGCAGAAAAAGAACAAATAGAATTGCATAAGCAATCTATAGAAAAAGCTTCAAAGCCCAAAGTATATGAAGTCATTAATAATGATGAAGTACGTAAAGTAGTGACCTTGCATATAAATAATAAAATGTGTTTATTTAAGCACGGAAAGAAAATTACAGCAAGATATGATGTTACCGATTTGTATACTAATTGAACCATTGACTTAGGTCAATTCTTTCAAAGGCTTGAAAAGCAGGCCGGTATTCACAAAGTCAGCCAACTCAAAGTGGCACCGTGGGAAAATATCTTTGAACATGTTTCAATTGATAATTTTAAAATTATGGGCAATAATATATTGAAATCATTGAGAGTAGCGCTACTCAACCCGGTGACCGTAATAAAAAATAATAAAGAAAAAGAAACTATATTGTCTACATTCCACATACAGGCATTAAAAAAACCTTGGCCAAGGTCCAGAGACACTATTACTGGAAAAATATGTCCAAAGACATAAGAGAGTACATAAAGAAATGTCCTAAATTCCAAAAGTCGAAAACAACTAAACATACTAAGACCCCACTAACTATAACCGAAACTCCACAAAGAGCTTTTGATATAGTAATTGTAGATACTATTGGTCCACTTCCAAAATCTAATAATGAAAACGAATACGCAGTAACACTCATCTGCGATTTAACTAAATACCTAGTAGCTATACCTATACCAAATAAAAGTGCAAACACAGTAGCAAAAGCTATATTTCAAGATTTTATTCTAAAGTACGGTCCAATGAAGACGTTCATTACGGACATGGGAACAGAATATAAAAATTCAATTATTGAAGATCTATGTAAATACTTACATATTAAAACAAGAGAGAACGCTATAGTCGGGTGCCCCGACTATCAGATACCCGTTACTCAGGTAAAGGGAGTGCGAGGGAGATGGAGATAGAAACTTTGATCACGCATAACTTTTTAACGAATGCTCCGATTTGAAAAATTTCTTCTACATTTCGATAGGTATTGATAAACACAATAAAACTGCATTTTTACTTTTCCGAAATATTTAAATTTTTAAAATCGTATATAAGCTCCTTGAAGCTTCGTATATAGATGAAGGCCTATCGACCGCAATGGTCAAAAATTGTGAGCATAGCCGCCTCAAAACAATATTGGAAGCAGGCAATTTTGCAACCATGAACGAAGCCGTCGCCAAGTACATACAATGTAGTACTGAAATGACAGGCAATGCCAATTCCATATTGTACACCCAATGTGGAAATAATTATCGCGGTAATAATTATAAAAACAATTATCGCGGTAGAGGTAATAATCGAGGTAATTATAACAATACCATTTATTATCAGAATAACGGATATAATCAAAACAATGGTTATAACAGAAATAACAATAACCAAAATAACAGTTATTACAGAAACAATAACCGTGGTGGAAACAACAACGGCGGAAACAGCCGTATGGAAAACAACAACAACCACAATAACAACAATAAGGGTAGCACAAACAAATTTGGGAAACTCCCAACCACCTTTAGATACACTACTGTAAACAACATAAAAATTCACACTCTAAATCTCAGTCAAAATACATTCGTCACTTTCATGAACGTAGCAACAGGAAAAGAATAAGTTTTCCTACTAGACACAGGTGCGAAAATATCCATATTGAAGGAAGATTCCGATAATTTTCAAAACATTCAAGATAATCACGTCATAAACATACAGGGTATAAGTCAGGAAGTTACCAAATCAAAAGGCTTAACTTCTATTGAAATTCAAACTTCATCGTAAATATGCAATTCGCTATTTCATGTGATGGAATACTAGGAATCGTTTTTATCAAAAGATACAACTGTCAATTAGACTTCAAGCCGTCTGAAGACTGGCTTATAATAATTCCAAATATCCTAAAATATCAAATTTATGTTCAAATAGCATACAGTTCTGGCAACAACTCCCTAGTTCTGCCAGCAAGATCCCAAGTCGTCCGAAAAATCGAAATAAATTCAGAAGAAGACAGTGTATTAATTCCGAATCAAGAAATTCAGCATGGTATCTATATCGCAAATACCATAGCAACAGTCCAAAATGCATCTATAAGATTACTAAATACCACAAACACAGATCAAGTAGTTTATACCAAAAATATTCATCATGAACCACTTTCAAACTACGAAGTAGTAAAAACTGACTTAGAAACCAGACAAAAAATTGTTTTATCCCAACTTGCAAAAAACTTCCCGCCTCAATTCAATGAACAACTTACAGTATTATGCACCCAGTATAGTGATGTATTCGGACTAGAAACCGAATCGATCACTACCAATAATTTTTATAAACAAGCTGAGATTAATTGATGATGAACCCGTATATATAAAAAATTATAGAAATCCTCATAGTCAACAAGACGAAATTCAAAAACAAGTCCAAAAACTCATCAATGATGAAATGGTGGAACCCTCTGTATCACCTTATAATAGCCCACTTTTGTTAGTACCAAAAAAGTAACTTCCAAATTCGGAAAATAAAAAATTGCGATTAGTAATTGACTATCGTCAAATTAATAAAAAACTCTTGTCTGATAAATTTCCACTCCCTAGAATCGATGATATTTTAGATCAGCTATGTAGAGCAAAATACTTTTCATGCCTTGACTGAACTGGAAAAAAGTCCACGGGATATAACATCCTTTTCAACAAACACGCGATTACCATTCGGTTTAAAAATACCGCCAAACTCTTTTCAGAGAATGATGATTATAGATTTCTCTGGATTAGAACCTTCGCAAGCATTTTTTTATATGGATGACTTAATAGTCATAGGTTGTTCCGAAAAACATATGCTCAAGAACTTAACTGATGTTTTCGAGAAATGTAGGAAACACAACCTAAAGTTACATCCTGAAAAATGTTCATTTTTCATGCATGAAGTCACTTTCTTAAGACATAAATGCACAGATAAAGGAATCTTGCCTGACGAAAAAAAATACGACGTAATTCAAAATTATCCAGTCCCACATGACGCGGACAGCGCTAGAAGATTCATTGCATTTTGCAATTATTACAGATGTTTTATAAAGAATTTTGTGAACAATCCCGTCACATAACAAGGTTATGTAAGAAAGATGTAAAATTCGAATGGACAACACAATGTCAAAATGCCTTCGAACATCTTAAATCACCATTAATAAATCTGTTGCAATACCCAGATTTTAGCAAAGAATTTTGCATAATCATAGATGCTAGCAAATACGCTTGTGGAGCAGTCCTAACTCAAAACAAAAATGGACTACAGCTTCCAGTGGCATACGCATCAAGATCCTTTACGAAAGGTGAAAGCAACAAGAGCACTACAGAACAAGAATTAGCATCCATTCATTGGGCAATAGCACACTTCAGACCATATATTTATGGTAGACACTTCACTGTCAAAACAGACCATAGAGCACTTACCTACTTATTTTCAATGGTAAATCCCAGTTCCAAACTTACACGAATTAGACTTGAATTGGAGGAATATAATTTCACGGTAGAGTATCTAAAGGGTAAAGATAACTATGTAGCCGATGCGCTCTCTAGAATAACCATCATAGACTTAAAAAATATACAAACAAACAATACAATTCTGAAAGTCACTACCAGAAACCAAAGTAGACAAAAATCCTGCGCAGGAAAAGAACAAATAGAATTACATAAGCAATCTATAGAAAAAGCTTCAAAGCCCAAAGTATATGAAGTCATTAATAATGATGAAGTACGTAAAGTAGTGACCTTGCATATAAATAATAAAATGTGTTTATTTAAGCACGGAAAGAAAATTACAGCAAGATATGATGTTACCGATTTGTATACTAATTGAACCATTGACTTAGGTCAATTCTTTCAAAGGCTTGAAAAGCAGGCCGGTATTCACAAAGTCAGCCAACTCAAAGTGGCACCCTGGGAAAATATCTTTGAACATGTTTCAATTGATAATTTTAAAATTATGGGCAATAATATATTGAAATCATTGAGAGTAGCGCTACTCAACCCGGTGACCGTAATAAAAAATAATAAAGAAAAAGAAACTATATTGTCTACATTCCACATACAGGCATTAAAAAAACCTTGGCCAAGGTCCAGAGACACTATTACTGGAAAAATATGTCCAAAGACATAAGAGAGTACATAAAGAAATGTCCTAAATTCCAAAAGTCGAAAACAACTAAACATACTAAGACCCCACTAACTATAACCGAAACTCCACAAAGAGCTTTTGATATAGTAATTGTAGATACTATTGGTCCACTTCCAAAATCTAATAATGAAAACGAATACGCAGTAACACTCATCTGCGATTTAACTAAATACCTAGTAGCTATACCTATACCAAATAAAAGTGCAAACACAGTAGCAAAAGCTATATTTCAAGATTTTATTCTAAAGTACGGTCCAATGAAGACGTTCATTACGGACATGGGAACAGAATATAAAAATTCAATTATTGAAGATCTATGTAAATACTTACATATTAAAAAAAGAGAGAACGCTATAGTCGGGTGCCCCGACTATCAGATACCCGTTACTCAGGTAAAGGGAGTGCGAGGGAGATGGAGATAGAAACTTTGATCACGCATAACTTTTTAACGAATGGTCCGATTTGAAAAATTTCTTCTACATTTAATAAAACTGCATTTTTACTTTTCCGAAATATTTAAATTTTAAAATCGTATATAAGCGATTGTGGGCGTTAAAGGGGGCGTGGGACCTTTTTGAAACAAACTTGCGCTGCGTAGGAACTCCTAGAATCTGCATGCAAAATGCCAATCTTCTAGCTTTTATAGTTTCCGAGATCTCAGCGTTCATACGGACGGACAGACAGACGGACAGACGGACATGGCTATATCGACTCGGCTAGTGACCCTGATCAAGAATATATATACTTTATAGGGTCGGAAACGCTTCCTTCTAGCTGTTACATACTTTTGCACGAATACAATATACCCTTTTACTCTACGAGTAACGGGTATAAACATAACTTCAACTGCACACCACCACCAGACTGTAGGTACCGTGGAGCGAAGCCACAAAGCTCCTTGAAGCTTCGTATATAGATGAAGGCCTACCGACCGCAATGGTCAAAAATTGTGAGCATAGCCGCCTCAAAACAATATTGGAAGCAGGCAATTTTGCAACCATGAACGAAGCCGTCCGCCAAGTACATACAATGTAGTACTGAAATGACAGGCAATGCCAATTCCATATTGTACACCCAATGTGGAAATAATTATCGCGGTAATAATTATAAAAACAATTATCGCGGTAGAGGTAATAATCGAGGTAATTATAACAATACCATTTATTATCAGAATGACGGATATAATCAAAACAATGGTTATAACAGAAATAACAATAACCAAAATAACAGTTATTACAGAAACAATAACCGTGGTGGAAACAACAACGGCGGAAACAGCCGTATGGAAAACAACAACAACCACAATAACAACAATAAGGGTAGCACAAACAAATTTGGGAAACTCCCAACCACCTTTAGATACACTACTGTAAACAACATAAAAATTCACACTCTAAATCTCAGTCAAAATACATTCGTCACTTTCATGAACGTAGCAACAGGAAAAGAATAAGTTTTCCTACTAGACACAGGTGCGAAAATATCCATATTGAAGGAAGATTCCGATAATTTTCAAAACATTCAAGATAATCACGTCATAAACATACAGGGTATAAGTCAGGAAGTTACCAAATCAAAAGGCTTAACTTCTATTGAAATTCAAACTTCATCGTAAATATGCAATTCGCTATTTCATGTGATGGAATACTAGGAATCGTTTTTATCAAAAGATACAACTGTCAATTAGACTTCAAGCCGTCTGAAGACTGGCTTATAATAATTCCAAATATCCTAAAATATCAAATTTATGTTCAAATAGCATACAGTTCTGGCAACAACTCCCTAGTTCTGCCAGCAAGATCCCAAGTCGTCCGAAAAATCGAAATAAATTCAGAAGAAGACAGTGTATTAATTCCGAATCAAGAAATTCAGCATGGTATCTATATCGCAAATACCATAGCAACAGTCCAAAATGCATCTATAAGATTACTAAATACCACAAACACAGATCAAGTAGTTTATACCAAAAATATTCATCATGAACCACTTTCAAACTACGAAGTAGTAAAAACTGACTTAGAAACCAGACAAAAAATTGTTTTATCCCAACTTGCAAAAAACTTCCCGCCTCAATTCAATGAACAACTTACAGTATTATGCACCCAGTATAGTGATGTATTCGGACTAGAAACCGAATCGATCACTACCAATAATTTTTATAAACAAGCTGAGATTAATTGATGATGAACCCGTATATATAAAAAATAATAGAAATCCTCATAGTCAACAAGACGAAATTCAAAAACAAGTCCAAAAACTCATCAATGATGAAATGGTGGAACCCTCTGTATCACCTTATAATAGCCCACTTTTGTTAGTACCAAAAACGTCACTTCCAAATTCGGAAAATAAAAAATTGCGATTAGTAATTGACTATCGTCAAATTAATAAAAAACTCTTGTCTGATAAATTTCCACTCCCTAGAATCGATGATATTTTAGATCAGCTATGTAGAGCAAAATACTTTTCATGCCTTGACTGAACTGGAAAAAAGTCCACGGGATATAACATCCTTTTCAACAAACACGCGATTACCATTCGGTTTAAAAATACCGCCAAACTCTTTTCAGAGAATGATGATTATAGATTTCTCTGGATTAGAACCTTCGCAAGCATTTTTTTATATGGATGACTTAATAGTCATAGGTTGTTCCGAAAAACATATGCTCAAGAACTTAACTGATGTTTTCGAGAAATGTAGGAAACACAACCTAAAGTTACATCCTGAAAAATGTTCATTTTTCATGCATGAAGTCACTTTCTTAGGACATAAATGCACAGATAAAGGAATCTTGCCTGACGAAAAAAAATACGACGTAATTCAAAATTATCCAGTCCCACATGACGCGGACAGCGCTAGAAGATTCATTGCATTTTGCAATTATTACAGATGTTTTATAAAGAATTTTGTGAACAATCCCGTCACATAACAAGGTTATGTAAGAAAGATGTAAAATTCGAATGGACAACACAATGTCAAAATGCCTTCGAACATCTTAAATCACCATTAATAAATCTGTTGCAATACCCAGATTTTAGCAAAGAATTTTGCATAATCACAGATGCTAGCAAATACGCTTGTGGAGCAGTCCTAACTCAAAACAAAAATGGACTACAGCTTCCAGTGGCATACGCATCAAGATCCTTTACGAAAGGTGAAAGCAACAAGAGCACTACAGAACAAGAATTAGCATCCATTCATTGGGCAATAGCACACTTCAGACCATATATTTATGGTAGACACTTCACTGTCAAAACAGACCATAGAGCACTTACCTACTTATTTTCAATGGTAAATCCCAGTTCCAAACTTACACGAATTAGACTTGAATTGGAGGAATATAATTTCACGGTAGAGTATCTAAAGGGTAAAGATAACTATGTAGCCGATGCGCTCTCTAGAATAACCATCATAGACTTAAAAAATATACAAACAAACAATACAATTCTGAAAGTCACTACCAGAAACCAAAGTAGACAAAAATCCTGCGCAGGAAAAGAACAAATAGAATTACATAAGCAATCTATAGAAAAAGCTTCAAAGCCCAAAGTATATGAAGTCATTAATAATGATGAAGTACGTAAAGTAGTGACCTTGCATATAAATAATAAAATGTGTTTATTTAAGCACGGAAAGAAAATTACAGCAAGATATGATGTTACCGATTTGTATACTAATTGAACCATTGACTTAGGTCAATTCTTTCAAAGGCTTGAAAAGCAGGCCGGTATTCACAAAGTCAGCCAACTCAAAGTGGCACCCTGGGAAAATATCTTTGAACATGTTTCAATTGATAATTTTAAAATTATGGGCAATAATATATTGAAATCATTGAGAGTAGCGCTACTCAACCCGGTGACCGTAATAAAAAATAATAAAGAAAAAGAAACTATATTGTCTACATTCCACATACAGGCATTAAAAAAACCTTGGCCAAGGTCCAGAGACACTATTACTGGAAAAATATGTCCAAAGACATAAGAGAGTACATAAAGAAATGTCCTAAATTCCAAAAGTCGAAAACAACTAAACATACTAAGACTCCACTAACTATAACCGAAACTCCACAAAGAGCTTTTGATATAGTAATTGTAGATACTATTGGTCCACTTCCAAAATCTAATAATGAAAACGAATACGCAGTAACACTCATCTGCGATTTAACTAAATACCTAGTAGCTATACCTATACCAAATAAAAGTGCAAACACAGTAGCAAAAGCTATATTTGAAGATTTTATTCTAAAGTACGGTCCAATGAAGACGTTCATTACGGACATGGGAACAGAATATAAAAATTCAATTATTGAAGATCTATGTAAATACTTACATATTAAAAGAAGAGAGAACGCTATAGTCGGGTGCCCCGACTATCAGATACCCGTTACTCAGGTAAAGGGAGTGCGAGGGAGATGGAGATAGAAACTTTGATCACGCATAACTTTTTAACGAATGGTCCGATTTGAAAAATTTCTTCTACATTTCAATAAAACTGCATTTTTACTTTTCCGAAATATTTAAATTTTTAAAATCGTATATAAGCGATTGTGGGCGTTAAAGGGGGCGTGGGACCTTTTTGAAACAAACTTGCGCTGCGTAGGAACTCCTAGAATCTGCATGCAAAATGCCAATCTTCTAGCTTTTATAGTTTCCGAGATCTCAGCGTTCATACGGACGGACAGACAGACGGACAGACGGACATGGCTATATCGACTCGGCTAGTGACCCTGATCAAGAATATATATACTTTATAGTGTCGGAAACGCTTCCTTCTAGCTGTTACATACTTTTGCACGAATACAATATACCCTTTTACTCTACGAGTAACGGGTATAAACATAACTTCAACTGCACACCACCACCAGACTGTAGGTACTGTGGCTTCGCTCCAGCCACAAAGCTCCTTGAAGCTTCGTATATAGATGAAGGCCTATCGACCGCAATGGTCAAAAATTGTGAGCATAGCCGCCTCAAATTAATATTGGAAGCAGGCAATTTTGCAACCATGAACGAAGCCGTCGCCAAGTACATACAATGTAGTACTGAAATGACAGGCAATGCCAATTCCATATTGTACACCCAACGTGGAAATAATTATCGCGGTAATAATTATAAAAACAATTATCGCGGTAGAGGTAATAATCGAGGTAATTATAACAATACCATTTATTATCAGAATAACGGATATAATCAAAACAATGGTTATAACAGAAATAACAATAACCAAAATAACAGTTATTACAGAAACAATAACCGTGGTGGAAACAACAACGGCGGAAACAGCCGTATGGAAAACAACAACAACCACAATAACAACAATAAAGGTAGCACAAACAAATTTGGGAAACTCCCAACCACCTTTAGATACACTACTGTAAACAACATAAAAATTCACACTCTAAATCTCAGTCAAAATACATTCGTCACTTTCATGAACGTAGCAACAGGAAAAGAATAAGTTTTCCTACTAGACACAGGTGCGAAAATATCCATATTGAAGGAAGATTCCGATAATTTTCAAAACATTCAAGATAATCACGTCATAAACATACAGGGTATAAGTCAGGAAGTTACCAAATCAAAAGGCTTAACTTCTATTGAAATTCAAACTTCTAAGTACATAATTCCACATGATTTCCATATCGTAAATATGCAATTCGCTATTTCATGTGATGGAATACTAGGAATCGATTTTATCAAAAGATACAACTGTCAATTAGACTTCAAGCCGTCTGAAGACTGGCTTATAATAATTCCAAATATCCTAAAATATCAAATTTATGTTCAAATAGCATACAGTTCTGGCAACAACTCCCTAGTTCTGCCAGCAAGATCCCAAGTCGTCAGAAAAATCGAAATAAATTCAGAAGAAGACAGTGTATTAATTCCGAATCAAGAAATTCAGCATGGTATCTATATCGCAAATACCATAGCAACAGTCCAAAATGCATCTATAAGATTACTAAATACCACAAACACAGATCAAGTAGTTTATATCAAAAATATTCATCATGAACCACTTTCAAACTACGAAGTAGTAAAAAGTGACTTAGAAACCAGACAAAAAATTGTTTTATCCCAACTTGCAAAAAACTTCCCGCCTCAATTCAATGAACAACTTACAGTATTATGCACCCAGTATAGTGATGTATTCGGACTAGAAACCGAATCGATCACTACCAATAATTTTTATAAACAAGCTGAGATTAATTGATGATGAACCCGTATATATAAAAAATTATAGAAATCCTCATAGTCAACAAGACGAAATTCAAAAACAAGTCCAAAAACTCATCAATGATGAAATAGTGGAACCCTCTGTATCACCTTATAATAGCCCACTTTTGTTAGTACCAAAAACGTCACTTCCAAATTCGGAAAATAAAAAATCGCGATTAGTAATTGACTATCGTCAAATTAATAAAAAACTCTTGTCTGATAAATTTCCACTCCCTAGAATCGATGATATTTTAGATCAGCTATGTAGAGCAAAATACTTTTCATGCCTTGACTGAACTGGAAAAAAGTCCACGGGATATAACATCCTTTTCAACAAACACGCGATTACCATTCGGTTTAAAAATACCGCCAAACTCTTTTCAGAGAATGATGATTATAGATTTCTCTGGATTAGAATCTTCGCAAGCATTTTTTTATATGGATGACTTAATAGTCATAGGTTGTTCCGAAAAACATATGCTCAAGAACTTAACTGATGTTTTCGAGAAATGTAGGAAACACAACCTAAAGTTACATCCTGAAAAATGTTCATTTTTCATGCATGAAGTCACTTTCTTAGGACATAAATGCACAGATAAAGGAATCTTGCCTGACGAAAAAAAATACGACGTAATTCAAAATTATCCAGTCCCACAAGACGCGGACAGCGCTAGAAGATTCATTGCATTTTGCAATTATGACAGACGTTTTATAAAGAATTTTGCTTAATACTCCCGTCACATAACAAGGTTATGTAAGAAAGATGTAAAATTCGAATGGAAAACACAATGTCAAAATGCCTTCGAACATCTTAAATCACCATTAATAAATCTGTTGCAATACCCAGATTTTAGCAAAGAATTTTGCATAATCACAGATGCTAGCAAATACGCTTGTGGAGCAGTCCTAACTCAAAACAAAAATGGACTACAGCTTCCAGTGGCATACGCTTCAAGATCCTTTACGAAAGGTGAAAGCAACAAGAGCACTACAGAACAAGAATTAGCATCCATTCATTGGGCAATAGCACACTTCAGACCATATATTTATGGTAGACACTTCACTGTCAAAACAGACCATAGAGCACTTACCTACTTATTTTCAATGGTAAATCCCAGTTCCAAACTTACACGAATTAGACTTGAATTGGAGGAATATAATTTCACGGTAGAGTATCTAAAGGGTAAAGATAACTATGTAGCCGATGCGCTCTCTAGAATAACCATCATAGACTTAAAAAATATACAAACAAACAATACAATTCTGAAAGTCACTACCAGAAACCAAAGTAGACAAAAATCCTGCGCAGGAAAAGAACAAATAGAATTACATAAGCAATCTATAGAAAAAGCTTCAAAGCCCAAAGTATATGAAGTCATTAATAATGATGAAGTACGTAAAGTAGTGACCTTGCATATAAATAATAAAATGTGTTTATTTAAGCACGGAAAGAAAATTACAGCAAGATATGATGTTACCGATTTGTATACTAATTGAACCATTGACTTAGGTCAATTCTTTCAAAGGCTTGAAAAGCAGGCCGGTATTCACAAAGTCAGCCAACTCAAAGTGGCACCGTGGGAAAATATCTTTGAACATGTTTCAATTGATAATTTTAAAATTATGGGCAATAATATATTGAAATCATTGAGAGTAGCGCTACTCAACCCGGTGACCGTAATAAAAAATAATAAAGAAAAAGAAACTATATTGTCTACATTCCACATACAGGCATTAAAAAAACCTTGGCCAAGGTCCAGAGACACTATTACTGGAAAAATATGTCCAAAGACATAAGAGAGTACATAAAGAAATGTCCTAAATTCCAAAAGTCGAAAACAACTAAACATACTAAGACCCCACTAACTATAACCGAAACTCCACAAAGAGCTTTTGATATAGTAATTGTAGATACTATTGGTCCACTTCCAAAATCTAATAATGAAAACGAATACGCAGTAACACTCATCTGCGATTTAACTAAATACCTAGTAGCTATACCTATACCAAATAAAAGTGCAAACACAGTAGCAAAAGCTATATTTCAAGATTTTATTCTAAAGTACGGTCCAATGAAGACGTTCATTACGGACATGGGAACAGAATATAAAAATTCAATTATTGAAGATCTATGTAAATACTTACATATTAAAACAAGAGAGAACGCTATAGTCGGGTGCCCCGACTATCAGATACCCGTTACTCAGGTAAAGGGAGTGCGAGGGAGATGGAGATAGAAACTTTGATCACGCATAACTTTTTAACGAATGGTCCGATTTGAAAAATTTCTTCTACATTTCGATAGGTATTGATAAACACAATAAAACTGCATTTTTACTTTTCCGAAATATTTAAATTTTTAAAATCGTATATAAGCGATTGTGGGCGTTAAAGGGGGTGTGGCACCTTTTTGAAACAAACTTGCGCTGCGTAGGAACTCCTAGAATCTGCATGCAAAATGCCAATCTTCTAGCTTTTATAGTTTCCGAAATCTCAGCGTTCATACGGACAGATAGACGGACAGACAGACGGACAGACGGACATGGCTATATCGACTCGGCTAGTGCTCCTGATCAAGAATATATATACTTTATAGGGTCGGAAACGCTTCCTTCTAGCTGTTACATACCTTTGCACGAATACAATATACCCTTTTACTCTACGAGTAACGGGTATAAACATAACTTCAACTGCACACCACTACCAGACTGGAGGTACCGTGGAGCGAAGCCACAAAGCTCCTTGAAGCTTCGTATATAGATGAAGGCCTATCGACCGCAATGGTCAAAAATTGTGAGCATAGCCGCCTCAAAACAATATTGGAAGCAGGCAATTTTGCAACCATGAACGAAGCCGTCGCCAAGTACATACAATGTAGTACTGAAATGACAGGCAATGCCAATTCCATATTGTACACCCAACGTGGAAATAATTATCGCGGTAATAATTATAAAAACAATTATCGCGGTAGAGGTAATAATCGAGGTAATTATAACAATACCATTTATTATCAATATAACGGATATAATCAAAACAATGGTTATAACAGAAATAACAATAACCAAAATAACAGTTATTACAGAAACAATAACCGTGGTGGAAACAACAACGGCGGAAACAGCCGTATGGAAAACAACAACAACCACAATAACAACAATAAGGGTAGCACAAACAAATTTGGGAAACTCCCAACCACCTTTAGATACACTACTGTAAACAACATAAAAATTCACACTCTAAATCTCAGTCAAAATACATTCGTCACTTTCATGAACGTAGCAACAGGAAAAGAATAAGTTTTCCTACTAGACACAGATGCGGAAATATCCATATTGAAGGAAGATTCCGATAATTTTCAAAACATTCAAGATAATCACGTCATAAACATACAGGGTATAAGTCAGGAAGTTACCAAATCAAAAGGCTTAACTTCTATTGAAATTCAAACTAAGTACATTATTCCACATGATTTCCATATCGTAAATATGCAATTCGCTATTTCATGTGATGGAATACCAGGAATCGATTTTATTTAAAGATACAACTGTCAATTAGACTTCAAGCCGTCTGAAGACTGGCTTATAATAATACCAAATATCCTAAAATAGAAACCAGACAAAAAATTGTATTAT
The DNA here is from genome assembly GCA_036346975.1 of Drosophila prolongata. NCBI lineage: Eukaryota > Metazoa > Arthropoda > Insecta > Diptera > Drosophilidae > Drosophila > Drosophila prolongata. The sequence goes on along the minus strand of JAYMZC010000387.1, from coordinate 12,888,097 downwards.
CCCAACTTGCAAAAAACTTCCCGCCTCAATTCAATGAACAACTTACAGTATTATGCACCCAGTATAGTGATGTATTCGGACTAGAAACCGAATCGATCACTACCAATAATTTTTATAAACAAGCTGAGATTAATTGATGATGAACCCGTATATATAAAAAATTATAGAAATCCTCATAGTCAACAAGACGAAATTCAAAAACAAGTCCAAAAACTCATCAATGATGAAATAGTGGAACCCTCTGTATCACCTTATAATAGCCCACTTTTGTTAGTACCAAAAAAGTCACTTCCAAATTCGGAAAATAAAAAATCGCGATTAGTAATTGACTATCGTCAAACTAATAAAAAACTCTTGTCTGATAAATTTCCACTCCCTAGAATCGATGATATTTTAGATCAGCTATGTAGAGCAAAATACTTTTCATGCCTTGACTGAATGTCAGGATTTAACCAAATTGAACTGGAAAAAAGTCCACGGGATATAACATCCTTTTCAACAAACACGCGATTACCATTCGGTTTAAAAATACCGCCAAACTCTTTTCAGAGAATGATGATTATAGATTTCTCTGGATTAGAACCTTCGCAAGCATTTTTTTATATGGATGACTTAATAGTCATAGGTTGTTCCGAAAAACATATGCTCAAGAACTTAACTGATGTTTTCGAGAAATGTAGGAAACACAACCTAAAGTTACATCCTGAAAAATGTTCATTTTTCATGCATGAAGTCACTTTCTTAGGACATAAATGCACAGATAAAGGAATCTTGCCTGACGAAAAAAAATACGACGTAATTCAAAGTTATCCAGTCCCACATGACGCGGACAGCGCTAGAAGATTCATTGCATTTTGCAATTATTACAGATGTTTTATAAAGAATTTTGTGAACAATCCCGTCACATAACAAGGTTATGTAAGAAAGATGTAAAATTCGAATGGACAACACAATGTCAAAATGCCTTCGAACATCTTAAATCACCATTAATAAATCTGTTGCAATACCCAGATTTTAGCAAAGAATTTTGCATAATCACAGATGCTTGCAAATACGCTTGTGCAGCAGTCCTAACTCAACACAAAAATGGCTGTAGTCCATTTTTCCAGTGGCATACGCATCAAGATCCTTTACGAAAGGTGAATGCAACAAGAGCACTACAGAACAAGAATTAGCATCCATTCATTGGGCAATAGCACACTTCAGACCATATATTTATGGTAGACACTTCACTGTCAAAACAGACCATAGAGCACTTACCTACTTATTTTCAATGGTAAATCCCAGTTCCAAACTTACACGAATTAGACTTGAATTGGAGGAATATAATTTCACGGTAGAGTATCTAAAGGGTAAAGATAACTATGTAGCCGATGCGCTCTCTAGAATAACCATCATAGACTTAAAAAATATACAAACAAACAATACAATTCTGAAAGTCACTACCAGAAACCAAAGTAGACAAAAATCCTGCGCAGGAAAAGAACAAATAGAATTGCATAAGCAATCTATAGAAAAAGCTTCAAAGCCCAACGTATATGAAGTCATTAATAATGATGAAGTACGTAAAGTAGTGACCTTGCATATAAATAATAAAATGTGTTTATTTAAGCACGGAAAGAAAATTGCAGCAAGATATGATGTTACCGATTTGTATACTAATTGAACCATTGACTTAGGTCAATTCTTTCAAAGGCTTGAAAAGCAGGCCGGTATTCACAAAGTCAGCCAACTCAAAGTGGCACCGTGGGAAAATATCTTTGAACATGTTTCAATTGATAATTTTAAAATTATGGGCAATAATATAATGAAATCATTGAGAGTAGCGCTACTCAACCCGGTGACCGTAATAAAAAATAATAAAGAAAAAGAAACTATATTGTCTACATTCCACGTACAGGCATTAAAAAAACCTTGGCCAAGGTCCAGAGACACTATTACTGGAAAAATATGTCCAAAGACATAAGAGAGTACATAAAAAAATGTCCTAAATTCCAAAAGTCGAAAACAACTAAACATACTAAGACCCCACTAACTATAACCGAAACTCCACAAAGAGCTTTTGATATAGTAATTGTAGATACTATTGGTCCACTTCCAAAATCTAATAATGGAAACGAATACGCAGTAACACTCATCTGCGATTTAACTAAATACTTCGTAGCTATACCTATACCAAATAAAAGTGCAAATACAGTAGCAAAAGCTATATTTCAAGATTTTATTCTAAAGTACGGTCCAATGAAGACGTTCATTACCGACATGGGAACAGAATATAAAAATTCAATTATTGAAGATCTATGTAAATACTTACATATTAAAACCATAACTTCAACTGCACACCACCACCAGACTGTAGGTACCGTGGAGCGAAGCCACAGAACACTCAATGAGTTCATTCGTTTATACATCTCAGTTGACAAAACAGATTGGGATGTATGGCTGGGATACTTCGTCTATTGTTTTAATACAACCCCATCTATGGCACAAGACTATACTATTGTCCATTTGAGCTAGTTTTTGGTAAAATTTCAAATCTACCAAAACATTTTAATAGCATAGATAAAATAAAACCCCTTTATAATATAGAAGATTATGCTAAGGAATCCAAATTTAGATTAGAACAGGCATTTAAGAGAGCTAGACTAATGCTAGAATCTCATAAGTTAAAACAAAAAACAAGAGAGAACGCTATAGTCGAGTGCCTCGACTATTAGATACCCGTTACTCAGCTAAAAAAGTTCAAATTATCAATTTGAATTCGGCGATCTCTTAGTGCTGGCAGCTTTACAGCACGAGCATCAGCACTAGCGCTGCTTTAGCGCAGGCAGCTTTTGTCCTGCACCAGCAGTGTTTATGTTTATGTTTTTGAGTGCAATAAATTGACTAGAAATATTTAACATACATACTTATGTTGGCTAAACACATACATTCTTAAATAGTATTATGTACATTAAAGTCTAAATGTTTGCCCAACACGAGTAACGGGTATAGCGAATAGCTTTCTTTGAAAGGAGTTATCTTTGCCGGGCAATTGCAACTGTGTACAATGTAAATACATACATATGTATATGCTTACATACATACACACATACGCCATTGTTTGACTCAGACCTCCAATTTGGCTAACTAGATTTGATTTGCATAGTTCTTGGGATATAGTTCGGTATTGACAAATGAAAACCATCGCAATTTCCTTTAATAGAAATCCTTATCGAGACTTAACGTTGACTCTGTTGAGCACCTTGGCCAGCTGTTCCAAGGTCATCCGTTAGATGGCGCTATTGTATTGCGCCAGCTACCATGAAAGGCGGAAATGTAGGCGCTAGCCAGGCTTAAGCGTTTAATGGGTTTTTGGGCGTTAGAGTGGGCGTGGCAAACTTTTAATAGGCCAATCGATAGGTATTGACGAAACAAATACATATCAATTAAAATTTTCATAATAGCGTCAAAACTGTGGCCACAGCTTGTGGCTTGTGGGCGTCAGAGGGGGCGTGGCACCATTTTGAAATAAACGTGCGCTGCGTAGGAACTCCTAAAATCTACATGCAAAATGCCAATCTTCTAGCTTTTATAGTTTCCGAGATCTCAGCGTTCATACGGACAGACAGACGGATAGACGGACATGGCTAGATCGACTCGGCTAGTGATCCTGAACAAGAATATATATACTTTATAGGGTCGAAAACGCTTCCTTCTACCTGTTACATACCATCTGTTGTTACGACAAAACTAGTTTAGATTTCGATTTAAAAATAGGATATCAGGTTTTATTGAAAAATGAAACAGGACATAAGTTAGATTTCAAATATACAGGTCCTTATAGGGTAGAACAAATAGGATATAGAGATAACATAACTATAATAAATAAAAAAAAATAAAAAACAAACAGTACATAAAGATAGATTAAAACTCTTTATTTCATAATCAATTTTTATTTCATAAATATATCACGTAAATAAATAATTTAAAAAGAAACCAGCGGACTCGTATTATTTGGAAAAGCAATATAATCTATACATCTATTTGGAAAAGCAATATAATCTATTACACTATACCTTTATCCACCCATGATTTTGTGGATGGCCTTTTAGAATTATCGTTAAAGCAAGTAAGCTTTATACGAAATTCCTTAAAAAGACAATTAAATCTTGTGATTGTTTCAGACCTGTCTGAGGTCACGGTATGTAGAATTGAAGCTTTTGTTGTACCTGAAGACCGAATTGACAATTCGCCCCCCCTGCTCTGATACCCTCTCTCCTTTAGTTTCTCCAACTAAAATGAGATGTTTTCGTAAATGTGACTATAATAAACTTAACGATATGATTTCTTATTATAATTGGACAGACTTGTACAATTGTACAGACATTGAAAATGCCACTGAACTATTCTATATAGTGTTAAAAACTTTTTTTAATGAATGCGTTCCTGATAGGTTTCCCTTAAACCTAAACAGGCCTCCTTGGTTTACCAATGCGCTTCAAAGACTTAAAAACCTTAAATCAAATACTTATAAGAAAGTATAAAAATCGGCTAAGCCATCAGATTTTTCGAAATATGTAGTGGCTCGATCGGATTTTAATGTTCTCAACAGTCATTGCTATTTTATGTATCTAAATCGATGTAAATTTGAATTTTAAAATGATCCGAAACAGTTTTTCAACTTTGTTAATGCCATCGGTACGTCTAAACTCAACGGAGGTATCGACGGATTCTGACATTGCTGATTTATTTGCTGAGTTTTTCCAAACCACTTATAGTTCGACAGCTTGGTCAAATTCTAACTACCCTTATCCCTTAAATAGGGCATATTGTATTTTTCCTCCTGTAATTACCGAAAGTTCTATCTTAAGAGATTTAGCAACAACAACGCCAACTTATTCCGCCGGTCCAGATGGACTTCCTGGATGTGTGCTCAAGTTTTGTGCGTCAACAATTTGTAAGCCGATTCTTAAACTTTTTAATTTGTCTATTTCATCATCAGTTTTTCCTACTATCTGGAAGGACTCTTTTATTATTCCACTTCATAAAAAGGGTGCGAAGGCGGATGACAAGAATTTTAGAGGTATTTCAAAATTGTCGGCAATTCCTAACGTATTATCACTTCCCATTTGCAACACTTATGTTCCTCGTTTATATCACCGTGTCAGCACGGTTTTGTTAAGCGAAGATCGACCACAACCAAACTTCTTGAATTGTCATCTATTGTAATAAATGGATTTCAGAAAAAAATGTGGACTGACGTTATATATACATATTTTAGTAAGGCCTAACGATTTAGGTGTTCTTCTGGACCCTAAACTTAAATTTGACTGCCACATAATGTCCCTAATAACCCTTATACGACCAAATTATTATTTACCTCCCTTGTCCGTCCTATTTTGGAATATTGTTCGTCGGTTGGAGTCCACAATATCAACTGCACATTGACCGTATTGTGTCGGTACAAAAAAATGTCTTTTATTTGCCCTTCGTAGTTTGAACTGGGATCAAAATGTAAGGCTACCAGAGTAGATTACTGTTGCTTAATTTACCTACACTTGAAAATCGTAGAACAATGCTTGGTACTATTTTTATGCAAAATCTTATAAGAGGTGATATTGATTCTGCAGAACTTGTCAACCGCCTAACTTTCAAAGTTCCTGTTAGACTAACACGAAATTATTATCCTCTAAATTTGCCACACACATCAAATTTTTGTCTACACGAGCCCTTTCGCGTTCTATGTAATAACTATAGCAACCTTTATCATTTAATTTGCATTAAAAACTAATATTTTAACTCAATTGCTTCACTCTTAGTAGTGCCTTTTATTTTCATTTGTGTCTTGTCTCTATTTGTCTTATGTATATTCCTCGCGAACTCGCATTTTTTGCACAAATTGAGAATAGCGCCCCGCGCGTAACAAGCACGTACTTGGTATCGTTGGGCCACTTGTTTGTACTGCTCGAAGTGCAACAACGTCCATGATATATATTAAGAGAGGAAGAGAGCGTTGTACTCTAATTTCTATATGAATATTTCAGCAAATGCACCTAGTTGGCGAAATCAAAATATCATTCGTATGACCTCGAAACATTGGCGGTGTATAATGCTATCAAAAACTTTCGGCATTACTTAAGTGGTAGAACCCGCGCGTCCTGGAAATCGTCGCTTGGCTGCCTCGGAATCACCGTCTCCAGGATAGCATGTTTGCTTGGTTTGCAAAATAATTGGTAATTACCAATAAATTTCTTTAAAATCTATACTAATTTAATAAATGTACATACATTTGGAGCCGCAGATAATGTTTACCTTTGAATTACCTTTGGGAAGATGAACCTGCCGTAGTCCGGTCTGGCGGTGGCTCCGGCTATTGAAAATGGGTTGTGCCGCCTGAAATTTTTTTTAAAGAAAGTTTGGTGATCGGTAAAAATGTAAAATTTGTCCAGGTAAATACGTGTTGGTTGTTTGTGTACAAATTTTATGCCTGTAGAGATGGTCGAGTTGAAAGTAGAATGTGCGAAGTCGATTTTTATCGATTCTAGTGTTGAGAACTGTTGATACATTGGGGGACCCTGCCCTGAGCATCAAACTAGCCGGTGCTGTCCCCAAGGAAAGAATATGCAGTTCCACAACATAGTGCCGCCCAAACTAAATAATAAATCGTCGAGACGACAACTTCTCGAAAAGTAGGGACTTGCCTCTCGCAGCTTCCAGAATGCTGACTTGTAGGGCAACAGCAAGTTGAGGTAGAACTAAATGTATTGTGGGATTCCTATGCAGCCCAGAAACGGGGGCAATTGCTTTTGATCACAGATCAGTCATCACCTTCGGGTGGCATCTTGGCCTGGAAAAGGAGCGAATAATTTGCATCTATGGTTGCTCCGTACAATAAGCTCGAAAGACTTGAAATCTGTGATACTTCTGTAATTAAACTGTGATAGAATAGTTATGGCGTTGATTGTGATGCATTGACAAATTAACATAAAAGTATATAAGAGCAAAGTAAAAAGCCAACGGTGCTGCGATTTGGTGGCGAAAAGACGATGTAAGGTCGAGCTTTATTTTGTGTAATTGACATTGCACTTAATAATAATACCTAAAACAACACAAATAAAATTAAATCTTACATAAAGTATCAGTCAAAAAAAAAATCACGCCCAGCGTCAACGCGAGCAAAACGAGCGTCGGCTCTATTTACAGCGAACCAACGTTTACTTTTCATATGTATCAACAAAAAACACTAACACTGAGTCAAATTCGTCCAAAAACGATCGAACGCGAGCATTAACCCCAACCCCGTTCGCTGAACTCAAGCCAATAGTGAACGACAGATCGCGTTCCCTCTCCCATAGGTGCTATCTACGACTCAACGAATGGTAAGCGATAAATACGTTTCCCCAAATCAATTGCCTATGTGCTTGGCTACGGTTAGTAGAACAGTAACCTCACTAGTCACTGCAACCGCAACAACAACAACAACTGCAACTTTATCGGCCGTGCTCACGATACCATCGATCGGTCACGAGCGCAACACTTACCAGCGCACTGTCGGCAAAAAAAAGTTCGACGGTGCAGACTGGAATGGACCGCTACATTAAAATAAAGCGGAAATTAAGCCCACAGCATGCTAAGTCGGGCAATACGGCAAAGCTTAACCGTGTTGCCCCCAAACAATCTACGGTGGAAAACACTAGCAGAGAGAATAGATTTGCAATTCTGGACGACCAGTCCAATGTTCTGCCCGATACAGCAACTGAATTGAAGAAAAGAAAGCCAAAGCCGCCTCCAATTTTTATACTCACTCGTGAATTCTATATTGGAACCTATAGGGAATGAGAACTTCCTCGTTATTCCCTTAACAACAGGCAATATTCATAAGACTAAAGTCCAAGTCAAGCTCGAAGACAAGTTGAGAATTCTGACTAAATACCTAAATACCAACAAAAAGAACTACTACATTTATCAGCTTTAAAAGCATAAGTGGCCAATAAGGAGTTATTAAGGGCATTGAAGCAGACGTACAACCAAAAGAAGTACCCCATGCACTTAGAAAAAACGGATTTGAAGTAAAAACTGTTACCAACATCATTAATAGGAATCGACGCAACCAACCCTTATTCAAAGTGGAACTGGTACCAACCCTTAAAGCTTCGAAAAGGAGTGAAGTGCATCTTATCTACAAGCTCACCTGCGGCCTCCTACCAAACTATTGAGCAGGCAGGTACCAAAATGGAAATATTGGTACGTAACCTTGTAACGAACTGATTTTTACGGTCTGCTCGCTACGAGTATCGTGCGGCTAGCTCAGAAGATGTGTGTTGTTCGTCCCACCAAATTTATATAAACGTGACCGCCCGATTGTCTAGTGAGAACGCACAGAATGTTATGGTGTTTGTATTGGGATCTTTATTCGCCGACTTGTCCCTCGGCCTGGGACTAATGGTGACAGATGGTTGTCTCAACTCCTTCCTTCAAGACTTGTGGTCGTTCCACCGTCGTTCTCCGCTTCCTCGCTGCTCACCGCTCCGGAACGCCTCTGCTGTCGCTGGCTTCGGGGCTATGAGGGTCTAGGGATGCGTCACCGTTCCCAGACTAGGGTGAACAGGCACTGGGCTCTCAAAGCGTACGCCTTTCGCAGCCACAGCCTCCTGTCCCTGGATCTGTCCCGGCCGGTCACACCAGACGCCTACACAGTTTCTACCTGACGGTTCAAGCATACGCCGGAAGGCCGCCAATGCAGTCCCTGTGGCAGGACGCTAGGTTCAAGACGAACGCTTCCGCCCTCGCCTCTTAGCCGTAGACTGGATGTGTTGTAGTATGGCTTGGTTGCTGCTGGGCCTGCGATGACTGCTCGTCGCTCCTTGTGTCCTCGATGTCCTCGCTCTGCTCACGGTGCGAAGTCCTGGGTCGCGGTCTGCGTGCTCTAGTGAGACTAGGTGCAGCGGGTCTTTGGCTCTCGAGACTCGATCAGTTGCCTGTCTAGGACTCTGGCGGTGAATTACCGTGCTCTCGACGCATACGCCTCTCGAGACACCCGTGATTCAGACGCGCGTCCTTCGTGGCTAGTCGCACCAGGGCCTGCACAATTCTCGCCTGTCGGTTCAGGCGTACGCCGGAATTCGACAAGGCAATTGCTTTCGCACGGCCGCTAGTTCTGGACAACTTATCTTTCGAGCCCACGGTTCTTTGTCGAAGGACTCTTTCTATTCACTTCTGTCGGACTCGCCGAGCAATACGCCAAGCTCACGTCGCGACACGAATTAGAACAAAGCGCCTGGACTTAGCCGCGTGATGCCTCAAGGACCTCAGCTACCTGTTTCTCAGCTCGGAGACTTCAACTTAAGTCCCGAACGTCTTGATGTAGCGATCTTGCTCCTGTTGACTCGGCGCGGCTCTGCTTCCTCCTGATGTTGACTTGACTTGTGTTGTTCACTGATGTACTGCTTGTCTACTGATCTTGCTGGATTGACTCCTTGTGATCGAATGATCCCTCTTCCTGCGCTCGACCTGCTTATATAGGCCGGCGTATCCCGTTAGTTCTCGGCTTCTCCTTTTTCGGTTTTGCGCACGGCACCATACTAGGGTCCAAGGTCCGCCGCGTTCTACCGTTACTCCTTCTCTCCAAACTCTCTTTCTCCTCGTTCTCTCCAAACTCTCTCCAGCCGTATTCTCCAAACTCTCTTCTCGTTTCTCTCCAAACTCTCTCCAGCTGCATTCTCCAAACTCTCTCCAGCTGTACTCTCCAAACTCTCTCCAGTTGTAATCTCCAAACTCTCATTCATTTGTGAGGAGTTATTTAACTCCTCACATTCTCCCCTTTCTTCGGGAACGAAATGAGACTTGCACCTCTTCTCCGGCTGTTATCTTGGAGTTCTCCTTGGATCCGCTGTTCTGGATCGCTGATGTTGGTCCTCCTTCCCTCGACGTCGCTTCTTCTCGTTCTATGTATTTCCCGCCCCAAGATGTTTCCCCCATAGACTTGATTTTCTTCTCTCCGGCTGTCTTCCTTGTAAATCCTTCTAGCCTTCGAGTCCTCTTGCTCCTTCAAATGGTTCCCTCGACGCTCACAGCTCGTACCTGAGTTCCACAGCGCCGATGTTCCATTCCTCTTCCCGCCCAAGATGTTTCCCCATAGACGTCTCGTGTTCTCCTTTGAATGTCCCGCCCAAGATGTTTCCCCCATATGCTTCGCGTTCTAAGCATCTCCTTTCCTTCGTTGTTTGGTCACACTACTGCTTTCCCGATCGGTTTTCCAGCCGATCTCGATGATTTGAAATAGTGCAGCGTTGCCATTCGGTGGTGGCGATAGTTTAGTGTGACCCTTCATGTGCCGTCATCTCCAGTGTTCTGTGCCCATCGATCGACACTATCGTCCAGTGCCAATCGACCGCTTATTTATCAAAGCGCCCCCATCCCTTTGATGACGTGATGTAGCATAATTCTTTGCATTTGGTAAGTGTTTCATGCTTTCTTTTGTTTTCCCCTTTCTTATTTTCTCCCTTCGCCCTTCAGATGCCCTTTCCAGGCTCAAACTCTCTCTTGCTGAGATGGCGACCTGACAGGAAGAGTGTAAAGAGGAAGCTAACTCATTGCTGGGCATTGTTATTTACCCCGGCTTCAGGTAAGTCTCATAAGTTTTAATGTTTATCTTTCTTGCGTTCACTTATATATTTCCTTATTTTTTTCTTTTTTTTTAGATTATTGCTGCCGACGATGCATCCCTCCCTCATCTTTCCAGCTACTTCCCCGACTTTAGATTAATAAGTTTGTGTTTACTTGTGTGTTTGTGTTTCTTTTTTTTTTTAAATTTATTGGGCGTATACACGGATGCCGGCTGCCCCTACCCTCACCCGGAACCTCCGTCCACTTTGGGTGACCAGGACGCACCTCCTTCCGCCCTTCCTTCGTGCCGTCGCGACCGCCGGTGCCTCGGTGATACCTTCCGGCCATTCTTCGCGGGCGACCTCTCGCCAACCGCCTGGCTCCGGAGCCGACGCCTGCCGCTCGAATAGCAGCCGCGCGCGCGCTACCTCTGGCTCCGACTGCTGCCGCTGCAGAGTAGGTCGGTGGTTGACCTTGGGTTCTGGCCACACCCAGGGTCCTTTCTCTAAGGGCTCCTCCGGGTGCGTTGCCTCCTTCGTGTCGTGCGGCCCCGTACTCGGCGTCGGCGGGGCCCATGCGTCCGGCCGGCCTCTCTTCCGGGGATCCCTCGGGTTCATGTGGGGGGCCTCTTCCTCCCATATCCGTGGCTCATCCCCGTCTGCCTCCGTTGCTGGTCCCTCCGGCCACGTCCATACCACCGACTGCTGCCGCCACCGCATACCCTCGGCAATAAATGCCCGCGTGCTGTGGCTGACATGGGCCGCCGGTACGTCGGTCCTCACCGTCGTCGACCCCTCCGTTGTGGGGAATGGAGTCTCCGGCGTACTTGGTTCGGGCTGGGGGTACCGCGGGGTAGGTGGCCGTGCTGGCCGCCATGGGGGTGTAGCCCTCGGTATTTCTCCTCCGTTCCCCGGGTCTTCGCTGCGATGCCCCTCCGGGTTGCCCTGGGGCGTCAGCGGCACCTCCGGCCGCCATGGAGGCGTGGCCATCGGCGCCTCTTCCTCGCTCGCCGGTTCCTCCCCGTAGTGCCACTGCGGTTCGTACCGTGGCGTCGGCGGCACCTCTGGTAACCATCTCGGCGGAGATGGTGCCCACTCTTCCTCCTCGTCCTTCTCTTCCGCCGCGTGCCCCTCCGCCAAATATCGGGGCGTAGGCGGGACCTCCCACATCCGCCGTTCCTCCTCCTCCGCCTCCTTCAATTTGGCGTGCCACCGAATGGCCGCCTCTACGTGGTGGCGGTGCAGTTGGGCCCTCCTTTCGGGCTCCTGCTCCCGCTCTTGCTCCGCCGGATCTCGGACCTCAGGCCCCGCCTGCTTCGGAGCCATGGCCCGGCTGAGCGCCTTGATGTGGCCACTTGATGGCGTTGCCTCGTCATCTCTGGTGTCGGGGGTTTGGCCCCCAACAGCCGACGTCCCGGGTGGGATGCGACCATCCCTCGTCGCCTTGCGGAGCCGCCACTCCCTCTGCTCTGTGACGGGGTCATCCATCATCTCGACATCGCTGTCCGAGCTGATAATGGGCTCCGGCGAAGACTCTACGGCGCGAGCCCGTTTCAGGGACCGCCACGGAGTTCGGGTAGGCCGGGCTGCCGACCATCCTTGCCCCGGGTTGGGTCCCTGCTGGGCCGCCATCCTCCTACGTGCTTCGGCTCGAGTTATCACACTGCTCATGTTGACTGAAGTTTTTCTAATGCCCAATCGTCGCAGGGCTTTCCTCGAATGAAACCTCGGTTTCGTGCCCTCTTCTTTCATTGTTACCGTTATCCTTTGCTCTCGTACGGCACAGTTCTCTTTGCTGTGCCGTCTTCCCCCTTTCTTTGTAAAACTCGTAAGCCTTTTAGCTTGACAGATCCACATGGCACTTTGGATGCTGCGGTTCGCCGCTTCTCAACGGGCCTAAGCAACTATTGTCCAGGTAGCTTTGGTACATATCCTGGGTATCCTTGGTTTATCCTAGAGGTATCCTTGGGGTTCCCTTAAGGGATCCTCTGGATATCCTTGTGGTGTCCGTGCAGTAACCTTGGACTATCCTTGTGTTAGCTTTAGGGATCCTTAGTGCATTCTTTGGGTGCCTTTAGGGCATCCTTGTGGTATCCTTACGGGTATCCTTGGATTGTGTTATCCTTAGGGGATCCTTAGGGTATCCTTTGGGGTGCCTTTGGGGTGCCTTTGGGGTATCCTTGTGGTGTCCTTACGTGTATCCTTGGGGTATCCTTGCGTTATCCTTAGGGATCCTTAGTGCATCCTTTGGGTGCCTTTAGGGCATCCTTGTGGTGTCCTTACGGGTATCCTTGGATTATCATTGTGTTATCCTTAGGGGATCCTTAGGGTATCCTTTTGGGGTGCCTTTGGGGTGCCTTGTGGTGTCCTTACGTGTATCCTTGGGGTATCCTTGCGTTATCCTTAGGGATCCTTAGTGCATCCCTTGGGTGCCTTTAGGGCATCCTTGTGGTGTCCTTACGGGTATCCTTGGATTATCATTGTGTTATCCTTAGAGGATCCTTAGGGTATCCTTTTGGGGTGCCTTTGGGGTATCCTTGTGGCGTCCTTACGTGTATCCTTGGGGTATCCTTGTGTTTTCCGATTCAGTGTCCGCCTGGCGTAATCACGGATGATTTGGCGACTGCCCAAAGTTGAATCCTGATGCCTTGCGGTCTGGGTTCCTTGCATGTTGACCGTGTCCTTGTGCTGTACCCGTAAGTGTCCTTTCCGCCTGGCGTGATCATGGATGACTCTGGCGAATGCCCGACGCTGAATCCTGTTGCCTTGTGGTCTGGGTCCCTTATGAGTGTCCTTTCCGCGTGTTTTAATCATGGATGACTCTGGCGACTGCCCGACGCTGAATCCTGTAAGTGTCCTTTGGGTGTCTCACATGTTCAACGTGTCCTTGTGCCGTCCCTTTACGTGTCCTTTCCGCCTGTCGTGATCACGGATGATTTGCCGACTGCCCAAAGTTGAATCCTGATGCCTTGCGGTCTGGGTTCCTTGCATGTTGATCGTGTCCTTGTGCTGTGTCCTTTCCGCCTGTCGTGATCACGGATGATTTGGCGACTGCCCAAAGTTGAATCCTGATGCCTTGCGGTCTGGGTTCCTTGCATGTTGATCGTGTCCTTGTGCTGTATCCGTAAGTGTCCTTTCCGCCTGGCGTGATCATGGATGACTCTGGCGAATGCCCGACGCTGAATCCTGTTGCCTTGTGGTCTTTATCAATGTGGAATCCTTGTTCTAGTCCTCCGATGTTTCTACCGCCTGCTCTTGTGCCGTTTCTGTTTGTTGCTGCTTAAGCTCGCCAATGTGAACCGTCCGCTCTTTCTTCGAATGTGTGTGGCGTATTTTGCAGATTACCGGCGAGACAAAGTCTACAACCTGGTAAGGACCATCGTACCTCGGGGCTAGTTTCGCCGCGAACCCTTCGGCTGCTTTGGATAGATGGTGTTCTTTGGCCCACACTATGCTGCCCACCTCTGGTGTCCACTGCCTCCTCCTCAGATTGTAATGTCTGGCTTGGTCCTGGGATGCTTTTTCCATATTTCGCCTTACTATTTCGAAGATTTCTTTCAACTTGGCGGCCTTCTCATCTGGCGTCTCTGTGTTTCTCCCAGAGCCTAGCGTTTCTCTGTCATATAATGCGTTTGGCAGACGGGGTTCCCGGCCTTGTGTGAGAAACGTTGGGGAGTATCCCGTTGACTCAGATATGCTTGAGTTCACTGCTAGCATAATCTCTGGCCAGTTCTCGTCCCAAGTTCTGTGATCTTTTCCTGCGAATTGAGCTATCATCGTCTTCACCGTACGGTTAGCCCGTTCTGTTGGGTTTTCCTGCGGTGTGTAGGGTGCCGTGAATTGTTGTTTTATTCCCATTTCGTTAAGAAATTTTTTAAAGGACCGACTGGTGAACTGTACTCCGTTGTCGGTTATCACTATCTTTGGAGCCCCGAATCTTGATATTATGCGTTCTCTGAACGCCTTCTGTAGGGTCTCTGCCGTTGCTGTTCGTAGTGGTACAATTTCCGTCCATTTAGAAAACCGATCAACTAACACCAATATCATTTGATTTCCATGCTTTGATCTAGGCAGTGGCCCGACGAAGTCCGCACATACTGTTGCCCATGGTTCCTCTGGTACCTGAGTTAGCATTTTACCTGCAGCCTGCAACTGATTGGGCTTGTATTTTAGGCAAACTTCACACTTGCGTACGTGGATCCTGGCGTCTCTGTGCATTCCTGGCCAGTAGTATCGGGCTGCCAGGCGTGCTATTGTTCTTCTACTCCCAACATGGCCAGCGGATGGGGAGTCATGGTTTTCTTCTAGGACGGCTTGTCTTAGACCCTGCGGAACACACAGCTTCCAAGCCACGACATCTTCATAGCCCGCTCTGTGAGGAATGTGCCTATATAGTGACTCGCATTCCATTACATAATCTGGATATTTTTGTGGTTGTGCTCTTATTTTCTCCAACATACTCCTGATCCAGCTGCAGCTATTGGTAGGTTCTGATACGTTTTTTATGGCCCTAAGTGTCTCCGGCAATGGTTGTCGGGATAAGGCGTCTGCTACTACGTTCAGTTGTCCTTTCCTGTACGCTACCTCGAAGTCGTACTGCTGTAATTCCAGGGCCCATCTTGCTATCCTTTCGGACGGGCTTTCTATGCTGATTAACCATTTTAAAGCCATGTGGATCTGTAACCACTTTAAAATGGTAGCCCTCCAAGTACGGCTTCAGCTTCCTGATTGCCCACACGATTGCCAAGCACTCTTTTTCAGTAGTGGAGTAATTTTTCTCCGCGCCGTTCAGTGTCCGGCTTGAGTAAGAAATGACCCTTTCGCCGTCCTCTGTCTCTTGAGTCAGGATTGCACCTAACCCATAGTCGCTGGCGTCCGTCTGAAGGATGAATCTTTTCTCAAAATCTGGGCACGCCAGCACTGGATCGGCTACTAATCGTGCCTTTACCTCTTCGAAGGCCTGTTGGTGTTCCGGCGTCCATGTCCACTTTGTGCCTTTGCGTAGAAGATCGTTCAGTGGTCTGACTATACGCGCAAAGTCTGGCACAAATCGTCGATACCATGAGGCTACGCCTAGGTATTGCCGTAGTTCGCGTACTGTCGACGGTGGCTCTAGTTCGGCTATGGCTGCTACCTTCTCGGGATCTGTGCCTATCCCTTCGCTAGTAACGCGGTGTCCTAGGTAAAGCAATTCTTGCTTGAAGAATTGGGCGCCAGATGTAACAAACTGATTTTTACGGTCTGCTCGCTACGAGTATCGTGCGGCTAGCTCAGAAGATGTGTGTTGTTCGTCCCACCAAATTTATATAAACGTGACCGCCCGATTGTCTAGTGAGAACGCACAGAATGTTATGGTGTTTGTATTGGGATCTTTATTCGCCGACTTGTCCCTCGGCCTGGGACTAATGGTGACAGATGGTTGTCTCAACTCCTTCCTTCAAGACTTGTGGTCGTTCCACCGTCGTTCTCCGCTTCCTCGCTGCTCACCGCTCCGGAACGCCTCTGCTGTCGCTGGCTTCGGGGCTATGAGGGTCTAGGGATGCGTCACCGTTCCCAGACTAGGGTGAACCGGCACTGGGCTCTCAAAGCGTACGCCTTTCGCAGCCACAGCCTCCTGTCCCTGGATCTGTCCCGGCCGGTCACACCAGACGCCTACACAGTTTCTACCTGACGGTTCAAGCATACGCCGGAAGGCCGCCAATGCAGTCCCTGTGGCAGGACGCTAGGTTCAAGACGAACGCTTCCGCCCTCGCCTCTTAGCCGTAGACTGGATGTGTTGTAGTATGGCTTGGTTGCTGCTGGGCCTGCGATGACTGCTCGTCGCTCCTTGTGTCCTCGATGTCCTCGCTCTGCTCACGGTGCGAAGTCCTGGGTCGCGGTCTGCGTGCTCTAGTGAGACTAGGTGCAGCGGGTCTTTGGCTCTCGAGACTCGATCAGTTGCCTGTCTAGGACTCTGGCGGTGAATTACCGTGCTCTCGACGCATACGCCTCTCGAGACACCCGTGATTCAGACGCGCGTCCTTCGTGGCTAGTCGCACCAGGGCCTGCACAATTCTCGCCTGTCGGGTCAGGCGTACGCCGGAATTCGACAAGGCAATTGCTTTCGCACGGCCGCTAGTTCTGGACAACTTATCTTTCGAGCCCACGGTTCTTTGTCGAAGGACTCTTTCTATTCACTTCTGTCGGACTCGCCGAGCAATACGCCAAGCTCACGTCGCGACACGAATTAGAACAAAGCGCCTGGACTTAGCCGCGTGATGACTCAAGGACCTCAGCTACCTGTTTCTCAGCTCGGAGACTTCAACTTAAGTCCCGAACGTCTTGATGTAGCGATCTTGCTCCTGTTGACTCGGCGCGGCTCTGCTTCCTCCTGATGTTGACTTGACTTGTGTTGTTCACTGATGTACTGCTTGTCTACTGATCTTGCTGGATTGACTCCTTGTGATCGAATGATCCCTCTTCCTGCGCTCGACCTGCTTATATAGGCCGGCGTATCCCGTTAGTTCTCGGCTTCTCCTTTTTCGGTTTTGCGCACGGCACCATACTAGGGTCCAAGGTCCGCCGCGTTCTACCGTTACTCCTTCTCTCCAAACTCTCTTTCTCCTCGTTCTCTCCAAACTCTCTCCAGCCGTATTCTCCAAACTCTCTTCTCGTTTCTCTCCAAACTCTCTCCAGCTGCATTCTCCAAACTCTCTCCAGCTGTACTCTCCAAACTCTCTCCAGTTGTAATCTCCAAACTCTCATTCATTTGTGAGGAGTTATTTAACTCCTCACAACCTGCAATAAAGTATGCAAGAGCTCATGAAATTTATGGAGACGACAATGCAAAATCTGATGAGAAATCAAGATATCCCGATTTCGTTGCTCCAAAACACCTTATCAAACTAATCAATGGCTTCTCTGCGTATAGCCGTGTGTAATGCTTACGGCGTTCCCAAATACTGTCCAACTTTGTTACGAAAAACGTCGAACGCACTCTGCTCAGCGCCAGCTCATTGTCAGACCTATCACCGGACCAATCGCCTGTGCTTCTTAGTCTAAACCAGCGGTCAGAAACCAAAGACAATCCTTCCATAATAACATTAAACAGAACGAACCGGGTGAAATTTAAAAAGTTCGTAAGGTTGCACATTGAGCTAAACCCACGGCTCAACAACGTAGAAGACATAAACAGCTTCACCAACACACTCGAGTCCGTATTGGTCTCAGCGTCTCGAATCTCAACACCCCAAAGAAGAAACTCCACGTACAACAAAAGAAAGACAAATGCACAAATCGAGGGGCTGGTTCACGAAAAGCGCCGATCACGAAGAGAGTGGCAGTTACTTAGATCGATATTCGCCAAAGATAAAGTTAAAAGAAGCTACACGGCGGCTCACCGAAGCATTGCGACAAGAAGAGGACAGATTCCATCATCGCTATGTAGAACAACTATCTCCAACCAGCTCAAAGTCCCCACTGTGCGCAATGGTCCAGAAGTCGATTTTTTTGGCATAAATACGAAATTTTTTTATTAATGTTTTGTATTTTTGATTTAAAATTCTTAAAGTTAATACATTAAACATAAACAAAACTAAAAAAATTAGCTTTAAAAGCTTCAGTGAAGCTTTTTATGAGCTTTCCAAACCACACAATCGAAACAACTTTTTGGGAATATGGAATTGGCGGCAAAGAATATTTATTTTCACGCAAAAAAGTAAACAAAACTACTTTTTTGCGTGAAAATAAATATTCTTTGTCCGAACAAAATGATAGTAATGGAAATTGTAAATCAAGCTATGTATTTTTTAATGAATATAGTCTGTTTATGTATAGACTTAGTGTTTGTGTTTTGTTTAATGTTCAATTTATGTGATTTTTTATAGAAAATTAACATGAGTGCCTTGTGTTTCGTGGAATAAAACTAACGACCTGACGGCTGCTGACAAAAACTAATTACGCCAGCTTATACTAATATATGTCGTTCATTTTCGCTAATTAACAACTTGTCCCGGTTCGTCCCCTTTTTCTCGCAATTCCGCAATATTCAGCGACATTCGAATTTCGCCATAGCGATCTCTTCGATATTTGGCTCAGCAATAATCGCAAAATATCTTTTGTGTCAGATTGCATTTATAAAAAAATTAGCCATTACCACGTCGAAGATGATACAAAATTAAAAATCAATAAAAAAAACAAGTAATTTTGAAACATTTATAAAAAAAAGACTACCAAAATGCAACTATATGGTCGAACGATTTAAGTCAAAGCATACAGAATGGATGTCATCTAAACTATCAATTACAATTATTGATAACTATAAGACACCACCAAAACCGTGACACCGTACCTTGTCTTAAGCAATCGCAGGACCACGATTGAAAAGGAAATTGGCATCTGAGCTTGCGAATGAAAAAGAGCACAACACAACTTTTCTTATGCATGCTGCAGCAGTTTCTGCTAAGAAAGAATGTAATCCAAACGTGGCCTTGGCCCTTAAATAAATTACAAAACCTGCTGAATACCCAACAGAATGAAGAAAGCATCTTCAAATCCAAAAACCGACTTCACTCTCACCAAATGAAGCCCTTGCCTACATTTTGGAAAATTCTTTAACCAAACAGCAATATGTTAACAGTAGGGTTTTGAATATAAATCATCACAGTGACATCTATCCGAGCTACAATCAAGTAATACTAGCTAAAATGCAGTGTCGCCCGATGGGTATAGAAGTTACAGAAACTACTGCTCAAGTATCACTGCAAAACCTATTGAATCATTCTGCAGAGCGAATAATTGAAATGCAAATTGATGTTTTCAAGCAATCTCCGGCTAGTTCTGTACTCAAATTAATTTGCAGTTATGGCTTTGATGGATCAACTGGACAAGTGCATACAAGCAGAAGTTTGATATAAAAACACCTGACGTTCAGGTCTCCGATCAGTCTTTGTTTGTAACTTCTGTTATACCCATAAAAATGATTGACTCATTTCAACGAAATATCTGGGTTAACAGAACACCGCAATCCATTCGATTTTGCAGGCCGCTGAAAATTCAATTTGTAAAAGAAACTTCAGATCATATACTTATAGAAAAAAATCAAATAGGTAATCTAAAACCGTTTTATTATACACTGAATGAGGCTAATAACAAACAGCTACCTTTGAAATGCATATGACACTCATTGACGGAAAAGTACTAAATGTACTAACTAACAATAAATCAACTCAATGTTGTCCAATTTGTGGTGTTACCCCAACAAAAGTAATGGAAATCAATGGGGTAAGCCCTCTACATGCTTGTATTCGGTTTCTAGAATTCATACAAAATGGAAATACAAAAATGGCATGTAAAAGGTGATGACAAGATTAAAATGAGTGCGCGGAAAAAATATAATCAAGAAAAAATGTGGAATGATATGGGTCTTCGAGTAAGCGTGCCAAAGCAGAATGGTAGCGGTAACAGCAATGACGGTAATACGGCAAGAAGAGCTTTTGCAAATAGTGAACAACTATCATTCATAACCGGCTTTGGCAAAACCCTTTTAAATAATTTGCACATTATATTAATAGCAATTTCATGTAACTTTTAAATAAACTCTGAAAAATTTCGAACTTTTAGTGAGAAAACGTTTTGCCTATATATGCATAAATACCCGTGGTACCCAATGTCACCAACGATTCACAAAGTTCTAGTCCACAGTTTTCAAATAAATAATTCGACGTTAGTTCGGATCCGTTACTATCTAGTGTCTGTTTAAAGGAAAGAGAGCGAAAATACACAAAACAATTCCCAAAGAAGTATTAATTCTTCTGGAGCTGCCGTCAACCGAGAACAATCCCATTTGAAAAGGAATTGCAATCTGATTGTGATTCGGATGAGGACCTGATCGAAGGCTGCTCTGTAATACTAGAAGAAGAAGAAGATAATGTTTAAGATAAAACCCATTTGTGAATTCAGCGTCATACTCTATTTCTAATAATAATACTACGAATCGGTTTGTATGGGAGGCAATAGGAGGTGTGATCGCACAGACTCACATTTTTTTTTACATTATTATCTTATGTGTTTTTATAACAAGTGACACTGCGCGCACAAAAACATGGCATGAATAAATAAAAAGACTAAAAATTAAACAAAAGAAGCATTTAATTTAAAATTCAAACTAAGAACGCGCGCGTAGAGGCACACTAGACCGAGAGAGATGGTCACACTTAGACTGGCAAACCCCACACAGGCGGCGGGCACACTAGATCTCGCCGAGCCCTATATAAGGCGGACCACGGGCCATAGAAAGGCACTTAGCAGCCAACCGTCTAAGGGCAGAGGCAACTCCCCAGTGGTGGTAAGCAGCGAAGTAATTTTTTGGTGGACTAGATCATTCGATCCAAGTCCGCTCATACATTGTATTAAGCTCCCGTAGTACTTCCTATTCCCCCTAACCTTCTCGGCTTGCTGGTCCGAAGGTATCCCTAGGAGACGTCTGATTTCAGGATCACACCTCCTTACGGCGCGGTTCACCGGCCGAACTCTCTCTCTCTCTCTGGTGGCTGACTTCAGAGTCCCAAAGCAACTCTCTCTCTCTCTCTTGTGGCTGACTTCAGGGTCCCCAAGCAACTCTCTCTCTCTCTCTTGTGGCTGACTTCAGGGTCTCCAAGCAACACATTCTCTCTCTCTTGTGGCTGACTTCAGGGTCCCCAAGCAACACATTCTCTTTCTCTTGTGGCTGACTTCAGGGTCCCCAAGCAACACATTCTCTCTCTCTTGTGGCTGACTTCAGGGTCCCCAAGCAACACACTCTATGTCTCTCTCTTGTGGCTGACCTCAGGGTCCCCAAGCAACATTCTCTCTGTTGCGGTTGACTTTCGGGTACACAAGCACTAAAATCTCTCTCTCGCTCGTGGCTGACTTCAGGGTCCCCAAGCACCCCATTCTCATTTCAGGCTCGCTACGTGGCAACCCACCCCGGGGTCTATTCTCCCGCAGCCGAGATCCCGTGCTGTTCCTCTCGAGCAGCTAGACGGCTCCCGATACCAGGCATTCGAAGTGTACGAAGGAAGCGAAGGCAGCAAGGGCGGCACCCCGCCAGTCCGGAGAACTCGTTAGTTATTAATCAATTGTCAAGACTCTTACTGAAATAAAACCTAGTTATAATCAATTACTAAGTAATTCACCACAACTTCTGCTGTGGGCTGGGTCGGAACTCTCTTTCAGCAACCACGCATGACACAAACAAATTCTTGTGACGAATCCTGGCCATCCCTGAGCCACCCGACAACGACAAACCGTCACACACAATGTGCAAAGTTTTAGGTCTGTAACTCTATTTTTTGAATTTATGCCAAAAAAATCGACTTCTGGACCATAGTGCTGTGGAGGACTTATTCCACACTAGGCACAGCAGTTGAAACCGCTACCCCAATAAGGACTACATCTGGTAATTGGGCCCGTAGTGACAAAAATAGAACCGACAAAGCCGCTATGCATCTTCAGAATGTCTTCCAGCCAAACCCAGCATCAGCCAAGGTCATAAAGGAGCCCCTGCAACCACAAAAATCTCCAGGATGCGATCTAATAACTCCGAAGATGATTATTGAGCTTTCACAATGTGCCATTTTCACCATATGCCAGCTCTTCAATGCAATTCGCCCGGTTGTGCCGGGCTGAGCAAAAGTGAAAGCACGTAACATTTACATTAAACAGACGAGATTGCCGCTTACATTAAATAATTCTGTGCTGCCTCAAGAGAACACACCTAATGCTGTAGGCTTGTAGCCTGCACTGGCTTATAAACTCGCGTTCTTCTGTTAGTCTGAACTACAAGATACTGCTCTCAGTCCTAAAACCAATCTGGACATTTGGCTCACAGTTGTGGGGGAGCTTCAGTAACAGCAGCGTATAAATTATGCAGAGAGCTGAGTCGAAGATCCTCAGAACCATCACCGGTACGTTTGGAACGATAACATTCAGAGATGAAATAGTGCAAACCATGGAAAGATACTACAATAAACTGTCAACACACCCAAACCACTTCGCAAGAGCCCAAACCAGAGTGAGCAGCCGCTCCCGTCTTCATCGTAACGACCTTCCTATCCAGCAATAAATATTAGGACGTGTAAATTAAGTTCAGATAAACTGAAATAATAATATTCTATTTTTTTAAGATTTTAAAACATTTTGTAAGTCTCTTCAAAAAAAAATTCAAAAATTAAAGAAAAGTTATAAAAAAAAGATTATATTAATTAATTGTTTGCTATATTGATCATTGGGTTTTTGTTTCACATAGGCGACTTAAAGATCAAAAATACAGACGGGAAAACAAAGTTTACAGGCTTCAACTAGCAGCCGATGTCCTTAATTGGCGATTATCAACACAGTTGATAGTCAGTTCATGTGACGAGCGGGCGGTGGAGGGACGAAATTACGAAAAATACAAGCTACAGAGTCTTTGCCCAGGAGTCCACAGTCTGGTGACCGGTTTCATATCGCCATAAAATATCTAAAATGAAAAGAAATAAAAGAGATAGAAAAAGAAAATATATTTTATCTTTTTATGTTGGTTTTGTATCGACCTTGTAAACAATAATTGTAGTGTTATTGAATTACTCGAGGTCATACGTTGGTTATATTTTAATTTCTTCTATAACACAACGATGTATTCCACTTAACTTTCATCACACTTACACTCCCTGGGGAGTGAACCCGACTATGATAGGACTAGCTAGTTTCGTCTGCACGTCACCTCAGACTCATCAGCTATCTACGGGGATGGAAGCAGAGCGTCAGAAACTCCCCAATGTTACGATCAGAGAAGCTTTTTTGGCAATTGTGAGTTGCCAAAGTTCATTGGTTTTAACATAGGTGGAGTTCTGTCGTTAAAGCTTCTATCAGTGTGTGAAAGTTTTCAGTGTTTTGTCTGTTGAAAAACCCTCGGTTTTTTCGATATGCAGACTGGTAAATACAACAAATAGTTGAAGATTGTTTTTAATTGCTGAATTTAGGGCGAGTGGATCCCTTTTGTTTATGTTGGTTTTGTATCGACCTTGTAAACAATAATTGTAGTGTTATTGAATTACTCGAGGTCATACGTTGGTTATATTTTAATTTCTTCTATAACACAACGATGTATTCCACTTAACTTTCATCACACTTACACTCCCTGGGGAGTGAACCCGACTATGATAGGACTAGCTAGTTTCGTCTGCACGTCACCTCAGACTCATCAGCTATCTACGGGGATGGAAGCAGAGCGTCAGAAACTCCCCAATGTTACGATCAGAGAAGCTTTTTTGGCAATTGTGAGTTGCCAAAGTTCATTGGTTTTAACATAGGTGGAGTTCTGTCGTTAAAGCTTCTATCAGTGTGTGAAAGTTTTCAGTGTTTTGTCTGTTGAAAAACCCTCGGTTTTTTCGATATGCAGACTGGTGAATACAACAAATAGTTAAAGATTGTTTTTAATTGCTGAATTTAGGGCGAGTGGATCCCTTTTGTTTATGTTGGTTTTGTATCGACCTTGTAAACAATAATTGTAGTGTTATTGAATTACTCGAGGTCATACGTTGGTTATATTTTAATTTCTTCTATAACACAACGATGTATTCCACTTAACTTTCATCACACTTACACTCCCTGGGGAGTGAACCCGACTATGATAGGACTAGCTAGTTTCGTCTGCACGTCACCTCAGACTCATCAGCTATCTACGGGGATGGAAGCAGAGCGTCAGAAACTCCCCAATGTTACGATCAGAGAAGCTTTTTTGGCAATTGTGAGTTGCCAAAGTTCATTGGTTTTAACATAGGTGGAGTTCTGTCGTTAAAGCTTCTATCAGTGTGTGAAAGTTTTCAGTGTTTTGTCTGTTGAAAAACCCTCGGTTTTTTCGATATTGCAGACTGGTAAATACAACAAATAGTTGAAGATTGTTTTTAATTGCTGAATTTAGGGCGAGTGGATCCCTTTTGTTTATGTTGGTTTTGTATCGACCATGTAAACAATAATTGTAGTGTTATTGAATTACTCGAGGTCATACGTTGGTTATATTTTAATTTCTTCTATAACACAACGATGTATTCCACTTAACTTTCATCACACTTACACTCCCTGGGGAGTGAACCCGACTATGATAGGACTAGCTAGTTTCGTCTGCACGTCACCTCAGACTCATCAGCTATCTACGGGGATGGAAGCAGAGCGTCAGAAACTCCCCAATGTTACGATCAGAGAAGCTTTTTTGGCAATTGTGAGTTGCCAAAGTTCATTGGTTTTAACATAGGTGGAGTTCTGTCGTTAAAGCTTCTATCAGTGTGTGAAAGTTTTCAGTGTTTTGTCTGTTGAAAAACCCTCGGTTTTTTCGATATGCAGACTGGTAAATACAACAAATAGTTGAAGATTGTTTTTAATTGCTGAATTTAGGGCGAGTGGATCCCTTTTGTTTATGTTGGTTTTGTATCGACCTTGTAAACAATAATTGTAGTGTTATTGAATTACTCGAGGTCATACGTTGGTTATATTTTAATTTCTTCTATAACACAACGATGTATTCCACTTAACTTTCATCACACTTACACTCCCTGGGGAGTGAACCCGACTATGATAGGACTAGCTAGTTTCGTCTGCACGTCACCTCAGACTCATCAGCTATCTACGGGGATGGAAGCAGAGCGTCAGAAACTCCCCAATGTTACGATCAGAGAAGCTTTTTTGGCAATTGTGAGTTGCCAAAGTTCATTGGTTTTAACATAGGTGGAGTTCTGTCGTTAAAGCTTCTATCAGTGTGTGAAAGTTTTCAGTGTTTTGTCTGTTGAAAAACCCTCGGTTTTTTCGATATGCAGACTGGTGAATACAACAAATAGTTGAAGATTGTTTTTAATTGCTGAATTTAGGGCGAGTGGATCCCTTTTGTTTATGTTGGTTTTGTATCGACCTTGTAAACAATAATTGTAGTGTTATTGAATTACTCGAGGTCATACGTTGGTTATATTTTAATTTCTTCTATAACACAACGATGTATTCCACTTAACTTTCATCACACTTACACTCCCTGGGGAGTGAACCCGACTATGATAGGACTAGCTAGTTTCGTCTGCACGTCACCTCAGACTCATCAGCTATCTACGGGGATGGAAGCAGAGCGTCAGAAACTCCCCAATGTTACGATCAGAGAAGCTTTTTTGGCAATTGTGAGTTGCCAAAGTTCATTGGTTTTAACATAGGTGGAGTTCTGTCGTTAAAGCTTCTATCAGTGTGTGAAAGTTTTCAGTGTTTTGTCTGTTGAAAAACCCTCGGTTTTTTCGATATGCAGACTGGTGAATACAACAAATAGTTGAAGATTGTTTTTAATTGCTGAATTTAGGGCGAGTGGATCCCTTTTGTTTATGTTGGTTTTGTATCGACCTTGTAAACAATAATTGTAGTGTTATTGAATTACTCGAGGTCATACGTTGGTTATATTTTAATTTCTTCTATAACACAACGATGTATTCCACTTAACTTTCATCACACTTACACTCCCTGGGGAGTGAACCCGACTATGATAGGACTAGCTAGTTTCGTCTGCACGTCACCTCAGACTCATCAGCTATCTACGGGGATGGAAGCAGAGCGTCAGAAACTCCCCAATGTTACGATCAGAGAAGCTTTTTTGGCAATTGTGAGTTGCCAAAGTTCATTGGTTTTAACATAGGTGGAGTTCTGTCGTTAAAGCTTCTATCAGTGTGTGAAAGTTTTCAGTGTTTTGTCTGTTGAAAAACCCTCGGTTTTTTCGATATGCAGACTGGTAAATACAACAAATAGTTGAAGATTGTTTTTAATTGCTGAATTTAGGGCGAGTGGATCCCTTTTGTTTATGTTGGTTTTGTATCGACCTTGTAAACAATAATTGTAGTGTTATTGAATTACTCGAGGTCATACGTTGGTTATATTTTAATTTCTTCTATAACACAACGATGTATTCCACTTAACTTTCATCACACTTACACTCCCTGGGGAGTGAACCCGACTATGATAGGACTAGCTAGTTTCGTCTGCACGTCACCTCAGACTCATCAGCTATCTACGGGGATGGAAGCAGAGCGTCAGAAACTCCCCAATGTTACGATCAGAGAAGCTTTTTTGGCAATTGTGAGTTGCCAAAGTTCATTGGTTTTAACATAGGTGGAGTTCTGTCGTTAAAGCTTCTATCAGTGTGTGAAAGTTTTCAGTGTTTTGTCTGTTGAAAAACCCTCGGTTTTTTCGATATGCAGACTGGTAAATACAACAAATAGTTGAAGATTGTTTTTAATTGCTGAATTTAGGGCGAGTGGATCCCTTTTGTTTATGTTGGTTTTGTATCGACCTTGTAAACAATAATTGTAGTGTTATTGAATTACTCGAGGTCATACGTTGGTTATATTTTAATTTCTTCTATAACACAACGATGTATTCCACTTAACTTTCATCACACTTACACTCCCTGGGGAGTGAACCCGACTATGATAGGACTAGCTAGTTTCGTCTGCACGTCACCTCAGACTCATCAGCTATCTACGGGGATGGAAGCAGAGCGTCAGAAACTCCCCAATGTTACGATCAGAGAAGCTTTTTTGGCAATTGTGAGTTGCCAAAGTTCATTGGTTTTAACATAGGTGGAGTTCTGTCGTTAAAGCTTCTATCAGTGTGTGAAAGTTTTCAGTGTTTTGTCTGTTGAAAAACCCTCGGTTTTTTCGATATGCAGACTGGTAAATACAACAAATAGTTGAAGATTGTTTTTAATTGCTGAATTTAGGGCGAGTGGATCCCTTTTGTTTATGTTGGTTTTGTATCGACCTTGTAAACAATAATTGTAGTGTTATTGAATTACTCGAGGTCATACGTTGGTTATATTTTAATTTCTTCTATAACACAACGATGTATTCCACTTAACTTTCATCACACTTACACTCCCTGGGGAGTGAACCCGACTATGATAGGACTAGCTAGTTTCGTCTGCACGTCACCTCAGACTCATCAGCTATCTACGGGGATGGAAGCAGAGCGTCAGAAACTCCCCAATGTTACGATCAGAGAAGCTTTTTTGGCAATTGTGAGTTGCCAAAGTTCATTGGTTTTAACATAGGTGGAGTTCTGTCGTTAAAGCTTCTATCAGTGTGTGAAAGTTTTCAGTGTTTTGTCTGTTGAAAAACCCTCGGTTTTTTCGATATGCAGACTGGTAAATACAACAAATAGTTGAAGATTGTTTTTAATTGCTGAATTTAGGGCGAGTGGATCCCTTTTGTTTATGTTGGTTTTGTATCGACCTTGTAAACAATAATTGTAGTGTTATTGAATTACTCGAGGTCATACGTTGGTTATATTTTAATTTCTTCTATAACACAACGATGTATTCCACTTAACTTTCATCACACTTACACTCCCTGGGGAGTGAACCCGACTATGCTAGGACTAGCTAGTTTCGTCTGCACGTCACCTCAGACTCATCAGCTATCTACGGGGATGGAAGCAGAGCGTCAGAAACTCCCCAATGTTACGATCAGAGAAGCTTTTTTGGCAATTGTGAGTTGCCAAAGTTCATTGGTTTTAACATAGGTGGAGTTCTGTCGTTAAAGCTTCTATCAGTGTGTGAAAGTTTTCAGTGTTTTGTCTGTTGAAAAACCCTCGGTTTTTTCGATATGCAGACTGGTGAATACAACAAATAGTTGAAGATTGTTTTTAATTGCTGAATTTAGGGCGAGTGGATCCCTTTTGTTTATGTTGGTTTTGTATCGACCTTGTAAACAATAATTGTAGTGTTATTGAATTACTCGAGGTCATACGTTGGTTATATTTTAATTTCTTCTATAACACAACGATGTATTCCACTTAACTTTCATCACACTTACACTCCCTGGGGAGTGAACCCGACTATGATAGGACTAGCTAGTTTCGTCTGCACGTCACCTCAGACTCATCAGCTATCTACGGGGATGGAAGCAGAGCGTCAGAAACTCCCCAATGTTACGATCAGAGAAGCTTTTTTGGCAATTGTGAGTTGCCAAAGTTCATTGGTTTTAACATAGGTGGAGTTCTGTCGTTAAAGCTTCTATCAGTGTGTGAAAGTTTTCAGTGTTTTGTCTGTTGAAAAACCCTCGGTTTTTTCGATATGCAGACTGGTAAATACAACAAATAGTTGAAGATTGTTTTTAATTGCTGAATTTAGGGCGAGTGGATCCCTTTTGTTTATGTTGGTTTTGTATCGACCATGTAAACAATAATTGTAGTGTTATTGAATTACTCGAGGTCATACGTTGGTTATATTTTAATTTCTTCTATAACACAACGATGTATTCCACTTAACTTTCATCACACTTACACTCCCTGGGGAGTGAACCCGACTATGATAGGACTAGCTAGTTTCGTCTGCACGTCACCTCAGACTCATCAGCTATCTACGGGGATGGAAGCAGAGCGTCAGAAACTCCCCAATGTTACGATCAGAGAAGCTTTTTTGGCAATTGTGAGTTGCCAAAGTTCATTGGTTTTAACATAGGTGGAGTTCTGTCGTTAAAGCTTCTATCAGTGTGTGAAAGTTTTCAGTGTTTTGTCTGTTGAAAAACCCTCGGTTTTTTCGATATGCAGACTGGTAAATACAACAAATAGTTGAAGATTGTTTTTAATTGCTGAATTTAGGGCGAGTGGATCCCTTTTGTTTATGTTGGTTTTGTATCGACCTTGTAAACAATAATTGTAGTGTTATTGAATTACTCGAGGTCATACGTTGGTTATATTTTAATTTCTTCTATAACACAACGATGTATTCCACTTAACTTTCATCACACTTACACTCCCTGGGGAGTGAACCCGACTATGATAGGACTAGCTAGTTTCGTCTGCACGTCACCTCAGACTCATCAGCTATCTACGGGGATGGAAGCAGAGCGTCAGAAACTCCCCAATGTTACGATCAGAGAAGCTTTTTTGGCAATTGTGAGTTGCCAAAGTTCATTGATTTTAACATAGGTGGAGTTCTGTCGTTAAAGCTTCTATCAGTGTGTGAAAGTTTTCAGTGTTTTGTCTGTTGAAAAACCCTCGGTTTTTTCGATATGCAGACTGGTAAATACAACAAATAGTTGAAGATTGTTTTTAATTGCTGAATTTAGGGCGAGTGGATCCCTTTTGTTTATGTTGGTTTTGTATCGACCTTGTAAACAATAATTGTAGTGTTATTGAATTACTCGAGGTCATACGTTGGTTATATTTTAATTTCTTCTATAACACAACGATGTATTCCACTTAACTTTCATCACACTTACACTCCCTGGGGAGTGAACCCGACTATGATAGGACTAGCTAGTTTCGTCTGCACGTCACCTCAGACTCATCAGCTATCTACGGGGATGGAAGCAGAGCGTCAGAAACTGACGTGCAGACGAAACTAGCTAGTCCTATCATAGTCGGGTTCACTCCCCAGGGAGTGTAAGTGTGATGAAAGTTAAGTGGAATACATCGTTGTGTTATAGAAGAAATTAAAATATAACCAACGTATGACCTCGAGTAATTCAATAACACTACAATTATTGTTTGCAAGGTCGATACAAAACCAACATAAACAAAAGGGATCCACTCGCCCTAAATTCAGCAATTAAAAACAATCTTCAACTATTTGTTGTATTTACCAGTCTGCATATCGAAAAAACCGAGGGTTTTTCAACAGAAAAACACTGAAAACTTTCACACTGATAGAAGCTTAACGACAGAACTCCACCTATGTTAAAACCAATGAACTTTGGCAACTCACAATTGCCAAAAAGCTTCTCTGATCGTAACATTGGGGAGTTTCTGACGCTCTGCTTCCATCCCCGTAGATAGCTGATGAGTCTGAGGTGACGTGCAGACGAAACTAGCTAGTCCTATCATAGTCGGGTTCACTCCCCAGGGAGTGTAAGTGTGATGAAAGTTAAGTGGAATACATCGTTGTGTTATAGAAGAAATTAAAATATAACCAACGTATGACCTCGAGTAATTCAATAACACTACAATTATTGTTTGCAAGGTCGATACAAAACCAACATAAACAAAAGGGATCCACTCGCCCTAAATTCAGCAATTAAAAACAATCTTCAACTATTTGTTGTATTTACCAGTCTGCATATCGAAAAAACCGAGGGTTTTTCAACAGACAAAACACTGAAAACTTTCACACACTGATAGAAGCTTTAACGACAGAACTCCACCTATGTTAAAACCAATGAACTTTGGCAACTCACAATTGCCAAAAAAGCTTCTCTGATCGTAACATTGGGGAGTTTCTGACGCTCTGCTTCCATCCCCGTAGATAGCTGATGAGTCTGAGGTGACGTGCAGACGAAACTAGCTAGTCCTATCATAGTCGGGTTCACTCCCCAGGGAGTGTAAGTGTGATGAAAGTTAAGTGGAATACATCGTTGTGTTATAGAAGAAATTAAAATATAACCAACGTATGACCTCGAGTAATTCAATAACACTACAATTATTGTTTACAAGGTCGATACAAAACCAACATAAACAAAAGGGATCCACTCGCCCTAAATTCAGCAATTAAAAACAATCTTCAACTATTTGTTGTATTTACCAGTCTGCATATCGAAAAAACCGAGGGTTTTTCAACAGACAAAACACTGAAAACTTTCACAGCACTGATAGAAGCTTTAACGACAGAACTCCACCTATGTTAAAACCAATGAACTTTGGCAACTCACAATTGCCAAAAAAGCTTCTCTGATCGTAACATTGGGGAGTTTCTGACGCTCTGCTTCCATCCCCGTAGATAGCTGATGAGTCTGAGGTGACGTGCAGACGAAACTAGCTAGTCCTATCATAGTCGGGTTCACTCCCCAGGGAGTGTAAGTGTGATGAAAGTTAAGTGGAATACATCGTTGTGTTATAGAAGAAATTAAAATATAACCAACGTATGACCTCGAGTAATTCAATAACACTACAATTATTGTTTACAAGGTCGATACAAAACCAACATAAACAAAAGGGATTCCACTCGCCCTAAATTCAGCAATTAAAAACAATCTTCAACTATTTGTTGTATTTACCAGTCTGCATATCGAAAAAACCGAGGGTTTTTCAACAGACAAAACACTGAAAACTTTCACACACTGATAGAAGCTTTAACGACAGAACTCCACCTATGTTAAAACCAATGAACTTTGGCAACTCACAATTGCCAAAAAAGCTTCTCTGATCGTAACATTGGGGAGTTTCTGACGCTCTGCTTCCATCCCCGTAGATAGCTGATGAGTCTGAGGTGACGTGCAGACGAAACTATCTAGTCCTATCATAGTCGGGTTCACTCCCCAGGGAGTGTAAGTGTGATGAAAGTTAAGTGGAATACATCGTTGTGTTATAGAAGAAATTAAAATATAACCAACGTATGACCTCGAGTAATTCAATAACACTACAATTATTGTTTACAAGGTCGATACAAAACCAACATAAACAAAAGGGTTCCACTCGCCCTAAATTCAGCAATTAAAAACAATCTTCAACTATTTGTTGTATTTACCAGTCTGCATATCGAAAAAACCG
This sequence comes from Drosophila prolongata, assembly GCA_036346975.1. Lineage (NCBI taxonomy): Eukaryota > Metazoa > Arthropoda > Insecta > Diptera > Drosophilidae > Drosophila > Drosophila prolongata. The sequence continues at coordinate 12,856,004 of JAYMZC010000387.1, read as the reverse complement.
AGGGTTTTTCAACAGACAAAACACTGAAAACTTTCACACACTGATAGAAGCTTTAACGACAGAACTCCACCTATGTTAAAACCAATGAACTTTGGCAACTCACAATTGCCAAAAAAGCTTCTCTGATCGTAACATTGGGGAGTTTCTGACGCTCTGCTTCCATCCCCGTAGATAGCTGATGAGTCTGAGGTGACGTGCAGACGAAACTAGCTAGTCCTATCATAGTCGGGTTCACTCCCCAAGGAATGTAAGTGTGATGAAAGTTAAGTGGAATACATCGTTGTGTTATAGAAGAAATTAAAATATAACCAACGTATGACCTCGAGTAATTCAATAACACTACAATTTTATCTTTTTATTTATTTATATTGGCTATTTATTTATTTAATTACATGTTCGTATATTTATCTGTTTATATACTTTTTACTCGTACATATTTACATATTTATTATTCTTCTTAAAGCCTAGTATCCAGATCGACGAAAACCGTACGCCAGTCATGAGAGAGAGCGAGAGGCAAACAGCTGGCGTCACGTCGGTCCCCTGATCGACGAAAAAAATACCAGAAAATTCCATAGCGTTGCCAGTCTGCGGATGGGTGAACCCTAGCAAAAAGATTAAAAAATTTAATCTTTTGGCGTGCGCTTCTAACTGAACATTATAAGAAATGGAGAGAAAAACTCAAAAAACTCACAAAAGTTGATTGCAGGTGTTTACCTGTGAGGACAAAATAACATTAATACCATCTGGGGTGCCTCTTGTCAGAGTAAAATGTTTTTTAGGTCCAGAATGTACGAAAAAACACAAAAAAAGTGCAGCTATGAACTTTAAATTAGCAAATAATTATCAGTAAATTAAAAAAACAACTGTTAAATTTAAATTGTATTGTTTTTTAATTTCTTTGTACAGTGGCAGACTTGTCTTGCCAAGGTATTTGATAATATCTCTTAAAGGCTCTTTCCCGCAAATACGATATTTGAATTTTAACTGCTTGTCAACAAACCCAGCTGATTGACAGTACGACCGTAGCACGCTTAAATCTGATGAACTCTCCAAATTTTGGTCACACTGGAAAGATTAAAGTTTTTACACCAGCGTAATCGTTTGTCGATCTGGATACTAGGCTTAAGGGGGTATATACCTTTTCTTTTCGAAAAAAAAGAAAAGTTTTAATTTTTTATGTATGTAAGAATTTTTTTTATTAAATAAATGATTATATTTTTAAAAGTTTAGATTGTTGACAATGTTTATGCAAAAATTTTGGAAAAAATATTTAATAGTCTTGAAGGGGTTGCTGTTTCCCTTAAACGCCTTTTTTCGGAAGAGCCTTGCGGTGATAATTCCCCAGGACGAACGGGTCAACTGACACCGTAAAAATAAAAATATTTCATTAGTTTAGAGTAATAATAATTTTTTTTTTTGTGCATACGGGAACGTTTTATGCAAAATGAAGTTTTTGGACGCTAGAATTTTTACAAAAGTATCTATTTCGGCGAAATAAAAATTGTTGCATGAAAAATCGAATCATGTACTCATAAAATTCATTACGAACATTAAAAAAAAAATTGAAGAAAATCGGTTCAGTAGTTTTTCGCCAATCCATATCACCGCAAAGTCATTATACCTATATACTATAAGGTATATATATTCTTGATCAGCATCACCAGGAGAGTCGATCTAGCCATGTCCGTCTGTCCGTCCGTCTGTCCGTCTATCCGTTTCTACGCAAACTAGTCCCTCAGCTATCTGCTTGAAACTTTTCCAAAAGTTAGCTTTCTATTGCAGGTAGTATATATGTCGGAACGAGCCTGATCGGCCGACTTTATCCTATAGCTTCTTGTTTTTCAAAAAACACAATTTCGAGATATTCGCGTTTAAAGTTTCAAGTTTGGGTGTGGGCGAAGACGAGCCGCGCGGCTAGGAGCGCTGTAACTTTTTTTCTACTGCTCAAATCTCTATGAAAATTTGAAGAAATGTTCTGAAGAAGTTGTTCTTTAAGATAAAGCAAAACAAAATGTTAGATTTTTTAAAAATGAAAAAATAAGTATATATTATCCTTGGGTAATTTGGTTCGTGTAATTTATTGCCAAGGACTCCGGGAATAGATCCCACGCAACAGTAAGTTCCGGAGCCAATTACCTCGACAGCGAACCAGCTGTTGGAGATAGTTGACAGGAATGGCCGACCATAGGATTTTTTTTAATAACGCGGCAAGGTCGGCCGCATTGTCCCAGGCAGCAGAAACCTACCGAAAGGCTGAGGAGTCTGGAGTCAGTCTGTTCTTTTTCAGATGCAGAAGGCCAGACAACGTGTTTTCGAAATGTCCGGATTGCGTGGAAAACGGTTGGCTTGGAAGGATGCGTCCGCAGTCTGACAGATAGAGTTGGACATGAAAAGCAAGGAGTAGCCGGCATTTACGGTTCCAGGTGGCACGCTTTACTAGTGCCTTTTGGACTCTGCAATGCTGCACAATGTTCACCGAAAAACAGTATATCGCGGCTCTCCTGGCCATCCGAAAGTTCCGGACGTACGCTGAAGGAATGACATTCACGTGCTTCACGGACCATGCCAGTATGAAGTGGTTAATGTCCATGAAACCCTCTCAGGTCGGCTGGAAAGGTGGTCGCTGCAGGTGGTCTGGCTTCGATTGGAAGGTGTGGATTCATAAGATTCTGACCCACAGCATCCAACAGCAAATCATGACGGAATGGGAAAGACTCTGGAAATCCTACGGCCACAGTTCTACTGGCCAGGTATTGTGCTGCAAGTCCGAGAGTTCGTGCGCGGATGTGATGTCTGCAAAGAGTGGAAGGCGGCGAATTTCCAAATGCTAGTTGGTATTTTAGAAGGAGTACACTGAGAAGCCATTTCAAAAACCATACATTGATTTTCTGGGGAAATATTCGAGGTCGATGAAAGGTCACGCGTGGATCTTCATAGCAGTCGACCATTCTTCGAGGTACACGTTTATGAAATCCTTGAAGGAAGCATCGGCCGCCAGCATTGTAGATTTTCTCATCCACAGGGTTTTCTACAAGTTTGGGGTGCCAGAAATCATACAATCAGATAACGGTCGGCAGTTTACGTCCAAAATCTTCTTCCCATATCCAGACTCAGGTCTATTCAAAACAACGCAGCAGAACTAGTTAATCGAAGCGTGCTGGCGGCAATCCGGAGTTACTTGGAGGAAGACCTTTGGGAATAAGACGCGCTATTTGACACTCGATACACTCAGCAACTGGCAAAACGCCCTTCTTGACGGTTTTCTCACATCACATGTTCCTCAACAGCGCCAGATACAAGTTCAGATTGCTGGGATGCGAACGGCCGATAAAGTCAAAGTGATCCAGGTGGTTAAGTAGCGCCCCCTTCTTGTGATGCATTTCGCTATACAGCTATTTAAACTAGCCCGGTTCGCTATGGGTATAACTAGGATGGCAATGGATTTGCCCAATAACACAGTTTTAAGATAGAACAGGGAAGATGGCAAATGACTTTGCGTAGGTCAGGGATAGTGATCAGTAGATGACAATCGTCGAAGACGAGTAGACGGTATTACCATTTTGTTACCGTTCAAACGTAGGGTAGTTGAATATTACTGCAAATGCTCCACGGTCGCAGAAGAAAAATATCATTCCTATGAGCTCGAAACATTGGCGGTGTATAATGGTATCAAAAACATTCGGCGTTATTTAAGCGGTAGAAAGTTTACCGTGTACACAGATTGTAATTCCGTCAGAACGAGTCGAGAGAATACCGCTGACCCAGCGTGTGCATCGATGGTGGTCGTTCATGCAGCCCTTCGAATTTTAGGTAGAATTAATGAGGCGGCGTTCAGCCGGCCCTTGAATCGGCCGTTCCATTTTTCCTTCCATTAAAACGGCTCCTTCGCGTTTGCGGTTGCACGGTGATCTCATGTCCGCCGAGGACAAACTCAATTTACAACATTATAAACACTTTATTTATCAACTAACAAATCAAAAATCGGACCAAAAATTATCATCGCCCAAAATACGGAATAAAATTAGCATCGAATATTACAGAACAGTATAAAGATAATAAATAGAAAAAAAGTACAATAAATATATTAAATACCATAAATAATTTATAAAACTAGGGGTGTAGTTGTAATGGTTTTAATTAAAATGCGGCATGCTTAACTAATTTAATTGATTTGGAACATTTTACTTTGGATTTTATAAAATTTCTTTTAAAATAGTGGCGTTTGGAATTTTTTTGCTTTTACTTAACTTCACTTGTACACAAAATCAAAACTCAGCGAGAGCAAACACAATAGCCCTTCGCTATTTAAGTGTCTTTGCTCGCTCAGCTTTGAAACTACTGCACTCGTGTATAACTTAAGTTTTAATTTGCTTTTACTTTAAAATTCTTTTAAGTTGCGCAATGCCAATTATGTCGACTGCCAACTCACACAACGTCTTAAATATTTTTTAAATAAATTGTCGCCTAAAAAGAATTTACTGTGGTTGGGTAAAATCACTCACCATTTTTATACCCTTGCAGAGGGTATTATAATTTTGGTCAAAAGTTTGCAACGCAGTGAAGGAGACATCTCCGACACTATAAAGTATATATTTTTGATCAGGATCACCTCCTGAGTTGATATAGCCATGTCCGTCTGTCCGTCTGTCTGTCTAGTCTGTCTGTCCGTCTGTCTGTCCGTCTGTCTGCCCGTCTGTCTGTCCATCTGTCTGTCCGTCTGTCTGTCTGTCTGTCTGTCCATCTGTCTGTCCGTCTGTCTGTTTCTACGCGAACTAGTCTCTCAGTTTTAAAGATATCGAATTGAAACTTTGCACACACCCTTCCTTCTTTTGCACGCAGTATATAAGTCGGAACGGCCGGGATCGGTCGACTATATCCTATAGCTGCCATATAACTGATTGATCGGAAATGCCATAACTTTGGTGTTTGTAAAGTTAGAAAGTTAAGATTTTCTATGGGTTTTATATTTGGCCATGATTGGCCAACCTACCAAATTTCATAAGGATCGGCCGACTATATCCTATAGCTGCCTATATAACTGAACGATTGGAAATGCCATAACTTTGTTGTTGTTAAAGTTAGGAAGTTCGGATTTTTTATGAGTATTAAGAATGCATCATATGAATAATTTTGGAGAATATAATTTACAGAGTATTCTGCAAGGGTTATCAACTTCGGCTCCGCCCAAAGTTAGCTTTCCTTTTTTGTTTTTACCAGAATCCGTCAAAGAAAGCGCTTTGATCGAATAGAACTGAAATTTCTGAAATTTTCTTTAGATTATGATTTTCTTTTCATTTCCCTCTCTTTATGCAGAGAAACCGATCGCTTTCCGAGACGTTTGCGTAGACACTGGCCGCCTTCTCAAAAAAACCACTCCAAAGAGGGTTTAGGCTTATGCGCTCAGGTGCTGGCAGTTTAAGTGTTCCCGTCTGTCTTGAATGTCGTAAGCCATCTTTTTATTTGCCTAGCCCCTAAAAACCACATAACATGCTGCTGATCGGAAACCATTATCATCTATAACTCACCCTTACTTCAAGGACTCGAACGGAAATAATGAAAGCTTTTCCGCTTCTGTGTTTTTTTCCTGGTTGCCTCGTGCTTGAAATTCTTCCAGAGCTTCGCTTATATATAAGCTAGGCCCCAGTCTTTTCACCAAAACTTATAACTGTGGTTTTGACTTGATCGGTTGGAGGTTCGAATGGAAAAGAATGGTCAAGTGGCAAAGTGTTGCGTAGCGTTGTAAAAGTGCGACAAGAATCCTTTGGTATAAGAGAATAGACCTTACGGCGATTGCCTGCAAAAAGGGCCCAAGTTCTTCTTGGCCCAGATTCGCTCTGAGTTTTTGCGAAGAGCAGCCAATGGCTTATCTTACCAAAATCCCTGCCTGGCATACCGTCGTTTACCATGTTGACCTAAAATTAAATTTGAAGTAAATTTTGTACGTACCTCGAAGTCCTTGAGTCAGTCAGGGGTTTGCGCAACACAGGGTCTGAAAAGCAAAGTCTGGCTTATAAATAAATTTCTTAAAAATCTATTGTAATTTAATAAATTTACAAACATTTTAAGCTGCGGAAAATGTTAACGTAAGGGAATTAGCTTTGGGGAGATGAACCTGCCGTAGTCCAGCCTGGCTGTGGCATTGAAAATGGGTGGTGCCCCCTGAAATCCACAGAGGCACCATAGGATGGGTGGGTGTCAGTGGCTTATCCATTGTAACGAACTGATTTTGTTTATACTCTGCACGCTACGGTTGTCGTGCGGCTATCTTTTGATTGAGCTCTCTGGATTATTTCTAAGTTGCTAACACATGCGTTTCCCCATGACTCGGAGCCTTATGTCCAAATTGGTTTTAGGACTGCATTATACAAAAGTATTTTGTAGTCTAATTTTAGTGGCGAGCGGGCTTTAAACTTCAAATGATTTCTCTTGGCTTCGATTGTTTACGCCAAGTGAGTCGTCTATCCAGGTTGTGAGGAACCGTAAAACGGCCCTCACAATTTTGTATATTTTGGTAGTAATGTAGGATTTTTGTAGCCATGTTATATTATTATTAGTTTAGCTTTTTAATAGCCAGCAGCTGCACACATTTGAACCATCGAACGCCTGAGCGCAACCAACACGCTCTCGCTCTCTCCTACACACACTTCAAACATCAGCAGCTGCACACATTTGAACCATCGAACGCCTGAGCGCAACCAACACGCTCTCGCTCTCTCCTACACACACATGCACACATTTGAACCATCGAACGCCTGAGCGCAAGCAACACGCTCTCGCTCTCTTCTTCACACACTTCGAACATCAGCGGCTGCACACATTTGAACCATCGAACCCCTGAGCGCAAACAACACACTCTCGCCCGCTTCGAACAGTTTGAACACCTGCACAAAGCCAACACACACATAAGCTTTTCGTCGCACGATCGAACCAAATCGCAACCAACCCGTCCGATGTTTTCGAGCAAGGGGAAAATAATTTCGCACGATCGAACCAAGTTGCAACCAACCCGACCGATGTTTTCGAGCAAGGGGAAAATAATTTCGCACGATCGAACCAAATTGCAACCGACCCGACCGATGTTTTCGAGCAAGGGGAAATAATTCTGCCTGCAAACTGCCGAAGCGCAAGCGCAGCGGCAGCGACGCCGACGCAATGCATGGGGAACGTGCGCCAATATCAAAGAGGGGAAAGGCAATTACTCTTGAGGCTTCGCGCGTGCCAGACAAAAATGGTGAGACTTGACAAAACCCGGGAAACCGCCCCGCCGTGCAAATTTCAAGTGCGTGAAACGTGTGATAAAATGTCAACCGACAGTGGCGATGTGGATGGAGTGCGCGACCCTGTTCCCGGTGCGGAGGCATGGGGAATCAACTGGCTGGATTTGCTGTGGACGGAAACGTAAGCGTCTACTATACATTTAAATTTCAATTTATTTTAAAATGCTTTTCTAACGCTACAAGTTGGTAACTTATAATTAGTGCGATAGTCACGTAGGACAAATTACTTATTAATACAGATTTGACATAGTTATTTGGAAATTTAAATGGAATTCTTAAAATTACGCTTAAACATTAAAGGTTAAAGAAAAGAAAAGGGTCGCTTTGTTTTTTTTTTTTTTTTTTTTTTTTATATTGTGCTAGTATCTTGTAGGTGTAATGTGAGTTTTGACTTAAACTGGAGCTGGTTCCATAGCCTTATTGCGTGTACGAAAAACTGCCTTTCAGAAAGTAGAGATCTGTGTCTTATTTGAATGAGGTTATTTGCTCTTCTTGAGGAAGTGAATCTTAATGCTTCAAAGAGATAAGTTGGTTCCCTCATGTAAATTATTTTGTGCTGATATATTAAAATTCTTAGTTTCATCCAATCGGTCAAATTAAGTTCAAATATTCTATATGCATAGCTTGTAACATGGTCAAATCGACGTAGATTGAATATAAATCTTGCTATATTATTATATGCAACTTTTATTTTTTGATGGCTGGCTGCATCGCAATTTGAAAAAATTTCTATCCCATAAAAAAGTGTAGGGATTAAACAGGTCTTGGAAATTAACATACGAACATTTATGGGTAACAGACTTTTAACCGGACAGAGAGATCTTAGTAAACCGTACGTTTTGCCTACAGCCTTATTTATATGGTCATTCCAACTAAGTTTATTATTGAATATGATACCCAAGTTTGTAGCATTTTCAACATATTTAATGGGCATGCTGTTTATCATCAATGGCTGCAGGTCAGCAATATTTACTTTCTTTTTATATATTACGAGACATTTACATTTTGTTGGGTTTAGACCAAGGCCATTGTCTTTGGCCCAGCTGCTAACTTTACCAAGCTCTCGATAGCATATATTCACACACTCGTTAATTCTAATAATGGGACGGCTAACATACATCTGGACATCATCTGCGTACATGTGAACATCACTATTTGACAACACTCAGGGAAGGTCATTGACATACTGAGTAAACAGTAAAGGTCCAAGAACTGAGCCTTGAGGCACACCACGTTTAAGGACTACAAGAGAAGTCGAAACATTTGATATTACTACAGACTGCCGACGATTTTTTAGGTACGAGGTCATAAGTTTGACAGAAGTTGTTAAAAAATTGAACTAAGTTTTCAATTTTGAACACAGAACTTCATGATTAACAGAGTCAAAACCTTTACTATAGTCAAGAAGTACTAGAAGCGTCACGTTGGATTTGTCTGCATGTTTACGTATATCGTCCGAGATTTTTAGGATTGCCGAGGTGCAGCCACGTTTTATTCTGAATCCCGATTGGTTGTTGTTAAGTAGAGCATTATCACCTATATAAGCGTTTATTTGGGCTGCCATAATGTTCTCAAAGGCTTTAGATAAGAACGGTAGAATTGATATAGGTCTATAATCCTTGTTGGCTTTCATAATTGGGATAATTTTTGCGATTTTCCAACAGTGAGGAAATGCGGATGTTGTAAATGCAGTGTTAAAAATGTGTATGTAAGAATTTTAGGAAGTATTATTTTAATGAATTTAGGATTTATTTCGTCTGATTTAATTTTAAGAATATTGACGAGAACTTCATACTGATTAACACAAACAAATCTAAAACAAGAGAGAACGCTATAGTCGGGTGCCCCGACTATCAGATACCCGTTACTCAGGTAAAGGGAGTGCGAGGGAGATGGAGATAGAAACTTTGATCACGCATAACTTTTTAACGAATGGTCCGATTTGAAAAATTTTCTTCTACATTTCGATAGGTATTGATAAACACAATAAAACTGCATTTTTACTTTTCCGAAATATTTAAATTTTTAAAATCGTATATAAGCGATTGTGGGCGTTAAAGGGGGCGTGGGACCTTTTTGAAACAAACTTGCGCTGCGTAGGAACTCCTAGAATCTGCATGCAAAATGCCAATCTTCTAGCTTTTATAGTTTCCGAGATCTCAGCGTTCATACGGACAGACAGACGGACAGACAGACGGACAGACGGACATGGCTATATCGACTCGGCTAGTGACCCTGATCAAGAATATATATACTTTATAGGGTCGGAAACGCTTCCTTCTAGCTGTTACATACTTTTGCACGAATACAATATACCCTTTTACTCTACGAGTAACGGGTATAACTATTATCACAGAAATGTTCAGGTACAAATTGTTATCGTCGATTTCAGGTACATTGCATTCTAAGAGTTGTTGGTTTAGCTCTTCAACATTAACATCCTGTCCCGGCTTTGATTTTTGTTTTCCTATCCCTAGTGACTTGATTTCTTTCCAGGTTTGTCTAGACGATGTTGAGTTTTTGAATTTTCGAAAATAGAATTTTGACTTTGCGGTGTCAATAAGTTTAGTGACTGTGTGTCTTAATGATTTAAATTGGGCATAATGTGGCGGAGTCTTATGCCTTTTCCACTTTTGATATGCAAAGTTTCGCTTTTGTATTGCTGACTTAATTTCATTATTAAACCACGGTTTAATAAAATGTTTAATGGGTTTACTTTTGATTGGAACGAAACAATTGTACAAGTAACTAATATTACGTTGAAGCAAACTGAGTTGTTCGTCTACATCTGGAAGACAGTAAATGTCATTCCAATTGCATTTTTCGAGTTCGGTATTAAGAAGGTAATAGTCTATATTATTAAAATCCCTAAATACTATTTTTCGTCATTATACTGAAGGTCAAAATTATAGGTCAAGTATATAAGGTCATGTTTTGAAAGCGACGGCACAATGCGTTGGTCATACAAACATATTTTTTCAACATCACTAACAAAAAAAACATCTAACAGTGAGCTGCATGTTCTGCTGAAATGAGTCGGGTAAGTGGAGTTTACAAGATTCAAGCCTAGTGATTCCATGTTAATTTTAAGGTGCTCTTCCCGAAGTATGTTGCTGTTGAGATCACCCGCTAAAAGTATATCTTCATAATTTATTGTGATGTCTGATAGCTTATTTAAAATATCGTCATAGTTAATGCTACTACGTGGGCGGTATATGCAACCCAGCAGCATTTTTTTTTGTGAGGACCAATTTTTAATTTCAAGGAAAAAGTATTCTATTGGGCTGCTATCGGGATGTTTACATATAAACTTGGACACCTCCATGACTGACACGGTCCGCTCGGTAAACATTATAGCCATCACACGAAATTATAACATCACAAACATTAACGCCAAGCCATGTTTCAGAGACACATATAATATCTAGACCAGAATTTACAAATAAATATTTAAACTCATCGACTTTTCTCGGCAAACTTTGAGCATTAATGTGACAAACTTTAAGCCCAGCTCTCTGCTTTGTGAGTATGCGCAATAGGGTATGGCTATTTCCTTCATTTAGGTCTTCCATTTCCAAAATTTAAATAAAATTATTAGCTGCTCACGCACTAGATATGAAAAATTGAATTGATAAAACATCACGGAGAACATTAAGTAAACAAAGCGACCTCCAATCATTTTTAATCTAACAAATACTAAAACTATGGATCTACGTTTAAAACTAATCTCGAAATGAACTATTTCTCGACGGGCCTCCCAAATTGTTGGTCAGCTCAGAAAGCTCGTGCAAGCTCCGCACGTAGTGAGCTTCCACTCCGTCGATCATCTTTACAAAGACATCTCCACGTCGAGTAAAGACAGCTGTGAGGCGCTTGTGCTTTTTGAGATGCATTGCTCTCTTGAAGACCTCGTAATTATGCTTTGTCAGCTGTTCATTTATGTAGATCAGTGCTGGCGACTCCAGACCAATTAGCAGTAAGCTCAGTTGTGTTTTTGTAGTTCGCCGGTATGCCCCTATTGCTCGTAGTAACGCCGCTTTTTCACGCACGTGATCCATCTTTATATGGATAATCGGGTCTACAAGTGTTTGGCCAGTTTGTCGGGGCCGCACTCTGTAGATAGATCTCACCAGTGGAGGCGGAGTTAAATGGAGTGAAAAACAGAGCCGGTTGAAAAGCGTTTTAAGATTTTCTCCCTCCGCTTGCGGTACCCCATGCCAGCGCAAGGTACATGAGACCGCTGCGTCTTCCTCTGCTACACATTTGGCTGCCAGTCTGGCATCCAAGTCTCCAACCTGTTGCTTCAGCTGATCAACCAAACCTCCAGCAGTGTTTGGTGCCGCCAATTTGCCGGTCAAGTCGTGGACCTGCTGCTTCAGCTCAGCTACCACCTTTACCTCATTCTCCAGCTGGCTCACACGTTGAGTGAGAGTATGGATCTCTTCGGTCATCGCCTGGAACTTCTCCTGGAGAGAGCTGAGGAAACGTGCCTCACTCTCTCGAAACTCCAGGCCCAAGATTTTCTTCTGCTCATCAAATCTGGCATCCATCAGTTGGAGCATCTTGACGGATGTTGCATCAGACAAGCGGGTCGCCCTCTGATCAGGGCTTGTTGCAACCCGCACACGCTTATTCGCCGACATGTTGTGGTTTTTATTTTGTTGTGTGTTTATTTCGTGAGAGTTGAGTGATTTTTTGTTTGTTTCTGAGTGGTTTTATTCTGTTTCTATTGCGTTTGACTGTATTACGGTTATTTCTTCGGTTTGTAAGTGGTTCGTTTGAGTGAGTGTTGCAATTTATTTCACTGCACTTTTTTGCCTCTAGAAAATGTATGTTAATTTGTATATTTGAAGTACAATTGTTTTATGTGCACTGAATCGGTGTATCACGCAGGCTTACGGCGTTGTTGTTAAAAATTTATTAGGCGTATTTCTTGTGTTTTAAGCCGAAATTCCGAGGAGCTCTAGGATTTGCGACTTTCTCTCTTTCATTTTCCGAATATATTTTGTTTTGAAAAACAACGACTGGACTGGAGTGGCGTGACAAGGAGGCTCTGTACACCCCTTGCACAAAACTTAAATAAAGAAAACAAAATATTTGAAAACCCAAAAACTATTTGCCTGACCGTGTTTTGTGTGTGAGTGAACGTAGGAGGGGAATGGGAACTATTTTCTGTTGCCTCCATCTAGGAAAACCCCCCTTCTCTGCCGATCGTTGCCGGACCGCGTGGAGGCCAAGAATTACGACGGAGTCTTGCACTCGCTTGTCGGATCCGAGGCTGTTGCCGGTCCCGGAGCGCGTTGTGGCCGTGGATTACGACGGAGCTAGGCTCGTTTGTCGGGTTCCGGAGCGTGCGGCTGAGAGAGATTTCGACGGAGTCTTGTACTCGATTGTCAAATCTAAATCCGCTGCAGGTTTCGGCCCATGGTCGGCATCTCTGGGTGACAGTGCCCACAAAACCCCCTTCCTTTTCTTTTGTTGCTGTTTCTGTCGATCGCTGCCGGACCGCGTGGTGGCCAAGGATTACGACGGAGCTAGCCTAAGAACTTCCTTACATGTCGCCCGAACAGAGACTTCAAGGATACGGGAAATTTTTAAATAATTTTTCCTCAAAAAAATATATAATTTTTTTTTTCTCTCAAGAAAAATAAATTTTTTTTGTTGGGGTATATGGCGTAAAGATCAATGAGATAGACACCCAGACCCTAAGATCAGACCAATTTTTTTACACACACACAGAATTTTCCTTCATATATAATTTTCCCTCTACGAAACCGCGTGGTGGCCCAGGATTACGACGGAGTCTTGCACTCGTTTGTCGGATCCGAGGATTACGACGGAGCTCGTTTGTCGGGTCCCGGAGCACGCTGAGAAAAAAATTTTTTTTTTTTCTGGGGAAACGGGAAAGAAAATATAAATTGCGAAAATTTGTGGTTGCGAAAAAAAATTTTTTTTCCCGAACGCGGTGGACACGTGGCCGGCGACTATCAGAGGAGCACACCGGGCTACCAGAAGGCAGTCAAGCTCCGGCCCTCCGGCGTGGAACATCGTCGCGAACAACAGAGTCCTGTGAACATTCGGCATCCTAGCCCGAATCCTAGCACCGTGCACAACCAAAGGACCCCGAGTCCTGTGAACATTCGGCCTCCTAGCCCGAATCCTAGCACCGCGCACAACAAGGACCCCCGACTCCTGTGAACATTTGGCATCTTGGCCCGAATCCTAGCATCGCGCAACCAAAGGACCCCGAGTCCTGTGAACATTCGGCATCCTAGCACCGTGCACAATCAAAGGACCCCGAGTCTTGTGAACATTCGGCATTCTAGCCCGAATCCTAGCACCGTGCCCAAAAAGGACCCCCGAGTCCTATAAATATTCGGTACCTTCGCCCCGAAATTTTTCCGCGTACACAATCAAACGGTACGATTTTTTTAATTTTTCCCCCCCTCCGCTCTCTGTCGCTCTGAAACCATGGGCGTAAGATAGATATCGTATCGCCGCAAGGAGGAACTCCAACTCCTCTTAGCCGAGTTTGGGTTACCCCAAGGGGGAACCGTCGAAGAACTGCGCAGTCGGCTAGCGACTTTCCTCACCCGGGAGGACCTAGAGCCGCAACTCCTGGACCGAGCCAGGGAATTGTCTAGTACGTTCCCACAGGCAGCCACACCCAGGGACAAATCCCCGACCCCTCTGGGAGGACAAGAACCCCGGGAACAGAAGCTAAGCATAGCAGTCGTCGACACCGGGAGTACCCCCCTAAGACTGGAAGTACCACCAGGCAACCGACCGGCAAGGAACACAAACGCGGACCCACCTGCACGCGAGGAAATATCCTCCGCCACCTTGGCAGAAAAACTGCGGAGCTGGGGCATTTTATTTGACGGACAGTCCGACCCGCTCACATTTGTCGAACGCCTGGAAGTACAAGCCGAAGCATACCGACTCAGGACCGCACGACTCCCCAGGGTAATCTCCGGATTGCTTACGGGAAAAGCGGAAAGTTGGTACCGCACATTCCAAATGCAGGACGTGTCGTGGGAAATTTTCAGGAAAGAATTTCTTGAATTCTTCCTCCCACCACAATACATCCAACGATTGGAAGACACGATCCGGACGAGATACCAGCAACCGGACGAGAGCTGCAAGGAATATGTAGTGGAGCTCCGACTCCTGATGCAGCGGGCAAAATTTACTCCGGCGCAGGAACTGGAGCGACTCTACCAGAACCTTCGACCGGAATACCAACTATTTGTGAGGCGCCAAGACTTTGAGGATCTGGCCACTCTGATCCAACGGGCCACGGCCTATGAGATCACACGCGACCGCGATCGAGCACTGCATACAAACTTTCTAGCAGCTATGCCACACCGACAACCCCGACGATTTCCAGCTCCCATACCATCCACAGGAAACGTGAGTCACCCCCTGGAACTTCCAGGCACCCCAGCGACAAATCGAATGATGGCACAGGTACCCGAACACCGCATCGATGTCCGGAACGCTTGTTCCCGCTGCGGGGAGACAGGACACTTCCGCCAAGAGTGCCCCAATCCCCAGGTCCTGTTCTGCTGGCAGTGTGGAAAAAGGGGAGTGCGGATCAACGAATGCTGTCGGGCCCGAAACCCGGGAAACGGGCCGAGTCCTCGCCCATCCGGGGAACCAGCGAGGACCACACACCAAGCACTTCAGAACTAACCCCACCTTTACGGTTCGAAGGGGGGCGCATCGTGGCGACGGTCAGCATCGAGGGGAAGATATTTCACGCCACCCTGGACACCGGGCCGTCAAGGAGCTTCATCAGCGCGAAAATAGCCGACGACATTGGGAGTACCAATAACCGCCGGAATGTGCGAACGAGGATTGCCCTGGCAGATGGATCCACCACCGACGTCACCCACGCCCTGACCACCACCGTAACCCTAGGACGGGATACGGCTAAGACCACACTGCTAGTGCTACCGTCCATCTTGGACGAAATCATCCTCGGAATCGACTTCCTCTGCGGGATCAAGACCACTATCCAGTGTGGGAAAGCCCAGTTGACTCTCTTCTACTACACTCCGCCGCTAACAAGCAGAAGCAAACTACCCATCGTCACCCCACGAGTAGTCGTCAGTCCAAGCGCCGTCGGACCAACACCATCACCACGCTGCACGGTACCACCCGTGGCAGCTCCTCGACGATCGGCGTCTCGAATACAAGTCAACGAGCCAACCGTAACCCCACGACGATCACCGGCACTTCTACAAGTGGAGACCCACCGTAACCCCGCGACCCCGACCCACGCCGTCACCAGGGAATAACTCTTTTTATTTAAAACTTTTGGCCGACGCCGCCGCAGCACGGAAAAACAACCCCATTCAAAAGTCACCAACGACTACCCACCCACCGGGACAAACCCAAGGGGTAACAGCAACGGTCATCACTGAAGGACCCGAGGAATCCAGGATCCAAGCCTTTCTGGAAGCGGAACTCGCTCCATTTGAGCATATGACCGGTACCTCGCACATAGCCGAACATAGGATTGTCATAAAAGACGACAAGCCCATCAAGCAGAGGTACTTTCCAACGGGACCTCGTTGGACGAACACTTCACCAGCCTACGGGAAGTACTCCGACGGCATAGGCAGGCCAACTTGAAGCTGAATAAAGCGAAGTGTAAGTTTTTCCAGCGCAGCATAACTTACCTAGGGCACGTCATCAGCGAAGACGGAATCCACACCGACCCAGACAAGATAGCCGCTGTAAGAGAACTCCAGCCACCTGCAGCCAGCCTGCAAGGAACTTCGACGATGCCTGGAGGGTAGCATCCTGGTACCGGCGATTTGTGGAGAACTTCGCCACAATCGTCCAACCAATGTCCGCCCTGCTCAGGAAGGGAAGGAAATGGACCTGGAGCGACCCTCAACAACAGGCATTCGAGGAGTTGAAAAGAAAACTCACCGAGGCACCAGTACTGGCCTGCCCGGACTTCAACCTCAAATTCCAACTACAAACCGACGCAAGCGACTTCGGCCTTGGAGCCGTCTTAACCCAGCAAGTCGATGGAACCGAACGAGTCATCGCCTATGCCAGCAGGAGGTTGCTTGCAGCAGAGGAAAATTACTCGGCTACGGAAAAAGAGTCCCTTGCTATAGTGTGGGCAATCAGGAAAATGAGGTGCGACCTCGAAGGATACCGATTTGACGTTATAACAGACCACCTCGCCCTGAAGTGGTTGAACTCAATCGATAACCCGACGGGCCGAATCGCACGATGGGCCCTCGAACACCAACAATTCCAGTTTGACATCTCATACCGACGGGGAAAACAGAACGTCGTAGCGGACGCCCTGTCCAGGCAACCGCTAGCAACGCTCCAGCAGGTGAATGAGACCGACGAACCGTGCAAGTGGATCACCGCGAAGATCAAGCAAATCGAAGCCAATCCGGAGAAGTTTCCAGACTACATCCAAGAGAACGGGCAACTCTACCGACACCTCGACAACGCGTTTAGGAAGGAAGACCGTGGAGCATGGAGACTTTGCGTACCCAACAGCCATCAGCGTCGGGTTCTGGAAGAATGTCATGACCACCCCACTGCAGGACACCTAGGGATCAGGAAAACGACCACTCGAGTCTGCCAACAATATTATTGGCCGGGTTTGTTTCGAGACATCGCTCGTTACGTCCGACAATGCCCAGCCTGTCAGCAATTTAAGGTGCGTCAACGCAAACAAGCAGGGAAGATGCTAACCAGGAAATCGGAGGGACCATTCTCAACCCTGTGCGCGGATTTCGTAGGGCCTCTGCCCAGGTCCCGCAAAGGACACACGATGTTACTGGTGTTTTTGGACCATTTCACCAAATGGGTGGAATTAATACCCTTACGCCGAGCTACCGCCACCAGTCTGGAATTAGCCTTCCGGGAGCGAATACTGGCTAGGCTCGGCGCCCCAAAAACTTTTATCTGCGACAATGGGACCCAGTTTACCAGTAGGGCCTTCAAAGTATTCTGCAAGAAAGCAGGAATAGAGGTCCAACATACTGCTCCATACTTCCCCCCAACAGAACCCTACAGAGCGAACCAACCGCACCATCAAAACGATGATCGCGCAGTACGCCACAGAGGACCAACGAACATGGGATCACCTGTTGCCGGAAATCACCCTGGCCATCAACACGAGTGTCTCCGACAGCACCGGATTCAGCCCAGCGTACCTAGTACAGGGTCGTGAGCCCCGATTACCCGGATGCTGGTTCAACGAAGTTACACTAGGGGCCAGCGAAGCGCCCAGAGACCCCCAGAGTAAGGCAGATCATCTCAAGAACATTTTTCAAACAGCCAAGGAAAACATGGAGAGAGCAGCCCAGGAACAAAGTCGCTATTACAACTTGCGCCGACGGGAATGGAGACCGAACATTGGGATGTGGGTTTGGGTCCGAACTCACCACCTGCCCAACGCCGCGGAGGCGTTCAATGCAAAACTAGCTCCAAAGTTCGAAGGTCCCTATAAGATCATAAAATTTCTGTCACCAAACATCGCCAGAGTCCAACTCCGAGGAACACGCAAGCGTCGCAACGCAAATCTAGCCGATTTGAAACCCTTTCATGGGGACCAGACCGCCGAGGACCCAGAAGAGGACGCCGAAGGGATCCACGAATCCACTCTAGAATCTCACCAACCCCGAGACACCTGTGCGCCACTGACGGGTGATCAAGGAAGGTAAAGGGACGAACCTACAGGGTTGCGATTAGCAATAATCGCTTCATCAACGTCTCGCTCCAGCACCCCGAAGGAAGGGGGGGTGTGAGGAACCGTAAAACGGCCCTCACAATTTATTTTGTATATTTTTGTAGAAATGTAGGATTTTTGTAGCCATGTTATATTATTATTAGTTTAGCTTTTTAATAGCCAGCAGCTGCACACATTTGAACCATCGAACGCCTGAGCGCAACCAACACGCTCTCGCTCTCTCCTACACACACTTCAAACATCAGCAGCTGCACACATTTGAACCATCGAACGCCTGAGCGCAACCAACACGCTCTCGCTCTCTCCTACACACACTTCAAACATCAGCAGCTGCACACATTTGAACCATCGAACGCCTGAGCGCAACCAACACGCTCTCGCTCTCTTCTTCACACACTTCGAACATCAGCGGCTGCACACATTTGAACCATCGAACGCCTGAGCGCAACCAACACACTCTCGCCCGACCCATGTTTTCGCGCAAAGGGAAAATAATTTCGCACGATCGAACCAAGTTGCAACCAACCCGTAAGCGTCTACTATACACTTTTCGAATATATTTTGTTTTGAAAAACAACGACTGGACTGGAGTGGCGTGACAAGGAGGCTCTGTACACCCCTTGCACAAAACTTAAATAAAGAAAACAAAATATTTGAAAACCCAAAAACTATTTTCCTGACCGTGTTTTGTGTGTGAGTGAACGTAGGAGGGGAATGGGAACTATTTTCTGTTGCCTCCATCTAGGAAACCCCCCTTCTCTGCCGATCGTTGCCGGACCGCGTGGAGGCCAAGAATTACGACGGAGTCTTGCACTGCTTGTCGGATCCGAGGCTGTTGCCGGTCCCGGAGCGCGTTGTGGCCGTGGATTACGACGGAGTTAGGCTCGTTTGTCGGGTCCAGGGTCAGTGCGGGTTCCGGAGCGTGCGGCTGAGAGAGATTTCGACGGAGTCTTGTACTCGATTGTCGGATCTAAATCCGCTGCAGGTTTCGGCCCATGGTCGGCATCTCTGGGTGACAGTGCCCACAAAACCCCCTTCCTTTTCTTTTGTTGCTGTTTCTGTCGATCGCTGCCGGACCGCGTGGTGGCCAAGGATTACGACGGAGGTAGCCTCGTTTGTCGGGTCCAAGGATCATTGCGGGTTCCGGGGCGCGTGGCGGGTAGAGATTACGACGGAGCTCTGCTCGATTGTCGGATCAAAACCCGCTGTGAGTTCCGGCCACGGAGTCTGAATAGGGTAATTTTTATCTCGCCCCTCCCTTGAGTCCTTGAACTTAAATAAATTATTGTAAGAGCCCTGAGCATAATATCCCAGCCTAAGAACTTCCTTACAAGGTGGACTCCTAGATATGCTACTTCAGTTGTTTGTGGCATAATAATGTTGTTCAGGGACAGTGGAGGACAAGTTTGCCTGTTTAGAAGAAAAAGTGACGTGTTTGCGTTTTTGTTCATTAACGTTTATGTGCCAGTCTGCCAGCCATTGTTCCGAAAGCACGAGGTGATCTAATAAGTGTTGGGTTGCTCTAAGAGGACATTTAGACCGACTTAGGATAGCAGTATCATCAGAAAAGGTTCAGGTTGTTGTAAGAGTGGCTGTAAAGTTGTTTTCCCTTGGGGTTGGTGAGACAAGATCACCAGTGGGTGTGCTTTGCATTGTAGTCACCAACTGCTATTAAGCGGTACATCAAAAAAGTTTACAAATTCTGATTCAGTATACAGAGGCTATGTTTAGGAGCCGGTTCGGGTTTCAAGGTGTACTGTTGTTGCTTGGATATAAGTCGTAGCAAATGATGACAACTCGTAATGCCTATTGCGATTCCTTATCAGAATTCCTGTACTTCCATGAGCCTTCCCATATAGCTAGTAAGATGAAAATAGTTTTTATTTGTTAAGTGAGTTGAGTCTCTGAAATGAGCATGGCGTCAATCAAAAAATTTTAATTATGTCCAAAGAGACAATAGCCTTAATAAAAAGCTAGGTAGAAATTACTAATATACTGATGGACTTAGAAAAATTTACAATTTTCAGTGGAGAGCAGGTAAAAGAATTTAGTTTGTTAATAGCATAAATAATAATAAAGTGCTCTTAAAAATTGGTGTAGTAGATCACGACTATTTTAGGAAAATCCATTATATAGCTATGATGAATATATGTCGAAATACTCCGGATAAACAGAATAGTGAAAATAAAATGGCTTGGGTTTCGAAGAGCAGCAAGGACTGGAGGTTTCATGTTCCAGGCAGAATCAAGATACTTCTTGTGCCGAGATGGATGTATTATACGGGCCGGGTCGAAAGGCTTCTAACTCAGAGCAGAGTTCAAAAACTGTCTGCAAATTTTCGAAATACATAAAACAACAAAAAAATTATTTAAAAGAAACATTGATAGCTATAGACAATGAAAAAATACAACTTTTCCAATCAGAATTCATTTGCTTAAAAGAACACGAAATGATTAATGTTATTGATATGTACATATGATGATGTTTTAAAAAATTGGAGTTTGACGTTTTAACTGTAACAAAAACTATGAAAGAAGAACATAAGGATAAATTGCCGAAAATGAGGGATATTACAAATCAAAAAAATGTATGATTTGTTAACACTTCCAAAAATTCAGGTATCCACAATCTTTGAGGACTTCAAAGATTGGGACATGTTTTATGAATTATTCACTGAAGTGATTCATTTAAGGGAGGATCTCAGTCTTACCGTAAAATTTAATTATCTTAAGATTTCACTTAAGGGAGAAGCGAGAAATGTAGTTTCTCACTTATTGTTAGGTTCAGGAGAGAATTATGTAACCGCTTGTATGGTATGAAAACAAAAGGAAAATATTTTCCGACCAGTTAAACCGTCTTCTTGACTTACAAAATTTAAGGCAGCTAAGAATGTTTATTGAATGAGTCAATTCACATGATCTAATTAAAGGCTCAACTATCCCGAAGAGGTTGATATTATCTTTGCAAAAATTATTATCAGAAATTTTAATAAAGAGGCTCTGCAGTTATATGATAGCCATGTTAAGAAAAACAAGAAAATTCAGTTATTATCGTCATGAACTCCATGGATTTTTTGAAGCAACAAATAAATTCAATAAGCTCAGTTCAGGAAGAAAAACCTGTTTAAAAATATTTAGTAACAATTTAAAAGTATTTGTCCCATTGGCAAGGTATGGGACTCACAAATTTAGGGCTTTGAATCAATCTGAAAGAATGGATAAAGTAAAAAAGGTATTTTTGTGTTTAAAATGCCTAACACACACCTATAATAAAAAATGCATTAGCGATACAACATGTTCTCTGTGCAAAAGAAATCACTATAGCTTGCTACATATTAATTATGTTAATAATCAAAAAAGTGAAAAGGTTAATACGTGCCTGACGTCAGAACAAGAGCTATTAGGTACAGCGCGTTTTCAAATAAAATCTTAGAATGGAGAAATTGAAACACTTAGAGCTTTGATTGACAATGGGTCACAAAGCACAATTATTTGAGAAGAATCTGCTCAAATTCTGAAATTACAAAAAAATCGATCTCGAACAGAAATTAGTGGGGTATCATCCACATGAAAGTCCATATCAAAGCACAAAGTAAATCTTCAAATTAAAAGTGAAGATTTTAAACAAATTTTAAAGGTTGAAGCCATTATATTATCAAAGTTAATGAAGGCTGTTCCAGTCAACACCGTTAATGTTGACAAGTCGAAATGGGAAAGGTATAATTTAGCTGACCCCGATTTTAATAAACCAGGCCGGATTGACATTATTATTGGGGCAGATTTATACGCTCAAATTCTGCAAACAGGAGTTGTTTGAAATCGATGGGCTCCTGGGCCAAATACTAATTTCGGGTGGATTGTCTCTGGATGTAAAAAATGCAAATAAAAGAGGCAATTGTTGCAACCACTATTGAATTAAAAGATATGGATCGATATTGGCAAGTGAAGTGTAAGGCATAGAGTAAGAATCTTTATAGAGGTTTCATTTGCTCTGCCCGCGCTCTCGAGTGACATTGCCAGTGATGCCATGTAGGGGAAAAACGGAAAAAAAGAGAGTTTTTCATTTGTTCGATCGAACTGGAATCCAGCCCCATGGTGAATACCTATTGCTGCACTCGTCGCTCTTATTCCTAAGGATTGGTGCGAAAACTCCTCATACTATTGCTTGTGCTTCGCACATGTTAGGGATGGTGAGAAACAGAAGTTAGAAGAAGTTTGATTCGAACATAGCTCTTAGCAGAGCTTTGGCAGAGGGCAGGGAAGAGCAAATGAAACCTCTATATAGTTTCTTACTCTATGTCTAAAGATAATCCAGGTGATTTAGCATCTAGGGAAATTAATACTAGCCAATTAACTAATTGTGATCTTTTAGAGGACACTTCTATGATAAATACGTTAATAATCCGATTTACAGTTTGTTGGAGAAGTATTCCTTTTTTTTTAAAATTTAATACGTATAGTTGCTTACACAATAAGATTTATTAACATAAAAAACAAACAATAAATCATATCCATATTTTTTCTTAGTGAGCGAGCTAAAACTAGCTGAAAAGGCTGTTATAAAAAAACAATAAGAACGAACAGATGTTCTTAGTTTAGAAATACAGGGCCTAAGTGAAAACAAAGAATTTAAGACTAATAACAGAATTTTGTCTTTCAATCCGTTTTTAGGCACGGATGGAATTCTTCGAGTGGCGGGGAATATTAGAAAACTCCGACAAATGCCACATATCAGAGTTGATAATCAGAAATGGTCATAAAGAATCAATTCATGGAGGCATAAACTTGATACGTAATTATATCCAAAGAAAGCATTGGATTTTCGGGTTCAGAAATTTATTAAAGATATATTTAAGAGGAATGCGTCAAGTACAGACAAAAGATAGCTCAATATAGAGTCACGATGACATACCCTTTCTTGAATAAAGGATGTATTGCTGTATTTGTTTGTTTGGCTACCAAAGCTATACATTTATAAATGGTCAGTGATTTAACTTCTGATGAATTTTTAGCAGCACTTAGAAGATCTATTACTAGACGAGGTAAATGTGCCAAAATATATTCTGATAACGGAACAAATTTTGTAGGAGCTTGAAGAAAGTTGGATCAAGATGTAGTTAAAGCAATCCAGGAAAATATTATGATTGCTGCGCAACTTGAAAAAGATAAAATTGATTAACATTTTATTCCCCCAGGAGGACCTCACTTCGGAGGTATCTGGGAAGCTGGAGTAAAATCCATGAAATACCATCTTAAAAGGGTTATCGGGGACAATAGATTAGCATACGAAGAAATGTCGATGCTTTATTCACTGCGGAAGATGGTATTGATCAACAAGAAGTTCTTACTCCAGGTCATTTTTTGATTGGTAGACCACCATAAGATTTAGTTGAGCCAATGACAGATGAAAAAATTGGAAAGCTAGATAGGTGAAAACTTATTCAAAAGAAAACAAGAAAGGAATGCTAACTTCGGGCGGAGCCGAAGTTGATATACCCTTGCAGAATGCTCTGTAAATTATATTCTCCAAAATTATTCATATAATGCATTCTTAATACTCATAAAAAATCCCAACTTCCTAACTTTAAAACAAGAGAGAACGCTATAGTCGGGTGCCCCGACTATCAGATACCCGTTACTCAGGTAAAGGGAGTGCAAGGGAGATGGAGATAGAAACTTTGATCACGCATAACTTTTTAACGAATGGTCCGATTTGAAAAATTACTTCTACATTTCGATAGGTATTGATAAACACAATAAAACTTTATTACTTTTCCGAAATATTTAAATTTTTAAAATCGTATATAAGCGATTGTGTGCGTTAAAGGGGGCGTGGCACCATTTTGAAACAAACTTGCGCTGCGTAGGAACTCCAAGAATCTGCATGCAAAATGCAAATCTTCTAGCTTTTATAGTTTCCGAGATCTCAGCGTTCATACGGACAGACAGACAGACAGACAGACTCTACGAGTAACGGGTATAAAAACACCAAAGTTATGGCATTTCCAATCGTTCAGTTATATGGCAGCTATAGGATATAGTCGGCCGATCCTTATGAAGTTTGGTAGGTCGGATTGATTGGCCAAAAATAAAACCCATAGAAAATCCCAACTTCCTTACTTAACAAACACCAAAGTAATAGCATTTCCGATCAATCAGTTATATGGCAGCTATAGGATATAGTCGGCCGATCCCGGCCGTTCCGACATATATACTTCGTGCAAAGGAAAGAAGCGTGTGTGCAAAGTTTCAACTCGATAGCTTTAAAACTGAGAGACTAGTTTGCGTAGAAACAGACAGACGGACAGACGGACATGGCTATATCAACTCAGGAGGTGATCCTGATCAAGAATATATATACTTTATGGGGTCGGAGATGTCTCCTTCACTGCGTTGCACACTTTTGACCAAAATTATAATACCCTCTGCAAGGGTATAAAAAGAGGTTTCTGTGGGAAGTGGAAAGAGGAGTGTTTGTATACTCTTTAGCAGAGGCACAAATGGAAGAAGGAACAAATCTTAATCTAGAAGAAGAACAAATAGTCTTGTTAAAAAATGAAAATTGTTATGCAGCCAGATGGTCACTGGGAAAGGTGGAAAAAGTCTATAATGGCAAAGATGAAAAGGTCAGAGGGGTAGAGGTAAAATTCCACGATGGATTTATCACTAGACCCTTAAGTAAAATTTGTCCCTTAGACGAAATTAAATCATTCGACAAAACTGAATCTGATCATAAAGAAATTCAAAAAAAAACGCAGACAAGAAATGTATCTAGTATATCAAAACTCGGATTTATAATGGCCATGTTGTTGTTTATATTAAATTGTGAATTTTCATGTGGGAACATTACTTCTCCCCGTTATCGTTGTCGGACGTGTATTTATACCCGTGTAAACTACATCGATTAAAGCCGATTTTGGACATCTTGACTAGTTTTTGGTGATCTTTATCATAAGGAAAAGTTTGGATAATTATAATATTATCAGAAAACGTTTTGCGTGTTTGCTTTATTGCTCTACTCTATTCTTGAGTTAACGGACACTTCTACACTTTGTTGTTGTTGGTGCATTTGCATATTATGGCTTTCATACGGCAAACCGATCTGTAGTACCAGTCCTTATTGGCGAATTTGAAAAGGCTGAAGGCTTAAAGGACGTTTGGCTACCAGGAAGGCCTCTAATGATGTTGCTGACGACTGCCTATTCTAGACCGCCCGATCGAGTCGCACCTATCGGGCGTTGCACAAAAAAAGATAATTTTTGTCTCCCGCCTTAATCCTGGTGCTTCTGAAGATGACGTCAAAAACTACCTGAGCAGCAAACTGAATGTTTCTCGAGCCCAACTAACCGTCTTGAAGTTCAACTTTAAGCAGAGACGTAAAATATCTTCGTTTAAAATTGGACTTCCTGAGGAACATCTTGATAAGGCCATCGACGTTTCTATATGGCCTCAACTTGTTATTGTTCACAAGTACGTAAACATGCTTAATCCTCGCTCCACGGACCTCAGATTCCTTCAAATAACGTTCCAAAAAACTAAACAATTCTTTTTCCCTACACTATCACAATGTTCGCAGATTATTTGGCAAACTGCACGTCAGCAGTGTCTCCTTCAATGCCAATGTGATTGCTTTTACCGAAACGTGTCTTAATTCCTCTGTGTCTGACTGCGAAATATTTGCTGGAAATTATGTTGTATATAGATGTTACCGTCTTGGCGGTGGTGTTCTTATTGCCGTCAAGTCTGAGCTTGTCTCTTAACGTATTTCGATAACTGGCACGGACAGCACACTAGAGTTTGTTGCAGTTCGGATTAAGCTTCACGATTATTTCGTTTTTATATCATGATCGTATATTCCCCCTCGTTTTGATATTAGCCTTTACCTTCACCATTTAGCCCTCTCCAATCCTGAAGACGCTTACCATCCTACACTTGAGGTTACTTCAGAAGCATCAGCTCCATTACTGTCATGTCCCAAAATCGAACCAGCTTCTTTTCGCTGTTTTCGGAGAGCTAAATTCGCAGAAATGAATAGGCATTAATCGGAACTAGATTGGTCGTTTATGGAATCAAACGATGATCCCTTACATATTGTACGACAGTTTTATGCTATATTCTATTCAGCTTTCGATACGTTCGTTCCCTCATTTCCTCTGCAAAAAAAGAAATAAAATAAAAAATGTGCCGATGCTTTGTGCAAACCATTCTAAACCTTTTCAGATATCCCTTCCACATTCGTATTTCCCTGAAGTTGGGAAAGAATCTTTTATCATTCCACTTAAAAGAAAGGAAAGCAAATCAGACATTAAAAACTAAGCTCAGTAATGTCCCCAACTCAGCATGGCTTTATGAAACGACTACAAATCTTCTTGAATTTACTTCAGTCATAAGAAGCGCTTTTTAAAAATAATAATCAAAGTGAACTTAATTTTACGTTCAGTAAGGCTTTCAAATCCGTAAACCATCAGTTATTATTGAAAAAACGAATACCATTAGGATTCCCGATCACGTTGACTAAGTGGATTTCAACAACCGGTCGAAACCGAACTCAGAGAGTAGCTTTTAAAAGCACAATCGTGAACCTTGTTCACGTGACCTGTGGTATTCGGCAAGGGAGCCACCTAGGACCCCTACTGTTTGGAATTTTCATAAATGACTTGCCTCAAGTTGATCTGAACAATCTGCATTCTTGGTGCATCCAGAATTTGCTGTTTTTAAACAACTCTAAATGTCTTTATGTCCTTTTATCAGAAGAGGCTTCTCCGCACTACGTATTCTATTGGGTAGAATGATCTTGAACGCATAAATTCCGTAACAGACCTTTGATTGTTATTCAACCACAACTTAAACTTCTCTGATCACATTGGCATTATAGTTAGTAAAACAAAAGGGGTTTTTGCCTTTGTTAAATGTTGGTCTATCGGATTTGAGGACCCCTATACCATGAAACACTTATACATTTCTTTGGTTCGCCCAATTCTTGAATACTGCTCGTGTGATTGGTCATCGCAAAATACCAATTATCAGGACCTTATCGAATCCGTACATAAATAGTTCTTTTTTTTTGTTTTCGTGGTATAAACCGAGAAACACATCGTCACCTACCATCTTACGTGGATAGAATGCGTTTACAGAACCTGTCGTCGGACCTGCCATGGTGTCATGTTCCTTCACAAATTAGTTACTGGACTTGTAAACTCAAGCTATCTACTGGGTCAAATACGGTTCTCCATCCCTGTAAGGTCTATTCGTCACCTTCGACCTATTGCCCTCGATATTTGTATGACGTATTTTTGGGTACATGATCCATTTAGCGTTTTATGTTACGATATATAACGAAATTTATTTTTTGATTTTTTCAGAATGCTCTGTTAATTTAATTGTAACAATCATCCTAACTCGCCCTGCCCTTGCCCCCTCCCACTTTATGGGTGAGTTAGCTAGTTTTGTATGCAATTTTTTGGTGTCCAAAACTTTGGAACGCTCTTCTGAAAAGTTGCAATTTCAAAGTCGGTGAACACGATCCTGCGAAATCTACTAAACGAATCGTTTTGAAATTTTGCACACAATTTCTGTGCCTAAATCCGCAGGTACTGACGACGAATTTTTTTTTTAACTTATTATTTTCATTTTATAATATCAAATATATCGAATTTTTACCCTAAAATCACGTTTTTTACTTTAAAGTGCAACCAAAAATCCAAAAATTGAACAAAAAAAACTCAACGTAGTTACCTCTAGAACATATTAACTAATAAACTATTTTTTTTTGTTTTTTCTGATGATCCAGTAACGAGGTTCTGCTGTTCACCGCAAAACCTTTTTTCTTGGAGGCGCCTACGGAGCTTTGCTGTGAACGGCTCATTTATTTATTATACCCGTTACTCGAAGAGTAAAGGGTATATTGTATTCGTGCAAAGTATGTAACAGCTAGAAGGAAGCGTTTCCGACCCTATAAAGTATATATATTCTTGATCAGGGTCACTAGCCGAGTCGGATATAGCCATGTCCGTCTGTCCGTCTGTCTGTCCGTCTGTCTGTCCGTCTGTCTGTCCGTAATGAACGCTGAGATCTCGGAAACTATAAAAGCAAAAAGGTCCCACGCCCCCTTTAACGCCCACAATCGCTTAAATACGATTTTAAAAATTTAAATATTTCGGAAAAGTAAAAATGCAGTTTTATTGTGTTTATCAATACCTATCGAAATGTATATATATAGCGTTCTCTCTTGTTTTTTATTAAAATTTGTGAAAACGTAGTTTAAATGTTGTACTTTAATATGGTTATAAAATAATTGATCTGACATTAACCGTATCGCGGTAAAAAATTCTTGAAAATAGGCCTTTTTTTTCCCGAAATAACCGTACCCCCCTTAAGACGATTCTATAGCGAACATTTTAAAAAGAACGACTAATGAGGTCAATATTAATTTTAAGGGAATGCAAAACGCGAATTAAGAAATTGACGTCTACACTACAAAAATAATACTATGTGTACAAGGAGTCTATCAAATTCCTTATGATAACCAAACATATTAAATTAATGCGAAAAAATACAATCTGGAATCATAAGCTTACTAATAGACATTAATCATGGTCGACTTAATACTAACATTTTAAAACCCAGTCAGTCAAAAAGTGAAATTTAAACAAGAGAGAACGCTATAGTCGAGTGCCTTGACTATTAGATACCCGTTACTCAGCTAAAACAACTTAATATAAATATGCGCTATTGTATTGCGCCATCTACCCCAAGACATTGGTACCACAGGCCATGAAAGGCGGAAATGTAGGCGCTAGCCAGGCTTAAGCGTTTAATATGTTTTTGGGCGTTAGAGTGGGCGTGGCAAACTTTATTAGGCCAATCGATAGGTATTGACGAAACAAATACATATCAATTAAAATTTTCATAATAGCGTCAAAACTGTGGCCACAGCTTGTGGCTTGTGGGCGTCAGAGGGGGCGTGGCACCATTTTTAAACAAACTTGCGCTCCGTAGGAACTCCTAAAATCTACATGCAAAATGCCAATCTTCTAGCTTTTATAGTTTCCGAGATCTCAGCGTTCATACGAACAGACAGACAGACGGGACATGGCTAGATCGACTCGGTTAGTGATCCTGAACAAGAATATATATACTTTATAGGGTCGGAAACGCTTCCTTCTACCTGTTACATACATACACGAATACAATATACCCTTTTACTCTACGAGTAACGGGTATAAAAATAAGTGACAGTTTATCAGAAAATTACGTTTTTCCAGGGAAAAGAACTGGCACAAACTTAAAGAAGTTTGTACTCTACTAACAGCTAGTGGCTTATTTGTTGATAAAAGGCTTGTAATAAATGCAAAGATACCTTTGTTTTGGTCGACATGCATCATCATTATTTAGAGTATTTCCAATACCTGTTAGAATTGAAGAGCGCATGGTAATGGTACACGTCGATGTTCAATATTTAGTTTATAACTTCGAGATAGATGCATATCACCTTATGAAAGAATCTACCCTCAATAAATGCCAAAGGTGGCAATCTAATGAGTTTGTGAAGGAAGTTGTCCTTGGAGTAGTGCTAGCGATGGCAGCTGTGAATTGAAGCCTCTTAAACCAAATAAAGCATCAAATTGCATATTCAAATCAATTGTCGAGAGCAAATCGTATTGGATAGAGTTAGAAAGAACAAGAAAGGAAAGCTAACTTCGGGCGGAGCCGAAGTTGATATACCCTTGCAGAATATTCTGTAAATTACATTCTCCAAAATTATTCTTATGATGTATTCTTAATACTCATAAAAAATCCCAACTTCCTAACTTTAAAAACACCAAAGTAATGGCATTTCCAATCGTTCAGTTATATACCCGCCCCAACATTTGGTCCTTCGAGCCGGATTTATTTTCGTCGTTCTCGGCAAGCTATGTAATTCCAAAGTTTTTTCCAAGTAGCAATATATATATATTACCAGTTATCCATTTTAAAATGGTGCCTAATTCGTTAATGCTTCTTTTATTTCTTGATGGAGTTAATTGTGATAAAGTTAAGTCGATGGTTTTTAGGTTGTAAGTCAACTCCCAATGGAACTGATCATTTCTGAATTCTTCTAAGCTTTCTGATTCTTCCTTAATAATTTCTTTGTAAAAGCTTATATTAGTGATATGAAAAAGTTTCTGCGTATGAATCATAGTCAGGATGTCCTTGTTGTCTTTGTAGATGAAAAAGTCGTGGTTTGAATAGTCGATTATCTCAGAATTAGTTGTTGCGAGTATCAAAACTATATATATTATGGTATTCATTATCTGTAAGTTAAAAATATTTTAATATTTAATATTATCTTAATGGATAATTCTATTTCTATTATTTATTATTACTTTATTAGCTTTGTTTTCTTTAACTACCTGTTTTTTGTATCTTGGTTTTAATTTATTTCGTTCCCCGTACTTTTTTTATATATTACTTGTCCTACATGATATTCTTTTGCTTTTTTGTTTTGGTTATGTGATTTAAGCATTTTTAATTGCGCTACCTTAAGTATTTCAGGGACTTTTTCATGTTTTATTTTATTGTATAGAATGTCAATTGGTTTTTTCATTTGTTACAGAATTAATGCTTTGGTTATACCTTTGGGCAGATCTAATAATTATTTCTGAGTGGTCAGTAAGATTAAATTCGTCTTTAATACATCTCGAAATTTCTGTCAGTGTGAAATGTGCTCTTTTCGATTTGTCCGTTCGAAGAACTATGTCTAGGGTCAGCGTAATGTATTGTAAGTCCGCATCTATTTATAAATGCTCTAAATTGTGCCGAAGTGAAACTTGGCTCGTTGTCCGTCATAAGTGTTTTGGCCAGTGGGTCTTGTTGTAAAATTTCTAAGACCTTGTTTTCAATATTTGATTTATTCTCAATTTCTTTTACTACTAAAAATTTGGAGTATGCGTCAATGCAAGTTAAAAATATTTTTTTAACAGCGTAAAAAATGTAGATTTTCTCCCTCCTTTGATGGTATAGGGGCTTCCCCAATCGGAATTTCTGCAGGGTGTCTACAGTATTTGTTTTTCGTTGCAAATTGTACAATAAAATCGGCCAGTAGTAAAGTCTCGTTATTTGTTTATAGTTTTCGTCCAGTCCTCTATGGGCACGACAATGAATTTCCTCAATAATGATTGCTTTATCTTCATCTTTTTCTATGTCTAGAACGAATGTTCTTGTAAATAAAAACTTATTTATAAAATTTTCCCTAAGAGGTTTTTGAATATACTTAAAGGTCTTCAAGGGTACAGTAATGTTTGGTTGAATATATTCTCTAAGAATTGATACTAAAATCTCGGGTGTATCGTACTGGATTATATGTCTGGTATTGTCGAATATTTTCAATGACTCATGAATGGTGACCCTGCCCGTTGTAATTAGTAGTTGAATTTTAAACTGATTCAAAGATTTGTTTGTTTCCTCGATAATATTCTCGCAACTGCTTTCTGCCGAGTGGATGGTATTTTGTTCTGAATCTGTTGATTCTGAATTGTCTAAACTTGGATTTTCATCTGAGAGGTGGTTAATTTGGATCCTTGACAATGCATCAGCGACTACATTAGTAGTTCCTGGTTTGTAAATAATTTTTGCACAGTAACTTTCAATAAATGAGTACCCATCGCTTCATTCTATGTTAGGGTTTTTGTCTGAGACCGTGAAGGATAATGACTGGTGGTCAGTATGGATTTCTATTCCAACCACGCCGTAGAGATAATTTCGAAGGTTTTTTAATGCCCAGACTATGGCTAATAATTCCTTCTTGTTTGTTGCGTAAACTTGCTCTGTTTTCGATAACGTTTTTTGAAATAAAAGTTATTGGTTTGCCTTCCTGTGAAAGGACTGCGCCAATAGCAAAATCTGAAGCGTCTGTAGTCAATGTGAATTTCTTGTTATAATCTGGTTGAGTTAATTCTATTTGAGCTACTAGATTTTGTTTTAGCTCGTTAAAAGCTTTTACAGCAGGTTCATCCAGCTGTATGAAAGTTTTTTAGACATTGTTTTGGATATTTTACCATTTTCCCCCTTCTAAATATTTGGTAAGAGGTTTCGCTATTAGTGCGTAGTTCTTTACAAACTTTCTATAATAACCTATTAATCCAAGGAAGCTTCTGAGTTCTTTAATATTTTTGGGTTGCGGATATTTAAGTATTATTGAAATTTTTTGGGGTCTGTTTAATGATATTGTAGGATACTACGTACCCTAAGAAACTGGTTTCTTTCATGAAGAATTTGGATTTTTTCTAGAGAAACTTTCATGTTTGCTTTGAATAAAATATTTATTATTTTCAGCAAGTCTTGGTAATGCTGTTGAATTGAGTCGGAGAATATAATTATATCGTCCATATAGACGTGACAAATTTTCCCGACTTGTTCCCTTAAAATGTCGTCCATAGCTCCCTGAAAAATTCGAGGAGCGTTCGTTATCGGATATTTATCTGGAACGGTATTCTCGTTAAGTTTTTTATAGTCAATTACTAATCTTAACTTAGGGCTTCCGTCTTCATTTTGTCCCTTTTTCGGGACCACTAAGACGGGTGAGTTTTATGGTCTTCTACTTGGCCTTATTATTTGTTCCGACAGCATTCGGATTATTTCCCTATTAACAAAATCTGAGACAGACAGAGCGTAGGGATACTGTTTGCTGTAAACTGGTCTGTCCGTTCGAAATGGAATTTGGATATCGATCGTAGAATGTTTTGTTTCGATTTGATTTATTATATTTTCTTTCATTCTTTCCACTTGGTTTGAAAATTCCAACTGGATATTATTTAATTTACTATTGACGGATCATTCAACGTCGGAACGCTCGGTTTTCGAGCTGCAATTACTTTTTTCAACGTAGAGTGAATCGGTTTTATTTAATGCTAATTCATTGAAGTATTTTTATACCCTTGCAGAGGGTTTTGTAATTTTGGTCAAAAGAGTGCAACGCAGTGAAGGAGACATCTCCGACCCTATAAGTATATATATTCTTGATCAGGATCACCTCCTGAGTTGATATAGCCATGTCCGTCTGTCCGTCTGTCTGTCCGTCTGTCCGTCTGTCTGTTTCTACGCAAACTAGTCTCTCAATTTTAAAGATATCGAACTGAAACTTTGCACACACCCTTCTTTCCTTTGCACGCAGTATATATGTCGGAACGGCCGGGATCGGCCGACTATATCCTATAGCTGCCATATAACTGATTGATCGGAAATGCCATAACTTTGATGTTTGTAAAGTTAGGAAGCTGGGATTTTCTATGGGTTTTATATTTGGTTAGTCAATCCAAATTTCATAAGGATCGGCCGACTATATCCTATAGCTGCCATATAACTGATTTATCGGAAATGCCACAAATGTTTTTTAAGTTAGGAAGTTGGGATTTTCTATGGGTTTTATTTTTGGCCAATCAATCCGACCTATTAAATTTCAAAAGGATCGGCCGACTGAACGATTGGAAATGCCATAACTTTGGTGTTTTTAAAGTTAGGAAGTTTGGACTTTTTATGAGTATTAAGAATGCATCATATGAATAATTTTGGAGAATATAATGTACATAATATTCTGCAAGGGTATATCAACTTCGGCTCCGCCCGAAGTTAGCTTTCCTTTCTTGTTTTATAATGAATTCACTTAGGGGAAGATTCATTTTTTCCTCGGTGGGGGATGCTTTATTTCCGCTCACTTTATTATGAAAAACTAATTTTTCTTCCTTTCCGTGATATTTAATGACGCCTATATTTGTGTCGATTATGGCACCTATTTTTTTGAGTAGGTTAAATCCTACTAACAAATCTGCGTCTAACCCTTCAATTTCGTAAAATATTTGTTTTGTATTAAAAATAGTTATTACGTGGTAATGTTATATTATTGAGTATCCATTTACAGTGGAGACTCTTTTGTATATGGGGAGTTCACTTTTGTTTGAATAGGTTCCCTTTTTTATATAGCAGGATGTTGCTCCTGTGTCAATCAATATTTTTAATTTTTGCTTTGATTGCCTATCTATCCTCGTCAAGTAGGGTAACCCTACTTTGTTCCTGGTCTAAAAATGATTCTCTTCGATGTTGTTAATTCGCATGGTTTTATTTTGGGGCTGATTTATAGTGTTAGTTGGTTCGCGTTTTAGTGGTGGATGTGTTTGTTTTGGCTCGTTACTATTTTGTTGGTAATAGTTCGGACGGCTTGAATACGGTCGGTTGTAGTTTTTGTTGGAATTACAATAATTGTAATTCCCCTGTCTTTCATTATGTCCCTGCCAATTTTTAAAGGGTTTAATTTGATTTGATGGACCAACTTCCATTGGTTCTATGTTACGTTCTACTGCTTGTTTTTGGTGAAAATTGTTTTGATCATAATTTCTATTTTGATACCAATTATTTCCCGTTTTAGGGTTGAAATTTTGCTTGGGCTGCACCTGGTTGAATCTTAGATAATTGTTTCCCTGTTTCTTGGTCTCATGCTGAAATCCATAGTATTTATTTGCGAACTGAGCTCGGAAGTTGTTCGACTCTAGTTCTTGTACCTTCGCTAAAGCGTTCGGTAAGTCTGGTGGGTTTAGAGAGAATAGAGTTTCGGAGATTGAACCATTCAGTCCAGAAATGAAAACTCTTAAGGCGTTGCCTCTTATTGTTCTTGTAGTCTCCCTGGTAATTTCGCTTTCTTTTCCATAGGTCATTATGGTTTTGTTGATAAGCATTGTCATTTTCTTGTTTACCTCGCTATTAAAGTCCCTAATTGTCATTTATACCCTGTCTCAAAATACTTAATTCTGACTCGAGAACGTGGATTGGTCTTCTATCATTGTAGATAAAATCCAGTCTCGAAAGTATGGCCTTGAAATTTAATACGGTACCATGGTTAGTTAAGGCGTCGTGCGCCGCTCCCATGATTTTGTTCTGTATAATGAGCCCTCATTAAATACTGTTCACTATTAATTTTGTATAGGCTCATAGATGTTTCTGCGGTCTCCCTCCATCCGACATACTGGGATTGTTCTCCATAAAATTTTGGCACAGCTTTTACCACTTCTAGGGTTGTATCGCATCTAACTGTGGGGTCAATTATTTGAAGCTTATAGTCTTCCACTACATTTGCATTCGAGTTTAACTTATTACTAAGCTCATTCATTTTTTCATTTAAACCTGTCAACTGTAAATTTACCACTCGGTTTATTAATTCCATTGTTAGATTTGATCCCAGACCACTGCTGGTAAGATTTTGACCTGTCCCACCGGTTTGCCATATTCAAATTTAAATTTCCAAAGTTTTTTAATAAATTTTCCAGATTGTTTTTCGATTCACAGAGGTTCAATAAGTATTTAAGATTATCAACTATCGGCTAACTTTATATGATATAGTTATATATGTAAAAAAAAATAATTAATTTTCAATTCCTCACGATTTGCTGCTTCCTGTTGATCGTCGTCAGAATTTGATCCGTTGGTCGTGGTTGATTGTTGTTTTCCTCCTGAGGTAAAAAAATTAAAACTTTTCCAGTGTAGCTTTGTGGCGAGGGATTGCCCTTCAGCCCTTCCTTCCTGTCAGTGAATAGATTTTTTTAGTGTAGCTTTGTGGCGAGGGAATGCCCTCAGCCCTTCCTTCCTTCTTTTGGGGTTTTTTTGAGTGTTGGTTTATTTATTTTTATATATATTTTTTAATTTATTTGTTTTATAACTTGTGTTTTTCCCTTTTTTTGAGTTCTTTATTTTATTTATTGTGTTCTTGCTTTTTAGTGAATTTAAATTTCGGTACACCTTTTTATCAACTTTTATTTTTTTTAAATGGATTATTTTTTATTTATTATTTTCCACTTAAATGTTTTAACGATCACAATCACTTTGGGTTTGTGTCGGTTGCGGACGGTTTGATTTTTCCACAAAATATTCGAGTTGTTTGACCGCGCGAGTTCCGTTTTTTGTATTTTTAATTTGTTTTCATTAAAAAAAAAGGAACTTTTGAAGACGCGGCCCCACGTTGGGCGCCAATTAAATTTCTTAGTTGATAATTTTTTATAAAAAAATTAATTTTTTATTTTTATTTGGATGTTCACCTTTTAATTTCTTAAATTCACTTTCACAGGTCACTTATCATATAATTAGATTTAAACTTTAATTTTCGCGACGGATCGAGTCGTCTCCAAAAAGAACTGCCCTTCGTTTGATAAAATATTAATCATGAAACCTCGGCTTAAGAGAATCTTGCTCAGAAGAGATTAAAAGAGATTAGGCAAAGTTAAGAGAGTAGGACAATTGGCTGATGAAATAATTGAGAAGTAATTGAAACTCAATAAATTGATTATTTGACAAAAATTTGGTTAGCAACTGGCTCGGACTAGATCGGACCCTAAGTGGAAAATTTGGAAGCTTTGTTTATGACTGGGGTCATTTGTTTACAGTAGGCCGGATGTGGTTCTCACAGGGCTCGGTTTAAGTGAGGGGAGATTCTGTTAACGAAGCTAGAATTTCCAGCGGTTGCTAAGATTGGAAAGGGTCATTTGCTTATAATAGCCCGAATGTGGCCGGTTTGAGTGAGGGGAGATTTTGCTAGCGAAGCTTAGATTTTTCAGCGGTTGCTACGATTGGAAATTTGTTTATGAAACTCATAAGCTATGAATATTCATGGGTTTGATAACATACACATATACACACAGAATCCATACACCGTGTGAAGACCAATTTTTCCACATTCCAAAATCCAGTTGTACCAGCATTATTATACCCGTTACTCGTAGAGTAAAAGGGTATATTGTATTCGTGCAAAAGTATGTAACAGGTAGAAGGAAGCGTTTCCAACCCTATAAAGTATATATATTCTTGTTCAGGATCACTAGCCGAGTCGATCTAGCCATGTCCGTCTGTCCGTCTGTCTGTCCGTCCGTATGAACGCTGAGATCTCGGAAACTATAAAAGCTAGAAGATTGGCATTTTGCATGTAGATTTTAGGAGTTCCTACACAGCGCAAGTTTGTTTCAAAATGGTGCCACGCCCCCTCTGACGCCCACAAGCCACAAGCTGTGGCCACAGTTTTGATGCTATTATGAAAATTTTAATTGATATGTATTTGTTTCGTCAATACCTATCGATTGGCCTAATAAAAGTTTTCCACGCCCACTCTAACGCCCAAAAACTCATTAAACGCTTAAGCCTGGCTAGCGCCTACATTTCCGCCTTTCATGGTCCGGGTAGATGGCGCAATACAATAGCGCCATCTAACGGATGACTTTGGAACAGCTGGCCAAGGTGCTCAACAGAGTCAACGTTAATTCTCGATAAGGATTTCTATTAAAGGAAATTGCGATGGTTTTCATTTCTCAATACCGAACTATATCCCAAGAACTATGCAAATCAAATCAAGTTAGCCAAATTGGAGGTCTGAGTCAAACAATGGCGTATGTGTGTATGCTCTTGCCGGACAAAAGCTGCCTGCGCTAAAGCAGCGCTGGTGCTGATGCTCGTGCTGTAAAGCTGCCAGCGCCTAATTCAAATTGATAATTTGAACATTTTGTCCTTTTTTTCCTGTTGTCACTCTCATTCACATTATGTTAATGCAAAATCTAAAGTTGTTTAGCTGAGTAACGGGTATCTAATAGTCGAGGCACTCGACTATAGCGTTCTCTCTTGTTTTTAAACTAAAACACACAAACCAATAACAAACCCGGCTTACGAACACTGCTACTTGGCATACTTGTCGGACCGGCGAATCTAAGGGTGGCGGCACCGCTTTTTTTTGGGTTCTTGATCTCCGCGGTATCCCGAAAAAAAACCACAACCCAATAATTATCTAGCTGATATTTCAGTAGTTTTTTTAATTATTGGGCGTTTGTTTTTTACTTATTTACATTGCATATTGGTGTGTGTGCCGTCACACAGGGTGTTCGGGGCATTCCGTACTGCAACGCATCGCATAATAGGCCGTTCAAATAAATAAATAAAAGAAATTTCATACAAAAATAAAGTAAATCATCCAACACCGATCCGATTCCACGCGTTCCGCATCCATTCCTTCGGGTGCAGTCATATATTCTCCAAGAAATACACCCATTTCACATTCCATCCAAAATATATATCGTACCCACTTACATATTTGTGTTATATTGATCCGTGGTATGGTTCTCTGACCAGCTTCCAAATCGTTAAGCCGAGACGCATTAAACAGCGACAGCTTCCACGTCCCTATTCTTGTCCCGTCAGTGTAAGTTCAGGCTCCTACTCGAGCCTACTATGCCGATTGGTGAAAGTGAGGAATCTTAAGCTCAGTTAACCGTCCCACCAGTCAGAACACCCAGCCGGGCCAGAGCTAAAAGCGAGTCGTCACTACCCACCAAAAAGGCAAGACCTAGTAAAAGCTTAACTACATCCATTAGGATCAGCCGTACTTCCAGGACAACAAGCGAAAAGTCCTTAGCCCCTTCAAAACCCGTGAGAACAACTGCGTCACAGTCAGTTTTGTCCCTACAAGTCACGAGATCAACTGCGAAAATGGCTGACGCTGAAGCTAAAGCTGCCTTGACAAAGTTTGTGGCTGTGACCGATAGGGTTAGTCAGTTCGAAGCCAGGGTCAATACCCCAACAGACCCACCTCCGTCTGTTCACACTAACAAGGTCAGACTTCAGCAGATACAAGCTCTTTGGGACAAGGTAGAGAAAGAGTACGAGACGTGCTCTGAGGTTCTTTCCTTAGTAAATAGTACAGACACGATGGAAGTCATGCAAGCCAAGTATGACTACTGCTACTCTGTTTTTGAAAGATGCGCTGCAACACTAAACGAAACGATTGAAAGAGCTAGCGTTCAACCGATTCATGAACCACCCACACCGGTGCCTCTGCCTAGTGGATGCCGCGTCCCTCCAACAGACTGTGAAATTTTCAGTGGCGACTATGTTCATTGGCCGACGATTCGAGACCTTTTTTCCGCCATCTATGTCCGAGGCCTTCAGGCGTTGAAAAGTTGTTCCACCTCAACTCGAAAACGAGTGGAGAAGCAAAGTCTATTGTGGCATTATCACCATTGACTAACGAAGGTTTTGCGTCCGCATGGGGAAATCTGCAAACTCGTTTCGAAACCAAGCGACTGCTCGTCAACAGCCAGCTAAAGATCCTGTTTAATCTCCCCACTGTTTCCCAAGAGTGTGGCAATTCCCTTAAGCACCTGGAAGGCACTGTCAAAGGTTGTTTGACAGCCCTGAAAATAGCAAAAGTAGACATAACAAACTGGGACTTGTAACGACCCTTGTTTGGGAGGCGGTATAGCTCGCCGTGGTCAGGGTTCGTGACAGATATTTATATTTATTCCTCTATAGATCGGTTTACCTTCCTTTCCCCAATAATGACACAGATGGGTAAAACTAGAGACGTGTATTTCAAAGTAATCGTATAATCGTGTAGTTGTGTGTAGATGCGTCGGGATTGCTTGTTCTGTCGATTCGGCGCTTCGGAAGAGCCGAGTGATGAACTGCTTGCTGTCGTGATCCGGTGTGCGAGCTTCGGCGCTGCGAAAGGGCCGAGTGATGAACTGCTTGCTGCGAGTGTCGGCGCTGTGGATGGGCCGAGTGATGAACTGCTTGATGTGAGCGTCGGCGCTGTGAATGGGCCGAGTGATGAACTGCTTGCTGCGAGTGTCGGCGCTGCGGATGGGCCGAGTGATGAACTGCTTGCTGTCAGTGTCGGCGCTGCGAATTTGCCGATTGATGAACTGCTTGCTCCGAGTGTCGGCGCTGCGGATGGGCCGAAGTGTTCTGGGTCGTTGGGAGAGATCTACTTGGTTTCTAGTGGGATTTGGGAATGTAGGGCATCGTTAATTTCGGTCTGCCGGGCAACGCTAGGTTCGAACTGCCGTTTCTACATCCGTTTTGTTTCCGGGTCGGGAGCCGGAAACGTGACTTCTGGGGGAACTCCCTGAGGTGGGCCTGTATTACGAAACCCGGGCCGCCTCAGTGATCACGACTGGGTCTGGGCTGATTTCTAGGAAACCACACCGGGACGCCAGTGATCCTGTCCAGGTCGTAGAACCGATTTATAAACCGCGTTCTTACGGATCCACTACTACTACCAAGACTATCTACCAGAACACTTACCTTGTTGCTGATGTTTCCTCGAAGATCGTCGGAACGCAAGTGACTCATCTGGGGTCCTGCCTCTGCTTATATAGGCCCCGTTGAGTGTGCCCAGAGTGGTCGATGACGAGAATCCCGATCTCGATAACTCGTTATCGGGTCACGCATATAGCGATAGTAGTCGACTATCGATATATTAGTGTGACCAGTTTATTGTTTTCGGGTGCGCGTTTTGAAAGTGCGCGATTTTGGCGCATGTTTTGAATGTGGTGTAGCGTAGGGAGGATAAAAGATCATTGTGTGTTGTTTTTGAAATGTTCTTTTATTATTTGTGACGCTGGGTCGTCACAGACTGTCTTCTCGTCTTCCTGTGCTCCTCAAAGCTGCCGAAGCTGACGTTGGCTCTGTGGGAACAGTCCCTCCTCAACCCATCCGAGATTCCAGGGTGGGAAGAATTCAAGACCTTCTTACAAGGTCGTCATCGAACCCTGGAGGCAATTGAAGAATTTAAACCTACTTTGACCACTCAATCCAGAGCCCCACGTCCTGAAGGTGGGCCGCGGATTATCCATAATTTTGAAAATAGGGTCACCGTAAATCCACAGTCGTGTAAACTTTGTCCAAGGGAGAACCATCCGATCCGTCTGTGGCCCCAGTTTTTAAATATGTCGGTTGCCGGCAGGGAACAGTGTATTAAACAACAGAAACTCTGTCTGAACTGTTTTGCAAGAACCCACACGTTGAGAGTCTGCACGAGTACGCACAATTGCTACACGTGCAAAGGTCGCCACAATACTCTCCTCCATCGCGGCCTTCCACAAATCCAGTCAGCATCCGAACCTGACCTCCAGCCAGAAATACAGTCCACTCCGTCGAACGTCCAAACGTACCTCGCCGTGAACACGCAAGGGGTCCTCCTGAGTACGGCGCTCATAGAAATCTGCCACTTGGGCATTAGGTACTTAGCATGTGCCTTTATTGACTCCGGATCCGAGGCGACCTTTATTTCAGAACGGTTATTCAACCTAAT
Source organism: Drosophila prolongata (assembly GCA_036346975.1). Lineage (NCBI taxonomy): Eukaryota > Metazoa > Arthropoda > Insecta > Diptera > Drosophilidae > Drosophila > Drosophila prolongata. The sequence goes on along the minus strand of JAYMZC010000387.1, from coordinate 12,814,898 downwards.
TAAGTTCCCCTACGAATCCATACAAGCTCAAGTTTCGGGAGTAAACCAAGCTGTTGCTGCTCAACCACGTAAGCGCTGCCAATTCCATATAGGCTCCCCCATTAAGCCACAAATCCAAATCGAAGCGTCTGCATATGTGCTACCACATTGAGCCGGAAATTTTCCATCCTATACGATACCCGAAGGGTCGTTGAGGGACCTCCCTCCCATCCAATTAGCAGATCCGAATTTCTACCAGAGTTCGCAAATTGACGTGCTCATAGGCGCCGATATCCTTCCGTCAATCATTTTAGGCGACTTCCATTCAAATGTTTGCGGAACACTCCTTGGCCAAGAGACCATATTCGGGTGGATTCTTTGCGGCCCAATCGCGAAGAATTCCACTAACAGAATATCTTCCTTCTCAGCACGGTTGTCTGTCACCGAATCTCAACTAGACGGTATCCTCACCAAGTTCTGGGAGGTGGAGGATGTTCCAGTGAAGCCGGGTAAGGAATCCAGCTCGGTGTGTGAAAATAATTTCCAGCAAACCACCACAAGGGATAAAGAAGGAAGGTATGTTGTTTCTTTGCCCTTTTAAGAACCTAACAAAATAAACCTGGGGCATTCACGGTCCATCGCACTGGCGCAATTTCTTAGGAATGAAGTACGACTGAGTAAAAACTCTCCTTTGAGCAGTATAACTCAGTTATTCAGGATTATTTAGATTTAGGTCATATGCACCTAGTCTCTCCAAATGACGACTTCAGCAATTTTACTTGCCGAACCACGCGGTTTTCAAGCCAGACAGTACCACCACAAAGGTTCGCGTGGTATTTAACGCCTCCAATAAATCGTCAAACGGGTACAGCCTAAATGATATCCTTCATACAGGTCCGGTACTGCAAGCTGATTTAACCACCCAGATCCTCAAATGGCGTTTCTTTAAATACGTCTTCAATGCTGACATTACTAAGATGTATCGGCAGATTCTCGTCCATTCCGATCATACACGTTTCCAAAGAATCCTGTTCCGCGATAAAGAGGAAAAACTCTGTGATTATGAGCTCAACACTGTCACTTTAAGCGTTAACTGCCCCTTTTTTTGGCCATACGCGTGCTTCAACAACTGGCTCACGATGTACGTGACCAATATCCTTTGGCAAGTGACATAATTTCTAGTTTTATGTATGTCGATGATGTTTTAGCCGGCACCCACACGCAGCAGTCCACTGTTTCAGCCATCAAAGACCTCAAACGAGAAGAAACTTTTACAGGGCATTCCAAAAGAACACTTGATTAGGGCCGAATTTCTGGAGTTGGAAGACGCCAGTATGGCAAAAACTCTGGGAATCCGTTGGCACGCGACTTCGGATAGTTTCCTCTTTCTGCCGATGGATATTTCTCTCCAAACTTTCCATACCGCGATTAGAGCTGTGCGGTGCGGTGCTTCTCTCCGAACTCGCAGCAGCAGTTCTCTCCGAACTCGCCGCAGCAGATCTCTCCGAAATGTCTCCTACTCAGTATGATACATTTTATTGGACAGACTCCACGATAGTGCTTGCATGGCTAAGCAAGCCAGCATGCACTTGGACTACATTCGTTGCCAACAGAGTCGCGAAAGTTGATCAGCTCACTAACAGAGAACAGTGGTTTCATGTGAAATCGGAAGATAACCCGGCTGATCTGGCAAGCAGGGGCGTCTCAGTCCATGAGCTCAAGGACAGCAACCTCTGGTGGCATGGTCCTGAGTGGCTGCGTCACAACCAGGAGCAGTGGCCACTCAATTCGTCGGTCCCGCTCGAAACCGAGCTCGAACTCAATGAGTATCCAATAGAATGCAAGGCCTTAGGCAAAAAGCAACATATTCCAGTCTCCAGCACGATCTCCAATCTAAACCCCTTTATCGACAGCCACGGTGTCTTAAGAGCCAGCGGTCGTCTACGAGCATCTGAGATGCTAAGCTATGATGAGAAACATCCAATCATCATTTCGGCAAGGTGCACTTTTGCCAAACTTTTGGCCCTCTTTACCCTTCGCATATCCTTGCACGGGGGTAATCAATTGCTGATCCGACTGATTCGCTCCAAGTATTGGATACCTAAGCTGACAAATCTTGTAAGAGACACCATTCATTCCTGTCGAGTGTGCACCATTCACAGACAGAAGCTGCACACTCAGCTGATGGGAGACTTGCCCTACGCAAGATCTACATTTACCCACACGGGCGTTGACTTTGCTGGACTATTCGACATAAAAAACTATCTCGGTCGGGGGTGTAAGATAACTAAGGGGTATGTCTGCGTATTTGTGTGTTTTAGTACCCGAGCCATCCATCTAGAAACTACATCAGACTTGACCACTGAGAAGTTTCTGGCAGCCTTCTCGCGATTCTCCACACGACGTGGCTGTCCGCACCACATATACTCTGACAACGGGAAAACGTTTGTCGGAGCCTCCACGTCCCTACCCAAGGATTTCATTGAAGCTACGAGGTCTTTGATCCTGTCCAAGTACAGTCTTCAAAATGTGACCTGGCACTTCAAACCCTCCTGGCGCGCCTCATATGGGAGGGCTATGGGAGGCCGGTGTCAAAAGCTTTAAGACACACTTCTACAAGCAAACAACTGGCGGGAAGTACACCTTTGAAGAGTTAGCTACCCTCCTATCGAAAATTGAGGCCTGTTTAAACTCGAGGCCTATTTCTCCAATGTCCGAAGACCCCACAGACCTCGTAGCTCTTAGCCCCGGACACTTCCTAGTCGGTGGGCCACTCCTTTCCGTGACTGAGCCCGAGATTAAAGAAAACCCGATTTCCATTTTAAACCGATGGCAGCGACTAAAGGCCCTGCATCAGCAAAAGTACCTAAAGGAGCTCCATAAAAGGACTAAATGGCAATTTTCAACGCGAGACATTCAGACGGGGGACATGGTGGTGCTAAAAGAGGAGAATTTACCACCGAATGAATGGCGGCTTGGGCGGATCCAACTGGTGTGCCCAGGCGCGGATGGCAAGACCCGAGTGGCAGATGTTCTTACCGCACGTGGCATTATCCGACGACCAATTGCAAAGATGATCCGCCTTCCGATGGAGGCCTCCAGCTCCGAGTGATTCTGCCTTTTCCTTTTTTTCTTGAGTTAGCGGCTAACAGCTAATCCTACTAGTCCTAAACTCATGTCATCCTTTGTCGTCAGTCCTCATACATGTCACGATCATTCGCATCATCCATAACCCCTAACCTTTGTTTACTCGCTTCCACAGATTGTTCACGATGGCGCCAACTACAATCCAGCACGCTCGGCCACGCGCAACCAACCGAGTTTGCCGAGGGGTGCACGAGTTACCGCTTCAGCACTTTCCCTCGGCGGTCCCCCACCTAAACCCCTCCGGTTGACAAGCAGCTAGAAACCAAACACAGTTACCACCTCAGCACTTCTCCTCGGCGGCCCCCACCTAAACCCCTCCGGTTGACAAGCGGCTGGAAACCAAACACTTTATTGGCAACTAAGTTGCCAACCAAACAAACATCGCGGCCACTGCTGAGTCCAAGCCCCATATATGCATCCGGTCCAATTACAAACCCATTCCGCTAGGTCAGCACATTGTACGTTAACACTAAGCTTTGAACAAAGAATTATAAAATAAAGAATTCATTCTGATTTTCAACTGGAAACAATCAACTACAATTAATTTATTTGGTCGGGTTATACCCCGGGACATTATCTGAAGAACCTACATAAGTTAACTGGCGCAGTCGGTAGACCTACGGCTAAAGGACAGATTCTACCCAAGGAACCCAACGAACTCAAGGAAGGATCTGTGACGGCGGAGGATGACAGGAATTTGCAACACTATAATTATCCTTATATTGTAAGAGTGAGTAGAGTGAAGTGTGAAATGGAGTGAAATAATAAATTATAAATAAATAAATTAAAAATTATATAGAAAGAAAAATATAAAATAATTAAATGGAGAAGGAATTAAAGTGCAAGAGTAAAATAATTAATAAAATAAAACATAAAAAGGTCGAGCCACGTTTAGAGAAAGAAAAAGAGGAAATGTAACAAGAATTGTGCACAGTGTGTGAAAATTATAAATAAATAAATTAAAAATGATATAGAAAGGAAAATATAAAATAATTAAATGGAGAAGGAATTAAAGTTGTCGTTGGTTCGATGCACACCGAGCGGCTTGCTAGACTAAAGATTATGTTCGTCGTCGGCGGTCGGAGGCGTTCTGAATAGTTCGACGTCGAGCCGGTTGGCGGCAGAAGGCAACCTAGTACAGTGGGTCAAGTTATGTTAGAAAGGAGAAATTGGCTCGATCGGATCAAAGACAGAAAAAATAAGAAGTATTATCAAGACTCATTCACATGTATTAGGCGACGGGCGAAGCTTAGCATGGGATAGTTACAACAGGTTGAAATAAATAAATAAATTGTTAAGGTCCAGGCACATGTATTAGGCGACGAACTGTAATACACAGGGCGAAGCTTAGCATGGGATGGCTGCAACAAGTTGGAAATAAAGAAATAATAAATTGTTGAGGTCCATGCACACGTATTAGGCAGCGAACTGTAATGCACAGGGCAATGCTTAGCGTGGGGGATCGTAAACAAGTAGAAAGTGGCAAAGAACACCCATAAAGCAATGACTGTCCGCAAATGGTTGTGAAGCTGTATCGCACTCAACTAGCTTCAGCATGCGAGGTGAGAAAATTAAGGAAAGGCAGGTAAAAAAAAAAAAAAAAAGAAAACAAAAACAAAAGAAATGCAAATAAAAAAAATGAAAATGAGAAAAATATAAACAAATAAAAATTATTACGATCCATTTTACTATTTTATCCAAGTATGAGACAAATTACTTATTCAAATTAATTCACAGAACTCCATTTCAACACGGAAACTCGCTGCCAAAAACACAAATTACAGAAGAACACACAAATAACTAACTCACACGAAGACACATTATTAAGTAAATTAACTTTAAGCAGCTATACATACATACCATACTTATTAAGTAAGAATTTGAAACAAGCTCAGAGAAGAGGTAGACAATCAAGGAAATTATAAGTAACATAAGTACCATACATATTTAAGAAGAAAAAAGTTTTAAAGAAAAATAAACTCAGAAAGGAGGTAGACAGGAAGAAAATAAAAACAGCCAAGAAAATTACTACAACAGCTAGTTCAGGAGTTGGAATGACAGAAGAAAGAATGGCAACGCCAATAGCAACAACGAGTGTACTAGAGGACATCAAGGTAATAGACCTGGTGGAAATTATTCCAAAATACGAAGGAGACCCTGGTAAATTAGATGGTTTTATAGGAGCAGTGGAGCAGGTATTAGGCCTGATCAAAGGAGAGGATAAATCGAATGTAGGGGTAATAGCCCTTAGAGCGGTGAGGAGTAAGACTGTAGGAGAGGCGGATAAGGCCCTCGACTTAGACGAATCGGAACTCAATTGGGATCAGATTAAGAAAGTACTAGTTACACACTTCAAAGATAAGAGATCCGAACAGGACCTTATTATGGAGCTGACCCATATTAAGGAGAGGAAGTTGGAATTAGAGGCACTGTATACAAAGGTTATGACCCTTAAGAAAGCCCTGGTGAGTCTGGTCAAGTCCAGCGAACAGGGCATACTACTTAGAGGGGAGAAGATCAAGTGGTATGAGGATATGGCTTTAAACGCCTTTGTTTCGGCCTTAAAGGGTCCTATAGGCGTTACTATTCGAAACATGGGGGTACCGAACATAGCAAAAGCTTATGAAATAGCCTGCAGAGAGAAGAATTTAGGTACCTTAGAAGAAACAGGGGCCGAAGTGGAAGCCCAGGAAATGACAGGGTCACAGGACAAAGAGGGTAAGGAAGCTCCGAAACAGGGGTTAGGAAAACGGGGCAACCCAGGGCCGGAGGCACAGACGGGCCCTTGGTCGCAATATCGGTGGGCTGCAAATACCCAACCACAGTTTCAGATGCCATTTTCAATGCCCACCATGAATGGAAGGCCAGGATTTGGATTGCCATATCCAATAATAGGCAATCCATTCAGAACAGATAACTTTAATCAGACAGAAGCCCCTAATTATGTTAGACCGGTCCGTAATTACCACAACAGGAACACGAAATGGAATTATGGCCAAAATAATCGCGACAGGCAGTGGTATGGCAACAGCTATAACAACAGCAGGCCAAGGGAAGGTCAGTTAGCGATCCAGGCAGCTGGAGATGGAGGCAGTGGACAATCGAGAATGTCTAGAAATTCAAATTATTCGGGACAATCAAATAACTCGAATAATTCGAGACAGTCGAATAATTCGAGACAGTCGAATAATTCATTCAACTCCAAGCGGTCATACAATTCGGCCAATAATTCAGAGAGAGAGGGAAATAGGCAGTCAATGAACGGTCAGCTACATAATATCCAAGAGGATGAGGCAAATTTTTTGCAATCAGCCTCGAGCAACCAACAGGATATTTAGGAGCAAGGAGGGGCCACTCCACCCTACCATATGTAATGATCAGAATTACCTCACACAAAACAATAAAATTACTAATTGATACAGGATCCACTTATTCTTTTATTCGTCCCGAATTAGTTCAACCACAGCATGTGAAATTGCCACATGACCCGATAGCCATTAAGACAATGACTCAATCGCACACGATTTTGCAGGATGCACATAAACCGATGTTCAAAGAATTCGGAGGAGAAGGAAAAATGAGATTATTGCTCTTGAGATTTCATCAGTTTTTCGAGGGATTAATTGGTATAGACTTGCTGCAACAAATAAAAGCCGTGATCGATATTGAAAAGGGTTGGTTCCGCACGGCGGACACAGAATTACAGATACATTCCACTAGGTATAGACCCAGCGAGGTTCACTCAATAGAAGCAGGGACAAAAGCAGTTATTTCTATTCCGGTATGTGTACCCGATGGAGATTTCTTGCTAAACAAAACAATAGTAAAAGAGGATTTGATCATTTCAGAAGGAATCTATAGGCCAGTGGCTGGAAAGAGCCTGGTCGAGATAACGAACTATGCGGAAGAGGATCAGGAATTATTCCTAGAAGAACCATTAGAAGTTGTCGAATTCGAAACTGACAAGCATTTCGAGCTCAACAATATAGAAGAGACAGATAATGAAAATAGGAAGATACCATTTGATAAGATCAGAACAGAACACTTAAATAGCGAGGAGCTTAATGAGCTGCAACGAATTTGTAAAAAATACCCGAAAGTATTCCATAAAGAGGGTGACCATTTGTCATTCACTAATGCGGTCAAACACCAAATTAGAACGAATGACGACATACCGGTGTACGCTAGGCCGTACAGGTATGCATTCAAGGAAAGACAAGAGGTGAGAAGACAGCTAGAAAAGCTATTGGATGGAGTGCGCCGGTTTGGCTAGTACCCAAGAAGAAGGATGCCTCTGGGGAGAGAAAATGGAGAATGGTGGTAGACTATAGGAAACTTAACGAGAAGGTAATTAAAGATAGATACCCGCTACCATTAATCAATGACGTATTGGATAGCTTGGGTAGGGCCAAATACTTCTCAACTTTAGATCTGGCGAGTGGATATCACCAGATCGAAGTGAAAGAAGAAGACATTCCGAAAACTGCTTTCTCGGCGGAAGGTGGACACTTTGAGTATGTCCGAATGCCGTTCGGGCTAAATAATGCCCCAGCAACCTTTCAAAGGTTAATGAACAATATTTTCGGAGAGTTGCTAGGAAAATGTTGTCTTATATATATGGACGACATCATGGTGTACTCGACATCCCTACAAGAACACGTAACAGATTTGGAAAAAGTCTTCAAGAAGCTTGCAGAGGCAAACTTCAAGTTACAACTAGACAAGACAGAGTTTTTAAGGAAAGAGGTAGAATACTTAGGACACGTAGTAACCCAACAAGGGATCAGACCGAACCCAGGAAAGATCGAAGCAATAAAAAGATTCGAGATTCCCAAGACTAGGAAACAGATAAAATCGTTCCTAGGTCTGTTAGCGTACTATAGGAAGTTCATAAAAGATTTCGCGGCTATAACAAAGCCTTTGACAAAACAGTTGAAAGGGAAAAAGGCCGTGCAGATAGACCAAGAATACAAGGACGCATTTGAGGTATGCAAGACCTTATTGTGCAATGATCCAATCTTGCAGTTCCCTGACTTCGATAAACCTTTCATACTCACCACAGATGCAAGTAATTATGCTATTGGCGCCGTCCTATCCCAGGGAAATTTGGGAACGGACAGACCAATAGCATACGCTAGCAGAACCCTGTCAGAATCAGAAGTGAACTATGCCACAATAGAAAAAGAAATGCTCGCCATTATATGGGCGATTAAGCATTTTAGACATTACGTATTCGGCACAAAGTTCAAGATAGTCACTGACCATAGGCCATTAACATGGCTAATGAGCGTCAAAGAGCCCGATTCCAAACTTGTGAGATGGAGACTCCAAATGTTGGAGTACGATTACGAGATCGTATATAAGAAGGGTTCTCTGAATGTAGTGGCCGACGCACTGAGCAGAATTCAACCAGAGCTCAATGTACTGGAGGATGCCTCAGAGATGGCGACCAATGGAGAGACAATCCACTCTGCTGGAGAAGATCTCCAGATAGGATTCCCTATATCGGAAAAACCACTAAACGAGTATAACATCCAGGTGGTCTTACAGGAAGGTAGAGTAGCGGGAATACAGAAACAAATTCCGTTCAGGAATAAGTTGAGAATAATTTGGACAGATAACAATTTTGATGAGGAAACAGTTGGCAGGAAGTTAAAAGAAATCCTGAAACCTAAAAGAACGGTAGCACTCCTGATTCCAGACAACTTGGTGATAACAATCCAAGAAGCATATTGCAAGTACTTCGCTTATAGTAAGTTATATAGGGCAATAAGATGTACAGTTTTGTTGCCGGATATAACAGAAAAGAGTGAACAGGAACAGGTCATCACCATGAAAGGTCGAATCATAGGGGAATAGATGAAACATTAGCACACCTGAAAAGGAGGGTGTTTTTCGTACACATGAAACAGGCAATTACTCAAACAATTAATAATTGTGACAGTTGTCAAATACAGAAGTACGATAGGAAACCAAACAAGATCAAATACAGCCTTACAGAGACACCAGAGAGACCTATGGAAATAGTACACATTGACTTGTATTTCGTAAACAAGAAAAGTGTGCTAACCATAATTGACAAGTTCTCTAGATACGCTTGGGGACTAACAATCCCAGCAAAAGAAAGCGTAAATATCGTTAAGGCAGTAAAAAGTTTCATGGCCTTATTCGGGGTGCCTAAAAAGATAGTCTGTGACCAAGGAGTAGAATTCTCTTCTAACTTGTTCAAGGACTTTTGTAGGCAGTACGAATTAGAGTTACACACGACATCCTTCCAGCAATCATCGAGCAATTCGACAGTCGAGAGACTGCACTCGACGATCACAGAAATATATAGATTGATAAATGAGACAAAAAGGAAAAAGAAACTTGAAAGCAAGCATGAGGAAGTCCTGGATGAGGCATTTATAACTTATAATAATGCCATTCATTCAGCGACGAAACTAACACCGCAGGAGTTGTTCACAGGGAGAACGCATAACTTCCTAAATAACGTGTCCTTTAACAACGAACACGATTATTTACAGAAGATTAATGCGTTTCAAGCAGAACTTTATCCAAGAATTAAAGAAAAGGTTCAGCAAGAAAAGAACAAAAGAATAGAGGCAGCAGCTAGAAACCAAACACAATTACCACCTCAGCACTTCTCCTCGGCGGCCCCCACCTAAACCCCTCCGGTTGACAAGCGGCTGGAAACCAAACACTTTATTGGCAACTAATTTGCCAACCAAACAAACATCGCGGCCACTGCTGAGTCCAAGCCCCATATATGCATCCGGTCCAATTACAAACCCATTCCGCTAGGTCAGCACATTGTACGTTAACACTAAGCTTTGAACAAAGAATTATAAAATAAAGAATTCATTCTGATTTTCAACTGGAAACAATCAACTACAATTAATTTATTTGGTCGGGTTATACCCCGGGACATTATCTGAAGAACCTACATAAGTTAACTGGCGCAGTCGGTAGACCTACGGCTAAAGGACAGATTCTACCCAAGGAACCCAACGAACTCAAGGAAGGATCTGTGACGGCGGAGGATGACAGGAATTTGCAACACTATAATTATCCTTATATTGTAAGAGTGAGTAGAGTGAAGTGTGAAATGGAGTGAAATAATAAATTATAAATAAATAAATTAAAAATTATATAGAAAGAAAAATATAAAATAATTAAATGGAGAAGGAATTAAAGTGCAAGAGTAAAATAATTAATAAAATAAAACATAAAAGGTCGAGCCACGTTTAGAGAAAGAAAAAGAGGAAATGTAACAAGAATTGTGCACAGTGTGTGAAAATTATAAATAAATAAATTAAAAATGATATAGAAAGGAAAATATAAAATAATTAAATGGAGAAGGAATTGGTTCGATGCACACCGAGCGGCTTGCTAGACTAAAGATTATGTTTCGTCGTCGGCGGTCGGAGGCGTTCTGAATAGTTCGACGTCGAGCCGGTTGGCGGCAGAAGGCAACCTAGTACAGTGGGTCAAGTTATGTTAGAAAGGAGAAATTGGCTCGATCGGATCAAAGACAGAAAAAATAAGAAGTATTATCAAGACTCATTCACATGTATTAGGCGACGGGCGAAGCTTAGCATGGGATAGTTACAGGTTAGAAATAAATAAATAAATTGTTAAGGTCCAGGCACATGTATTAGGCGACGAACTGTAATACACAGGGCGAAGCTTAGCATGGGATGGCTGCAACAAGTTGGAAATAAAGAAATAATAAATTGTTGAGGTCCATGCACACGTATTAGGCAGCGAACTGTAATGCACAGGGCAATGCTTAGCGTGGGGGATCGTAAACAAGTAGAAAGTGGCAAAGAACACCCATAAAGCAATGACTGTCCGCAAATGGTTGTGAAGCTGTATCGCACTCAACTAGCTTCAGCATGCGAGGTGAGAAAATTAAGGAAAGGCAGGTAAAAAAAAAAAAAAAAAGAAAACAAAAACAAAAGGAAATGCAAATAAAAAAATGAAAATGAGAAAAATATAAACAAATAAAAATTATTACGATCCATTTTACTATTTTATCCAAGTATGAGACAAATTACTTATTCAAATTAATTCACAGAACTCCATTTCAACACGGAAAACTCGATGCCAAAAACACAAATTACAGAAGAACACACAAATAACTAACTCACACGGAGACACATTATTAAGTAAATTAACTTTAAGCAGCTATACAGACATACCATACTTATTAAGTAAGAATTTGAAACAAGCTCAGAGAAGAGGTAGACAATCAAGGAAATTATAAGTAACATAAGTACCATACATATTTAAGAAGAAAAAAAGTTTTAAAGAAAATAAACTCAGAAAGGAGGTAGACAGGAAGAAAATAAAAACAGCCAAGAAAATTACTACAACAGCTAGTTCAGGAGTTGGAATGACAGAAGAAATAATGGCAACGCCAATAGCAACAACGAGTGTACTAGAGGACATCAAGGTAATAGACCTGGTGGAAATTATTCCAAATACGAAGGAGACCCTGGTAAATTAGATGGTTTTATAGGAGCAGTGGAGCAGGTATTAGGTCTGATCAAAGGAGAGGATAGATCGAATGTAGGGGTAATAGCCCTTCGAGCGGTGAGGAGTAAGACTGTAGGAGAGGCGGATAAGGCCCTCGACTTAGACGAATCGGAACTCAATTGGGATCAGATTAAGAAAGTACTAGTTACACACTTCAAAGATAAGAGATCCGAACAGGACCTTATTATGGAGCTGACCCATATTAAGGAGAGGAAGTTGGAATTAGAGGCACTGTATATAAAGGTTATGACCCTTAAGAAAGCCCTGGTGAGTCTGGTCAAGTCCAGCGAACAGGGCATACTACTTAGAGGGGAGAAGATCAAGTGGTATGAGGATATGGCTTTTAAACGCCTTTGTTTCGGCCTTAAAGGGTCCTATAGGCGTTTACTATTCGAAACATGGGGGGTACCGAACATAGCAAAAGCTTATGAAATTGCCTGCAGAGAGAAGAATTTAGGTACCTTAGAAGAAACAGGGGCCGAAGTGGAAGCCCAGGAAATGACAGGGTCACAGGACAAAGAGGGTAAGGAAGCTCCGAAACAGGGGTTAGGAAAACGGGGCAACCCAGGGCCGGAGGCACAGACGGGCCCTTGGTCGCAATATCGGTGGGCTGCAAATACCCAACCACAGTTTCAGATGCCATTTTCAATGCCCACCATGAATGGAAGGCCAGGATTTGGATTGCCATATCCAAAATAGGCAATCCATTCAGAACAGATAACATTAATCAGACAGAAGCCCCTAATTATGTTAGGACCGGTCCGTAATTACCACAACAGGAACACGAAATGGAATTATGGCCAAAATAATCGCGACAGGCAGTGGTATGGCAACAGCTATAACAACAGCAGGCCAAGGGAAGGTCAGTTAGCGATCCAGGCAGCTGGAGATGGAGGCAGTGGACAATCGAGAATGTCTAGAAATTCAAATTATTCGGGACAATCATATAACTCGAATAATTCGAGACAGTCGAATAATTCGAGACAGTCGAATAATTCATTCAACTCCAAGCGGTCATACAATTCGGCCAATAATTCAGAGAGAGAGGGAAATAGGCAGTCAATGAACGGTCAGCTACATAATATCCAAGAGGATGAGGCAAATTTTTTGCAATCAGCCTCGAGCAACCAACAGGATATTTAGGAGCAAGGAGGGGCCACTCCACCCTACCATATGTAATGATCAGAATTACCCCCACACAAAACAATAAAATTACTAATTGATACAGGATCCACTTATTCTTTTATTCGTCCCGAATTAGTTCAACCACAGCATGTGAAAGAGCCACATGACCCGATAGCCATTAAGACAATGACTCAATCGCACACGATTTTGCAGGATGCACATATACCGATGTTCAAAGAATTCGGAGGAGAAGGAAAAATGAGATTATTGCTCTTGAGATTTCATCAGTTTTTCGAGGTATTAATTGGTATAGACTTGCTGCAACAAATAAAAGCCGTGATCGATATTGAAAAGGGTTGGTTCCGCACGGCGGACACAGAATTACAGATACATTCCACTAGGTATAGACCCAGCGAGGTTCACTCAATAGAAGCAGGGACAAAAGCAGTTATTTCTATTCCGGTATGTGTACCCGATGGAGATTTCTTGCTAAACAAAACAATAGTAAAAGAGGATTTGATCATTTCAGAAGGAATCTATAGGCCAGTGGCTGGAAAGAGCCTGGTCGAGATAACGAACTATGCGGAAGAGGATCAGGAATTATTCCTAGAAGAACCATTAGAAGTTGTCGAATTCGAAACTGACAAGCATTTCGAGCTCAACAATATAGAAGAGACAGATAATGAAAATAGGAAGATACCATTTGATAAGATCAGAACAGAACACTTAAATAGCGAGGAGCTTAATGAGCTGCAACGAATTTGTAAAAAATACCCGAAAGTATTCCATAAAGAGGGTGACCATTTGTCATTCACTAATGCGGTCAAACACCAAATTAGAAGGAATGACGACATACCGGTGTACGCTAGGCCGTACAGGTATGCATTCAAGGAAAGACAAGAGGTGAGAAGACAGCTAGAAAAGCTATTGGATGGAGTGCGCCGGTTTGGCTAGTACCCAAGAAGAAGGATGCCTCTGGGGAGAGAAAATGGAGAATGGTGGTAGACTATAGGAAACTTAACGAGAAGGTAATTAAAGATAGATACCCGCTACCATTAATCAATGACGTATTGGATAGCTTGGGTAGGGCCAAATACTTCTCAACTTTAGATCTGGCGAGTGGATATCACCAGATCGAAGTGAAAGAAGAAGACATTCCGAAAACTGCTTTCTCGGCGGAAGGTGGACACTTTGAGTATGTCCGAATGCCGTTCGGGCTAAATAATGCCCCAGCAACCTTTCAAAGGTTAATGAACAATATTTTCGGAGAGTTGCTAGGAAAATGTTGTCTTATATATATGGACGACATCATGGTGTACTCGACATCCCTACAAGAACACGTAACAGATTTGGAAAAAGTCTTCAAGAAGCTTGCAGAGGCAAACTTCAAGTTACAACTAGACAAGACAGAGTTTTTAAGGAAAGAGGTAGAATACTTAGGACACGTAGTAACCCAACAAGGGATCAGACCGAACCCAGGAAAGATCGAAGCAATAAAAGATTCGAGATTCCCAAGACTAGGAAACAGATAAAATCGTTCCTAGGTCTGTTAGCGTACTATAGGAAGTTCATAAAAGATTTCGCGGCTATAACAAAGCCTTTGACAAAACAGTTGAAAGGGAAAAAGGCCGTGCAGATAGACCAAGAATACAAGGACGCATTTGAGGTATGCAAGACCTTATTGTGCAATGATCCAATCTTGCAGTTCCCTGACTTCGATAAACCTTTCATACTCACCACAGATGCAAGTAATTATGCTATTGGCGCCGTCCTATCCCAGGGAAATTTGGGAACGGACAGACCAATAGCATACGCTAGCAGAACCCTGTCAGAATCAGAAGTGAACTATGCCACAATAGAAAAGAAATGCTCGCCATTATATGGGCGATTAAGCATTTTAGACATTACGTATTCGGCACAAAGTTCAAGATAGTCACTGACCATAGGCCATTAACATGGCTAATGAGCGTCAAAGAGCCCGATTCCAAACTTGTGAGATGGAGACTCCAAATTACGAGATCGTATATAAGAAGGGTTCTCTGAATGTAGTGGCCGACGCACTGAGCAGAATTCAACCAGAGCTCAATGTACTGGAGGATGCCTCAGAGATGGCGACCAATGGAGAGACAATCCACTCTGCTGGAGAAGATCTCCAGATAGGATTCCCTATATCGGAAAAACCACTAAATGAGTATAACATCCAGGTAGTCATACAGGAAGGTAGAGTAGCGGGAATACAGAAACAAATTCCGTTCAGGAATAAGTTGAGAATAATTTGGATAGATAACAATTTTGATGAGGAAACAGTTGGCAGGAAGTTAAAAGAAATCCTGAAACCTAAAAGAACGGTAGCACTCCTGATTCCAGACAACTTGGTGATAACAATCCAAGAAGCATATTGCAAGTACTTCGCTTATAGTAAGTTATATAGGGCAATAAGATGTACAGTTTTGTTGCCGGATATAACAGAAAAGAGTGAACAGGAACAGGTCATCAAAGACTACCATGAAAGGTCGAATCATAGGGGAATAGATGAAACATTAGCACACCTGAAAAGGAGGGTGTTTTTCGTACACATGAAACAGGCAATTACTCAAACAATTAATAATTGTGACAGTTGTCAAATACAGAAGTACGATAGGAAACCAAACAAGATCAAATACAGCCTTACAGAGACACCAGAGAGACCTATGGAAATAGTACACATTGACTTGTATTTTGTAAACAAGAAAAGTGTGCTAACCATAATTGACAAGTTCTCTAGATACGCTTGGGGACTAACAATCCCAGCAAAAGAAAGCGTAAATATCGTTAAGGCAGTAAAAAGTTTCATGGCCTTATTCGGGGTGCCTAAAAAGATAGTCTGTGACCAAGGAGTAGAATTCTCTTCTAACTTGTTCAAGGACTTTTGTAGGCAGTACGAATTAGAGTTACACACGACATCCTTCCAGCAATCATCGAGCAATTCGACAGTCGAGAGACTGCACTCGACGATCACAGAAATATATAGATTGATAAATGAGACAAAAAGGAAAAAGAAACTTGAAAGCAAGCATGAGGAAGTCCTGGATGAGGCATTTATAACTTATAATAATGCCATTCATTCAGCGACGAAACTAACACCACCGGAGTTGTTCACAGGGAGAACGCATAACTTCCTAAATAACGTGTCCTTTAACAACGAACACGATTATTTACAGAAGATTAATGCGTTTCAAGCAGAACTTTATCCAAGAATTAAAGAAAAGGTTCAGCAAGAAAAGAACAAAAGAATAGAGGCAGCGAATATTGACAGGCAAAGCCCAGACACAGTACAACCAGGAGACATTATATTTAGGAAAGAAAACAGGAGGGATAAATTAACTCCTCGTTTTTCAAAGCACAAGGTGATGGAAGACAACGGTCTCACACTAACCTCTACTAAACCACAAAAAATCCATAAAGAAAAAATCAAAAGACTAACCAAACCAAACGAACAATAATTACAGGTGGTCAAGGAGCATGGCCGCAGAAAGGAAACTCGAGATCCGGCCATTGCTAGGAGAAGAACCACTAGCGCAAATAAATCTAGGCGCTGAGAAGATAATTCAAACTCATAAAACACATAGTAAAATTACAAGAATATTAAGAGGCAATAGAACAGTTAGAACGAACACTCACAGAAGTAGTTGAAGACGCGGAAACAAGGGACCTTGTTAAGGTTTTGCAAAATAAATTACAGATGATCAAGAACAGATTAGAGGCAATATGCCCCAGGAAGAGGAAAGCAAGGGGGCTAATCAATGGATTAGGATCTGTAGTTAAATCCATAACAGGGAACTTAGACGCGGAAGACGCAGAAAGGCTAGAAGAAGAGATAAGAAAATGCAAGAAGAGGAAAGGAGATTGAAGGAGAATTTGAATTCACAAGAGAGGACAGGAGCTAAAATCTCGTTAATGTTTAAGAACTTGACGAAATATATAAACGATGAGCAAAGTCGTGTAACGACATTTATTAATAATTACAATAATGGAATCAGCAAGACGTTCTTAGAGGAAGACAAGAGGATTTATAGGATAGAATATATCGATAGAATTGCGATAACAATAGATATGCTAGGGCTAAATTTGAATGAATTAGCCGAAAGTTTATTATTAGCAAAGATTGGGCTAATCTCAAAATTTATTTATGATAAACAAGAAACAGCTAAAGGCATAAAAGAGTTGGAGGAGCAAGGAATACAGATCGTATCAGAGGAACATATGTATGAGTTTTTAGAGCTAAGAACAATTATGAATAACACAGATATAATATTCTCGATAAGATTACCAATGTTTAGAAAAGGGGAGTACTACTTACAGAGAATGGTACCCTTACAAATGAATAAAACGGAATTCATAATTGCACCAGAATATATAGTAAGCAATAAAGAAGAAATGTACTATTATAAAGATAAATGTCAGAAGATAAGGAATTTGTATATTTGTAAGAATGATAAGATTGTAAATCAAATTAATGAAGAATGTCTTAAAAGTCTGATTAGCGGAAAGGAAGCGGATTGTGAAACGAGGGATGCCGGACTCGTAACCAGGATCTTCGAACCAGAGGAGGGCTACATCGCAATTTTCAACGGAGAAAACGTAAAACTGCAAACGGACTGTGGACAGAACAGAACCCTGAATGAGTCAGCAATAATCACATTTAGCGAGTGCAGAGCGATGGTGAACAACGTCCAATATGAGGCGATAGAGAAACTTGGTATGGCAAAACTAAAACTAGAGATACCACAAGTTCCAACCATGAGGAAGAACAGAACAACCCAAGAATTGGGAATCCATGAGCTGAAAATGGAAGACCTGGAAACGAAATTACGGATAAATAGGATACAAACGGGAGCAACAATACACACGACAACGACATACACCATGTTGTCTGTGATACTAATAATAGTTCTGGCCGTGGGTTGTTTTTCCAAGCGAACGACCATTTTCACACCAGTCGCCCCCACCTGCTAATTTCGCACCAACCATTACTCCACCTGTCACTTTCACACCAACCATCGCTCCACTATGGTCGGTGGTTCAGTCTGAGGGGGGAGGAGTTACCGCCTCAGCACTTTCCCTCGGCGGTCCCCCACCTAAACCCCTCCGGTTGACAAGCGGCTGGAAACCAAACACTTTATTGGCAACTAAGTTGCCAACCAAACAAACATCGCGGCCACTGCTGAGTCCAAGCCCCATATATGCATCCGGTCCAATTACAAATCCATTCCGCTAGGTCAGTACATTGTACGTTAACACTAAGCTTTGAACAAAGAATTATAAAATAAAGAATTCATTCTGATTTTCAACTCGAAACAATCAACTACAATTAATTTATTTGGTCGGGTTATACCCCGGGACATTATCTGAAGAACCTACATAAGTTAACTCACGCGCTGAGGAAATGCCAACGGTTCCTTCGGCTCCCGGCGGTGAAGCGGCTCCGCGCGGTCCCCATTAATCAATACTGTGCGAACTGCCTTGCTCACGAGCATTCGGGTCAATCCTGCCGCAGTAATGCCAAGTGCCACGTCTGCAATGGAAATCACCACACCCTCCTGCACTTCCAAGAGTCCACATCGCCACGCTCGTCACGACCCCAAGACCGACGGCAGCAGACGAGAGCGTCGTCGACGACGTCGTTGCGCTCATCGTCACCAAAGGAGATCTCCCCGACCCGAAGCCCTGTTACGGTCCCATCGTGCGCCGCTATCCTGCAGCGCACGAGTGTGAGCATCTTGCCAACGGCATCCATTTTGGTGGGGTCTGAGGAGAATCGGTTTGACGTCCGAGCTTTGGTGGATCCTTGCTGCCCGTGAGTCGCATTCACGTTTCCTTGACAAAGGCCCTCAACCTTTCCGTCACCCGCGTGGGCGCTGAGCGGGTGTGCACCACCGAAATCCGCTCAAAGTCGTCGAAGATGACCCGACAGCTGGTAATGCTGGTTGATGACCAGATGCAGACCCGAACTCCGGCCAAGCCCCTGGATCCGAAGGTCCGGGATGCCTTTCCAAACATCACTTTGGCTGATGACAGATGGTTCCACCCTTCCTTAGTGTCGGCTGTTTTGGGAGCTGACGTATACGCGCAATTAATTCTGCCGGGTATCCTCCCGAGTCAAAACGGACTGCCCATGGCGCAAAACTCAGCCTTGGGGTGGCTCCTTTCAGGCACTTGCTCCCTTTCGTAACCTGCCACTCTCCCCATTGCGAGGGGGGGAGAATGTTCATGTCGAACAAGAAGAAAGATCGCTGGTTCGGCATCACTGGCAACCGAATCGGTGGCCTCTAGACTAAGCTTACGATATATTACGAAGTCATTACGAAATAAAGGTGAAATGGATCACAAGTGAAAACGAAGCTCCACACAACCCCGCATTTTACATATATTTCTTTGGGAAATCTCTGGAATTGTTCTTGGCACGGACCCGCCCCAACACTGATCAAGAATATATATACTTTATATGGTCGGAAATGTCTCCTTCCCTGCGTTGCAAACTTTTGACTGAAATTATCATACCCTCTGCAAGGGTATAAGAAGTAGTTGGCTCTTTAAGGTTGAGGATAATACAAAGACTAGAATACAATGCGGCACCATAATCTTAGAAATAGTAGATTTGCCGGACCAAGGGATTTTAACAATAAGGTCGGATTTTACTGCTCGAGTTAATAATAATATCATAATTGCTCACCACAGTATAGAAACAGAAGATAAGGGAACGTTGTCTTTGTCATTTATAGGAGACATTGGCGAAATACCCAAGATTGTTTGGAACCAATTAGACTCACCAACTATTAATAATAGTTAAGAAAATAAATTAAGAAAACTACAAATTGTAAGGTACTATATAGCGTAACCTCTTCTGCCCTTTTGCAGAATGTTCAGACACTCTGAACACGAATTCACAAAAATAAAATTTTCAAGAAGAACACTAATTTTCAAAAATTTAAGATTTTACGAGCTCTGTTCATGCCAATATGTAAATCAATAATAATTTGTAACTTAAAATCTGCAGTGCCGAAGAATTGTAATCTGAAGTAAAGGCCACTTGAGTCTGACAATAAATATAGTTCTTACACTGCACAAAGGGTCGCTTTGCGGGAAACCGCTGATAAGGCTCACGCTCAGGCAAACAGATGTGGTCTCTGCGTAGACTATAGATACCTAAACATAGATTTAGTATAATAAAATCAGTTTCAATCTAGAACTCAACAAATGTGGCTGTCTTTTCATCTTGGTTTGCGAAAAATGCGGACTGAAGAGACATTTTCGATTTCGGTGTAAAATATGTCTCGCTCTTCGCGGATATTGCTGCATTTTTTCCAGAGAACCACATAGATTCAATAAACTCCATCGTAGTGCAGCCACGTGATACGATGTCGACTGGATTCTGTTTTTCTGGTACGTGCTTCTAGTTGATTTGCTATGTGTATCTGCTACTCTGTTGGATACAAAACAATTAAGTGTTGCTCAGTGCATCTTCTTTACTTATCTCCTTCCGAAGGACAGCAGCTCTGATTGAAAATCAGCTTGGTATAAATTTTCCATATAATATAAATTTTTAACAGCCAAGTAAGGGGGGCACGCCATTGCAAGGGCTTATTGGTCTCGTCTCTCCACAATATTAGCTGCTATTTGCAACCCGCGAGATGTACCAAAAATTGCCAATTTGGGGTACAAGCATGCAATCGGGTGTTAATGAATAGTATTTGTTTTTAAAATAAATTTTTTTTGGTTTTTGGTTAAAATAATAAATTTGTTAAGGTTTTGCAAAATAAATTACAGATGATCAAGAACAGATTAGAGGCAATATGCCCCAGGAAGAGGAAAGCAAGGGGGCTAATCAATGGATTAGGATCTGTAGTTAAATCCATAACAGGGAACTTAGACG
Source organism: Drosophila prolongata (assembly GCA_036346975.1). NCBI lineage: Eukaryota > Metazoa > Arthropoda > Insecta > Diptera > Drosophilidae > Drosophila > Drosophila prolongata. The sequence goes on along the minus strand of JAYMZC010000387.1, from coordinate 12,794,194 downwards.
CGGAAGACGCAGAAAGGCTAGAAGAAGAGATAAGAAAAATGCAAGAAGAGGAAAGGAGATTGAAGGAGAATTTGAATTCACAAGAGAGGACAGGAGCTAAAATCTCGTTAATGTTTAAGAACTTGACGAAATATATAAACGATGAGCAAAGTCGTGTAACGACATTTATTAATAATTACAATAATGGAATCAGCAAGACGTTCTTAGAGGAAGACAAGAGGATTTATAGGATAGAATATATCGATAGAATTGCGATAACAATAGATATGCTAGGGCTAAATTTGAATGAATTAGCCGAAAGTTTATTATTAGCAAAGATTGGGCTAATCTCAAAATTTATTTATGATAAACAAGAAACAGCTAAAGGCATAAAAGAGTTGGAGGAGCAAGGAATACAGATCGTATCAGAGGAACATATGTATGAGTTTTTAGAGCTAAGAACAATTATGAATAACACAGATATAATATTCTCGATAAGATTACCAATGTTTAGAAAAGGGGAGTACTACTTACAGAGAATGGTACCCTTACAAATGAATAAAACGGAATTCATAATTGCACCAGAATATATAGTAAGCAATAAAGAAGAAATGTACTATTATAAAGATAAATGTCAGAAGATAAGGAATTTGTATATTTGTAAGAATGATAAGATTGTAAATCAAATTAATGAAGAATGTCTTAAAAGTCTGATTAGCGGAAAGGAAGCGGATTGTGAAACGAGGGATGCCGGACTCGTAACCAGGATCTTCGAACCAGAGGAGGGCTACATCGCAATTTTCAACGGAGAAAACGTAAAACTGCAAACGGACTGTGGACAGAACAGAACCCTGAATGAGTCAGCAATAATCACATTTAGCGAGTGCAGAGCGATGGTGAACAACGTCCAATATGAGGCGATAGAGAAACTTGGTATGGCAAAACTAAAACTAGAGATACCACAAGTTCCAACCATGAGGAAGAACAGAACAACCCAAGAATTGGGAATCCATGAGCTGAAAATGGAAGACCTGGAAACGAAATTACGGATAAATAGGATACAAACGGGAGCAACAATACACACGACAACGACATACACCATGTTGTCTGTGATACTAATAATAGTTCTGGCCGTGGGTTGTTTTTCCAAGCGAACGACCATTTTCACACCAGTCGCCCCACCTGCTAATTTCGCACCAACCATTACTCCACCTGTCACTTTCACACCAACCATCGCTCCACTATGGTCGGTGGTTCAGTCTGAGGGGGGAGGAGTTACCGCCTCAGCACTTTCCCTCGGCGGTCCCCCACCTAAACCCCTCCGGTTGACAAGCGGCTGGAAACCAAACACTTTATTGGCAACTAAGTTGCCAACCAAACAAACATCGCGGCCACTGCTGAGTCCAAGCCCCATATATGCATCCGGTCCAATTACAAATCCATTCCGCTAGGTCAGTACATTGTACGTTAACACTAAGCTTTGAACAAAGAATTATAAAATAAAGAATTCATTCTGATTTTCAACTCGAAACAATCAACTACAATTAATTTATTTGGTCGGGTTATACCCCGGGGCATTATCTGAAGAACCTACATAAGTTAACTCACGCGCTGAGGAAATGCCAACGGTTCCTTCGGCTCCCGGCGGTGAAGCGGCTCCGCGCGGTCCCCATTAATCAATACTGTGCGAACTGCCTTGCTCACGAGCATTCGGGTCAATCCTGCCGCAGTAATGCCAAGTGCCACGTCTGCAATGGAAATCACCACACCCTCCTGCACTTCCAAGAGTCCACATCGCCACGCTCGTCACGACCCCAAGACCGACGGCAGCAGACGAGAGCGTCGTCGACGACGTCGTTGCGCTCATCGTCACCAAAGGAGATCTCCCCGACCCGAAGCCCTGTTACGGTCCCATCGTGCGCCGCTATCCTGCAGCGCACGAGTGTGAGCATCTTGCCAACGGCATCCATTTTGGTGGGGTCTGAGGAGAAACGGTTTGACGTCCGAGCTTTGGTGGATCCTTGCTGCCCCGTGAGTCGCATTCACGTTTCCTTGACAAAGGCCCTCAACCTTTCCGTCACCCGCGTGGGCGCTGAGCGGGTGTGCACCACCGAAATCCGCTCAAAGTCGTCGAAGATGACCCGACAGCTGGTAATGCTGGTTGATGACCAGATGCAGAACCCGAACTCCGGCCAAGCCCCTGGATCCGAAGGTCCGGGATGCCTTTCCAAACATCACTTTGGCTGATGACAGATGGTTCCACCCTTCCTTAGTGTCGGCTGTTTTGGGAGCTGACGTATACGCGCAATTAATTCTGCCGGGTATCCTCCCGAGTCAAAACGGACTGCCCATGGCGCAAAACTCAGCCTTGGGGTGGCTCCTTTCAGGCACTTGCTCCCTTTCGTAACCTGCCACTCTCCCCATTGCGAGGGGGGGAGAATGTTCATGTCGAACAAGAAGAAAGATCGCTGGTTCGGCATCACTGGCAACCGAATCGGTGGCCTCTAGACTAAGCTTACGATATATTACGAAGTCATTACGAAATAAAAGGTGAAATGGATCACAAGTGAAAACGAAGCTCCACACAACCCCGCATTTTACATATATTTCTTTGGGAAATCTCTGGAATTGTTCTTGGCACGGACCCGCCCCAACACTGATCAAGAATATATATACTTTATATGGTCGGAAATGTCTCCTTCCCTGCGTTGCAAACTATTGACTGAAATTATCATACCCTCTGCAAGGGTATAAGAAGTAGTTGGCTCTTTAAGGTTGAGGATAATACAAAGACTAGAATACAATGCGGCACCATAATCTTAGAAATAGTAGATTTGCCGGACCAAGGGATTTTAACAATAAGGTCGGATTTTACTGCTCGAGTTAATAATAATATCATAATTGCTCACCACAGTATAGAAACAGAAGATAAGGGAACGTTGTCTTTGTCATTTATAGGAGACATTGGCGAAATACCCAAGATTGTTTGGAACCAATTAGACTCACCAACTATTAATAATAGTTAAGAAAATAAATTAAGAAAACTACAAATTGTAAGGTACTATATAGCGTAACCTCTTCTGCCCTTTTGCAGAATGTTCAGACACTCTGAACACGAATTCACAAAAATAAAATTTTCAAGAAGAACACTAATTTTCAAAAATTTAAGATTTTACGAGCTCTGTTCATGCCAATATGTAAATCAATAATAATTTGTAACTTAAAATCTGCAGTGCCGAAGAATTGTAATCTGAAGTAAAGGCCACTTGAGTCTGACAATAAATATAGTTCTTACACTGCACAAAGGGTCGCTTTGCGGGAAACCGCTGATAAGGCTCACGCTCAGGCAAACAGATGTGGTCTCTGCGTAGACTATAGATACCTAAACATAGATTTAGTATAATAAAATCAGTTTCAATCTAGAACTCAACAAATGTGGCTGTCTTTTCATCTTGGTTTGCGAAAAATGCGGACTGAAGAGACATTTTCGATTTCGGTGTAAAATATGTCTCGCTCTTCGCGGATATTGCTGCATTTTTTCCAGAGAACCACATAGATTCAATAAACTCCATCGTAGTGCAGCCACGTGATACGATGTCGACTGGATTCTGTTTTTCTGGTACGTGCTTCTAGTTGATTTGGTATGTGTATCTGCTACTCTGTTGGATACAAAACAATTAAGTGTTGCTCAGTGCATCTTCTTTACTTATCTCCTTCCGAAGGACAGCAGCTCTGATTGAAAATCAGCTTGGTATAAATTTTCCATATAATATAAATTTTTAACAGCCAAGTAAGGGGGGCACGCCATTGCAAGGGCTTATTGGTCTCGTCTCTCCACAATATTAGCTGCTATTTGCAACCCGCGAGATGTACCAAAAATTGCCAATTTGGGGTACAAGCATGCAATCGGGTGTTAATGAATAGTATTTGTTTTTAAAATAAATTTTTTTTGGTTTTTGGTTAAAATAATAAATTTACTCTTGTCTTTTTCGGTACAATTTTAGTTTTCTTCCCTATAATGGTCTCTTAAATTTTAGGTCTTGACAAAGCGTCGCAATTAAATTTTGATTCTTTTTTTAACAATTGCTCATGGGTTTTGCTATGTCAGCATTGTTTGAATACGATAATAACAGGCCAATCCAAGGAAAGTTTGTGCATGAAAATATAACTTGACACTTAAAGTGTTTGGTTTGATTCTACTTTTTTAGAAATTCGCATATTTTTAATTGTAATTTTGCATCGGACAAATAACTCGGATTTTTGGGCTAAAATCGAGGTTTTTAACTGTCATTGACATTCAAAATCGAAAAAAAGGATGTTTTGGCTGCGAATATACCATGGTGCCCCACTGATGGTCCTCAGGATTTTCGCATTTCCCCATAGCTGAGAGCCATATGTCCAGATAGGCTTGAGAGTGGAGTTGTAGAGCAGGGCCTTGTATTTCAGACGCAGGGGCGATCGAGCGTTTAATATACAGTGGAAGATGCTGGCTTTTAGTTTTAGATGTGGTTTCATGCATTTGATGTTATTTGAAACGCCAATCAGATAGCACCCTCTTAACTACGATGAGGTGATTGGCTAGTTGTGTTGTTGCTCGGCGTGGGCACCTCGAGCGACTTATGATTGCAGTGTTGTCAGCGAATGTACATAGATGTTGTCAGCTGCTCGTTCGTAAGAATATTGGTTGTATGTAGGACGAACAGAGTAGGCCCAAGTGGGCTTCCTTGCAGGACTCTAGCTTCGATAATGTAGTCCTCAGATGTTGCTGTCTTGCACCTTACTGCGAAGACTTTGTTGTAGAGCTTCGACTCAAGTAGCTTATTAGTGTATGTTGGCAAGTGTGTTTTGATTTTATGATGCCATCGAGCCAGACTCGATCGAAAGCGTGAGATACATCGAGGAATATTGCGCTGAATTATTCCCGATTATCATTTTTGGGGTAATCAGTTCACCGCCTGGAGATTTTTTCGCTTTCAGTTCCCCGATGACTTTCGTGATCTCCTTTGGCTGAAACAATGTTGGTAAGGAAATAGTTTCAGATTCGATTTGTAGTAGGGAAAATGGACCAGTGGCAAAAGTTTCGGATCTATCTTCGTCGCTATGGGCCACGCTACCTGATAAGTTTCTTAGTTAAATTTGGGAACTTTGAGACGTTTTAAATTTTAGCCAGTTGTTCTGTGCGACATCAGCCTATGGGGGTGATTTGTAGTTTCTGGGCTTTGAAGAAGAGTTATTAGCACTGCGGTAGAAATGACTGCCCCTTATTTGGTAGTTGTAATTAACGGTGATATTTCAGGCTTGTGCCGGGAAACGCCATTAGCGTTCCACGTGGTTGTTAGTAAAATTTCCATCAATTATTTGGACTGATTAGCTGCAAGCAATTGTTACATGTTCTGGTTTTGAACAAGTGCACAGTGGTCGGGCTTGTATGGAGCCGCGGCCATAAATACTTCTAGAAGTGCTATCGTTATGAAACTTTTACCAAAAATATTACAAATATATGTTAGAAAAATTGGCCAGATCGGACCACTATATCTTATAGCTTCCATAAGAACGATTTTCTCAGTGGTTGCGTTCACATGAGAGAGCAGTCATACTATATCTGCGTCTTCACAGAGAACGGTCGTGTTTTTGTTTTGCGCTCCGAATTTTCATTTTCTTATTGAAACCACCGGGGTTTACTTAAATCTTTTAAACGTTTCTACACCTTTAAGTGTTTTCTAACAACTTTCCGTTCGCTTCGCGAGTGCATCGTGATTAACTTGTGTTTAGTAAACAAAAAGTTTTTATCATAATTTAATTCGGTGCTGGTTTGTTGTTATTGTGTTCCATTGCCCCTCTTTTCAGTCTTTCTCTTCGTCGTTGAGCGCTGTTGGAACGGCACGCACTCCAACGGTCATATCTCTCAGAGGTGTTTTATACCGGAGTTAATCGGTTAATAATCCCGCTCTCTCTCTCTCTTTTCGTTTCTATATCGTTTCGTGGTGCCTAACATCAAAGTTATTCGGTGTTTTGCTCCCGCTCTGTCGCTCTGCTTGATCTCTCAGTAAAAAGTTCTTGAGCGCTTTCGTTATTTTTGTCCGCTATAGTGCACAGTGGTCCGTGGTCAGTGAAAATGGCTTTCTGTTCGTTAAAAAATTGCAAGAAAGTTATCTCGGCTGGACAGCAAAGTATTCCCTGCCATACATGTGATAAAATTTATCACGCAAAGTGTCTTGGCTATTCTGGCCTGGTTCGTGATGCCATCGATAAGAGGAGTGGCCTACGCTACTACTGCGATGAATGCATTGTATACGAGAACCAGGCAATAACTATTAGGCGGCTCACAAAAAGCAGTGTTACGGAATTAATCCGGAACTGCCGTAAAAATACGGACCTGCTCGTGGCGCTTGAATCTCAGCTCACTAGCGCATGCTAGCTGAGCCCGATTCCCCAAAGCGCAAAAAAGTCGCGGTCGGTGGGCATTCTATGGCAGGTGCTGTGCAACCTGCTGCCCGCGATTCGACTCCAGCTCAGCTGCCAATCTTAGGCGCCACTCAAATGGTACTAAGATCGGGGGCAAAAAGTGATTCGGTATCCGAAGTTGCTGGAATCGATGTGGCTCCGCTAGGTACTTCCGCTCTGTCCGATCAAAATAAAGTAGTGGCCCCAACACCTCATGTAGACTTAACGTCCGGATTACCGGCCGATACTGGTAGTACAGATACAAATTCTGTAGTACCAAAAAGGGTTACATGTGTTGTACCAAAAACGGTTACTTGTGTTCGGGTGCCCCAGCTAAAACATGTATTTGTTTCACGGCTCGCCCCTGACCTCTCATCACTGGATATTACGGCTTATATCCGTAACAAAATCCAAGTTGATGATTTGAAGGTCGAACAATTTAAATTTTCTTATGCTAGGAAAGTATCATCATTTAAGATTGGTATTCCTTGTGCTCTTTTTGCATCTGTGTGTTCCACCAGTTTCTGGCCCGAGGGCATATTTGTAAAAGAGTACGAAGCTAAGAGAAAAAAGAATAGTTCAGGGGAAATGGAAAATACCATTAAAGAACCATCCCCAGCGCCCTCCACATCCTCTTCTGTCCCAAAAAACTAGCCTCCTCTTTTCTTCTTTGCTATCAGAATACAAGAGGCTTACTTAGTAAGCTGACTAAATTGTATTCGGATAGTTTTTCTTTCCCATATAATATTATGGTATGTACAGAGACCTGGTTAAGGCCGGATATTCTTAGCTCCGAAATTCTCTCGGGTAAGTACACAATTTATAGGCTTGATCGTCAGTCCAGACGGGGAGGTGGAGTCCTGATTGCTGTTGACTCCACCTTTTCGTCTGAATTACTGACTTTCGAAGAATTTTATGACATCGAATTCCTAGGTAGTCTGTTTGTATATATTACTTGTTCATATATCCCACCATCATCTGAGTTCCCTATTTACGCAAATCACCTTTCCGTTATTCAGTCCATTTCCAAAAAACTGTCAGATCGAGATCAGCTAATAGTATTGGGTGATTTTAATATACCTAGTGCGACATGGTCCCCTGACGAAAACTCTAACATTTTACTTCCTTTAGCGCAGCATGACTTTATTGACGGCTTGCTTGACATTGCGCTATCCCAAGTGAACCATGTTAAGAACTCCTTAGGACGTTTACTGGACTTGTGTTTTGTTTCAAATTCAGAAGGCGTTTGCCTATCAAGAACGTCACCACTTACACAACCGGAAGATCCTTATCATCCAACTCTAGAGCTGACTGTAGATACAAGAACAGAGCTGAATAAAAAATCCGAAAAGTCGGTTAAACGAATCCGCTGCTTCCGTAAGGCAAACTTTCATCTTTTAAATACTTTTATATCCGGCTATGACTGGTCCGAATTTTATTCATGCACTAACGTGGCTAAGGCCGTTAATATCTTTTATAATGCATTGAATTCCTTCTTTTATCTGTGTGTTCCGTTATACTATCCGTCAATTTCAAATAAACCTCCGTGGTTTAATAAAGAGTTGTCCCACCTAAAAAATATTAAGTCCAGACTTTTCAATAAATTTAAAATGTGCGGTTCACAATCTGCCTTCTCTCGGTACCTAAGGGCTCGGTCAAATTTTATCGTGCTTAACGCCCGGTGTTATAAAAGCTATTTGACTCGTTGTAGGGTCCAATTTTCACAAGATCCAAAACAGTTTTATAATTTTGTTAACACTAAGCGTAAATCAGCCTGTTACCCTGCATCACTATCATTTGAAAACTCTACGGCAAATTCTGATCAGGCAATTGCCGATCTATTTGCCCAGTTTTTCCAGACAACATATTCTGTTCATCCCGTCCAAATCCGTCTTATTCAAATGCCATACCCAAGTCGAACTTGATTTTTTGTCCGAAGTTAAGCGAAAGCTGCCTTCTTTTGGATCTCCATAAAGTTAAGCCTGTCTATTCACCGGGTCCGGACGGAGTTCCAGGCTGCGTGCTGAGGTACTGTGCTGAAACTCTGTGTAGACCTCTGTACAAATTGTTTACCTTGTCTTTAAAAACATCTCATTTCCCTCTTATTTGGAAGGAGTCATTTGTCATTCCCCTTCATAAGAAAGGAAATAAATGCAATACAAGTAATTACAGAGGCATATCCAAATTATCCGCCATCCCAAAGCTTTTCGAAAACACTATTACACCCCATTTGCAACATCTTTGTAGATCGATTATATCTCCATGTCAACATGGATTTATAAGGCGAAGATCTACGACGACAAACCTCTTGGAGCTAACGTCTTTTGTAATAAATGGCTTTAGAAAGAACATGCAGACTGACGTAGTTTACACTGATTTTAGTAAAGCGTTTGATTCAGTAAATCACTCGCTTCTTGTATTAAAGCTAGACTTATTAGGGTTTCCATGTGATCTTCTAACATGGATCTCAAGTTATCTGAGTGGTAGGACTCAACGAGTCCTCTTTAAAAACTCGATCTCTGATTTGATCCGAGTTACTTCGGGCGTCCCACAAGGAAGCCACCTTGGCCCACTTCTTTTTACTTTATTTATAAACGATCTCCCTCTAGTCTTGACAAAGTCGCGTGTCCTTATGTACGCAGATGACGTTAAGTTATGCCTGCAATATAACGAAATTTCTAGCATTTCAGACTTACAATCTGACCTAAACGCTTTTCAAACATGGTGTTGTGAAAATCTTTTGGATTTAAATAGCGCTAAGTGCAAAGTAATGACATTTTTTCGGGTGAACCCACAATATGCAACGTATACGCTGGGTGGTTGCGCGTTGTCTAGAATTACGCATGTTGATGACCTTGGCGTCCTCCTTGACCCTAAACTTAAGTTTTGTGACCATATTACTTCTATGGTGAATAAAGCCAGAGGAGTACTTGGATTTATTAAAAGGTGGTCAAAGGAATTCGATGATCCCTATGTTACAAAGACTTTTACTAGTCCGTCCAATCCTGGAGTACTGTTCTCCAGTATGGAGTCCTCAGTATGGTGTACATATAGACCGGATAGAGTCTGTGCAAAAGAACTTTTTATTATTTGCTCTACGGGGTCTTAGCTGGAATGCAAGCCTTATTTTACCATCCTACTCTAGTAGACTTCTCCTAATTAATCTACCATCCTTAGTAAACCGTAGAACGATGCTTGGCACAACTTTTATCTATAAACTTATTCACGGGGATGTGGAGAGTCCCGAGTTACTGGGTCGCATAAGCTTCTCCGTGCCTAATAGAATTACCAGGAACTATATTCCACTTACATTAAATATTTGTAGATCTAACTTTGATATGCATGAACCGTTTAGAGTACTGTGTAACGACTATAATAGACTATACCACATTATTTCTACTACCGACTCTTTGCCAAGCCTAAAATCATTAATTTTATCTTACTTAGCACAAAATTAGTATTAGTCTCGTACGTATTTCTAACTTAGTCTGTCCGCTTCTACATTGTGCTTTTAACTTCTCGCGATCTCGTTTTTACGCCTATTAGGCTCCGCGCGTAACAAGCACTGCTTGGTGTCGTAAGGGCCACTTGTTTGCGCTGGTCATAGTGCATCAACGTCCGATAAATTCATTTCTTGTAATCATAATAGGCTGAACTTTTTAATGTTAGTTATTTACAAACTTGGAACTGTAATATAAAAGTATGAGAGTGATTACTCACTCCACCTCCCACGCCCATCTTCCCAAAAAAGTTATAACAAGCAAAACTAGTTGACTCTAGTAGAGTTGACTTTTCCTTATAATTTACTTTTCTTTGTCTTCTAATAAATGGATCGGAACTTAAAAGCAAACTGTTAAATAAGTCTGAAATTTTGCGTGTATGTTGGAGTCGGAATTTTTTAATATCCTTAATTCCAGCTTCAGCGGTTACTTCTGAAAGTTCTCCAATCGATTGTTTATCAAATTTTGTTGGACATCAGCAATTACTTGTCGTAATTTTCCAGCGTGTGTGTATTAAAAATATATAGGCGTGCGAACACACACTGACTTATGTTGCCTATGAAATTAAAAGTTATAAACAACAATTTTTAAATATTACGAAGTTTTTATACACAATGTAAACCACAAGTAAAGACAAAGAGAAAAACACACAAAACAAACACAGGGGCTCTGCTGGACAAGTTTGACTTTGTAAAAATAAAAAGATGCGTTAGATTATTGATTGTTTCAAACACATCTCCAAGTTTCTGGAGCTGACTTAAACACTTTTATTAAGTAAAAACTCTGATTAATACAATGAACATAATATCTATGGATGAATCGGGGGGAACCACAACTAAAACTTTAGGTAAACATAAAAAAGACGTTCACAAAATACACAAAAAATATTAATTCGATTTGAATGAATGAAATTCGGATCACTATATCAAACGTTTGACCACTTTGAAGCGCAATTTTGTTTTGTAAAAAAATTTTGTAAAAATTCTTGCTTAGTTCAGCTGCGCTGCAAAAGTGTACACATGATCACGCTTTGCATTCTATTTTTAGAAAGTCCCGTTATATTTCCAGACAAAACCGGTTTGCCATCAAGAAGTTTGAACATTTTAGTGACAATTTGCTTGCAATTTTTTTCTATTCGTTGTTATCACTTTTTTTGATTTTTGGCCTCTGGCGGAACCACTGTGCAGTGTTTGCATAGTCGTTTTCATGGAGGACATAAATTCCCTCATACTCTGTTGCATTATAACCATCATAGCTTCCAGTGTGCTTTGTGACTGTCCTAGGATCTGCTGAACGTTTCCTAGATTAGACTGGAGTGGGTTTTCCTTTCCTGTTCGAAGGGCATCGGCGAATGAAAAGTCTCTCTGGGTATTTAGCTGACCAAATGATCCATCCCGAAATATACTCCCGGCGTCGTTTTTGAGTAAGTGTGCACGTTTTGAGTATTTTAATGGCGCGTTGCTATCACTCGTCGCTTGCATTTTTATTTAATATTATTATTATTATTATGCTTGTGGACCACACATTCCCTGTAGTTTGCCGTGGGATTTCCTCCGTAGCTTCCACATTTCTTCTTTTGGCGGTCTCCCTTGTTGGCAGGGCAGTTGGCGGAATTTTTCTTTAAGACTTTGCTGTCTGTCTCCAGCTCTACCTTGAAGAGTGGATGCGGCTTTTTGTTCTTGTTAATGATGTTACTAACGTACTTTGTTGAAAAATTGTTTTCTTTTAGGGCATCAATAACTTCATTGGGGTTACGTCGGGCTCGATTCCTTTTAGTACAACTTGCAAGCCCTTGCTGCTTTTAAGTTGGTAAGTGTAGTAGGTTTTTAGCTTCCTCCAGGTATTTGGACACAGCTCGGATATGTTTTTCATATTTCGTCTGAAGTTTGGTTTCGTGTATAATCCCTTTAGTGACCGCAACCATTTTGTCGAGCTTTTCTCCCTTATCGCGCGTAGAGATATACGAGAAGTAACCGTCTCATCGGCTCACGAAGCTTATGCGCTCTTTATTTGGTTTGACGCACATTAAACTTTTAGCGTGTCACTATTATAAAATAATAATGCATTTGGTTTAATCATATCACTAATTTTGTGAGTTGATAACCTTTTTTTTGTGTTATCGTCTTTTCGCTTATTTTGTAATACACTAGTTGAGTAGTTATATTTATTTGTCTGTAATACACACTTTCTTCAACTTTTCCCGGAGCTCGCGCGAATCACGTCTGCTTTCTTCGGCCGCACTTTTTTCAATCAAATGGTGAGAATATATCTTAGCTGTACTGGGTGATGGATTTTGTTTACATCGAAATATGCGACAAGCCGATTTTGGTAACATACATAAGTGAGACAATTTGACGATTTATAAAAGCAGTCTCAATATCGATTTTTGTTTGTTTATTTATTTATTGTACACTGTAGCCAAAAGTTTAAACTTAGGGAACAGGAAAAGAATCGGCCATAGTTGCAATGACTTTAGGCCGGATATCAGGATATCTTTATAGTTAACTTATTGTCTATTCTTTACATGATGGGGAGAGAGGTTTACAATTTAAATTAGTTGAAGTAGGTTGGTTGATTTTAGAAAGTTAAGGTTTATTAATAGGTCAGTTAGTTTTATATTTGGGTTGCTAGGTCTATGTGTTTGAAAAGCGGTGCATTCGTTGAGAATGTGTGAGATCGATATGGCGTCGGTGGTGCAGAATCCGCATTGGCTGTTTATTGGTTGGGAGAATCGGTATTCATGGGTCAGTATTGTGTGTCCCAGGCGAAGCCTGATGATCTTGGTTAGCTCTCTTCTTGGTAAGTTGCTAGTTTGTGAATTTTTGGTGTAGTCGTTGATGTTTTTCATTGTTAGGCTTATGTTTTGGCGCCAAGAGGACGCTTTATCGAGAAGATTTGACTGATTTTTAAAAAGATTGGTTTTTAGGATCTTATTGATGTCGGTGCGGTTTACATTCAGGATGGTGATTAGAGGTGACACTGTTGCTTCTTTAGCTGCTGCATCGGCGTATTCATTTCCTCTTATCCCAATGTGACTGGGGACCCATAAAAGTTTGATTTTTGGCGTGTTTCTTATGAGTAAGTCTCGGATCGTTGAAATGTAGAATGACTCGTTGTTAATGTTTAGAATAGCTTCCAGTGTTGAAAGTGAATCTGAGCAAATGCAGGTTTCCCCTTTTTTTTTGTGGCTATTTTGATAGCTTCCAGGATTGCAATTGCTTCTGCTGTAAATACCGACGAGTAATTTGGTAGAATGGCTTTTTTAATAACCTCCTCTTCTGAGGTAACTGCAAGGCCAATAATTTCTTGGCTCTTGGATCCATCAGTATATAGGAAGCTAAAGTTCCTGTTAGTCAGGTTATTCTTGATTTCTAGGAATTTTTTTTGTGTAAGTTTCCTTATTTGTGGACGATTTTTTGACACTGCTGAATTGGATGTCTATTAAGTTTGTGTCCATAAGCCAGTGAGGATTGGATGGTTTAAGCTTGAGAGGAGCTGAGATAGGGATTTCTAAATGCTGACAGCTATTTATGCATTGGTTGATTGTAGATTTTATGTATTTTTTTTTCTTCTTGGAGATCCGTTGTATGATTTGATTCAGAGGGGTGTCTTTGGCCTGTAAAATGGTGTGAATGGATTCTGTTTTTAAGTACTCGGTTCTGTTTTCTATTGTTTGAATGTTTGCTTCAAGGTAGAAGTTGTATGTGGGCGTAGAGCAAAAGGCTCCTAGTGCTGTTCGAAGGGCTGAGTTGAGTAGAGTTTTAATCGGTTTTATTGTAGCTGTTTGGGGGAAGACAACAAAAATGCCACCCTTAGGTTATGTAATAATAACGTTTTTAATTTTATAAGTTTATGTACGTGTCGTGTTTATTCTGCCAGTCGAATCTGCACTGCTGCAGACGAAAGCCTGGCTTCATATTTTAATTCGGGTTTTACAATGTAGTCGCTAAATAGGTAGCGCGACAGCTTAGTGAGATAAGGCAAATATAAAGAGGAGAGCGCAAGAGCGCTGCAGGTTCAGCCATTCACCTATGCGCACTAGACTAGGCGCTGGCAGGATGCTCCGAACATACTGCCCCCGTTGGAGGAAGTAGGGCTCCAACTAAATGGGAATCGATGAACGGCTAACTTCGCGACGGCTCTCTTGACTAGACCCGTAGCTGTACGGACCATAGCTACTCTGACGACGTCCTCTCCTGGGACGACTCCTTGGATGCACCCCAGCTGCCATTTCAAGGGTGGAAGGTTGTCCTCCTTCAGCAACACGATGCTTCCGACATTGATGTTGGATGTTTCGACGCGCCACTTACTCCTTTCTTGGAGCAAGGATAAATACTCGCTGCTCCACCGCTTCCAGAATTGCTGCTGCATCTGTGTCACCCTTTGCCATTTGCTGAGGCGGCCTTCTCGGAGATGCGTGATATCAGGCTCAGGAAAGCTTGTGTAGCTGGAGCCTTTCAGGAAATGGGCCGGCGTTAGCACCTCAAGACTTTCAGCGTTTTCTGAAATTGGACAGAGTGGACGGGAGTTAAGGATGGCAGAAATCTCATAAGCGAGAGTTCTCAATTCATCGAGGCCCAAGATGGAAGCACCGACGACTCTATAAAAATGAAATTTGGCCGATTTAACAGCCGGCCTCCCATAAACCACCGAAATGTGGGGCACGCGGAGGTATGAACTTCCAATCAATCCCATCAGCTAAGCAGTAGGAAGCTATCGCAGCCATGTGGGGTTCGCCGACAAAATTCGTCGCATTGTCACTCCAAATAGTGCGCGGAGTGCCTCTCAGGCTGGTGAATCTTCTCAACGCTGCGATGAAAGAATCCGTTGTGAGATCCTGGACGACTCCCAAATGCGTGGCCTTCGTAGAGAAGCAGACAAAGACGGCGATGTAGCACTTGTGAGGCGCCTTGTTGCGGGCCTCTGCCTTATGATAAAATGGTCCATCCACTCCCGTGGTATGAAATGCTGGGTTAGGCTGAACTCGATTTTCTGGCAGGCTGCCCATAACGTACTCCCAAGTGACAGGCTTCATCCGAAAACATCTGACCCATTTGTTGATGACGGTGTTCACGAACTTTCGTCCTCCAATTGGCCAATACCTTTGCCTTAATGTGGCAAGTAACGCTTGCGATCCTGCGTGCAAGTATTTTGTATGAAAATATACGATGATTGCCTTGGTAACTAGATGATCCTTGGGTAACAATATCGCATGCTGAGTATCGTAGTCCAGGTTTGCATTCTGGAGTCTTCCACCAACGCGAAGTAATCCATCGGAGCCGATTATTGGTTTCAGCGAAATCAGCTTGCTCTTCTGTGGACACGGCCTGTCCTGGCTAAGACATCCATACTCCTTGGCTAAGTGAACCTGTTGGATGCTCCTCAGAAGAAGTACTGTCCCCGAATTGAGCTCCTCAACGGTAACACTGTTCCTTGAAGGTGAAGATTTTGCTCTGCAATTCGAAATGAACCGATAAATGTACGCAAATACACGCTGCAACTTATGAAAAGAATTAAGGAATTTGCAGTTGATCGAAATGTCAGTGCAAACAGTTCCAACTAGCGCTGAGGAACGACGTTCTGGAAGATCCTTAACTGCATTTGGAAGAGAGGGCCATTTTGACGAGCTTTGCAGCAGGAATGGAGGCCCGTTAGCCCACAGGGAGTGCTCCAGCAATTCTCTCGGGGTACAGCCTCGCGATACGACATCCGCCAGATTTAAGCTTGTTGGAACATGGTGCCAATCATGCCTTTTGTCATCTCCTGAATTTTCGCGATTCTGTTGGATACAAATACGTTGAAATCCCTCGGAGGCTGCCGAATCCACGCCAGTACGATAGACGAGTCTGACCAGCAATGAAAGTCGCATTCGAAATCGATGGTTTCCTTGACGCTTACGATAAGCTCCGCCAATAAAAGCGCTGCCGACAACTCCAATCTTGGAATTGTCAAAGCCTTTAAAGGGGCCAATCTCGACTTGGCGCAGAGCAAATGAACCTTTGCTTCTCCATTGGCCTCCGACCGCAAGTATAAACACGCTCCATAAGCCGCTATGCTTGCGTCGCAGAATCCATGCAACTGGATGGAAGCCTGAGGTTGCATTACGAATCGTGAAAATTTCAAGTTTTGGACGATCGATAACTGAGAGGTCAACTCCCCCCATGACGAAAGAATAGGCTCTGGTAATGTGTCATCCCAATCCACGTTAGCATTCCATAGGGATCGCAAAAAGATCTTGGCCTTTGTGACAATCGGTGTTATTAAACCGAGCGGATCATAGAATTTGGCTATTGTTGAAAGTGCAATACGCTTGGTGACTCGATGATTTACAGATAATTGAGAAAAGTTGAACAAAAGTTGGTCAGAAGAAGGATCCCAGGCTAATCCCAGAGCCTTGGTAACAGCTGATCCGTCGTGAAATTGAATTAGCTTCTCCTTATTGCAGCCAGACTCTCCTTCGAGGGCGCGTACATCATTAGAACACCATTTGCGGATTGGAAAATGGCCTCGCGACAATAACTCCTTCACCTGACGACGAATTTCCCTAACCTCTTCAATTGACTCGCCACCAGAGATTAAATCATCCACGTAGAAGTCCCTACGAAAAATTTTTGCTCCAATTGGAAACGAATCCTCCTCATCATAAGAGAGCTGATGCATGGCTCTTATAGCCAAAAAGGCAGCTGGCTTGGTACCATAAGTCACCGTGTTCAGTTTGCAAACCCTCAACTCATCCGTGGACATCTCTCGCCAAACAATAAACTGCAAAAAGTCATCCGGGTGCGACACACGCACGCAGCGGTACATCTTGCAGATGTCTCCACAGAGGGCAACTTTAAAAAATCGGAAGCGAAGTAGAATGTTAAAGATTTTTTGCTAAATTGTTGGCCCTGCAAGAAGCAAGTCGTTCAGAGAGCTGACAGAAGTAGTTCTAGCAGACCCGTCAAAGACGACCCGAAGCTTTGTGCTCGTACTTTCCTGCTTATGTACACAATGGTGTGGCAAGAAGAATTGTGGTACTGTTGGATCCTTTGGTGCGAGAGACATGTGGCCTAAGTTGATGTACTCCTGGAGAATAGCCGAATACTGAGCTTTGAGAACAGGGTTTCTATCTAGCTTAGCTTCCAAACTCCTAAAACAACGACGAGCTAGGCAATAGGAATCACATAAACTTTCGAATCCCGAGGTGGATAAGAGACGAACAGAGTATTGACCATTCCCAAGTCTAGTGCAGTTTTTGATTTCGGACGTTGATGCACTATGATCAGCGCAAACAAGTGGCCCTTACGACACCAAGCAGTGCTTGTTACGCGCGGAGCCTAATAGGCGTAAAAACGAGATCGCGAGAAGTTAAAAGCACAATGTAGAAGCGGACAGACTATGTTAGAACAGTTGTTCGCATTGCAAGTCCTCAGGCAACAGTGCTGGCTTTGATGGATTACAATCCTCAATTTCACAAAATTGCTTTACTATGGCAGCAAGTGCGTCATCCTCAGAATGATCCGTAGTATCCTTGACAATGGCGGCTAAGACAGACTTATGATTTGGTAGTCGACATCCCACCAGAAACGATCCAACCAAGTTTGGTGTTTTGGAGTGTTGGCAACATGCTATCCAAATGTATTTGCCCCATAGCAATTATTTCGAAAAACAGACCAGCGCCAATTAACAAGTCGATTCGTTGTGATTGGTTGAAATAATGGTCAGCGAGCGAAATGTTTTGTGGAATCCTCCATCCTGATGTATTTATGTTGAAATTCGGCTGATAATCAGTGATACTGTGAGTCACAACAGCTGTGAATGACGCACGATAGCCTGCATCCTGTAATTGCGCAAAAATATCCACTGATTTATCAGAGTTCATAGAGGACTCACCGATCCCAGAAATGAATGTATGCGAATGCCTATATTTCAAATTTAACTGGCTAGCTAGGCGCGTAGTTATGAAGTTTAATTGAGAAGCGGAATCTAAGATTGCTCGACAGGGCATAAATGAACCAACCCTATTTTTTACATAGACAATAGCAGTAGGCAGCAACACGTAATTTATTGGCACAGTATTTGAAGCATTTGGTGGAGGGTGCGATACCTGACGATCAAGTTGCGAGCATGACACCAGAGCTGATGAAGTAGATGGTGATGGCTGAGAGCTCGAGAGTGGGTCTGATGATGGAGGTGGTGCGGATGAGTCAGGGGTCATATGCAATAGTGAGTGGTGCTTCATGCGACAATATCTGCAATGAGTTGATTTACATTGCTGCAAACTATGCCCCTTGCGCAAACAGTTTAGACAAAGGTGCATTTTCTTAGCTTCTCTAAATCGAAGATGCGGGCTCAAATTTAAAAATCGAGAGCACTTTGGCAAATAATGATCTCTCGCATCGCAAAATAGGCATATTGGATGATTTAAGTTAGTAGAAGACGCAATGAGTGCACTTGGGTTATATTTATGCACATTTTTTCCCACCTGATGGCCTGGTGTTTGCGTTACCAAAGCTTGATCCAAATTTTCCATCATCCTGCACCTCCTCTCAAAAAACGACTCCATAGCAGTCCATGAAGATAACTCAGCGATTGGCAAATCCTCTTCCCATTTTTCCCGAGTCCGTTGATCCAGCTTGTGAACGACGATATGAATCAGTAATCCATCCAAAATTTGCTGTGTAGTGGCCAGCGAATGGATTGCCCGTAGATGTGCGTTCATAGAATCGCTGAGCTCACGAAGACCCTTGGCAGATCCCTTCTCGACACCCTTTAAACCAAATATTGCCTGAACGTGTGCCTGAAAATGTAAAACTTTATTATCAAATCGATTTATGAGCAGATTCAAAGCCTTTTTATAATAGTCATTTGAAGGCTCGAGCGAACATATGGTCTCCAGAGCCACGCCGCCTAGACTAGACCGTAAATATTGCAGCTTTTCAATGTCGCTTAGCTCGTCATCATTTCCAATGACCGCGGTGAACGTTGCGAGTAAGTCCGGCCTCTCAGCATAAGATCCATGAAAACGAGCAATCTCCAGGTTGGGTAATCGAGGCTTCCGTGTCCGAAAAGAAAGATCAGAATGGTGGTTGATGTCTATAGATGTGGAGTTGGCAGCTGTGCTACCCGACAATTGCAATTTGCGCTGGGCCGCTAAGTCTCTATTGAGCTTCGCCTTCAAATCCATAAAAACCTCCGAAAATTCCCATCGCCTATCACTCGAAGTCTCCTTTAAATCCAGCCGTTCCAGCGATGTCTGTGCGGAGTCAAATGACGAATTTAAGGAATTGACCCAGTCCAATCGCGAGAGAAGATCAGCTTCATCCAACTGATCTATAGACTCAGTTGTTAAATACAATTTCATCGCGTTTGTTTGCCGCAGAATTGATTCACTTTGGCGCGAAAAAATTCTATTTCATTTGGCGCGTCATTTTGAGGCCGAACCGCGATTTCTGGAGCAGCCATTTCTTAGTCGCACACAAAAAAAATAAAAGAAAAATGTCCGAACCGGTTAAGAGGGGTGAATAACCTTTTAACTTTTGCCGCGAAAAATGAGCGGCACCAAGCGTCGTCGAAAACGCAACGGAACTTTGTTGTTGACGTTCCGCCGTATTACAGCGGACTTGAAAATATGTATATGTATGCACTGCACTATGCACTTTTAGAATAGTTAAATGTTATTCTCCTTTTGTTTATAATTTGCAGCACAACACTGTTTTGATTTTTTCACATCGCGAAATGTACGAAAAGATCAACCGCCTGCCGGCTTTTCACAGCGCGAAATGTAAAACTTAAACTGCCAGCTGTGTGCACTTGTATGTAAGTCCGTGTGTTTGTGACCGAATGCCCGCAAACGACAGTGAAACCAAAATATATTATTTAAACGATATTAAACAAGAATAAAACCGAGTTGCAGACGGCAGATAAAACAGCGATCACGTCGGGGTCACCAAAATGTTTGGGGGAAGACAACAAAAATGCCACCCTTAGGTTATGTAATAATAACGCTTTTAATTTTATAAGTTTATGTACGTGTCGTGTTTATTTTGCCAGTCGAATCTGCACTGCTGCAGCCGAAAGTCTGGCTTCATATTTTAATTCGGGTTTTACAATGTAGTCGCTGAATAGGTAGCGCGACAGCTTAGCGGGATAAGGCAAATATAAAGAGGAGAGCGCAAGAGCGCTGCAGGTTCAGCCATACACCTATGCGCACTAGACTAGGCGCTGGCGGGCTGCTCCGAACAGTAGTTTTGGTTGAGGTCCCGTATATGGGAAGAGCGTAGTCTATTTTGGAGATGCATAGGCTTTTGACGATTTAAATGGTATTATTGTATTTTCTGCTCGATAGGCATTTTATTATGTTTATTGATTTGTCTATTGATTTTTGTAATTTCTTAACGTGGGGCTTGAATTTGTATCTGGAGTCGAAATTTAAGCCTAATAGAGTCAGTTCAATTACAGTTTTGATGGTAGTACCTTGTGTTGAAACCTGGCATGAGCAAAGTCTCGTTTTGCATATGTGGATGTGCTTACATTTTAAAATAGAGAGCATAGCCCCTGATTTCTGACACCATTCCAATGCATTCGTTAATCTCGTTGAAAAGAGTATCAAGATTTATCGAGACATTTTTGTGTTTCTTTAGATTAATAAAGATGTTGAAGTCATCCGCATATGCTGTGTGGTTCAGTTCTTTATGTTTGTCTACAATTTCTGAGAGGCTGTTAAACGCAATAAGGAATAGAATAACCGAGAGTGGAGATCCTTGCGGAATGCCGTTGTGCAGTGGTTGTATCTTCGACGTGCTTTCATTGGCTCTTACTCGAATTTTTCTGTTGGACATAAAGTTTGCGATGTAGTTGGTTATAATAGGGCCACATCCCCATTCCGAGAGTTGGTAAATTATTGTATGGAGACCTATTTTTTCAAAAGCTTTGGCGAAGTCGAGGGATATGATGGATAGGTGTCTCTTTACCGTTAGGGCTCTGTTGATAAGCGCGTCTGCGTAAAGCAGACAGTCCATAACAGATTTCCCTTTTTTGAATCCAAGTTGACGACTATTTAGTAGCTTGTTAGATGTAGCAAACCACCATAGCCGTTTTGAAATGATTTTGTCTAAGGTTTTTGATAGGCAGGGATTGTGGGAGATTGGCCTGTAAGATTCAATTATGGTTCTGTCATTACGTGATTTCGCATTGCAAGTCCTCAGGCAACAGTGCTGGCTTTGATGGATTACAATCCTCAATTTCCCAAAATTGCTTTACTATGGCAGCAAGTGCGTCATCCTCAGAATGATCCGTAGTATCCTTGACAATGGCAGCTAAGACAGACTTATGATTTGGAGTAGTCGACATCCCACCAGAAACGATCCAACCAAGTTTGGTGTTTTGGAGTGTTGGCAACATGCTACCCAAATGTATTTGCCCCATAGCAATTATTTCGAAAAACAGACCAGCGCCAATTAACAAGTCGATTCGTTGTGATTGGTTGAAATAATGGTCAGCGAGCGAAATGTTTTGTGGAATCCTCCATCCTGATGTATTTATGTTGAAATTCGGCTGATAATCAGTGATACTGTGAGTCACAACAGCTGTGAATGACGCACGATAGCCTGCATCCTGTAATTGCGCAAAAATATCCACTGATTTATCAGAGTTCATAGAGGACTCACCGATCCCAGAAATGAATGTATGCGAATGCCTATATTTCAAATTTAACTGGCTAGCTAGGCGCGTAGTTATGAAGTTTAATTGAGAAGCGGAATCTAAGATTCCTCGACAGGGCATAAATGAACCAACCCTATTTTTTACATAGACAATAGCAGTAGGCAGCAACACGTAATTTATTGGCACAGTATTTGAAGCATTTGGTGGAGGGTGCGATACCTGACGATCAAGTTGTGAGCATGACACCAGAGCTGATGAAGTAGATGGTGATGGCTGAGAGCTCGAGAGTGGGTCTGATGATGGAGGTGGTGCGGATGAGTCAGGGGTCATATGCAATAGTGAGTGGTGCTTCATGCGACAATATCTGCAATGAGTTGATTTACATTGCTGCAAACTATGCCCCTTGCGCAAACAGTTTAGACAAAGGTGCATTTTCTTAGCTTCTCTAAATCGAAGATGCGGGCTCAAATTTAAAAACCGAGAGCACTTTGGCAAATAATGATCTCTCGCATCGCAAAATAGGCATATTGGATGATTTAAGTTAGTAGAAGACGCAATGAGTGCACTTGGGTTATATTTATGCACATTTTTTCCCACCTGATGGCCTGGTGTTTGCGTTACCAAAGCTTGATCCAAATTTTCCATCATCCTGCACCTCCTCTCAAAAAACGACTCCATAGCAGTCCATGAAGATAACTCAGCGATTGGCAAATCCTCTTCCCATTTTTCCCGAGTCCGTTGATCCAGCTTGTGAACGACGATATGAATCAGTAATCCATCCAAAATTTGCTGTGTAGTGGCCAGCGAATGGATTGCCCGTAGATGTGCGTTCATAGAATCGCTGAGCTCACGAAGACCCTTGGCAGATCCCTTCTCGACACCCTTTAAACCAAATATTGCCTGAACGTGTGCCTGAAAATGTAAAACTTTATTATCAAATCGATTTATGAGCAGATTCAAAGCCTTTTTATAATAGTCATTTGAAGGCTCGAGCGAACATATGGTCTCCAGAGCCACGCCGCCTAGACTAGACCGTAAATATTGCAGCTTTTCAATGTCGCTTAGCTCGTCATCATTTCCAATGACCGCGGTGAACGTTGCGAGTAAGTCCGGCCTCTCAGCATAAGATCCATGAAAACGAGCAATCTCCAGGTTGGGTAATCGAGGCTTCCGTGTCCGAAAAGAAAGATCAGAATGGTGGTTGATGTCTATAGATGTGGAGTTGGCAGCTGTGCTACCCGACAATTGCAATTTACGCTGGGCCGTTAAGTCTCTATTGAGCTTCGCCTTCACATCCATAAAAACCTCCGAAAATTCCCATCGCCTATCACTCGAAGTCTCCTTTAAATCCAGCCGTTCCAGCGATGTCTGTGCGGAGTCAAATGACGAATTTAAGGAATTGACCCAGTCCAATCGCGAGAGAAGATCAGCTTCATCCAACTGATCTATAGACTCAGTTGTTAAATACAATTTCATCGCGTTTGTTTGCCGCAGAATTGATTCACTTTGGCGCGAAAAAATTCTATTTCATTTGGCGCGTCATTTTGAGGCCGAACCGCGATTTCTGGAGCAGCCATTTCTTAGTCGCACACAAAAAAAATAAAAGAAAAATGTCCGAACCGGTTAAGAGGGGTGAATAACCTTTTAACTTTTGCCGCGAAAAATGAGCGGCACCAAGCGTCGTCGAAAACGCAACGGAACTTTGTTGTTGACGTTCCGCCGTATTACAGCGGACTTGAAAATATGTATATGTATGCACTGCACTATGCACTTTTAGAATAGTTAAATGTTATTCTCCTTTTGTTTATAATTTGCAGCACAACACTGTTTTGATTTTTTCACATCGCGAAATGTACGAAAAGATCAACCGCCTTCCGGCTTTTCACAGCGCGAAATGTAAAACTTAAACTGCCAGCTGTGTGCACTTGTATGTAAGTCCGTGTGTTTGTGACCGAATGCCCGCAAACGACAGTGAAACCAAAATATATTATTTAAACGATATTAAACAAGAATAAAACCGAGTTGCAGACGGCAGATAAAACAGCGATCACGTCGGGGTCACCAAAATGTTTGGGGGAAGACAACAAAAATGCCACCCTTAGGTTATGTAATAATAACGCTTTTAATTTTATAAGTTTATGTACGTGTCGTGTTTATTTTGCCAGTCGAATCTGCACTGCTGCAGCCGAAAGTCTGGCTTCATATTTTAATTCGGGTTTTACAATGTAGTCGCTGAATAGGTAGCGCGACAGCTTAGCGGGATAAGGCAAATATAAAGAGGAGAGCGCAAGAGCGCTGCAGGTTCAGCCATACACCTATGCGCACTAGACTAGGCGCTGGCGGGCTGCTCCGAACAGTAGTTTTGGTTGAGGTCCCGTATATGGGAAGAGCGTAGTCTATTTTGGAGATGCATAGGCTTTTGACGATTTAAATGGTATTATTGTATTTTCTGCTCGATAGGCATTTTATTATGTTTATTGATTTGTCTATTGATTTTTGTAATTTCTTAACGTGGGGCTTGAATTTGTATCTGGAGTCGAAATTTAAGCCTAATAGAGTCAGTTCAATTACAGTTTTGATGGTAGTACCTTGTGTTGAAACCTGGCATGAGCAAAGTCTCGTTTTGCATATGTGGATGTGCTTACATTTTAAAATAGAGAGCATAGCCCCTGATTTCTGACACCATTCCAATGCATTCGTTAATCTCGTTGAAAAGAGTATCAAGATTTATCGAGACATTTTTGTGTTTCTTTAGATTAATAAAGATGTTGAAGTCATCCGCATATGCTGTGTGGTTCAGTTCTTTATGTTTGTCTACAATTTCTGAGAGGCTGTTAAACGCAATAAGGAATAGAATAACCGAGAGTGGAGATCCTTGCGGAATGCCGTTGTGCAGTGGTTGTATCTTCGACGTGCTTTCATTGGCTCTTACTCGAATTTTTCTGTTGGACATAAAGTTTGCGATGTAGTTGGTTATAATAGGGCCACATCCCCATTCCGAGAGTTGGTAAATTATTGTATGGAGACCTATTTTTTCAAAAGCTTTGGCGAAGTCGAGGGATATGATGGATAGGTGTCTCTTTACCGTTAGGGCTCTGTTGATAAGCGCGTCTGCGTAAAGCAGACAGTCCATAACAGATTTCCCTTTTTTGAATCCAAGTTGACGACTATTTAGTAGCTTGTTAGATGTAGCAAACCACCATAGCCGTTTTGAAATGATTTTGTCTAAGGTTTTTGATAGGCAGGGATTGTGGGAGATTGGCCTGTAAGATTCAATTATGGTTCTGTCATTACGTGATTTGTGTATTGGAATTATGGTGCTTGTTTTGTAAGTTTGTGGAATGCGAGATCTTAGGATATTGTTAAAGAAGTTAATAATTCTAGTTTTGACTGCTTTTGAGACGTGTTGGATCATTGGATAATTTATTTTATCCTGTCCTGGGGTATATCCTTTTAGACTGTTCAAGGCTGATGAGAATTCTAAAAAGTTTATATCCCGTTTCATAAAGGCTGCTGTTCTCCTTGTGGGGTTAACGTGGTTGGATGAGATGAATTTTTGTTTTTCTTCAATGAAGCTCGTGGAAAATTGTGTGTCTTCTGAGCGAAGCGAAACTCTCCTTTTAAAGAATACTATGTGAAGAGGTGGGGCGTCGGGGGTGATCTTCGATGGAAGGCAGCTTCGTCGGGCGTGTCGGCTGTTGAACGTGGCCGGGTGGCAAGCTGTGGAATGGACTGGTAAAACACTCGACGATCGCGAGAAAGGAACAAAAAAGACTCGGTGAAACTTTTTCGTAGGATAGCGCGGACCGGCCGGGCGATGTAGTTCAGTATCGTGACAATGAAAGACTAACTTAAACCTAATTGAGCGCTGCGTTTCAAAGCGCAGTGGAGAGATTCCGGGAGCGGGAAGGCGGGAGAGCCTGGAATCGCAAGCGTCCAGTGCGGGAGAGCTGGAGAGCCTGGAGTCGCGAGCATCCAGTGCGGGCGAGTAGGCATTCGCTACGAGGGAAGCGCGGGCAGTTTAAAAGAGGGGAGAGCGGCGTAAAAATTCCGCCCCCCTTGCAATCGCTAGCGTTGCAAAAGAAAAAAAACAAGCCCACTCCTGTCGTCTAGGCTTGACTGCAGGCGCCGGACAGGATCCACCCGAATGCCGTCCTCTGGGCCACTGGGAGTCCCTCGTCGACCAAATGGAAGCCCGGTCGGATGACCTTGGCGTAGACATCCGCACCCAGGACTACAGAGATGGTTGCCGGCAACTAAAAGCGTTTGTCGGCCAACGGGAGGTCCCCGTATCTGCCGACCACGGTGTCCGAGAGCTCTCGGATGGGGGTGCGGATGCGGACGTTCGGCTCCACTTTCAAGACCACCTCTAGCTTGAAGCCGTTGTGGCACTTCGACCGAATTGTCGCCGTGCAGATGCTCTCGTCGCCGACGGTCGTAGTCGGAAAGCGGAACGCGGACGCCAATGATGCGTCGATGCAGCTCGTCGGCGTACACGGGTCGATGAGGGCGGCCGTGTCGAAGCGCGGCTGAGAGGCAAGCGCTCTGCGAGTTGGCGGATCTTGCCGGCGCGAGCGCTGCTGAGAAGCGGCGGATGCCGAGCGCTTTCCCGGGGCTAGCGCTTGGCGAGTTGGCGGATTCTGCCGGCGCGAACGCTGTTGAGTAGCCGACGGCAGGGGACGCTCGTGCATGTGGAGGAGCGTGTGGTGCTTCCCGTTGCACGTTTTGCATTTGTCGCCACTGCGACAACTCCCGTCGGAGTGCTCGTGGGCGAGACAATTTGAGCAGTACTTATTAATAAGCACTGCCCGAAGCCGCTTCTCTGCGCTCAGCTTTAGGAACCTCTGGCACTTTCGAAGCGGATGGATTCCACGGCTGACTCGGCATCGGTAGGAATGTATACCTCGAGTACGTCTGCTCTCCAATGCCTGAGCGCTGCGTGGACGAGGAACCATGATGTGATCTGTTAGGGAGTAATGGATAAAAAAGATGATTTGAAACTGCTTAGATGGCGAGGATTGTTGGGGAATTATGTAAAGGATGTTGGTTGAGGAAGACGGTTGGAGTGTTCTCCTGGCAGAAGAACCTCCTTGGTCACGGGACGCTTGATAATCCTGCGTGCCGTGAGAATGCTGACGACACGGACATTGCCGTCAGCCCCCGGAAAGACAGAGTCGATTCTGCCAAGGCGCCACTCATTCGAGGGCAGATTGTCCTCCTTGACGACTACCATGTCGCCAACGCGGAGATTTGCGGTCGGGGACTGCCACTTGTTACGCTTGTGGAGCTCTTTGAGATACTCCTCTTTCCATCGAGCTTGGAATTGTTGATGGAGCGCCTTTAAGTGTTGCCACCGATTCACAATGGACTTGGATTCCCCTTTTAATTCCGCCGACTAGAAAATGCCCTGGTGTCAATGCTAAGAGATCAGTGGGATCTTCAGACATAGGAGATAGCGGTCTGGAATTTAGACAAGCTTCAATTTTCGCTAGGAGGGTTGAAAGTTCTTCAAAAGAGTACTTTCGAGTAGCGGTGGACTTGTAAAACAAGGTTTTGAAGCTTTTGACACCCGCTTCCCACAGGCCTCCCATATGGGGTGCCCCCGGAGGAATGAATTGCCAGTTGAGCTGCTGATGACTATACGCATCAGTCACAGACTCTTTTACGGCTTGTAGAAAATCTCGGGAGAGCAGGGTGGCAGCGCCGACAAAGGTTTTCCATTGTCGGACTGCACTTGACGGGTACAACCTCTTCTGGATACGAACCGAGTGAAAGCGGCAAGAAATTTCTCGGTCGTCAGATCGGATGTAGGCTCTAGATGGATGGCCTTTGTAGAGAAACACACGAAAACCAACACATACCCTTTTGTAATTAGGCAAGCTCTGCCTGTGTAATTTTTTATGTCGAAAGGGCCAGCGTAGTCCATCCCTGTGTACGTGAATGGCCGGGAAAAAGAGACTCGCTCTTTCGGAAAACTTCCCATCATCTGAACTTGCAATCGCTTCTTATGGATAACGCAGACCTTGCAGGAGTTAATAACGGCCTTTACCAAGTTCTTTATTTTCGGAACCCAATATCTTGACCGGGTGAGACGTACGACTAACTGGTTACCTCCGTGCAACGTTATGAGATGCGTAAAGTTTACCAGTAGTCGAGAGAGTGCACATTCGTACGGGAGGATTATAGGATGTCGTTCATCATATCGCAAATTTTCGGAGGCCGTTATTCGGCCGCGCGCCCTTATAAGCCCTTTCTCATCTAGAAAGGGGTTCAAGGAGAGGATGGAACTTGTCGCGGACACAGGACGGTTTTGACTCAAGCAGCGATATTCGTTAGCAAAATATCTGCGCTGAGTGCTAATGACCATGAGCCGTTCAGCGGCGACAAGTTCTTGGGCTTCTAGATG
Source organism: Drosophila prolongata (assembly GCA_036346975.1). NCBI lineage: Eukaryota > Metazoa > Arthropoda > Insecta > Diptera > Drosophilidae > Drosophila > Drosophila prolongata. The sequence continues at coordinate 12,766,219 of JAYMZC010000387.1, read as the reverse complement.
GACTTCCGGAATCGGCGACTGTTTCCTACATCGCTGGACAAAACGGTGGACATACGCAAGGACCCGTAAAGCTCTATTTAACTTGGAAAAGCGATCAAGGATGTCTTCTGTCGGACTGGACGCAACATGGGCCTTGACAGGACGCCTTTCCACTTCGGTCACCTGTAAGTCGGTGCTTTGGGCAGGCCACTGATCTCGTGGCTTTTGCAACCAAGTGGGCCCATGCCACCAAAGGGAGTTGTCGACCAGTTCTTGTAATGGCACGCCCCGACTGGCCAAGTCAGCTGGATTGTGTTCGGATTGAACATGCGACCAATTGGCTGCCTTTGTGGACTGGGTGATCTTTGTTACCCGATTGGCAACGAACGTTGTCCACTGGCATGCTGGTTTGGCTAGCCATGCAAGCACAATCGTGGAATCGGTCCAACAATGGAGTTTCGAGGACAGCATCGGCATATGGGGGAGGATGGATTCGGCCATCTCGGATAGCAATAGAGCTCCACACAGCTCTCGTCTGGGAAGCGACACAGTTTTTACTGGCGCCACGCGCGTCTTGGCCGTGAGAAGATGCACTAGCGTCGTGTGCCCCATCTCGACGCGCACATAGATCGCAGCACCGTACGCCTTTTGAGAGGCATCACAGAATCCGTGATGTTCCACTCGGAATTCTGGGCGGAAGGAAACCCATCTGGGAATTCGGACTTGATATAGGACTGAGTAGCTTTTAAGGAAATCACGCCACTTTTGGCACAGTTCAATTGGAAGTGTATCATCCCACCCTAGATCACGCAGCCAGATCTCCTGCATGAAAATCTTGGCACAGACCACGAAAGGAGCGAGCCAGCCTGCTGGATCAAACAGCTTCGCAATTTGGGAGAGAACATGCCGTTTTGTGAGTGTTGCTTCGGTGGATAGGTCGGGGAGGGCGAAGAAAAACTCATCGGATGTTGCTTTCCAACGGATTCCGAGAGTTTTCGCCGTGCTTTCCGTATCTATTTCGAGGAAATCGGCATTTAAAAGATGATCGGTTCCGATATGAGCCAGAACTTCTTTATGGTTGGAGGTCCATTTCCTCAATGGAAAACCAGCCGAATGGAGGGCACTCTGCAACTCGCGAATGGTGAGGTGAGCCTCTTCTGCTGAGTCAGCTCCCGAAAGGACATCATCGACATACATGCAACCACGAATAACTTTACTCGCCCTTGGATGGGTTAGTTGCACGTCGGTCGCCAGCTGTTGCGCCAGGAACGGCGCACAATTGACCCCAAACGTAACAGTTTTTAGCTCAAAATCTTGAATGTATCCTTCCCTATCGCGGAATAAGATACGTTGGAACGCTGTCTGCTTCGGATCTACCCAGATCTGCCGGTACATTTTCTCGATGTCAGCACTATACACAAATCGGAAATATCGCCACTTCAGGATCTGGATGGTTAGATCGGACTGTAGGACCGGGCCAGCATGAAGGATATCATTTAAGCTGACCCCATTGTCTGAAGGGCTGGAGGCGTTGAATACCACTCGAAGTTTGGTGGTCGTACTCTCCGGTTTTAACACTGCGTGGTGTGGCAGGTAGTAACATGCTGAATCGTGGGTAGGAAGGACTTCTCTCATGTGATTGAGGTCGAGATATTCTTGAATAACTGAGTCGTACTTGGATTTTAACGTACTGTCCCTCTTTAGCCGCTGCTCGTTTCTTAAGAATTGAGCCAGCGCCTGGGATCTGGAATGTCCTAGGGAGCAATTAATGTTCTCAGGATCTCGAAAAGGAAGACTTACGACATACCTGCCGGTCTCGTCTTTTGTGGTGGTCCGAAGAAAATTGTCCTCACAAATCACGTCGGATTCTTTTGCCACTTTTACTGGCAGATCCTCCACCTCCCAGAATTTGGTGAGGAGTTTATCGAGAGACGCTTCATACGTGTGTGCAACTTGCGTGGAAAAGGATGATATTTGATCATGCCTCGGAGCTGGTACTGGTCCTGTTAGAATCCAGCCGAAAATGGTCTATTGACCGAGAAGCGAGCCACAGATGTTCGCTCGGGTACCGCTTAGTAGAATGGATGGAAGTATATCGGCCCCGATTAGAATATCTATTTGTGCGCTCTCATAAAACTTTGGATCCGCTAGCGGAAGTTCGGGAAGGTCTCGCAGGAAATGTTACGGAAGCGGACATGAAGGAAGATTTCCGGCTATTTGTGGAAGCACGTAGGCAGTGGTGTTTAACTGCAGGCTAGGCCGGGTCGGAGAACGGATCGTGAATTGACAGATCTTTTTGGTCTCAGCGGAGAACGTTTGATTAAGTCCTGAGACCTGTGCTCGGATAACCTGGAACGGCAGTTTAATCAGGTTGAAAAGGCGCTCAGCGATGAAGGTCGCCTCAGATCCGGAGTCTATTAAGGCTCGCGCTTGGAAATTGGAACCTCGATGGCATATATTAATTATAGCGGTGCCTAGGAGGACTGACCTAGTGCCTGCCGCAAAATAATTCTGAAGCGTTGACTGCGTGCCACTGACAGCCGCGGGACCGAGAGTATTTGGTCTGGATCTGGGCGTTGGCGTTGGATTTGCGCGCGCTGGGGATGGGCTGCCTCGGTGTAGGAGGGTGTGATGGCGGCCGCGGCACGTGAAGCAGTTATGTGCGCTTTCGCAGTCGCGCAACTGATGTGTGCGCAAAGCAGTTTAAACACAGCTGTTTTCTTTTTATATATGCGATGCGTTGGTCGACCGTCATCTGGAGAAATTTGGCGCATGTGCGTACAGGATGGTTCTCTCTATTACAGAGATCGCACCCTCTAGGTTGCCTAGGTGCTACCCTTGTCTCGTATGAATTTATTCTTCGAGACGCCGAGTTGGAAGTGGATGCCCTGGGCTGAGTCTGACTAGAACCTGATGGTCGAACATCATCTATGGCTTCTAGTGTCCTGTGACGCTCCGTTAGGAAAACGTTCAACTCGTGCCACGTAGGGATCTCGGCTTTGTTATGGAGGGACTGCTCCCATAGGGAAAGCGTAAGCTTTGGGAGTTTGGACGAGCACATATACACCAAGAGGCAATCCCAAGTTTCGACCTGAATACCGGACATTTCTAGTGCAGTAAGGCAACCCTGGATGGTACTTTTAAGTTCTTTCAAAGCTGACCCAGACTCCTGTGTGACGGACGGTACATTGAAAAGTATCTTTAATTGACTGTTTACTAACAATCGCTTGTTTTCGAAACGCTCAGTGAGGTTATCCCACGCTGAGCGAAAGCCATCATTAGTAAGGGGTGAATTTGAAACGATATTGTGAGCGTCGCCATTCGTTTTAGCATTAAGGTGAAATAATTTTTCGACAGGAGTGAGTCTGGGATTGTTGATATAAATTGCCGTGAATAGATCCCTAAAGGTTGGCCAACGAAGATAGTCGCCGGTAAAAACTTCGGTATCGCACGGCGGAAGCCGGCACCCTGACGGAATGTATGTCTGAGAAGGATCAGCTGGCGTTGGGGAATGTTGCGGAAGTTGCGGAGTTTGCGCTATCATATCTGCTATCTGGGCGCCGCACCTTTCGTACGCGCTGTAGCAATACCCGTACTTAGCCTTGAGGACTGGCAAGCTGTCAGCTGCACCTTCTCCGGCTGCTACAAGGCATGCGGTACAGGCATCGTATTCTTTTTTGATGCGGACCCATACCTCTCGGATTTCGTCTCGGCGAATATTGAGGACGGATAACGTAGGAGGCACCGCCGAGGGAATATTTATTCGCGATTCCAATTCGGACAGTCGATCCGAGACTTCAATAAACTGGCTCGTAGCGAGGTCGGCAGCCGTTGCAACCATTTTTGTGCTGGCTCGCGTGGTTCTTTCGATGGAAGAAGGAGTCTTTTTGGGAGGTGGCGTCTTGACCTTTTTAGGTGTGGGCGTCCTTACCGTGATTTTCGGTATTTTCGGTGATGGAACAGGGGATAGTCTGTTGGAACTTTCCCTGGACATACCACACTAGGATGCTGTTAGGATGGAATGTGCGCGCTGATATTTCGGACAAAAATCAGAGAAACAATTACGGACCCACTTATGGACCGGTGGAAATAGGGTATCGACTAGCTCAAAAAATAGTCGATATGCGTGGCTGAATTATTGTTAAAATATTCGCCAGGCTTTTGAGCAAGAATGGAAAAAAATACCAAAAAAATACCACAAAATAAAAATACTGAAAAAATACAGGATTGGATGAGGTATTTGTCGTTTAGTATTTTATAGTGGGTGGTTGGTCGAATTAGGATGGGATTGGATGTCCCCGGCAGTGTTTGGAGTTTATTGGTTTTGTTTTTCTTTATTTTAAAAAAATATTCGGAGACAAAAAAAAATACCTTGCAGTGGAATGCGGGTGGTATTTTTTCCCAATTTTTTTCTTTTTTATCCCCAAAAGAAAAAATTGAGTCTCGATATATATGTAGATTTACCAAGCTCAATAAATAAGAGAAAAAAATACTGGAATGGCGTTTTTTTTGGAAAAAATGTGAAACCGAAGAAACAATTTAATAAATCAATAAATTAATAAATTGATTCCACTAGTTCCGCGATGGCGACAGTATTTTATATTTCTCCCCTTATTATTTTTTCTTTTTTGGAACTGGCAGTAATTCTCAGTGTTTGTTTAATTTTATTGGAGTTGAACTTGGTGTTTATTAACTTTGTTGGAATTTATTAATTGGATGATTGAAAAACAACTGCCCGAACTTTTGCGGGCTGTGTATTGGTGACGCTGGAATGCGCGGGATTATCGAGCTTTTTGCGGTACTGCAATTCGCGTGTATGTGTAGATGTATGGATGGATAGTGCCCAAAATATGTAAATAAGAAAAACACACTGAGACACAAAAGTTATTTCACGTCGGCTTTAGGAATTTATTTAATATATATTTAAAATATGTATAAATGTATGTATATATATATGGAATATGTAATATATGTAATATGGATGTAATATATGTAATATGGATGTAATATATGTAATATGGATGTAATACATGTAATCAATATGGCGGAAAATTTTATTGTAAATTTTGCCGGCGGGTATGTGTTGTAAATTTTCGATTTATTGTGGACTGTATTTGGATTTTTAATAATGTAAGCAAATATTGTCACAGCGGATGTACAATAAAAAATTAATATCAAAAATCTTTGTGGGCCGAAATTGGCGGAACACTTAATTTTTGTTTCACTTTTTTGTGGAAAATTAATTTGAACTCAATTTTGAAATTAATTTATTTATTTTCACTGAATTTTTTTTGAAATTAATTTATTTTTCACTGTACGCTTGACTTTTTTATTTGCACACTTTAATTTGGATTTATATTTCTTATTTTTCTTCGATTTGATGTTGGATGTATATTTAGTGGATGTACGGCCAAATGCGAATATGAAACTTGTACATCAATATGCACACGAAAAGGAATTAGAAAATAAGCAATATGGCCGCACGTTAAAAGAGAACGAAGAAATAAAAGACGGAATTGGAATTGTAATTTACTAACTGCCGTCGTCGGATTAAATCGGACTTGGATTTTAGACAAATCGTACAGAAAGTCAAACGAATTATGTTCTTCGAATGGCTGACTGTCGACCGGCAGTTAATAAAGAAAATTAATAAATTGGCACTTATCCGGCTCGAAGGACCAAAAAATGAAGAGGTGGGGCGTCGGGGGTGATCTTCGATGGAAGGCAGCTTCGTCGGGCGTTGCGGCTGTTGAACGTGGCCGGGTGGCAAGCTGTGGAATAGACTGGTAAAACACTCGACGATCGCGAGAAAGGAACAAAAAAGACTCGGTGAAACTTTTTCGTAGGATAGCGCGGACCGGCCGGGCGATGTATTTCAGTATCGTGACAATGAAAGACTAACTTAAACCTAATTGCGCGCTGCGTTTCAAAGCGCAGTGGAGAGATTCCGGGAGCGGGAAGGCGGGAGAGCCTGGAATCGCAAGCGTCCAGTGCGGGAGAGCGGGAGAGCCTGGAGTCGCGAGCATCCAGTGCGGGCGAGTAGGCATTCGCTACGAGGGAAGCGCGGGCAGCTTAAAAGAGGGGAGAGCGGCGTAAACACTATGAATAGGCTGGTACTGTTAAAATGCAGGTAATCGATTCAGCTTCTATTTCTTGTTGCAGTTCATGATTTCCTTTGATTGGTTTTTCTATTTTTTAAAAGTTACATACTTTAAATAAAGAAACCTTATTATAAGGCTAAGAACAAAAACTAAAATGAATATTGAAAACGTAATATTACTTTTTCTGTATGGCGTTTTACTTATTTATTTTAATTATGTCGAGTTAAGTGTGAGCTCAGTTCATAGGACCACAAAATGTTCGCTTAAAATAATCTTTATACTTTAAAATCTGAATTGTTTTACTTTAATATCTTTATTTCTATTTATATTCAAGTCGCTATTTTATTACTGATATCTTTTAATAATTTTAGTTTCAGTAAATTTCATGTATGGATCATAGATTTTACACTTAATTATTATTAATTATTATTGTTACAATAATATTTATTTTTTAATTTTTATAATATAAATAAATTTTATTATACCCGTTACTCGTAGAGTAAAAGGGTATATTGTATTCGTGCAAAAGTATGTAACAGCTAGAAGGAAGCGTTTCCGACCCTATAAAGTATATATATTCTTGATCAGGATCACTAGCCGAGTCGATCTAGCCATGTCCGTCTGTCCGTCTGTCCGTCTGTCTGTCCGTCTGTCTGTCTGTCCGTATGAACGCTGAGATCTCGGAAACTATAAAAGCTAGAAGATTGGCATTTTGCATGTAGATTTTAGAAGTTCCTACGCAGCGCAAGTTTGTTTCAAAATGGTGCCACGCCCCCTTTAACGCCCACAATCGCTTATATACGATTTTAAAAATTCAAATATTTCGGAAAAGTAAAAATGCAGTTTTATTGTGTTTATCAATACCTATCGAAATGTAGAAGAAATTTTTCAAATCGGACCATTTGTTAAAAAGTTATGCGTGATCAAAGTTTCTATCTCCATCTCCCTCGCACTCCCTTTACCTGAGTAACGGGTATCTGATAGTCGGGGCACCCGACTATAGCGTTCTCTCTTGTTTTTATTTTCAAAATATGACTTCAAATATAATCTACATTACTAACATCCTTTATGGTCCGGATAAGCGCAATTTTTAATTTGATCCGAGTGTTTTTTCTTTTACATTCTTCTTTGCTTTAAGTGTTTATTTCAATTATCCTTTCAGTATCTAGTGTCAACATAGAATTTTGTGTATTTTTCTTTCCTAATTTATTTTTAACCCATATTAGCCGTCCGGCGTCAAAAATATACCAGCAGGTGTGTTGAGCTGACAAGCCTTTTTGTCACAATGCGAGATAAATTCAATACTTCAGTTTATTAACGTTTATATGTATGCAAGGGCTACGGGCTTTGCGGACACCGCAGCTTGCAATCAACAACAACAAAAATGTATGCGCTGGCGACGGACCGTAGGCGTTGAGAGGCGGGCTCAGACTGAGAAGTCCAACTAATAGAGAGATAAGAGGAGCCGCTTAGAAATGAGTGATTCTGACTCTCTATTTAGTTGGAGTGGTTTGCCGCTGCGCTCAACATACTCCCCCCGTTGGAAGCCTGTCTTTCAACTTCATCATTGATGGGCAGCAGGCACAACTTATTGACAGCTCTCCTGATGTCACACGTGGACGTCTTCAGATCAGCAATTCGGCAAACGCCATCTCGTCCAGGAATAAGTTCGCTCACCCTAGCTAAGGGCCTCCGCATGGGAGGTAGATTTTCATCCTTTATCAGAACTACGTCGTTGACCTTTAGCATTCGTTCAGGAGACCGCCATTTGGTGCGTTGTTGCTGAAGAGTAAGGTACTCCTTCTGCCATCGGGACCAGAATAGTTGCTGCAGGTATGTTACACGCTGCCAGCCATCCAAGCGGTTATAGTTGAGCTTAGTTAGATCGGGCTCAATGATAGTAGTAGAAGGGCCACCAAAAAGTAGGTGGGCAGGAGTCAAAACATCGAGATCATCTGGATTCTCTGAGATGGATAGCAAGGGGCGAGAATTAATGATTGACGCAATCTGACAAACCAAAGTGCGAAGCTCATCAAAACTAAGCGTTTGGCGGCCAACAGAGCGGTAGAAATGGTGTTTGGCCGTTTTGACTGCTGCCTCCCACTATCCGCCAAAGTGTGGTGAGCGAGGCGGAATAAATTGCCAGTCGACTCCCTCCGCCAAGCAAGCTTGATGAACAGACTGCATATGAGAATCGCTAAGCAGCAGCCACTTTAAATCCGCCAACTCATTTTTTGCTCCTACAAAGTAGGTAGCATTGTCCGACCAAATTTGACTAGGCTTTCCACGTGTAGAAATGAATCTTTTCAAAGCACCTAAAAACGAAGCAGTTGTTAGATCCTTGACAAGCTCTAAATGCACCGCCTTGCTTGTAAAGCAGATGAACACGCATACTAAGCACTTGGTGGGAGACCTGGTGCGAACTTCTGATTTGTACAAGAAAGGTCCACAATAGTCGACGCCAGAAACAGCAAAGGCCCGTACGCACTCCGAACGTTCCTTCGGAAGATTAGCCATGATTAGTTCCAGAAATTTGGGCCTGGCCCGGAAGCACTCCACACAGCCTTTCACTACATTTATGACCGTTCGTAGTCCTCCACTAGGCCAGTATTGTAGTCGGATGCTTGCCAACAGAGCGTGCGGTCCTGCATGCAGGTTCATCTTATGGAAGTGCATGATGAGCGCTACGGTGAGTTGGCGACGACGTGGCACTATTATAGGATGGCGAGCCTCATACGCAAGCGTTGAATTTTCGAGTCGTCCACCAACTCAAAGGATGACACATGCATCTATGAAGGGCAAGAGCGAAGCAGTTGAACTTGATTTCTTAACAATGTTATTTGAACGAAGCTCCTTTATATCCTCCCATAAATAAGCTAATTGGACGCCTCGCCAGAGCATATATGTCCCACGTTGCACATCAGATACCTCGAGACGCCGATGCCACAAGCGGAGAGAAAATTTGTAAATGTACGCGAACACGCGCTGCATGGAAGGGAACGGAGTTGCCATTCTTGGATCTAAGGGTAACATCAATGTGAGGAGGCTTAACCATAAGCACCTGTATACGTAACTCAAGGCTCGGATCGCCATAATGCAGACGCGTAGGCCAATCCTTGCGACCACCAAGTAAGAATGGTGGGCCATGAAACCAGATCTCAGAAAGCGCCAGTAGATCCGGAGTAGAGCCCCTGGACAAAACGTCGGCAGGATTCAGTGCAGTCGGAATATGATGCCATTCCATATTAGCAGTCAATTCCTGTATAGAAGCCACTCGGTTTGCCACGAAGACGTTGAATTTGAAAGGCTCATTAACGATCCGGGATAGCGCCACAGAGGAATCACACCAGCAGTGAAAAGGACCATTGAACATACCCATTTTAATAACTTCATTCATCAGCTTGGCTAGTAGCAGGGCGCCACATAACCCCAGCTTAGGTACAGATAACGTTTTGAGAGGCGCTACTCGGGATTTGGAACATAAGAGATGGCTGCTGGCTGGAGAAGTGACCCTAGACAGACATATATGCAAGCTCCGTAAGCTTCCTCGCTGGCATCGCAGAAACCATGAATTTCAACATCAGTTTCTGAAAGAAGCAAAAATCTTGGGAATGATATGCATTGGACGCTCTGAAAACTGATGCACATTTCAATCCAGCAGGTGTTACTGGCCAAGGGCAAACTTTCATCCCAATCCAATTTATCCTTGCAGAGTTGTTGAAGGCCTAGCGGATCATTGAAACGAGCAATGGTGGCCAGATCAGATCGTCGGCAGGCCTTGGAGCCGGGATCTAGAGACGATAAAGAGAACAGCAGCTCGTCTGTTGCCGGATCCCATGCAAGACCAAGAGTTTTGGTTATATCGCTGCCATCGCCGAATTTCAAATACTTCTCCTTGTCATCATCTGACACATCCTTTAAAAACTCGGGGTGGCTGGTGCACCACTTTCGTAACTTGAAGTCACCTCGAGCAAGTATCTCAGTGGTCTGTCGCATTTTCTCGATAGCCTCACCAACAGAGCTTCCACCGGAGATGAAATCATAGACTTAGAAATCTTGTTGCAGAGCAACTGAGCCAGCAGGGAAGGAATCCCTCTCATCAATGGCCAGCTGGTGCATTGCTCGAACAGAAAGGAATGAGGCAGGCTTGGTTCCGTAGGTCGCTGTATTCAGCTTGTAAACTTCGAGCTCTTTGTCCGGTTCGTCTCGCCATAAAATGCATTGCAAGTAGTTATCGGGTTCACTCACCCTTACGCACCGATACATCTTGCAAATGTCTCCAGTCAGGGCCCCCTGATAAGTTCGAAATTTTATCAAAATGTTAAACAGCCTTGGCTGTATAACGGGCCCAGCCATAAGGACATCATTAAGAGACGACCCGGATGAGGCTAACGCGAAGCTTGGTTCTTGTGCTATCCTCCTTTAGAACACAATGGTGCGGCAGGAAATACTTGCAAACGCCCACAGCCTCGGGGCTGACTCTGGACATGTGGTTTAACTCCAAGTATTCCTTAATAAAGGCCACATATAGACGCTTTAAATGGGGATTCCTTTGCAGTTTGCATTCAAGATTAAGAAATTTCCGGTGTGCCTGTGTGTAGGAATCGCCAAGGGCTTTAGCATGGTGCTTCAAGGGCAGGCGAACGGATTAAGCGCCAGAGGGAAGACGATAAAAGTTTTTGATAAAATGATCCTCACACTCCAGCTCTTCCTTGCTGGCCATTATGACTCCACTGCCCAAATTTTCGACTTCCCAAAATCGCCTAACCAGATCCTCCAAGCGGACATTATGTAGTGTAGCTCCATTTTCCAAGCCTTGAGATGCCAAAAGAGATGTATTACCGCGAAGCCTATCTCCACCACCAGTCACGATCCAGCCAAGGCGAGTCTTCTGCAGTAGAGGCAATCCAGCTTAATTTGGCCCACGCATAACAGGTCATAAAATAGGCCGGAACCAAGGAGCAGGTCAATGCGCTGTTAGACTGCATATTCCAATCAGCGATATCAATGATGTAACTAGGCTGACTGTCCTTAATCGTTGGCACAACAAGCGCCGTTAGAGCCACAGAGTATTCAGAAGAACGCGACTGGAGGGAGATGCTGACTGTAAATCCTTCCGAAGAAACCGCTGTATCACCAAGGCCAGTTACCGTTGCTGCTGACCGATATTTCCTTAACTGCAACTCCTGGGGGAAGCGAGATGTAATTAGGTGTAGTTGAGATCCAGAATCCAGTAGGACTCGGCAAGGTACTAGCGAACCGCTCTGTTCTGTACAAGAACTATAGCGGTGGCCAAGAGCACAACATCAGAATGAAATCCTTGGGCCGCAAGCGAGGCAGATGGCTGCGAGGGTGCGGGGAAACATGAAGCATTTATTTGATGAGCAGGAACTTGTAACGGTGAATCATCAGGTCGTAGATGGAGCAGCATGTGGTGTTTTCCACCGCATGTGCGGCAATGGCCAGAGTTGCACGTTCGAGTGTGGTGCCCCTTCTTTAGGCAATTGAAGCACAAGGAAAGTCTTTTTATTTCCCATTGCCGTAGACTAGAAGACAGACCGGCGAAGGAGCTACAGGAGTATATTCCATGACCAGGAGTATCACAAAAAGCGCAGCTACTCTGGCTGACCTGGGCACCAAGTAACATCCTTCTGGCAAAACGTTTATTATTAAAGCGCTTATTAAGGATTTCTAGTGCCGCACGATAATTGTTTCTATGTATGCAAGGGCTACGGGCTTTGTGAACACCGCAGCTTGCAATCAACAACAACAAAAATGTATGCGCTCCCGAGACCGTAGGCGTTGAGAGGCGGGCTCAGACTGAGAAGTCCAACTAATAGAGAGATAAGAGGAGCCGCTTAGAAATTAGTGATTCGGACTGGTTTGCCGAGAGAGTATTATAATTTTGTTTAAAAGTGTGCAACGCAGTGAAGGAGACATCTCCGACCCTATAAAGTATATATATTCTTGATCAGTATCGCCTCCAGAGTTGTCTGTCTGTTTCTACGCAAACTAGTCTCTCAGATATCGAACTTAAACTTTGCACACATCCTTCTTTCCTTTGCACGCAGTACATAAGTCGGAACGGCCGGGATCGGACGACTATATCCTATAGCTGTCATATAACTGAATGATCGGAAATGACATAACTTTGGTGTTTTTAAAGTTAGGAAGATAGGAAATTCTATGGGTTTTATTTTTGACCAATCAATCCGACCTACCAAATTTCATAGGGATAGGGATAATATATCCTATAGCTGCCATATAACTGAACGATCGGAGATACCATAACTTTGGTGTTTTTAAAGTTAGAAAGTTGGGATTTTCAATGGGTTTTATTTTTGGCCAATCAATCCGACCTACTAAATTTCATAAGAATTGGCCGACTATCTATTGATAATGCCATAACTTTGGTGTTTTTAAAGTTAGGAAGTTGGGATTTTTTATGAGTATTAAGAATGCATCATATGAATAATTTTGGAGAATATAATTTACATAATATTTTGCAAAGGTATATCAACTTCGGCTTCGCCCGAAGTTAGCTTTCCTTTCTTGTTTTTACTTGTGTTATAAACACACATGAGAAGTAATGCTTAGAACGACTAAAGGTTTTACCCTTCATTGAAAAGTAATTAAAATATTTTTTGTCATATGAAATATCATCTTAGAAAATTTATTTTAAATATTTCGACTTTCACAGTTGCGACTTAACGAGTTCTAAAAACTTTTTTAAATTAATATTTCTCTTCAATTGTCAAAAACCGTCGTCGCATGCAGACGTGTATTTATTGTGCTCCGGAAAAAAGTATTCAATAAAATCACAAAAGTGCAGTGACCGTTTTAATAAATCTCCTATAACGCGAAAAGACGCTTTCTGCGATGAAATCGCGAATGTTTATATTGATTGGTCATTTAATTAATATAAAACTTAACACTTAAAACTCTAATTAACTTTTCCACGAATACAATGAGTCTGAGCGACGTTCGCACACAACGTCAACGTGAGCAAGATGAGAGACGGCTCTCAGTACAAAGAAATAACGCGTACTTCTCTTTTAAAGCAACCGAAAATAATGCAAGCTCTGATCAAGCGCGGGCAATTACCCCCAACTTGACCGAGTTCTTAAACGTAGCGAGCGAGAGAGCGCGTTCTTGCTCCCCCTCGCTACCATCGACGTCTCTGCGGCCAAAGAGCGCTGAAAGTGCTCCAATGCATGTAAGCTCATCAGCAGTAACTAGCACCGCAATTTCTTTAACAACGTCAACTGTAACTACAACAACAACTGCAACCGTATCGACTGCGCGTTTATTGACATCATCAGCTAGCAGCGCAAATATTAATACGTCTGCCGCTGCGCTGCCCGAGAAACAGAACATAACCAATGAATGTGCTAAGCCGGCTGTGCAGACTGGTATGGATCGCTACATCCAAATCAAAAGGAAGCTGAACCCCTTTAAATTCTCAACGCAAAATAACCCGTAACAATGCTAGCCTAGCTGGAATAGAAACGCCCATGAACTCAAACCGATTTAAAATCTTGGAAAACGCCTATGACGTTACGGCGGCCGAATCCACTGAAGTCGAGAAAAGGAAGCCAAAATCTCCGCCTATTTATATTCGAGAATAAAGTTCCAATGTTCTTGTCAACAAAATTATCGAGCTTATTGGAAAGGATAAGTTCCACATAACTATACGCAACATCCAAGAAACAAAGATTCAAATGAAGTCTGAAGATAATTACAGAGTATTATCGAAATATCTTTCCGAGAATAAAAAGAACTTTTACACAAATCAGCTAAAAAGTAGCAAGGGCCTGCAAGTCGTACTTAAGGGTCCAACGTAACACCTGCAGAGATAACAAAGGCGCTTCAAGAGAAGGGATTTAACGCTAAGACAGTCTTCAACATCCTTATCAGGGATAGAAAGCCACAGCCACTCTTTAAGGTTGAGCTGGAACCAGAAAATAAGCCCCTAAAGAAATACGAAGTGCACCCCATTTACAATCTTCAGTTCCTGCTGCGCCTCAGAATTACAGTTGAGGAACCGCACAAACGCAATGGCCCGGTACAATGTGCGAACTGCCAAGAATATGGCCATACAAGGTCATACTGTAAACTGCGCCCGGTGTGTGTAGTTTGTGGAGATCTTCATGACTCCGCACACTGCCCAACGAGCAAAGATGACTGCAACTCGAAAAAGTGCGGCAACTGCGGTGGCAATCACACTGCTAACTACAGAGTCTGCCCTGTTTATAAGGAGCTGCAAAGTCGCATCCACCAGAGAGGAACTGCCGCCCACACCCAAAATAAACAGATGACAGCTTCCAGATCAAACCCTGAAGTCTTCTTCTCGACTGCAGCCAGATCCTCACTAGGACCCTTAAACTCGGATAAAAATGTGACTTACGCAAGCGCTTTAAAATCAGGACTGGCTAACCCTGTCTCAAAAAGCCCATTTCTGCAATCAGCATACCAAGAACCGAACACGACTCAGCAGCAACAATTCCCGGAGCAGTCAAAAAGCAACTTCGAAGATATGATATACAGCCTGCAGCAAAGCCTTACGGAGTTTATGTCGTTTATGCGCACAACTATGCAAGATTTAATGCGAAACCAAAATCTATTGATTCAAATGCTGGTTTCACAACAATCCAAATAATGACTTCCCTAAGGATATCTACGTGGAACGCTAACGGCGTCTCACAGCATAAACTTGAGTAAGCTCAATTCCTACTCGACAACCATATCGACGTAATGCTGCTTTCAGAAACACACCTTACAAACAAATACAATTTTCAACTACGAGGTTATTCATTTTACGGAACAAATCATCCAGATGGTAAAGCACATGGTGGGACTGGAATTCTAATCAGAAGCCGTATTAAGCACAACTATCATAACAAATTTGCTAAAAATTACCAACAGGCCACATCTATAAATATACAAACAAATACTGGCAACCAACTTACACTAGCCGCCGTATACTGCCCCCCTCGTTTCACTATAGCCGAAGATGAGTTTATGCAGTTTTTCAAATCACTAGGAGACCACTTCATAGCAGCAGGGGACTACAATGCCAAGCACACACACTGGGGATCACGTCTCGTGACTTCAAAAGGAAAACAGCTCTATAATGCAGTTATAAAAGCCAAGAACAAGCTGAACTATGTTTCTCCTGGCAGACCAACATACTGGCCGGCAGGCCCAAGGAAACTACCCGATTTAATAGACTTTGCAATTACCAAAAACATTCCTAAAAATCTGATAAGCGCCGAATGCCTCTCGGATCTTTCATCGGATCACTCGCCTGTCCTGTTTATTCTACTCCGACATCCAGGCGCATTGGAGCAATCGTTAAAATTGACATCACAGAAAACCAATTGGGGTCAGTACAAGAAATACATTAGCTCACACATTGAGCTAAGTCCTCATCTCAACGATGAAGCCAACGTAGACAGATTTGTTAATACACTGGAGTCTGTACTCGTCTCTGCAGCTCGAGTGAGTTGTCGCTGTGGGGGAGATGGAGCTGTCCTAGTCGCGAGGAGTGACTTCGACCAGCAGATTATGGGTGATGCCTCCGCAGAATCATCCGGGGCATCCTTGGTTGGGTGGGCGTGCTTGGCTAGGTCACCAATAGCCACCAAAACACCATATATTTCCCGTCACTACTAATTATTTGCGTTGTTTACATTTTGGTTTGTTTTGTTTGTTGGTGATGAGCGATAGTTTTTGTGAAGTGAGACGCGCGTATATCGATGTTTATGTTGTGGATACTGTAGGGATATTGGGGATACTCCACCCTGGGGATTCGGGAGCTAGCCGGCGCCGTCCCAGGAGAAAATGCAGTTCCGTAACACCCCAAACTACAAGTAAGCAAAGCAACCAAAAGAAGACAAATCTACAAATAGAACAGCTCGTCCTCGAAAAGCAACGCTTACGTCGAGAGTGGCAACTCCACAGATCGCCATCTGCTAGGCAAAGCTTAAAATATGCCTCACGTCAACTCACAAAAGCTTTACAGCAAGAAGAAGCACATGTCCACCGACGCTACATAGAGCAATTGTCAACATCTAGAACAAAACACTCACTATGGAGAGCTCACCCTACTCTAAGCTCACCGAAAGTAACCGTGATGCCTATTAGAAATCCCACAGGCGGCTGGGCGCGCAGCGATGCAGACAGAGCAAGCACGTTTGCCAACCACCTTAAAAATGTCTTCCAACCAAATCCTGCCACTAGTGCGTTCACCTTGCCGACTTTACCAGATGAACCTCAACTTCAACATGAACCAATTGAGTTTCGCCCAAACGAAATCGTTAACATCATCAAAAATCAGCTGAATCCGAAAAAAA
The DNA here is from genome assembly GCA_036346975.1 of Drosophila prolongata. Classification (NCBI taxonomy): domain Eukaryota; kingdom Metazoa; phylum Arthropoda; class Insecta; order Diptera; family Drosophilidae; genus Drosophila; species Drosophila prolongata. The sequence goes on along the minus strand of JAYMZC010000387.1, from coordinate 12,749,784 downwards.
TCCCCGGGCTAGGACCTCATAACTCCCAAAATGATCATATTGCGCCGTTTGCACTATCACACAGCTTTTTAATGCCATCGCAAAACTTGGCCACTTTCCAGTGAGATGGAAAAAGTCGATTATAATAATGATAGCAAAGCCGGAAAAAGACCACACAATTCCCACGTCGTATAGACCTATAAGCCTACTCTCATGCTTATCTAAACTCTTTGAAAAATGCGTATTGACTCGGATAAACACATACCTAAGAATCCAGGAAGGAATTCCGTCACATAAATTTGGGTTTCGTGAAAAGCACGGACCAATTGAGCAGGTCAACCGGATAACATCAGAAATTCGGAACGCGTTCGAAAAACGAGAGTATTGTGCTGCCATATTTTTAGACGTCTCTCAAGCATTTGATAGAGTTAGGCTAGAAGGCCTAATGTACAAGATCAAGACAATGCTCCCCTACAACACTCATAAGCTTTTAGAGTCTTACCTCTACGACCGAAAATTTGCTGTTCGATGCAACACTGCTATAACTGACGATTTCACTATTGGAGCTGGAGTTCCTCAAGGAAGCGTGCTTGGGCCAACATTATATGTCCTCTACACAGCAGACATCCCAAGAAGCACACGACTAACAACATCTACGTTTGCTGATGATGAAGCCATTCTCAGCCGCTCAAAATGCCCGATGCAGCAACTGCGCAGCTCGCTGTTCATCTGGTCAATGTAGAAAAGTGGCTATCAGATTGGCGAATTAAAGTGAACGAACAAAAATGCAAGCACGTTACGTTCACCCTGAACAGACAAAACTGCCCGCCGCTCATGTTAAACCATACTCTACTCCCGCAAGCAAACGAAGTGACATATCTAGGAGTACACCTCGACAGAAGACTCACATGGCGCCGGCACATTGAAGCCAAAAGAACACACCTAAAGCTAAAAGCCAGTAGCCTTCATTGGCTTATCAACGCTCGGTCTCCCCTTAGTCTTGAATATAAAGTCCTGCTGTATAACTCGGTACTAAAACCTATATGGATGTATGGCTCCCAGTTATGGGGGAATGCCAGCAATAGCAATATTGACATAGTCCAGCGAGCTCAGTCGAAGATCTTGAGAACAATCACCGGGGCACCGTGGTACGTTCGCAACGAAAACATACATCGCGACTTAAACATTCTACCAGTCAAAGAAGTGATCGCAGAACAGAAGGAAAAGTACCTTACCAAGCTATCGTTGCACCCTAACTACCTGGCGAGAGGTCTTACAAGATTGATCAACCAATCACGCCTTCGTCGCAATGACTTACCCACCCAGCGACCGACTTGAGGCACGCGCAACCATTCTGGTCAGTCTTATTATACTGTTAGTTAAATTTTAATGTTAAGATTCGTAAACTTATTGTTAGTCTCAAAATTAAGAGAAGATTCAATAAATAAAAGCATAGTTAAAAAAAAAAAAAAAAAAAAATATTCTTCGCAAAATCCCCATCATATAGTCTTTGGTTTGCCGTGCGTTCTTCGCGCGCGACCGTGGCTCCATTCAAATTCTTTGAACTGACCTGGGTTCGAATCCCACCAACGGACGAATAAAATTATAAGTTTTTTCGGATAAGATACTTATCGGAGTTTACTTGTAAGAACTGAAATAAATCATAATTGTACACAATTTCTCTCTCTCTTCCCCAAAGAATTACAGTTGAAATCGATATTGGCAATTATTAGTGCAATACTAATACAAACTTTGCGACTGTTTTGAATGAAAAGCGAAGTGCTTAAATCATATATGTATATATGTATACATACATAAATAAGTCCAAAATGAAAAAATACATCATGATGAATGTAGGCACATTTTTTTTAATTTTTTGAAAAAATACCCTAAAATTTCTGGTTAGATGCCCAACTTTTAAGAAATATTTTTCTATTTTTTAGAAAAGTTTTTCTTGTTTTTAGGGCACTTTGCCTTAGATTTTAATTTTAGAAAAAAATTTAAGGAGCGATGCCTTTGAAGACAAAAATAGGGCGATTTTCTTGTTTTAGGGTTAATTTTAATATGACTGTACATTGGCTTAAGATGCACTGAGTTACACTTAATTGTTTTGTTTCCAACAGAGTAGCAGATATACAAACCAAATCAACTAGAATCACGTACCAGAAAAACAGAATCCAGCCGATATCGTATCACATGGTTGCACCACGATAAAGTTTATTGAATCTATGTGGTTCTCTGGAAAAAATGCAGCAAAATCCGCGAGGAGCGAGACATATTTCACACGAAAATCGAAAATGTCTCTTCAGTCCGCATTTTTCGTATTTGTACATTTATTCTTCGAATCTCTGATGGAGTATTACCAGATCGAAGGCTACAAGTAGAACACGCATTGTTCATTTTACCAACCGAAATGCTGAATACGTTCTATCGGATTATTGTTTACATACAACACGATAGGTCTAAGGCTGAAATGGACACAAATCGAGCAAAGAAAATTAACTATAGGCCATTTTGGCAGAATTAATAAATAAACGCCGACATGACACGACATTGTACAGATTGTTGTATTTTTTTTATAACATCTCAAACACAATTGAAAAATATACAATTATTGGTCGTTAAAAAAAGGTTTTATTGATTCATAAACAATACTGTCTCGCTTCAACCATTCGTTTTATAAAAGGCGAAATTATTTAATGTTGTTCTTTTGTCTTGGTGCTGTAAAAAAATGTTTTTTGATTGACCAAAACTTCTTTAAATATCTGTAGTTTTCTTTTGTCAGTTGAGTTTGACAAATGAACACGAACCAAAAATGTTCTTAAAATGTGCATGTGAGTATATGCTTGCATCTGTTGACTGTTGGCGCGCAAAAAAAAAGTTATTGGCAAGTCAAATTAACTCAAATTGTTTGTGTTTATACATATACGTGTAGGATTGGTAAAGTTAGTTTAAGTTATTTAAGCCTAGTATCCAGATCGATGAAAACCGTACGCCAGTCATTAGAGAGAGCGAGAGGCAAACAGCTGGCGTTCACTTTTCGTCGGGCCTTTTTTTCACGTCGGTCCCCTGATCGACGAAAAAATACCAGAAAATTCCATAGCGTTGCCAGTCTGCGGAAATGAACTTTGGGTGAACCCTAGCGAAAAGATTAAAAAATTTAATCTTTTGGCGTGCGCTTCTCACTGAACATTATAAGAAATGGTGGGAAAAACTTAAAAAACCCGCAAAAGTCGATTGCAGGAGTTTACATGTGAGGACAAAATAACATTAATACTATCTGGGGTGCCTCTTGTCAGAGCAAAATGTTTTTTAGGTCCAGAATGTACGAAAAAACACAATTAAAGTGCAGCTATGAACTTTAAATTGGCAAATAATTATCAGTAAATTAAAAAAACAACTGTTAAATTTAAATTGTATTGTTTTTTAATTTCTTTGTACAGCGGCAGACTTGTCTTGCCAAGGTATTTGATAATTTCTTTTAAAGGCTCTTTCCCGCAAATACGATATTTGAATTTTAACTGCTTGTCAACAAACCCAGCTAATTGACAGTACGACCGTAGCACGCTTAAATCTGATGAACTATCAAACTTTTGGTCACACTGGAAAGATTAAAAATGTTACGCTAGCGTAATCGTTTGTCGATCTGGATACTAGGCTTAAAGAGCAAACAATCGAGTGGCAAGAAAGAAGTTCAGAAAAAGCGAGAAGTCGTCTAGAGTGAAAAAGGAGTTCATGAAAAGTGAAATTCGTCTTAAGTGTGGTTGCGGCTAAGAAGTTGGTCTCGGTTATCATTTAAAGTTATTTTTAAATCATTCGTATTAATAAATCGAAATTTTTACTATCCCACAAATTTAATCGGGGCTCTTCCGGGATAGTCGCAAAAATAGCAAAAGAACCCTGTATGCGTTAAGATACAAAATACGATTAAGTGAGAGCGCAAGCGTTGATCTTAGATAAAAGACCAACAATTTGAAAGTCAACAAATTTCAAATTGGCGAAAGAGCTGTGACGTTTTTTGAAGGATGAGCTAGATATGTCGAAAAAAAATATAAAATCTGCTGAACGACAGCTAAGTCAAAAGCAAGAAGTTAACCGTGTTTTACAAAGTTGCAGGTACGCTTAACATTACAAGGCTACGACGACAAGTATTTACAAGCAGAGGAGCATCAGAGGTGTTCGACGCCTCCAGAGAATGACGGCCAGTAGTAGTTCTATGAGAGAAGGGATACCGGAGAGGCGCTACCAGAAGAAGTCATATAAGGAGAAGGAATACCAGAGAGGCGCTACCAGAAGAAGTCCGACAGGGAAGTGCTACTAGAGAGGCGCTACCAGAGGAGGCGTTACAGAGGGGTGCTACCAAAGCAACGCTACCAGAGAAATTCCTGCAAGGACTATTAAAGAAGTTCTGCCCAAGAAGAAACAGCAGAAGAGATGTTTCCAGAGACGTACGAAGAAGTTCCAAGAGTTGCAACTACCCAGAAGAGCTGCAACTGACTAGTAGAGCTGCAACTACCCAGAAGAGTTGCAACTACCCAGAAGAGCTGCAACTGACCAGAAGACCTGTAACTACCCAGAAGAGTTGCAACTACCCAGAAGAATTGCAACTGACCAGAAGAGCTGCAACTAACCAAAGAGCACGAAGTGCGCAGTGCTAGTCAGCACTGCAATCCGAACTTGAGTATTTTCTTTCCATTTCCTTAACATTTATTTACATTTAAAATAGAATTCGAAATAAAGTCATCTTTCTTTTGTAGCTTCTCTGAGCGAAAAGCTAAGTGAGTTGAATACGGATGGTAGAAAGAGCATTTTGCAAGATAGACTTTTGGATCATTTCGAGGTGGCACATACTGTTGATGTTAAAGAGGATGAAACCGTAAGCGAGGGTGGATCATACAGTACTGAGTTTCATGAAGCTATGAGCATATCGTCTTTTACAGGATCAGATCAGCAAGAGTTGTGTTCGGCAGATGTTAAGACTTAGGGAGAAAAAAGTTACAGAAACATGAATATTTGTACAGCCTAATGGAATTAAGCAAACCTATTAAGGTAGAAGAAGAAAGCTTAGTATCTTACTTTATTGAAGAAGTCCCTGACAGCAAAGCAAACAAAGCCGTCTTGTATTGAGCTAAAACAGTAAAGAAGCTCAAAGTTGAAATAGAAATATATGAGAAAGTAAAGGGAAATTCTGTAAATAAAGAAGTAAAGAAAACTAATTCTCACCATTACCAGAGGCCAGTTAAGAAAATGCAGAGCAATGCATAAAACCGGTGATATTGCTAAGCAGTGTGATGAAGTGAAACAGTCGTCCACGGTCTGGAAGGAAGCAATAAATGTCATTGAGGATAAATCTCTCGCACAGAATATTAACTTTACCGCAATGATAGATTCTGGCAGCGATCTAAGTCTCATAAGGGATGATGTGTTCAATAAATTCGATAAGCTGCAACTCAGAAAAGAAATCAAGCATCTTAAAGGCATTGGAGGAGGTGAACTGATTACCACTGGATTTTTTGACTTAAATGTTTTTGTTGGCAATATAAGCTTTACAATAACTTTTCACGTAGTTAAAAAAGAAGAGTTAGAGTATACGGCTATTGTTGGCAATAATATACTGCAGAAGGTCGACATATTGTTTAGTACAAAAAGAGTCCGATTCATTGCAAAAGCCACTGAAGACGTTTTCGATGAAATTTTTAAGTCGATGTGTGACACAGAATTGAAGTGGAAAAACTGATCAAAGGATACAAACCGAATCAGTCAATTAAGTCGCCCGTCGAAATGAAAATAATTTTGGAAGATGATATCCCAATATTTCAACATCCGCGTTGAACATCTTTCGAGAACAAAGTTGTAATCGAAAAGCAAGTTCAGGAATGGCTAGATGCAGGAATCGTAATTCCTAGCTGCTCAGAGTACGCATCTCCCGTGGTACTAGTGTCGAAAAAAGATGGCTCGAAACGTTTTTGTTGTGATTACAGAAGGCTTAATTTGAAAATAAAGAGAGACAATTTTCCCATGGCATTAGATTTAGCCAACGGATTTTTTCACATACCTGTCAAAGCAGAGTCCAGAAAGTTTACTGCCTTCGTAACTCACAACGGGCAATATGAGTTTACACATGTCCCGTTTGGTATAAGCAACTCCATCGCAGTATTCTGTCGCTATGTAGGAGCCGTACTAAGAGACCTGATACAGTCCAAATTGTCGTATACATGGATGACATTATCATACCAACAATTGATCAGGATTAAGGTCTATTGATATTGAAAGAAGTATTGCAAGTAGCAACTAGAGCAGGGTTACGTATCAAGTGGGAAAAGGGTCAGTTTTTGAAGCGGAAAATTAAATTCCTAGGAACGTAATAGAAAACGCAACTATTGCACCGACAGAGGATAAGGTCAAAGCTGTTGTTAACTACCCAGTACCGCAAAGCAGAAAAGCACACTCATGGGAGGCTATGCTCTGGCAGCGAACCCTTTAAGTGATATACTTCGTAAGACAGATAAGTCGCGAGAGGAAAGGAACATTCAGTTAGACGATCAGTGCTTAGTCAGCTTTGAGAATCTCAAGAGCTTATTAATCACTGCACCAGTTTTTAAATTATTATGTCTGCCATCACCGAAGTCCACACAGACGCGAGTAAATTCGGATTTAGAGGAATTCTCATGCAAAAAGACTCAGAAGACCATTTATTTCACCCAGTAGAATTTAATAGCAGGAAAACTACATAGTGCGAGGAGAAATACAGCGCGAATGAGCTGGAAGTTTTAGCAGTCATAAATTCCGTTAAGAAGTGGCTTATATATCTGTTGGGAATACATTTTACAATAATTACCGATTGCGTGGCATTTGCGATGACCATGAAAAAAGACGATGTCCCACCAAGAGTCGCCCGATGGGCTATGTACTTACAGGAACTTAAATTTCCGTTCAACACACAAGATTCAAGAAAATATCGACTTAGAGAAGCGCAGAACCGGGATGATTGTATAAAAACAGTTAAAAAAGTACTATACAAAAATGTTGCGAATGAAAGTACTATACAAAAATGTTGCGAATGAGCTTTTGGTCGTTCCAGAATTCATGCATGAATACATAATCAGAATAGTTGTTGACTTCTGTGGCCGATCAGGACATAATAAGAACGCAAATTATTTTCTGCTTGACAATTGCAGTGCGTGCGTGCTGCGTGCGTTTTATTATCTGTTTTTTTTTGAGGCTTAAATGAACACAAAATAATTTTTATGCGGAGACTACATACCAATCGTCTCGGCCAAAAGTCCAAAAGTGGCCACCATTTCGTGCCTATCGTGAGCTTATAATCCCATGTGATCGATAACAAAGTAATCGTTTCAAATTAAACAATAAATGATAAAGGGAACAAGTGTTGAATTCATCTTGACTTAACTTAGAAGAAAAATTTTAACAAAGAAAATTCCTTAACATTCCGGCTCCCGTGAATCAAAGCGCCTGCTGAGATTCACTAATGACGTCGAGAACGGGCAATTTGGACGCTGGTCTTCGAAGTACTCCAGTTGCAGTTTTTACCGTTGCTGATCGCACTTGTCCGTCCTTTGCGGATTGAATTTCAATGATTCTTCCTTTTCTCCATACACCACGGATCGGTCTCGTCGCAAATTAGGACCACATCTCCGATTTGTATTGGCTCCACACGGTTGAACCGCTTAGTGCGTCGGGTAAGAGTCGGCAAGTACTCCTGGATCCATCGTTTCCAGAAGGTCTGCATTAACTGCTGCCGGATATGTCATTGCTTTTTCAGGCAAACGTTTTCGTCAACTACCGGTGTTTAAGTCTACCTTCATATTCGAAAGTTACATCCCAGTAAGGCGCCTGGTTTCGATGGCGTTGATAGCAGAATTGCCAAAGCTTTGCCTAAAAAGGGAATCCTGTTCCTTGTTCTCCTCTATAATTCAATGCTACGTATCCACCATTTTCCATCCCAATGGAAGTGTGCTGTGATAACGATGATACCAAAGCCAGGAAAACCGGAGAACCTTGTCGAGTCATACCGACCGATAAGCTTACTGCCCACATTCTCTAAAATATTCGAGAGGATATTTCTTAGTAGAATTATGGGCGTAAGAAGCGTGCAGGACGCCATTCCCGACCACCAGTTTGGTTTTAGGCATCATCATGGGACACCAGAACAAGCACATAGAGTCGTTCAACACATTTTAAATGCTTTTGAAAATAAGCAATACAGTTCTGCTATTTTCCTCGACGTCAAGGAAGCCTTTGACCGCGTTTGGCACGCTGGATTACTCCATAAGTTGAAGTCCCTGCTCCCGACTGGCCAATTCCTCTTACTAAAATCATACTTGCTTGATCGAAGTTTTATGGTCGAGGTAAGAGGGGAAAGGTCAAACATTAGAACTGCTCGAGCTGGCGTTCCACAGGGAAGCGTCCTGGGTCCCATTATGTACACTTTGTACACTTCGGATCTGCCATGTCCTACACAACCAGGCACACTTCTGGCCACCTACGCTGACGACACTGCCTTTCTTGTGAACTCCTCCTGCCGAGTCGAGGCATCAAGGATCACCCAGGACTTCCTGGATCTGTACGGCAAGTGGACAAACAGGTGGAATATTGCTATCAATGGAAGAAAGTCGCAGCATTGCAATTTTACTCTTAGAGGAAAGGTGCTTCCTAGAGTTGAACTCCACCATATCATCATCCCGCAATCACCCCAGGCGCAGTACTTGGGTCTGATCCTGGACAAGCGGCTCACCTGGAAAGGGCACATCCAAAAAATTGCAGCCACCTGTCGCACTAAACTCAGGAAGCTGAATTGGATGCTTAAGCCTACGAGCAAGCTCAGCCTTGGCAACAAAGTGTTGCTCTATAAATCAATTGTGGTGCCCTCAATGACCTACTGCATCCAATTATGGGGCATGGCTTCAGACTCTAATGTGGCTAAAGTTCAAAGAGTCCAAAACCGGGCGCTGCGCAGGATCGCAAATGCGCCCTGGTACATCAGAAACGACGCCCTTGGAAATGACCTCCACATTCCTTCTGTCAGGGAACAGATAAACCGCCACTCGAGTCGGTACAACGATCGACTCGCTGTCCACACCAACCACCTAGCAGCTTCCCTGGCCAACCCGACGTGTAGAAGAAGACTGAAGCGAAGACACCCCGCCGATCTCTGGACAAGAGGATGACTCAAGTCCTTAAGCATTAACCATTTACTGTTAATTTCTTATAAAATTTGTTAATCACTTCTGTTATGTTTTCACGTTATTTGTTCTTTATTATTCCCAACGTATTATAGCCATTTAGTTGGTTGATCGACGTTAATTAAATCTATATGTTAAACCAAAAAAAAAAAAAAAAAAAAAAACCGGTGTTTGTACATGGTTTGGGCAACCAAGTAAAAAATGATTTGGAGTAAGCGGATCGTCTTCGTATGAATCGATCGGTAGAGGTACCTTTTCTTTGAGGGTTAATGCCAAAATACGTTTCACACTACGCACTAAACGCTCCCATGTTCCACCAGCAGCAGGATTGTCTGGCGTATTAAATACCCACTCAATACCACAGCGTCCACTCTCCATTGCAATCGCATCCACCACCGTAATCCCATCAAGGGTGGCTTTGGCATTGCGGATAAGTTTTTGCATAACTGACCGTTGGTCTTAATGGTTTTAGCTAAACGGCGAATAGATGGTATCCAAAATGTTTGTCTAATGGAACGATCATGGTATCCACATTTTGGTGTTTACACAGTTCATGATGATGCTGGGCGATCAGTAAAGCCAGTTTATGGGTTTTGGGTAATATAATAGGACGTTTTGTCATAGGACCAACGCAAGTAGCTTTATCAATGCGACCGGCTAAGCGAAGAACACCGTCGTCCTACAGCTCGGGCGAAAGGTTCCATATGGGACTGGAATTGGTTATGAGTTACTTCTTGGTGGATGATGTCCACTCGGAGCTGTAGAGATATAAAAATGGAGGTCCATCAATCCAGACGCTTGGATCTGCCTTTGAGGACATGCGTGTGGCAGCGTCTGCGGGATTTTTCGTTCCAGGAATCCATTTCGATTGGTCGATTTTTGAGCTTTCCAAAATTTCTGTTACTCTGTGGGCGACATATTGCTTATAGCGATGGCTATCTGATTGTATCCAGTTTATTACAGTCTTTGAATCCGACCACAGATAAACATGTTTTGGGCTGACTTCATGGTTATTGATTATGGCGTTTTTAGTTCGTGGCGTCGTATTGATAATGTTTTTATAGGGCAACAACAATGTATCAGGAACAAGTAGCAATAGTGTTTGTGATGGGTAAGGCTTACACCCATCACAAACACTAAGGCTTACACCCATCACAAACACTATTGCTACTTGTTCCTGATACATTACTCTCCAGTAAGCGACGGCGGCAAAGACTTCTTCGCTTGCGTCTACGAAAATATGAAGTTGCAAGTCGAGATCAGGTTTGGTGAAATTATTATGATAGCATCTGTGAATCCTTACTTCTTTTACCTTCTGCAATTGGTCGTACCAAGTAATCCACACGTTGTGAAGGCTCTCGGGAATAACCTCATATTTAGGCGCCATAATTCTTGAATTAATATTTTAACTTTTATTACAAAGGGTGCTATAAATCCAAAGGGGTCAAATATGGACAATATCATGGACAGAACTTGTCTCTTTGTTGGAGGTGATTTTTCTTCAGCTACGTTGTTCGGCACTCCTTTAAACTTTACGATGAAACAGAACTGGTCTGATCCATGATCCCAATAAAGTCCAAGTATTTTTCAATGTTCGGCTCAGAGTGATTTAATTTTGTTGGCGACGTCATGATCTCTGGTGAGTTGTTCATCCTTGCCAAAAGCTCCTTTGAGTTTGACACGAATCAGCGAAGTTCAAAATTCCCGTTCAGATGAATTTTTACAACCTTGTTAATTACGTTACGTGCTTCATCTATTGTGTCAAAGCTGTCTACATAATCATCGACGTAATGATAATCAACAATGGGTTTTACTGCTCTGGGATTGTCGTTTTTAAAGAACTCGGCATTAAGAGTTTTTACATATTGGGCTGAACAGGGCCAACTGGCTGAACCGAATATCATCACATTCATCACATAGACGTCTGGTTGTCTCGAGGTATCGCAATCTCTCCATTGAAACCGTTGATAAACCTGGTCTTCCTTTCGGATAAATACACGGTGAAACATTTCTTTAATTCCTATTTTGCGTTGACGAAACTTGATCAGTATAGACTGCAACGGGATTGGCTGATAAGCATCTGGTCCTTTCGAAAGCCATGAGTTCAGTGACACTCCATTAATTTGAGCTGCGGCGTCGAATACTAGTCTGAGTTGGTTTTTATTTAAATTAATTACGGCGAAATGCGGCAAATACCATTTTTTGCCCAAATCCGTTTTAAGTTCTACCTTGCTTAGTTTACGCGCATATCATTTTCTTTCATATTCTTTAATTTTTTCTGAATACCATTTACGAAGAGATTCATCCTTGGACATTTTATTTTTATTTTTAGTCGACGGAGCGCCGTGTCGTAACTATCTGGCATTTTAATAATATCGGTTTTCTATAAAAGCCCAGTCTCATAGCCACTTTCGATTTTGTTTGTCGTCTCCTTAAAAATCTTTTCACATCTTTGGTCGCTATCTGATTTAAGCTGTAATGCTAGTTTCATCCCAAACTGGTCAATGTTTATGAAGTTATGTATTATGTTTTGAATGCCGTCCATGGATTTTTTACATTCTTCTACATGGCATACTATACCGCTGTGTCTGTTTTCGTTCGACCCGAACAATATCCATCCTAATTTTGTTCTATGAGCTGAGAAGTTTTCATTTAGATTAATTATTTCCAAAGGTCTGACTAGATTGATATGTGGCATTCCTATTAAAATTTCGGCGCAGCATTGTTATAATTTTCAATAGGCAGAAAATATTTACAAAATTTTGGCAAATTCAGATCTTGGCATGGTAACATTAACCTTTTGGCTGTTCTTACATTTTTCATATGGCAAGAAGATAGAGATCCCGATAGGGTATCCTTGTAATTCCAGATTTATTTGCTGAGACATTTCTGTTGAACCCTCGTCGATAAAGGCATTTATTGTGCATTGTGATTTTGGACCTGTAACAATTGTCGGCACGAATTTAAAAAGGGTCGTGTTCGGTGGTTAATTATCCATTATTGTTGTAGAAACTATGTCGGTCTATGTTTCATCTGGAATATTCTCAATCTTAGCGGATTGGTTCTTTGAATCGTGAAGAAGACGATTGTGATATCTTTGACATGAATCAATTTTGCATTCTCTACGGAATGAGCAAGTTTGCATAGAGTGCCCCGGGCAAAGACACCCAAAACAAAGTCGTTGTTTCTTAACGATTTCCCATTTTTCTGGTAAGGTCTTCTTCTTGAATTGTCGCATTGATAGAGCTTGTGGTCGTGATTTCCAATTGGGCATTTACGGGAACGCTTCCGTTTATTGTCAACGGTGAAAATGTGCTTAGGTTGATTTTTCTTTTCCTGTGTTTTATCGGTCGTCATCGTCGATGTACTGCCCATTGCTATTGATACATAGCTTGCAATGTTTTGAAGCCATACTGCGAATTGTTTAACTGACGGATATACAATTCCTCTTTCCATGATATATTTGGACCACTCTTTCTTTTTGTTCATCGGCAGCTTTGTGACTAATTCATCAATTAGTGTTGGGTTATGAAGATGTGGTGTAGCGTTACAGTTCTGCAGAAACGCTGTTAAATTGGATGTCATGACACTGAAGTCGATAATATCAGTCATTTTGTTATATTTAACCGCCGGAAATGCTCTAACTTTATCAAGCTGTCTTCGTATTAGCACTTCGGGTCGTCCGTAGTGGTTTTTTAATGTTTTCATAATTGTTTCGACATTGTTTGGATATATGAGTAATGATGCAACCAAATTCATAGCTGGACCATGCAGTGACTTTTAAAGGCGAGACAAATTCTCCAAATTGGTATAACCGTGGGCGTTTGTAGTTTCCCTATAGGCTACATGAAACATTGGCCATTGCTCTGGCGTTCTATCGAACGTCGGAAGATCCTGTAGCTTGCGTGAATACGGCTGATAAGTACGGCTGATATAGATGCGGCAATCCTGTTAGCGGCTGGGCCTGCGATGAGCTTGAAAGTGTTGCGAAGATCGGGAGCGAGTGAACAAATGTGGGCGGCGGTGCGGTGACCTGATAGGTACTGTTTCATCCTCTGATGTTGACATCTTGTATTCAAATCCTAGACTTTCTGGTGTCTTTACTTCTTAAGAAAAATGGCGTCAAATTTTTGCTCAAATACATGTACATACATACATAAAACCGGCAGGCTTGTATAAGGTTTCTGTGCGACGGACTTGCACTGAGATTGATAATAAAAAATGTTGACTTCTGTGGCCGATCAGGACATAATAAGAACGCAAATTATTTTCTGCATGACAATTGCAGTGTGTGCGTGTTTAAAAATTGGGTCGACCGAATGGGCTACTGTGAAGCCAGCCGAGGCAGCCATATGAACGAAGTAGTGTTTCATACATAAACCACAATGTTAAGGCTATCCAATAAAAAAAATATTTTGAAAAATATATACTCGTTGTTTTTTATAGCGATTTTAAAAGGCAAATCATTCGTGGGCCACCCTTTATGTATACAGCAACGTTTTTGGAGATGACACTGTCAACCAAATATCGTTTAGCGTTTTTAAGAGTCTTTTATAATAGAAAATTGTGGTTATTGAATTGCAATAAATGGTGGTCTCACTAGTTTGATCTGATTTACTAAATTTTATTTTATTTTTGAATACGTTTATTAGTTTTTCTGTTAGCTGAATAAATCCACTACTGTCTTCTTCTGCACTATGCGGTGCCGTCTCGAACCATTTTAGTCGATTTTGATTCTGGACAATGCTATAAAATTCTGTTTGCCCTTAATATATTCGATGTCAAAATGAAACTCAGCTAGTCTAACTTTCCACCTCTGCAGCTTGGCATTTGGCTACTTCAAAATAGGTAACCATATTAAAGTTTGCTGACTACTAGCTACTTGGAAATGTCTTCCCAGTAACTAATGACGGAATGTTTGTGTAGCCCAAACTATTGTGAGTAATTCTTTTTCAATGGCACTGTAATTTAATTCGTGGTCATTCAGTGTTCTGCTTATAAAGGAAATAGGGTGATTATTTTGAGAAAGAACGGACCAAGAGCCAGGTTGCTTGCGTCTGTATAATCGTTGGTTATAAGGGCTTTAAGTTTTTTGAATGCCTCAACTTAATCACGATTCTCTATATCTATGCTTCCACTTTTTTTGAGACAAGAAGTCATAGGTTTTGCTATATCGGCGAATTTTGATAGCATTTACGGTAATAACTAGTCATTCTGAAAAATGCTCTAATTTTTTTAACCTTATTTGGGATTGGGATCGGCTATGTCTTTGACCTTGAGAGGATTTAATTTTATTCCGTCCGGTGTTACGATATGTCCGAGAAATGTTGCTTCCTTTTTCAGGAATTCTTATTTGTCCATTTGCAGCTTTAAATTTGCCTGTGATAATATTTTAAAGACTAACTGTGTAACGAATTGCTTAGGTTGGTGTTGGGATGGGAATAGACAGGCGCGCGCATAATTCTCCGGCTACTTGCTCGTCGGCTGAGGTACCTAACTTTTACATTATTATACTCGATATTTTGCGTGCTACGACAAGCTACATCGGGAGGACCACAACACAACACAAACACATTAAAACTAGTCTATTGGACATGCAAGATCGGACGACTATTTAACCCCAGATGTTGTGGGATTACTGATGCCCCTCCCTGCCTTGGCCATTCTCTGCATTCCCATTGTCAAATGGAATTTTTAAATTTTTTTTTTGGTAAATGTCCCCTTTGGGTTTCACAGGGCGATCGCACTAGCCGAAGGCAAAACTACTAGGTCTTAAAACATTATAATTATTTTATTCCTTAGTGACTAATAAAATGGTTAAAATTAAACATAATGTAAATAAATGAAATAATGAAATACAATGTGCGTGCCATGAGTATATGTATGTGTGTAACATAGAAACAATAAATGTGAAGGTGTTTAAATTGGACATAAAAATTTTGTACGACAAAAGAGAATTGAAAATCGCAATGTGTTTCGTCAAGCAAGGGACATTTAATAAACAGGCTAACGCAAACGGATTAAAGAAAAGATTGGCAAGTTTTGTTGCTGTCCTTTCTTTTGATTTTTAATATGTTTGTTTTAATTTAGATTTTTTTGGATTACGTGTTTAGATTAACTTTTTTTTTTGTTGTTTTTGTGTGCATTTTTCCTTTAATTTAAATATTTAGATAAAAGAAAGTAATACATCGGAGCCTAAGCCACCGAGTCACTCACCCGAACAATTCGTAGTGGTCCAACGGAGAAAGCGCTTTGGCCGTGGAGATCGAAGCTGTGGGGGTTAAAATTTTATACAAAAAAATTCTTTAAACGTATGGCTAACACCAAATTTTTCTTTTTTTTTTTTTGAAATTCGCCAAGATCCGTGCGCATTTTTTTCTTTTACATTTTCTTTGCTCTTTGACGGACTATTATTTTTCTCTTTTGTTTTCCAACGACTTCGCCCGCACTTTCGCTTAGATTACTAAGATATAAAACAAAAAAAAACTATTCTAATCTTAAATTACTTTAAACATTTCTTTTTTTTTTTTTATATTTTTCTTGGTGGCTTTCTGTCTTGCTTCCTTTATTGCTTATATATGCGCAGACAAATTAACTTGCGAGCATTTTGCCATCTGTTTTGCGCAGTGCGGCTTCTTGGGACACAACGAAGAAAAGGCAATTGTGAGGCTTTTCTTATTGGCCTATATAGACGGTGGACGAAAATTCGGCTTAGATATTCATCCTTTTTTGTTAACTCCTGCTAATTTCTCTGGGTGGGACTTCTGCGTTTACGGCCTCAAAACGAAGACCTGGCTTTGGCCGGCAAACCTTCGCGCAGGTGAATTTTATGCACTTCTTCTGCCGCCAGCGAACTGTTGCAAATTCCTCCGCCGCTGTCGAGGAACAGTTTAGCCGAACCCTAATGGCAACAAAACGCTATCTGTTACTGACTAAACTTACTGGTTTTTTTTTTCCCATTTAATGTCTCACCTTTTCTGAGGGCTCGGCAACACAAATTTTAAAACGACTCACTTCCTGGGCCAACTGAGGGATCACTCGCGAAATGACTGACTTTTAGCCAGATTTTTCTTTAAACGCAAGTCTTTCTTCACGCCCCGAATTAAGCGGGAACCCATGTCGCTCTGCCAAAGGTGAATTTTCCCTCCGGAGAAAGCCTGACATTCGGCCCTGTTAAGCAATCTATCTAATTTGACCGGCGACCTCGACTTGGAACATTTCTCTCCTAGATGGCGCCTGCAACCTCGTGTTTTTCTCTCATAGAGGGCGGGACTCTCAGCTTGCTTTGCTGGGACAAGCGTTACAACGGCAGTGAGTGTAAGTGTTCATCGAAGGAAGTAGAAAGGATAATTATATCGTCTAAATAGACCAAACAATGTTTGTTAAGGAATGGACGAAGTACGTTATTCATGCACCTTTGGAATGTAGCGGTATTGTTTTGAATAAATGGGAGAGTTTTGTGTTTTATTTAAATCCTGTTTAATGGTATTTGTAAATTTCAAAGGATTGCCTTCCAAATATTGCAGGTTTTTAAATGCTTACAGGCTAATCAGTCTTCTCCCTGCGCTGGCAAAAATGATGGAAAGGGTGATGCTGGACCTTATCCTTAAACTAGAAAGCGTAGAAAATTTCAGGTTGGTTTTCGACAAAGTCACGGTACACCTGAACAGCTACATCGTGTGGTCAACTTCGCTCTGGAGGCTATGGAGAAGAATAAAATGTACACAGTTGCTGTGTTCATGGACATCCAACAAGCTTTAAAGATCATAAAGATCCGAGAAATAAACTCTCATTGTCTAATAAAGTTCGCATATATAAATCCATTCTGAGTCCAATTTGGAAATGTGCGCTTCAAATCTACGGCATAACGGCCAAATCTAACCTTAATAAAATTAGAGTTGCACAAAGTAAGATTGTCAGATCCATTTGTAATGCCCCCTGGTGTATGAAACCGAGAGACATAGAAAGATATCTAAAAATCCCAAAGATAGGCAATGTATATCGAACACCCGAGGAAAACTATTTCAGACGTTGAAACTTGAAGTCAGCCACAAGAGAGAGAGAATGTTGCTTGGGGACCCTGAGGTCAGCCGCAAGAGAGAGAGAATGTTGCTTGGGAACCCTGAGGTCAGCCGCAAGAGAGAGAGAATTTTGCTTGGGGACCCTGAGGTCAACCGCAAGAGAGAGAGAATGTTGCTTGGAGACCCTGAGGACAGCCGCAAGAGAGAGAGTGTTGCTTGGGGACCCTGAGGTCAGCCGCAAGAGAGAGAGAATGTTGCTTGGGGACCCTGAGGTCAGTCACAAGAGAGAGAGAATGTTGCTTGGGGACCCTGTAGGCAGCCACAAGAGAGAGAGGGAGAGTTCGGCCGGTGAACCCCGCCGTAAGGAGACGTGATCCTGAAATTAGACGTCTCCTAGTGAAACCTTCGGATCGGCAAGCCGAGTCGGGCTTAAGAAGGGTAGTGGGAGGAGGAAGTATTATGGGAACTAACCACAATGTATAAGCGGACTTGGATCAAATGATCTAGTCCACCAAAAAGTGACTTTGCTGCTTACCACCACTGGGGAGTTGCCTCTATACCCTTAGACGGTCTGCTGCTAAGTGACCTTCTATGACCCGTGGTCCGCCTTATATAGGGCTCGGCGAGATCTAGTGTGCCCGCCGCCTGTGTGGGATTTGCCGGTATAAGTGTGGCCATCTCTCTCGGTCTAGTGTGCCCCTACGCGCGCGATCGTTGGCGCGCGCGCGTTATTAGTTTGAATCTGAATTAAACGCTCCTTTCGTTTAACTTTTTTTTAGTCTCTTTTTATTTACATCTTGTTTTTGTGCGCGCAGCGTCACACTGTCCCCCTTATTTTTCCTGCTAGCTTTTCCTTGATTCTGTCTCTTGACGTTCTTGATATTACCGCTCCTTCTGGTAGTGTCCATCCTTCGTCGTTGTGCTCCTCCTCATGGAGCTCGAGTATGTCCTGGTCCGGTGTCTCGGCTGACCGGCTATCCTGAACGATTCTGGCTACCGCACTTCTGGTTTGGATGACCCCTTCGTTGTGCCGCCCGGACTGGCTGTCGCTGGTTGCGTTTGGCCTGGCCTGCTTGTTTGCCGGTGCCTGGGTCTGCATGCTGCCCTTCATTTTTGCCGGTGCCGTCCGCTTTCGCCCGGCTCCCGCCATTGGTATCGGCTCCACCAACTTGGCCCTAGTCTGCGCTGCTGCTATCCTTGCATGTTTTTCGCGGAATCTCAGCGCTGCCTCCTCAAACTTGTTCATGTTTTCGTGTTCGTTCTGTATTGTATTTGTTCCTCCGTACGGCTCAGTGTCTCCAATGTATATCCTCTTTGTTTTCCGTGTGTTCGGGTCTTTTACTGCCACTTTCGTCCGCGTCTTCCTTGCTTTTTTCAGCTGTGATCCCTTGTACTTCTCCTTGATCCACGTGTCCGTGACCTCTATTGCTCTGGGTAAGGCGTCTGCTACCTCATTCCATTTTCCCTTTCGATACTGGACTACGCCTAAGTCCCTGGTATTCGTTTTTTTCTCCGGTTGGTCCACTTTGTCTCCGGCTGCTCTTATCTCTAGCTCCAAGCCTCCACAACTCAGCGTGCTGCGTGCCCCGACTAGAAAGTCCATTCCTAACAGTATTCCTCCTGCCACTTCTGTTAGTATCATGAATGTTACCCTGAACGCTCTTCCTCCAAATAGGATTTCTGCTGCGAATTCTCCTCTCGCCTTCTGCGTTGCTCCGTTGGCCATTGTTATTTCTGCTCGGGTAACACACCATTTGCCTTGTTGCTTCAGATCTTGATATCTGCTTCTGCTTATCGCGCTTCTTGATGCTCCTGTGTCCACGATTCCTTTCGCTGTTTTCTTACCGACCCTTATGCGGGCTACTATTTGGAACCCTTCGCAACACAGCTGTTCCCCTGCTGCTGGCTCCTTTATTGCCGCCTGAGCTGCCAGCTTCAACTGCTCAGGTCTCCTGCAGCACTCCTTGGTTCTCGTACCGTTTCTTCCACAGATCCAGCAAAACAGAGTCGGCGGATTGCTGCACGTGCTTGCCGCATGTCCGGTTCCTCCGCAGCGCATGCATATCTCCGGCCCTAGTTGCTGCTGTGCAGGTTGGTTTGCCTGTGTCCGGTCCTCTGTCTCTATTTCTTCTACTTCCTCCGCTAGTTTGAGGAACTCTGTCAACGAGTTGAATCCTGCCCTCCTAGCGTACAGCTAGGGGAGAGTGGCAGGTTACGAAAGGGAGCAAGTGCCTGAAAGGAGCCACCCCAAGGCTGAGTTTTGCGCCATGGGCAGTCCGTTTTGACTCGGGAGGATACCCGGCAGAATTAATTCCGCGTATACGTCAGCTCCCAAAACAGCCGACACTAAGGAAGGGTGGAACCATCTGTCATCAGCCAAAGTGATGTTTGGAAAGGCATCCCGGACCTTCGGATCCAGGGGCTTGGCCGGAGTTCGGGTCTGCATCTGGTCATCAACCAGCATTACCAGCTGTCGGGTCATCTTCGACGACTTTGAGCGGATTTCGGTGGTGCACACCCGCTCAGCGCCCACGCGGGTGACGGAAAGGTTGAGGGCCTTTGTCAAGGAAACGTGAATGCGACTCACGGGGCAGCAAGGATCCACCAAAGCTCGGACGTCAAACCGTTTCTCCTCAGACCCCACCAAAATGGATGCCGTTGGCAAGATGCTCACACTCGTGCGCTGCAGGATAGCGGCGCACGATGGGACCGTAACAGGGCTTCGGGTCGGGGAGATCTCCTTTGGTGACGATGAGCGCAACGACGTCGTCGACGACGCTCTCGTCTGCTGCCGTCGGTCTTGGGGTCGTGACGATCGTGGCGATGTGGACTCTTGCAAGTGCAGGAGGGTGTGGTGATTTCCATTGCAGACGTGGCACTTGGCATTACTGCGGCAGGATTGACCCGAATGCTCGTGAGCAAGGCAGTTCGCACAGTATTGATTAATGAGGACCGCGCGGAGCCGCTTCACCGCCGGGAGCCGAAGGAACCGTTGGCATTTCCTCAGCGCGTGAGTTAACTTATGTAGGTTCTTCAGATAATGTCCCAGGGTATAACCCGACCAAATAAATTAATTGTAGTTGATTGTTTCGAGTTGAAAATCAGAATGAATTCTTTATTTTATAATTCTTTGTTCAAAGCTTAGTGTTAACGTACAATGTACTGACCTAGCGGAATGGATTTGTAATTGGACCGGATGCATATATGGGGCTTGGACTCAGCAGTGGCCGCGATGTTTGTTTGGTTGGCAACTTAGTTGCCAATAAAGTGTTTGGTTTCCAGCCGCTTGTCAACCGGAGGGGTTTAGGTGGGGGACCGCCGAGGGAAAGTGCTGAGGCGGTAACTCCTCCCCCCTCAGACTGAACCACCGACCATAGTGGAGCGATGGTTGGTGTGAAAGTGACAGGTGGAGTAATGGTTGGTGCGAAATTAGCAGGTGTGGCGACTGGTGTGAAAATGGTCGTTCGCTTGGAAAAACAACCCACGGCCAGTACTATTATTAGTATCACAGACAACATGGTGTATGTCGTTGTCGTGTGTATTGTTGCTCCCGTTTGTATCCTATTTATCCGTAATTTCGTTTCCAGGTCTTCCATTTTCAGCTCATGGATTCCCAATTCTTGGGTTGTTCTGTTCTTCCTCATGGTTGGAACTTGTGGTATCTCTAGTTTTAGTTTTGCCATACCAAGTTTCTCTATCGCCTCATATTGGACGTTGTTCACCATCGCTCTGCACTCGCTAAATGTGATTATTGCTGACTCATTCAGGGTTCTGTTCTGTCCACAGTCCGTTTGCAGTTTTACGTTTTCTCCGTTGAAAATTGCGATGTAGCCCTCCTCTGGTTCGAAGATCCTGGTTACGAGTCCGGCATCCCTCGTTTCACAATCCGCTTCCTTTCCGCTAATCAGACTTTTAAGACATTCTTCATTAATTTGATTTACAATCTTATCATTCTTACAAATATACAAATTCCTTATCTTCTGACATTTATCTTTATAATAGTACATTTCTTCTTTATTGCTTACTATATATTCTGGTGCAATTATGAATTCCGTTTTATTCATTTGTAAGGGTACCATTCTCTGTAAGTAGTACTCCCCTTTTCTAAACATTGGTAATCTTATCGAGAATATTATATCTGTGTTATTCATAATTGTTCTTAGCTCTAAAAACTCATACATATGTTCCTCTGATACGATCTGTATTCCTTGCTCCTCCAACTCTTTTATGCCTTTAGCTGTTTCTTGTTTATCATAAATAAATTTTGAGATTAGCCCAATCTTTGCTAATAATAAACTTTCGGCTAATTCATTCAAATTTAGCCCTAGCATATCTATTGTTATCGCAATTCTATCGATAAATCCTCTTGTCTTCCTCTAAGAACGTCTTGCTGATTCCATTTTTGTAATTATTAATAAATGTCGTTACACGACTTTGCTCATCGTTTATATATTTCGTCAAGTTCTTAAACATTATCGAGATTTTAGCTCCTGTCCTCTCTTGTGAATTCAAATTCTCCTTCAATCTCCTTTCCTCTTCTTGCATTTTTCTTATCTCTTCTTCTAGCCTTTCTGCGTCTTCCGCGTCTAAGTTCCCTGTTATGGATTTAACTACAGATCCTAATCCATTGATTAGTCCCCTTGCTTTCCTCTTCCTGGGGCATATTGCCTCTAATCTGTTCTTGATCATCTGTAATTTATTTTGCAAAACCTTAACAAGGTCCCTTGTTTCCGCGTCTTCAACTACTTCAGTGAGTGTTCGTTCTAACTGTTCTATTGCCTCTTGATATTCTTGTAATTTTACTATGTGTACTTGTGTTTTATGAGTTTGAATTATCTTCGCAGCGCCTAGATTTATTTGCGCTAGTGGTTCTTCTCCTAGCAATGGCCGGATCTCGAGTTTCCTTTCTGCGGCCATGCTCCTTGACCACCTGTAATTATTGTTCGTTTGGTTTGGTTAGTCTTCTGATTTTTTCTTTATGGATTTTTTGTGGTTTAGTAGAGGTTAGTGACCTTGTGCTTTGAAAAACGAGGAGTTAATTTATCCCTCCTGTTTTCTTTCCTAAATATAATGTCTCCTGGTTGTACTGTGTCTGGGCTTTGCCTGTCAACATTCGCTGCCTCTATTCTTTTGTTCTTTTCTTGCTGAACCTTTTCTTTAATTCTTGGATAAAGTTCTGCTTGAAACGCATTAATCTTCTGTAAATAATCGTGTTCGTTGTTAAAGGACACGTGTTAGTTTCGTCGCTGAATGAATGGCATTATTATAAGTTATAAATGCCTCATCCAGGACTTCCTCATGCTTGCTTTCAAGTTTCTTTTTCCTTTTTGTCTCATTTATCAATCTATATATTTCTGTGATCGTCGAGTGCAGTCTCTCGACTGTCGAATTGCTCGATGATTGCTGGAAGGATGTCGTGTGTAACTCTAATTCGTACTGCCTACAAAAGTCCTTGAACAAGTTAGAAGAGAATTCTACTCCTTGGTCACAGACTATCTTTTTAGGCACCCCGAATAAGGCCATGAAACTTTTTACTGCCTTAACGATATTTACGCTTTCTTTTGCTGGGATTGTTAGTCCCCAAGCGTATCTAGAGAACTTGTCAATTATGGTTAGCACACTTTTCTTGTTTACGAAATACAAGTCAATGTGTACTATTTCCATAGGTCTCTCTGGTGTCTCTGTAAGGCTGTATTTGATCTTGTTTGGTTTCCTATCGTACTTCTGTATTTGACAACTGTCACAGTTATTAATTGTTTGAGTAATTGCCTGTTTCATGCTTTCGAAAAACACCCTCCTTTTCAGGTGTGCTAATGTTTCATCTATTCCCCTATGATTCGACCTTTCATGGTAGTCTTTGATGACCTGTTCCTGTTCACTCTTTTCTGTTATATCCGGCAACAAAACTGTACATCTTATTGCCCTATATAACTTACTATAAGCGAAGTACTTGCAATATGCTTCTTGGATTGTTATCACCAAGTTGTCTGGAATCAGGAGTGCTACCGTTCTTTTAGGTTTCAGGATTTCTTTTAACTTCCTGCCAACTGTTTCCTCATCAAAATTGTTATCTGTCCAAATTATTCTCAACTTATTCCTGAACGGAATTTGTTTCTGTATTCCCGCTACTCTACCTTCCTGTATGACCATCTGGATGTTATACTCGTTTAGTGGTTTTTCCGATATAGGGAATCCTAACTGGAGATCTTCTCCAGCAGAATGGATTGTCTCTCTATTGGTCGCCATCTCTGAGGCATCCTCCAGTACATTGAGCTCTGGTTGAATTCTGCTCAGTGCGTCGGCCACTACATTCAGAGAACCCTTCTTATATACGATCTCGTAATCGTACTCCAACATTTGGAGTCTCCATCTCACAACTTTGGAATCGGGTTCTTTGACGCTCATTAGCCATGTTAATGGCCTATGGTCAGTGACTATCTTGAACTTTGTGCCGAATACGTAATGTCTAAAATGCTTAATCGCCCATATAATGGCGAGCATTTCCTTTTCTATTGTGGCACAGTTCACTTCTGATTCTGACAGGGTTCTGCTAGCGTATGCTATTGGTCTGTCCGTTCCCAAATTTCCCTGGGATAGGACGGCGCCAATAGCACAATTACTTGCATCTGTGGTGAGTATGAAAGGTTTATCGAAGTCAGGAAACTGCAAGATTGGATCATTGCACAGTAAGGTCTTGCATACCTCAAATGCGTCCTTGTATTCTTGGTCTATCTGCACAGCCTTTTTCCCTTTCAACTGTTTTGTCAAAGGCTTTGTTATAGGCGCGAAATCTCTTATGAACTTCCTATAGTACCCTAACAGACCTAGGAACGATTTTATCTGTTTCCTAGTCTTGGGAATCTCGAATCTTTTTATTGCTTCGATCTTTCCTGGGTTCGGTCTGATCCCTTGTTGGGTTACTACGTGTCCTAAGTATTCTACCTCTTTCCTTAAAAACTCTGTCTTGTCTAGTTGTAACCTGAAGTTTGCCTCTGCAAGCTTCTTGAAGACTTTTTCCAAATCCGTTACGTGTTCTTGTAGGGATGTCGAGTACACCATGATGTCGTCCATATATATAAGACAACATTTTCCTAGCAACTCTCCGAAAATATTGTTCATTAACCTTTGAAAGGTTGCTGGGGCATTATTTAGCCCGAACGGCATTCGGACATACTCAAAGTGTCCACCTTCCGCCGAGAAAGCAGTTTTCGGAATGTCTTCTTCTTTCACTTCGATCTGGTGATATCCACTCGCCAGATCTAAAGTTGAGAAGTATTTGGCCCTACCCAAGCTATCCAATACGTCATTGATTAATGGTAGCGGGTATCTATCTTTAATTACCTTCTCGTTAAGTTTCCTATAGTCTACCACCATTCTCCATTTTCTCTCCCCAGAGGCATCCTTCTTCTTGGGTACTAGCCAAACCGGCGCACTCCATCCAATAGCTTTTCTAGCTGTCTTCTCACCTCTTGTCTTTCCTTGAATGCATACCTGTACGGCCTAGCGTACACCGGTATGTCGTCATTCCTTCTAATTTGGTGTTTGACCGCATTAGTGAATGACAAATGGTCACCCTCTTTATGGAATACTTTCGGGTATTTTTTACAAATTCGTTGCAGCTCATTAAGCTCCTCGCTATTTAAGTGTTCTGTTCTGATCTTATCAAATGGTATCTTCCTATTTTCATTATCTGTCTCTTCTATATTGTTGAGCTCGAAATGCTTGTCAGTTTCGAATTCGACAACTTCTAATGGTTCTTCTAGGAATAATTCCTGATCCTCTTCCGCATAGTTCGTTATCTCGACCAGGCTCTTTCCAGCCACTGGCCTATAGATTCCTTCTGAAATGATCAAATCCTCTTTTACTATTGTTTTGTTTAGCAAGAAATCTCCATCGGGTACACATACCAGAATAGAAATAACTGCTTTTGTCCCTGCTTCTATTGAGTGAACCTCGCTGGGTCTATACCTAGTGGAATGTATCTGTAATTCTGTGTCCGCCGTGCGGAACCAACCCTTTTCAATATCGATCACGGCTTTTATTTGTTGCAGCAAGTCTATACCAATTAATCCCTCGAAAAACTGATGAAATCTCAAGAGCAATAATCTCATTTTTCCTTCTCCTCCGAATTCTTTGAACATCGGTATATGTGCATCCTGCAAAATCGTGTGCGATTGAGTCATTGTCTTAATGGCTATCGGGTCATGTGGCTCTTTCACATGCTGTGGTTGAACTAATTCGGGACGAATAAAAGAATAAGTGGATCCTGTATCAATTAGTAATTTTATTGTTTTGTGTGGGGTAATTCTGATCATTACATATGGTAGGGTGGAGTGGCCCCTCCTTGCTCCTAAATATCCTGTTGGTTGCTCGAGGCTGATTGCAAAAAATTTGCCTCATCCTCTTGGATATTATGTAGCTGACCGTTCATTGACTGCCTATTTCCCTCTCTCTCTGAATTATTGGCCGAATTGTATGACCGCTTGGAGTTGAATGAATTATTCGACTGTCTCGAATTATTCGAGTTATATGATTGTCCCGAATAATTTGAATTTCTAGACATTCTCGATTGTCCACTGCCTCCATCTCCAGCTGCCTGGATCGCTAACTGACCTTCCCTTGGCCTGCTGTTGTTATAGCTGTTGCCATACCACTGCCTGTCGCGATTATTTTGGCCATAATTCCATTTCGTGTTCCTGTTGTGGTAATTACGGTACGGTCTAATATAATTAGGGGCTTCTGTCTGATTAATGTTATCTGTTCTGAATGGATTGCCTATTATTGGATATGGCAATCCAAATCCTGGCCATCCATTCATGGTGGGCATTGAAAATGGCATCTGAAACTGTGGTTGGGTATTTGCAGCCCACCGATATTGCGACCAAGGGCCCGTCTGTGACTCCGGCCCTGGGTTGCCCCGTTTTCCTAACCCCTGTTTCGGAGCTTCCTTACCCTCTTTGTCCTGTGACCCTGTCATTTCCTGGGCTTCCACTTCGGCCCCTGTTTCTTCTAAGGTACCTAAATTCTTCTCTCTGCAGGCTATTTCATAAGCTTTTGCTATGTTCGGTACCCCCATGTTTCGAATAGTAACGCCTATAGGACCCTTTAAGGCCGAAACAAAGACGTTTAAAGCCATATCCTCATACCACTTGATCTTCTCCCCTCTAAGTAGTATGCCCTGTTCGCTGGACTTGACCAGACTCACCAGGGCTTTCTTAAGGGTCATAACCTTTGTATACAGTGCCTCTAATTCCAACTTCCTCTCCTTAATATGGGTCAGCTCCATAATAAGGTCCTGTTCGGATCTCTTATCTTTGAAGTGTGTAACTAGTACTTTCTTAATCTGATCCCAATTGAGTTCCGATTCGTCTAAGTCGAGGGCCTTATCCGCCTCTCCTACAATCTTACTCATCACCGCTCTAAGGGCTATTACCCCTACATTCGATCTTTCCTCTCCTTTGATCAGGCCTAATACCTGCTCCACTGCTCCTATAAAACCATCTAATTTACCAGAGTCTCCTTCGTATTTTGGAATAATTTTCACCAAGTCTATTACCTTGGTGGCCTCTTGTACACTCGTTGTTGCTTTTGGTGTTGCCATTCTTTCTTCTGTCATTCCAACCAAGGTCCCTTGTTTCCGCGTCTTCAACTACTTCTGTGAGTGTTCGTTCTAACTGTTCTTTTGCCTCTTGATATTCTTGTAATTTTACTATGTGTACTTGTGTTTTATGAGTTTGAATTATCTTCTCAGCGCCTAGATTTATTTGCGCTAGTGGTTCTTCTCCTAGCAATGGCCGGATCTCGAGTTTCCTTTCTGCGGCCATGCTCCTTGACCACCTGTAATTATTGTTTGTTTGGTTTGGTTAGTCTTCTGATTTTTTCTTTATGGATTTTTTGTGGTTTAGTAGAGGTTAGTGTGAGACCGTTGTCTTCCATCACCTTGTGCTTTGAAAAACGAGGAGTTAATTTATCCCTCCTGTTTTCCTTCCTAAATATAATGTCTCCTGGTTGTACTGTGTCTGGGCTTTGCCTGTCAACATTCGCTGCCTCTATTCTTTTGTTCTTTTCTTGCTGAACCTTTTCTTTAATTCTTGGATAAAGTTCTGCTTGAAACGCATTAATCTTCTGTAAATAATCGTGTTCGTTGTTAAAGGACACGTTATTTAGGAAGTTATGCGTTCTCCCTGTGAACAACTCCTGCGGTGTTAGTTTCGTCGCTGAATGAATGGCATTATTATAAGTTATAAATGCCTCATCCAGGACTTCCTCATGCTTGCTTTCAAGTTTCTTTTTCCTTTTTGTCTCATTTATCAATCTATATATTTCTGTGATCGTCGAGTGCAGACTCTCGACTGTCGAATTGCTCGATGGTTGCTGGAAGGATGTCGTGTGTAACTCTAATTCGTACTGCCTACAAAAGTCCTTGAACAAGTTAGAAGAGAATTCTACTATTTGGTCACAGACTATCTTTTTAGGCACCCCGAATAAGGCCATGAAACTTTTTACTGCCTTAACGATATTTACGCTTTCTTTTGCTGGGATTGTTAGTCCCCAAGCGTATCTAGAGAACTTGTCAATTATGGTTAGCACACTTTTCTTGTTTACGAAATACAAGTCAATGTGTACTATTTCCATAGGTCTCTCTGGTGTCTCTGTAAGGCTGTATTTGATCTTGTTTGGTTTCCTATCGTACTTCTGTATTTGACAACTGTCACAGTTATTAATTGTTTGAGTAATTGCCTGTTTCATGCTTTCGAAAAACACCCTCCTTTTCAGGTGTGCTAATGTTTCATCTATTCCCCTATGATTCGACCTTTCATGGTAGTCTTTGATGACCTGTTCCTGTTCACTCTTTTCTGTTATATCCGGCAACAAAACTGTACATCTTATTGCCCTATATAACTTACTATAAGCGAAGTACTTGCAATATGCTTCTTGGATTGTTATCACCAAGTTGTCTGGAATCAGGAGTGCTACCGTTCTTTTAGGTTTCAGGATTTCTTTTAACTTCCTGCCAACTGTTTCCTCATCAAAATTGTTATCTGTCCAAATTATTCTCAACTTATTCCTGAACGGAATTTGTTTCTGTATTCCCGCTACTCTACCTTCCTGTATGACCATCTGGATGTTATACTCGTTTAGTGGTTTTTCCGATATAGGGAATCCTAACTGGAGATCTTCTCCAGCAGAATGGATTGTCTCTCCATTGGTCGCCATCTCTGAGGCATCCTCCAGTACATTGAGCTCTGGTTGAATTCTGCTCAGTGCGTCGGCCACTACATTCAGAGAACCCTTCTTATATACGATCTCGTAATCGTACTCCAACATTTGGAGTCTCCATCTCACAACTTTGGAATCGGGTTCTTTGACGCTCATTAGCCATGTTAATGGCCTATGGTCAGTGACTATCTTGAACTTTGTGCCGAATACGTAATGTCTAAAATGCTTAATCGCCCATATAATGGCGAGCATTTCCTTTTCTATTGTGGCACAGTTCACTTCTGATTCTGACAGGGTTCTGCTAGCGTATGCTATTGGTCTGTCCGTTCCCAAATTTCCCTGGGATAGGACGGCGCCAATAGCACAATTACTTGCATCTGTGGTGAGTATGAAAGGTTTATCGAAGTCAGGAAACTGCAAGATTGGATCATTGCACAGTAAGGTCTTGCATACCTCAAATGCGTCCTTGTATTCTTGGTCTATCTGCACAGCCTTTTTCCCTTTCAACTGTTTTGTCAAAGGCTTTGTTATAGGCGCGAAATCTCTTATGAACTTCCTATAGTACCCTAACAGACCTAGGAACGATTTTATCTGTTTCCTAGTCTTGGGAATCTCGAATCTTTTTATTGCTTCGATCTTTCCTGGGTTCGGTCTGATCCCTTGTTGGGTTACTACGTGTCCTAAGTATTCTACCTCTTTCCTTAAAAACTCTGTCTTGTCTAGTTGTAACCTGAAGTTTGCCTCTGCAAGCTTCTTGAAGACTTTTTCCAAATCCGTTACGTGTTCTTGTAGGGATGTCGAATGCATACCTGTACGGCCTAGCGTACACCGGTATGTCGTCATTCCTTCTAATTTGGTGTTTGACCGCATTAGTGAATGACAAATGGGTATTTTTTACAAATTCGTTGCAGCTCATTAAGCTCCTCGCTATTTAAGTGTTCTGTTCTGATCTTATCAAATGGTATCTTCCTATTTTCATTATCTGTCTCTACTATATTGTTGAGCTCGAAATGCTTGTCAGTTTCGAATTCGACAACTTCTAATGGTTCTTCTAGGAATAGTTCCTGATCCTCTTCCGCATAGTTCGTTATCTCGACCAGGCTCTTTCCAGCCACTGGCCTATAGATTCCTTCTGAAATGATCAAATCCTTTTTTACTATTGTTTTGTTTAGCAAGAAATCTCCATCGGGTACACATACCGGAATAGAAATAACTGCTTTTGTCCCTGCTTCTATTGAGTGAACCTCGCTGGGTATATACCTAGTGGAATGTATCTGTAATTCTGTGTCCGCCGTGCGGAACCAACCCTTTTCAATATCGATCACGGCTTTTATTTGTTGCAGCAAGTCTATACCAATTAATCCCTCGAAAAACTAATGAAATCTGAAGAGCAATAATCTCATTTTTCCTTCTCCTCCGAATTCTTTGAACATCGGTATATGTGCTTCCTGCAAAATCGTGTGCGATTGAGTCATTGTCTTAATGGCTATCGGGTCATGTAGCTCTTTCACATGCTGTGGTTGAACTAATTCGGGACGAATAAAAGTGGATCCTGTATCGATTAGTAATTTTATTGTTTTGTGTGGGGTAATTCTAATCATTACATATGGTAGGGTGGAGTGGCCCCTCCTTGCTCCTAAATATCCTGTTGGTTGCTCGAGGCTGATTGCAAAAAATTTGCCTCATCCTCTTGGATATTATGTAGCTGACCGTTCATTGACTGCCTATTTCCCTCTCTCTCTCTGAATTATTGGCCGAATTGTATGACCGCTTGGAGTTGAATGAATTATTCGACTGTCTCGAATTATTCGAGTTATATGATTGTCCCGAATAATTTGAATTTCTAGACATTCTCGATTGTCCACTGCCTCCATCTCCAGCTGCCTGGATCGCTAACTGACCTTCCCTTGGCCTGCTGTTGTTATAGCTGTTGCCATACCACTGCCTGTCGCGATTATTTTGGCCATAATTCCATTTCGTGTTCCTGTTGTGGTAATTACGGACCGGTCTAACATAATTAGGGGCTTCTGTCTGATTAATGTTATCTGTTCTGAATGGATTGCCTATTATTGGATATGGCAATCCAAATCCTGGCCTTCCATTCATGGTGGGCATTGAAAATGGCATCTGAAACTGTGGTTGGGTATTTGCAGCCCACCGATATTGCGACCAAGGGCCCGTCTGTGCCTCCGGCACTGGGTTGCCCCGTTTTCCTAACCCCTGTTTCGGAGCTTCCTTACCCTCTTTGTCCTGTGACCCTGTCATTTCCTGGGCTTCCACTTCGGCCCCTGTTTCTTCTAAGGTACCTAAATTCTTCTCTCTGCAGGCTATTTCATAAGCTTTTGCTATGTTCGGTACCCCCATGTTTCGAATAGTAACGCCTATAGGACCCTTTAAGGCCGAAACAAAGACGTTTAAAGCCATATCCTCATACCACTTGATCTTCTCCCCTCTAAGTAGTATGCCCTGTTCGCTGGACTTGACCAGACTCACCAGGGCTTTCTTAAGGGTCATAACCTTTGTATACAGTGCCTCTAATTCCAACTTCCTCTCCTTAATATGGGTCAGCTCCATAATAAGGTCCTGTTCGGATCTCTTATCTTTGAAGTGTGTAACTAGTACTTTCTTAATCTGATCCCAATTGAGTTCCGATTCGTCTAAGTCGAGGGCCTTATCCGCCTCTCCTACAGTCTTACTCCTCACCGCTCTAAGGGCTATTACCCCTACATTCGATTTATCCTCTCCTTTGATCAGGCCTAATACCTGCTCCACTGCTCCTATAAAACCATCTAATTTACCAGGGTCTCCTTCGTATTTTGGAATAATTTCCACCAGGTCTATTACCTTGATGTCCTCTAGTACACTCGTTGTTGCTATTGGCGTTGCCATTCTTTCTTCTGTCATTCCAACTCCTGAACTAGCTGTTGTAGTAATTTTCTTGGCTGTTTTTATTTTCTTCCTGTCTACCTCCTTTCTGAGTTTATTTTTTTTTTTTTTTCTTCTTAAATATGTACGGTACTTATGTTACCTATAATTTCCTTGATTGTCTACCTCTTCTCTGAGCTTGTTTCAAATTCTTACTTAATAAGTATGGTATGTATGTATAGCTGCTTAAAGTTAATTTACTTAAGAATGTGTATCTCCGTGTGAGTTAGTTATTTTTGTGTTCTTCTGTAATTTGTGTTTTTGGTGAATTAATTTGAATAAATAATTTTTCTCATAATTAGATAAAATAGTAAAATGGATCGTAATAATTTTTTATTTGATTATATTTTTTTCATTTTCATATTTTTTATTTTTTTTATTTGCATTTTTTTTTTTTTTGTTTTTTTTTTACCTGCCTTTTCTTAATTTTCTCACCTCGCATGATGAAGCTAGTTGATCACTGTGCGATACAGCTTCACAACCATTTGAGGACAGTCATTGCTCTATGGGTGTTCTTTGCCACTTTCTAATTGTTTACATTGTTTGCATTACAGTTCGCTGCCTAATACGTGTGCATGGACCTTAACAATTTATTTATTTCTTTATTTCCAACTTGTTGCAGCCATCCCATGCTAAGCTTCGCCCTGTGTATTACAGTTCGTCGCCTAATTCATGTGCCTGGGCCTTAACAATTTATTTATTTATTTATTTCAACCTGTTGTAACTATCCCATGCTAAGCTTCGCCCTGTGCATTACAGTTCGTCGCCTAATACATGTGAATGAGTCTTGATAATACTTCTTATTTTTTTCTGTCTTTGATCCGATCGAGCCAATTTCTCCTTTCTGACATAACTTGAACCACTGTACTAGGTTGCCTTCTGCCGCCAACCGGCTCGACGTCGAACTATTCAGAACGCCTCCAACCACGAACACAATCTTTAGTCTACCAAGCCGCTCGGTGTGCATCGAAGCAACGACAACGGCAACCGTTTGCCGCCTCGACGGCAACCGTTTGCCGCCTCGACGGCAACCGTCCGCTCGGTCGAACCGCTCTGCGCAGCATCGAACACTCGGCACCCCCGACCGCCTACCGGCGCCGACCGACGCTCTCTTGTCATACCGATCCATTGCCAACCGCAACTATTTGTCGAGCCGCCGGCAACCGACCGCTCGATCGCCCCGCTCGACACAACCACGAACCGTCCACCGACGTCAGACATCGGCAATTTATTTTAACCAAATTAAAAAAATCTCGCCCTTGATTCCCATTACTTTTGATTTTTACTGCCTATCTTCGAATATTAGCATCGTTATTTCCACCTTCACACACTGTGCACAATTCTTGTTACATTTCCTCTTTTTCTTTCTCTAAACGTGGCTCGACCTCTTTATGTTTTATTTTATTAATTATTTTACTCTTGCACTTTAATTCCTTCTCCATTTATTTATTTTATATTTTCCTTTCTATATCATTTATAATTTATTTACTTATAATTTATTATTTCACTCCATTTCACACTTCACTCTACTCACTCTTACAATATAAGGATAATTATAGTGTTGCAAATTCCTGTCATCCTCCGCCGTCACAGATCCTTCCTTGAGTTCGTTGGGTTCCTTGGGTAGAATCTGTCCTTTAGCCGGAGGTCTACAGACTGCGCCAGTTAACTTAAGTAGGTTCTTGAGATAATGTCCCGGGGTATAACCCGACCAAATTAATTAATTGTAGTTGATTGTTTCGAGTTGAAAATCAGAATGAATTCTTTATTTTATAATTCTTTGTTCAAAGCTTAGTGTTAACGTACAATGTGCTGACCTAGCGGAATGGATTTGTAATTGGACCGGATGCATATATGGGGCTTGGACTCAGCAGTGGCCGCGATGTTTGTTTGGTTGGCAACTTAGTTGCCAATAAAGTGTTTGGTTTCCAGCCGCTTGTCAACCGGAGGGGTTTAGGTGGGGGGCCGCCGAGGAGAAGTGCTGAGGCGGTAACTGTGTTTGGTTTCTAGCTGCTTGTCAACCGGAGGGGTTTAGGTGGGGGACCGCCGAGGGAAAGTGCTGAGGCGGTAACTCGCGCGTTCTTAGTTTGAATCTGAATTAAACGCTCCTTTCGTTTAACTTTTTTTTAGTCTCTTTTTATTTATATCTTGTTTTTGTGCGCGCAGCGTCACACTCCCCCCTTCTTTTTACTGCTAGCATTTCCTTGATTCTCTCTCTTGACGTTCTTGATATTACCGCTCCTTCTGGTAGTGTCCATCCTTCGTCGTTGTGCTCCTCCTCATGGAGCTCGAGTATGTCCTGGTCCGGTGTCTCGGCTGACCGGCTATCCTGAACGATTCTGGCTACCGCACTTCTGGTTTGGATGACCCCTTCGTTGTGCCGCCCGGACTGGCTGTCGCTGGTTGCGTTTGGCCTGGCCTGCTTGTTTGCCGGTGCCTGGGTCTGCATGCTGCCCTTCATTTTTGCCGGTGCCGTCAGCTTTCGCCGGCTCCCGCCATTGGTATCGGCTCCACCAACTTGGCCCTAGTCTGCGCTGCTGCTATCCTTGCATGTTTTTCGCGGAATCTCAGCGCTGCCTCCACAAACTTGTTCATGTTTTCGTGTTCGTTCTGTATTGTATTTGTTCCTCCGTACGGCTTAGTGTCTCCAATGTATATCCTCTTTGTTTTCCGTGTGTTCGGGTCTTTTACTGCCACTTTCGTCCGCGTCTTCCTTGCTTTTTTCAGCTGTGATCCCTTGTACTTCTCCTTGATCCACGTGTCCGTGACCTCTATTGCTCTGGGTAAGGCGTCTGCTACCTCATTCCATTTTCCCTTTCGATACTGGACCACGCCTAAGTCCCTGGTATTCGGTTTTTTCTCCGGTTGGCCCACTTTGTCTCCGGCTGCTCTTATCTCTAGCTCCAAGCCTCCACACCTCAGCGTGCTGCGTGCCCCGGCCAGAAAGCCCATTCCTAACAGTATTCCTCCTGCCACTTCTGTTAGTCTCATGAACGTTACCCTAAACGCTCTTCCTCCAAATCGGATTTCTGCCGCGAATTCTCCTATCGTTGGCCATTGTTATTTCTGCTCGGGTTCCACACCATTTGCCTAGATCTTGCTTCAAATCTTGATATCTGCTTCTGCTTATCGCGCTTCTTGATGCTCCTGTGTCCACGGTTCCTTTCTCTGTCTTGTTTCCGACCCTTATCCGGGCTACTATTTGGAACCCGTCGCAACATAGCTGTTCCCCTGCTGCTGGCTCTTTTATTACCGCCTGAGCTGCCAGCTTCATCTGCTCAGGCCTCCTGCAGCACTCCTTGGTTCTCGTACCGTTTTTCCACAGACCCAGCAAAACAGCCTCGGCGGATTGCTATACGTTCCTCCGCAGCGCATGCATATCTCAGGTCCTAGTTGCAGCTGTGCAGGTTGGCTTGTCTGTGTCTGGTCCTCTGCCTCTATTCCTTCTACTTCCTCCGCTAGTTTGAGGAATTTTGTCAACGAGTTGAATCCTGCCCCCCTAGCGTACAGCTTTATCTTGCTCCTGCTGTTTTTGTATACTCGGTCCAGTTTAGGCTCTTCTGAGAGTTTCGTGAATTGCATCAGTTTTCTTAGTCCCATAGCGTATTCTCTTACGGGCTCCGTTTATCTCCGTTTCATCTGTGCAATCTGATTCTCCACGGGGCGTGATCCTGAAATCAGACGTCTCCTAGTGAAACCTTCGGATCGGCAAACCGAGTCGGGCTTAAGAAGGGTAGTGGGAGGAGGAAGTATTACGGGAACTAACTACAATGTATAAGCGGACTTGGATCAAATGATCTAGTCCACCAAAAAGTGACTTTGCTGCTTACCACCACTGGGGAGTTGCCTGTAGTGTATGCACATATAAGTTCTTATTACTTAACATAAATGTTGAGCGGCAACA
This sequence comes from Drosophila prolongata, assembly GCA_036346975.1. Classification (NCBI taxonomy): domain Eukaryota; kingdom Metazoa; phylum Arthropoda; class Insecta; order Diptera; family Drosophilidae; genus Drosophila; species Drosophila prolongata. The sequence goes on along the minus strand of JAYMZC010000387.1, from coordinate 12,714,532 downwards.
CCTTTTTAGCCGAAGTCACAACGCTTTGTTGTTATACAAATAATATACATAGGGCATTGCCTTTGTCACTCAGACTAAGCGTGCCAACTGCCCAAACACATTTCAAGTGCAAACGTAATACCGTTAGAGCCGAGTCAGCATGGTTCCCACGCTGACCGCTTATCTACATATGTGCATGCATAACTCTCTCCCTCTTTCTCCACATTTTACATATTGTTACTTTACATATATAAAACGGCTGCTCTGCCGCTGCGCCGACAGCTAGCAAGCCTTAGTTTAAGAGAACTAAAGAACATTCAATAAAGATACATTCAACCAGAAGGTTGACTCCAACATAAAACTGCATTTGAGAACTTAATATCAAGACACTGCATTGGAGAAACTGATTGGGACACACAACATTACGACCGTGACAGGTGTCACAAGGAGCAGCGGATCAAAAAGACAACTGGATATAAAAACAAGAGAGAACGCTATAGTCGAGTGCCTCGACTATTAGATACCCGTTACTCAGCTAAAAATGTTAAAATTATCAATTTGAATTCGGCGATCTCTTAGAGCTGGCAGCCTTACAGCACGAGCATCAGCACCAGCGCTGCTTTAGCGCAGGCAGCTTTTGCCCTGCACCAGCAGCTGTGTTTATGTTTATGTTTTTGAGTGCAATAAATTGACTAGAAATATTAAACATACATACATACTTATGTTGTTTAGCCAACATGCATTCTTAAATAGTATTATGTATATTAAAGTCTAAATGTTTGCCCAACACGAGTAACGGGTATAGCGAATAGCTTTCTTTGAAAGGAGTTATCTTTGCCGGGCAATTGCAACTGTGTACAATGTAAATACATACATATGTATATGCTTACATACATACACACATACGCCATTGTTTGACTCAGACCTCCAATTTGGCTAACTAGATTTGATTTGCATAGTTCTTGGGATATAGTTCGGTATTGACAAATGAAAACCATCGCAATTTCCTTTAATAGAAATCCTTATCGAGACTTAACGTTGACTCTGTTGAGCACCTTGGCCAGCTGTTCCAAAGTCATCCGTTAGATGGCGCTACCACGGGCCATGAAAGGAGGAAATGTAGGGGCTAGCCAGGCTTAAGCGTTTAATAGGTTTTTGGGCGTTAGAGTGGGCGTGGCAAACTTTTATTAGGCAAATCGATAGGTATTGACGGAACAAATACATATCAATTAAAATTTTCATAATAGCATCAAAACTGTTGCCACAGCTTGTGGCTTGTGGGCGTCAGAGGGGGCGTGGCACCATTTTGAAACAAACTGGCGCTGCGTAGGAACTCCTAAAATCTACATGCAAAATGCCAATCTTCTAGTTTTTATAGTTTCCGAGATCTCAGCGTTCATACGGACGGACAGACAGACGGACAGACGGACATGGCTAGATCGACTCGGCTAGTGATCCTGAACAAGAATATATATACTTTGTAGGGTCGGAAACGCTTCCTTCTACCTGTTACATACTTTTGCACGAATACCAAATACCCTTTTACTCTACGAGTAACAGGTATAATCAGGAGGATATAAAAATCAGAAGGATAAAAATCAAAAGTCTGAGTGAGTAGAGTGTGAGTGATAGTACGTGGAGGACAGAAAAATAAAATTAACAAAAGAATAGCGCACATAAAGTGGCTGCTACAGTCAACACCGCCCGCATGGACGACGGCTCAAAAACTTTATAATGAGCTTGAGTTTTTAAGAGAAACCCTCCTTAATAGAGTACCAGAAATCACAACTCACTCAGCAAATCATATAAAAGTTGTAAATCAAAAACTAATAACAAAACCAAATACTCCCAAGCCACTGCCGAAACGACCAGAAGTCTGCCCGACCGACTGCCCCGGACCTCTCTACTCTGCGACATGCAATTCCGCATGCCTGAAACCGAAGACGAGTGCGAAGACCGGCACCGGCTCCGCCTGAGCCAATAGGTCCCGGACATCAGCAGCAGATCAACAGCGAGAGGGGCAAACCGCCACTTTCGCCTTCGAAGGAGCGTCAGTGAAGCCAACCGGCGACGACCAGCTGACGCAGAGGATGCGTGATCAATCATCAATTCAGTCATCAATTCATCAATACATATATTAAATATAAAAAAAAATTTTGTAAAATCGTGCGGAACCATTTCCGCTCGTTTAGAAGTATAGCCCGTAAAGCTATGCGAAACAACAGGTGGGATATATGTAAAAAAAAAAAAAACAAGATACAAAAAAAGATACATAAGAAAGAATAGATGAGGAGTAATTCGATAAGTAAATTCAGTGAGGAAATAGTTGATAATTATAATTTTAACAAAACAATAATGGGTATAGTAGACGTTAAGTCAGTGGATTCCACTGCTAACGTAATAAATAAAGTTGAACTAAATAACATTGATTTGAAATTTGTAAATATAATGCTAGCAACAATTGTTGTCATAATGTGCGCCAATTGCTTTTATAAATTGTACAAGCTTCATGTTAAATGTTTGAAAAAAAGATATATGAGCCATGCAAACGACTTGGACAAAATTTAAAAAAATAAAAACGAATCGCACAAACAACAAATATTAACGATGCAAAATATAATAAAATGTTTTAAATAAGTAACGACAGAGAAATTAAATAAAATAAAGAAAATTTAAAACAATATTTATATATGTATATTCAAGTATGGATACACAAAGAGCCATAAGCAAAACATATGAAAGGGACCCATACTTCAGTGGAAGAATTCAGCAGTTAGTATCTACAACCCCTGTTAGTGTATACGAGTTAGAAAACCTTTATATAAACATATTTAACTGTCATGCCTCACAATTGTTTCACTGCACTGCAACCCAAAGAGGAATAGTATTGACAACCATTCCGGGTGTGCAAGTTAGATCTAGAATAGATGAACACCCAATCTTAGGTAGAGCAATTGCTATGATGGTATCTAAGAAATAATTCATATCCGTAATATAATGGAATGGGATGAATTAACAAAGGAATTATCAAACATTAGAGCAGAATTTGACAAATCATATAAGTCACTAACCCAAAATAGACCGATACAGAAAACCACGGTTAAGAAACACGTAGAAATATTAGTTAAATGCTTTAATGCAGCACGAATATTAATATATGAACACAGAGATAAGTTTAATCAAGATCATTGGTGTCAAGTATCAAAGTTTTTGATCAGACTAAGATCCAACTTAACAACTATTAGAGAAAAGTTCAAGCTCAATATATCAATACCTAATATTCTTAATATTTCAGTAATAATTGAAACTTTTGAAGAACCAGAATCAAAAGAAGTTATTAATATTGACCAACAGGATTTGGAAGAGGAAGAAATAAATAATCTCACTATCACAGCTATATTAATGTCTGAATTGGACAATTTTTCAGATTCAGACACTAGCCCGAGCATAGATGAAGAAAAATTTATTACAATGGCACAGTCAAATACTGATTTTATCAACACTGCATCTAAGCTTATACCAGTATTTGATGGTAAAGCAGAAAACTTAGCAAGTTTTCTCGATGCATTGGAAATTATAGAATCAATAAAAGGCGAACATGAACAATTAGCTATTTCAATAATAAAAACAAAGCTAAAAGGGGTCGCCAGAAACCTAATCGGAAATGAAACAACCATATCAGAAGTCATTTCCGGACTAAAACCAATGTCAAAGGCGAAACTATAGAAGTATTATCAGCTAAGCTGATGAATCTACAGCAACGTAACAAAACTGCTAACCAATATACATCAGAGGTTGAGCAGATGACAAAAACTCTAGAAAGTGCGTACATAACGGACGGCCTTGCGTTAGCCAGAAATTATTCTACACAGTCTGCAGTTAAGGCAATGACGAGGAATTGCGCAATTGATAAGGTAAAACTTTTCATGCAGGCTGACACCTTCAACACTATGAATGATGCCATATCAAAGTTCGTAAATAGCTGCACGGATGCAACTGGACAACCAAATACTGTCCTTTATTATAAAAATTATCACAGCGTGGTGTAAGCCGCGGACGTGGAAATTTCATAGGAAACTTTCGTGGTCGTTATAATAATTACAACAACTACAACAGTTCCAATTATAATAAAAATGAGAGAGATCAATACAGAGGAAACACTCGAGGACATGGTAACTCAAATCGAGGCCACAATAACAATAACAATGTGAGAGTAGCCCAAAATACATGGAAAACTCTCAAGACCCTTTAAGTACCCAACAGTAGAGAATGTAATGGTTCATGCAATTAATCTCAGTCAAAATATATTTGTTACTTTCATTAACGTATCCACAGGAAAAGAACTGGTGTTTCTAGTAGATACGGGTGCAGACATTTCAATAGTCAAAGAAAATTCTGATGTCTATCATGACATAAACGCTAACTATATAATAGATATAAAAGGAATAAGCCAGGAGGTTACAAAATCAAAAGGGTTAACCTCTATTGAGATACAGACAAATAAATATATAATCCCACACGACTTTCATATCGTGGATTTACATTTTGCTATTCCATTCGATGGCATATTAGGAATCGACTTCATAAAGAAATACAACTGTCAATTAGACTTCAAGCCATCTGAAGATTGGCTTATAATCAGACCCGATAACCTTAAATTTCCAATTTATGTGCCAATAAAATATAGTTCTGGCAACAACTCAATACTTCTGCCAGCAAGATCCCAAGTTATTAGAAAAATGCAATTAAATTCCAAAGAAGACAGTGTATTGATTCCAAACCAAGAAATTAAACATGGTATTTACATAGCTAGTACCATTGCAACAACAAAAAATGCATTCATAAGACTACTTAATACTACAAATAATGATCAAGTAGTCAGAACAAGTAACTTGGCATATGAAACACTTTCGAACTACGAAGTAGTCAAAATAATACTGAAAATAGAGAAAAGTCTGTATTATCTCAACTATCAAAGAACTTTCCTTCACAATTTAAGTCACAGCTCTCAAGCTTATGCACCAAATACAGTGATATATTCGGATTGGAAACGGAACCAATAAGTACAAATAATTTCTACAAACAGAAACTGAGATTAAAGGATATTGAACCAGTATACGTAAAAAATCATAGAAGCCCACACAGTCAGGTGAACGAGATACAGAAGCAAGTCGGAAAATTGATCACCGACGGAATAGTCGAACCTTCTGTATCTTAATATAATAGCCCATTATTACTTGTCCCCAAAAAATCATCTCCCGCTTCAGATTCAAAGAAATGGCGATTAGTGATTGACTACCGTCAAATAAACAAAAAATTATTGTCCGATAAATTTCCACTTCCTAGAATTGATGACATTTTAGATCAACTAGGGCGAGCAAAATATTTTTCGGGTCTTGACCTTATGTCGGGATTCCACCAAATTGAACTCGAAAAAAGTTCACAAGATATAACGTCATTTTCAACAAGCAATGGCTCGTATCGTTTCACGCTATTACCTTTCGGTTTAAAAATAGCGCCTAATTCATTTCAGAGGATGATGACTATTGCATTCTCTGGATTAGAACCTTCACAAGCATTCCTTTATATGGATGACTTAATATTTATAGGTTGTTTCGAAAAACATATGCTTAAAAACTTAATAGAGGTTTTTGAGAAATGCAGGGAATACAATCTAAAGTTACATCCAGAAAAATGTTCATTTTTTATGCATGAAGTGACTTTTCTTGGTCATAAATCCACAGATAAAGGAATACTTCCAGATGACAAGAAATGTGACGTCGTCATGAATTATCCAGTGCCGCACAATGCGGATAGCGCTAGACGTTTTGTAGCTTTTTGCAATTATTATAGACGATTCATTAAAAACACCGCCGAATATTCCCGGCACATAACAAGATTATGCAAAAAGAATGTTCCCTTTGAATGGACAGTTGAATGCCAAAACGCATTCCAATATTTAAAAACAAAACTAATGGAACCAACATTGTTACAATACCCCGATTTTAATAAAGAATTCTGTATAATTACGGATGCAAGTAAACAAGCATGTGGAGCGGTTTTAACTCAAAACCATGATGGACTCCAACTTCCCATTGCTTATGCATCTAGATCTTTCACTAAAGGAGAAATCAATAAGTGCACTACTGAGCAGGCAATATTACATTTTAGACCATATATATATGGAAAACATTTCATAATAAAAACAGACCATAGACCTTTTATATACCTTTTCTCAATGATCAATCCCAGTTCTAAACTGACACGCATGAGGCTTGAATTAGAAGAATATGATTTCTCAGTTGAATACTTAAAGGGAAAAGACAACTATGTAGCTGATGCGTTATCAAGAATAACCATCAAAGACCTCCAAAGATATCAGAATAGACAGAAAATCCGCGCCGAAAATAAAGAAAAAGAATTGCCTATGCAATTTTTAGATACAGCTTCTAGGCCCAACGTATATGAAGTCATAAACAATGACGAAGTACGTAAAGTAGTGTCATTGCATGTAAAAGATATGTTATGTTTTTTTTTATCATGGCAGAAAAATTACTGCAAGATATGATGTTAGCGATTTATGTACCAATGGAATCCTAGACTTAGGTCCATTTTTCCAAAACTTGAAATGCAAGCCGGTAAAAATAAAATCAGCCAACTCAAAGTGGCACCGTGGGAAAATATCTTTGAATATACTTCAATAGATAATTTCAAATTAATGGGCAATAAAATATTGAAAACATTAAGAGTAGCGCTACTCAACCCGGTGACCCTAATAAATAAACTAAAAGATAAAGAAGCCATTCTGTCTAACTTCCATGACGATCCCATACAAGGAGGTCATACTGGCATTTCAAAGACTTTAGCAAAAATCAAAAGACATTATTTTTGGAAGAATATGACTCGTGATATCACTGAGTACATACGAAAATGTCAAAAATGCCAGAAAACTAAAATAACTAAACAAAGCAAGACCCGACTAACAATAACAGGCACACCTACAAATGTTTTCGACAGAGTGATAGTGGACACTATTGGTCCACTACCAAAATCAGAAAATGGCAACGAGTATGCAGTCACTTTAATGTGTGACTTAACTAAGTATTTAGTTGCCATACCTGTTCCAAATAAGAATGCTAATACTGTCGCTAAAGCAATATTTGAATCTTTTATTCTGAAGTACGGTCCAATGAAGACGTTCATTACGGACATGGGAACAGAATACAAGAATTCAATTATATGCAATTTGTCCAAATATTTAAATATTAAAAATATTACATCTACAGCACACCACCACCAGACCGTTGGAACAATAGAAAGAAGTCATAGAACCTTTAATTAATACATACGATCTTATATATCGGTTGTTAAAACTGATTGGGACGTATGGCTTCAATACTTTGTCTTTTATTTTAACACGACCCCCTCTATGGCACATAATTATTGTCCATATGAGTTAGTATTTGGTAAAACAAGTAATTTGCCAAGACAATTTAATAGCATAGATAGCATAGAAACAATATACAATATATATGATTTTGCTAAAGAAAGTAAATACAGATTAGAAGTAGCTTATAAAAGAGCTAGGATAATGATAGAAGAGCATAAGCATAAGAATAAAAATAAAGTACTATATGATCAGAAAGTAAACAATATAGATATATCAGTAGGAGATAAAGTGTTATTAAGAAATGAAACAGGTCATAAGTTAGATTATAAATATACTGGTCCGTATAAAGTAACGGAAATAGGAGATAGAAATAATATTATAATAGTTAATGACAAAAATAAAAAGGAGATAGTTCATAAGGATAGACTAAAACTTTTTATTTCATAATCAAACTTAGTATGGCCATACATAGATAATAACATACATATATAAATATTTTTGATATATAAATATTTTTGATCATTTCATTTCATTTATCGTTATTAAGAAAAATAACAAATATAAACAAAAAAAAAAAGCCCAAAAAACAAAAAAATTTTTTTTTTCCATTTTTATACATAATAAGAAATAAAATAACTTCATGAAATTACGTTATTTTTCAAAAGGAGGGAGATGTAGTGTATGCACATATAAGTTATTATTACTTAACATAAATGTTGAGCGGCAACACCTGTTTAGCCGAAGTCACAACGCTTTGTTGTTATACAAATAATATACATAGGGCATTGCCTTTGTCACTCAGACTAAGCGTGCCAAGTGCCCAAACACATTTCAAGTGCAAACGTAATACGATATGAACTCATTGCATTCACCGTTTAGAGCCGAGTCAGCATGGTTCCCACGCTGACCGCTTATCTACATATGTGCATGCATAACTCTCTCCCTCTCTCTCCACATTTTACATATTGTTACTTTACATATATAAAATATATAAAACGGCTGCTCTGCCGCTGCGCCGACAGCTAGCAAGCCTTAGTTTAAGAGAACTAAAGAACATTCAATAAAGATACATTCAACCAGAAGGTTGACTCCAACATAAAACTGCATTTGAGAACTTAATATCAAGACACTGCATTGGAGAAACTGATTGGGACACACAACATTACGACCGTGACAGGTGTCACAAGGAGCAGCGGATCAAAAAGACAACTGGATATAAAAACAAGAGAGAACGCTATAGTCGAGTGCCTCGACTATTAGATACCCGTTACTCAGCTAAAAATGTTCAAATTATCAATTTGAATTCGGCGATCTCTTAGAGCTGGCAGCCTTACAGCACGAGCATCAGCACCAGCGCTGCTTTAGCGCAGGCAGCTTTTGCCCTGCACCAGCAGCTGTGCTTATGTTTATGTTTTTGAGTGCTAATAAATTGACTAGAAATATTAAACATACATACATACTTATGTTGGCTAAACACATGCATTCTTAAATAGTATTATGTATATTAAAGTCTAAATGTTTGCCCAACACGAGTAACGGGTATAGCGAATAGCTTTCTATGATAGGAGTTATCTTTGCCGGGCAATTGCAACTGTGTACAATGTAAATACATACATATGTATATGCTTACATACATACACACATACGCCATTGTTTGACTCAGACCTCCAATTTGGCTAACTAGATTTTATTTGCATAGTTCTTGGGATATAGTTCGGTATTGACAAATGAAAACCATCGCAATTTCCTTTAATAGAAATCCTTATCGAGACTTAACGTTGACTCTGTTGAGCACCTTGGCCAGCTGTTCCAAAGTCATCCGTTAGATGGCGCTACCACGGGCCATGAAAGGAGGAAATGTAGGGACTAGCCAGGCTTAAGCGTTTAATAGGTTTTTGGGCGTTAGAGTGGGCGTGGCAAACTTTTATTAGGCCAATCGATAGGTATTGACGAAACAAATACATATTAATTAAAATTTTCATAATAGCATCAAAACTGTGGCCACAGCTTGTGGCTTGTGGGCGTCAGAGGGGGCGTGGCACCATTTTAAAATAAACTTGCGCTGCGTAGGAACTCCTAAAATCTACATGCAAAATGCCAATCTTCTAGCTTTTATAGTTTCCGAGATCTCAGCGTTCATCCGGACGGACAAACGGACAGACGGACATGGCTAGATCGACTCGGCTAGTGATCCTGAACAAGAATATATATACTTTATAGGGTCGGAAACGCTTCCTTCTACCTGTTACATACTTTTGCACGAATACAATATACTCTTTTACTCTACGAGAAATCAGAAGGATAAAAATCAAAAGTCTGAGTGAGTAGAGTGTGAGTGATAGTACGTGGAGGACAGAAAAATAAAATTAACAAAAGAATAGCGCACATAAAGTGGCTGCTACAGTCAACACCGCCCGCATGGACGACGGCTCAAAAACTTTATAATGAGCTTGAGTTTTTAAGAGAAACCCTCCTTAATAGAGTACCAGAAATCACAACTCGCTCAGCAAATCATATAAAAGTTGTATATCAAAAACTAATAACAAAACCAAATACTCCCAAGCCACTGCCGAAACGACCAGAAGTCTGCCCGACCGACTGCCCCGGACCTCTCTACTTCCGCATGCCTAAAACCGAAGACCAGTGCGAAGACCGGCACCGGCCCCGCCTGAGCCAATAGGTCCCGGACATCAGCAGCAGATCAACAGCGAGAGGGGCAAACCGCCACTTTCGCATTCGAAGGAGCGTCAGTGAAGCCAACCGGCGACGACCAGCTGACGCAGAGGATGCGTGATCAATCATCAATTCAGTCATCAATTCATCAATACATATATTAAATATAAAAAAAAATTTTGTAAAATCGTGCGGAACCATTTCCGCTCGTTTAGAAGTATAGCCCGTAAAGCTATGCGAAACAACAGGTGGGATATATGTAAAAAAAAAAAACAACAAAAAAAAACAAGATACAAAAAAAGATACATAAGAAAGAATAGATGAGGAGTAATTCAATAAGTAAATTCAGTGAGGAAATAGTTGATAATTATAATTTTAACAAAACAATAATGGGTATAGTAGACGTTAAGTCAGTGGATTCCACTGCTAACGTAATAAATAAAGTTGAACCAAATAACATTGATTTGAAATTTGTAAATATAATGCTAGCAACAATTGTTGTCATAATGTGCGCCAATTGCTTTTATAAATTGTACAAGCTTCATGTTAAATGTTTGAAAAAAAGATATATGAGCCATGCAAGCGACTTGGACAAAATTTAAAAAAATAAAAACGAATCGCACAAACAACAAATATTAACGATGCAAAATATAATAAAATGTTTTAAATAAGTAACGACAGAGAAATTAAATAAAATAAAGAAAATTTAAAACAATATGTATATATGTATATTCAAGTATGGATACGCAAAGAGCCATAAGCAAAACATATGAAAGGGACCCATACTTCAGTGGAAGAATTCAGCAGTTAGTATCTACAACCCCTGTTAGTATACACTAACTCGTATACACGAGTTAGAAAACCTTTATATAAACATATTTAACTGTCATGCCTCACAATTGTTTCACTGCACTGCAACCCAAAAAGGAATAGTATTGACAACCATTCCGGGTGTGCAAGTTAGATCTAGAATAGATGAACACCCAATCTTAGGTAGAGCAATTGTTATGATGGTATCTAAGAAATAATTCATATCCATAATATAATAGAATGGGATGAATTAACAAAGGAATTATCAAACATTAGAGCAGAATTTGACAAATCATATAAGTCACTAACCCAAAATAGACCGATACAGAAAACCACTGTTAAGAAACACGTAGAAATATTAGTTAAATGCTTTAATGCAGCACGAATATTAATATATGAACACAGAGATAAGTTTAATCAAGATCGTTGGTCTCAAGTATCAAAGTTTTTGATCAGACTAAGATCCAACTTAACAACTATTAGAGAAAAGTTCAAGCTCAATATATCAATACCTAATATTCTTAATATTTCAGTAATAATTGAAACTTTTGAAGAACCAGAATCAAAAGAAGTTATTAATATTGACCAACAGGATTTGGAAGAGGAAGAAATAAATAATCTCACTATCACAGCTATATTAATGTCTGAATTGGACAATTTTTCAGATTCAGACACTAGCCCGAGCCTAGATGAAGACAAATTTATTACAATGGCACAGTCAAATACTGATTTTATCAACACTGCATCTAAGCTTATACCAGTATTTGATGGTAAAGCAGAAAACTTAGCAAGTTTTCTCGATGCATTGAAAATTATAGAATCAATAAAAGGCGAACATGAACAATTAGCTATTTCAATAATAAAAACAAAGCTAAAAGGGGTCGCCAGAAACCTAGTCGGAAATGAAACAACCATTTCAGAAGTCATTTCCGGACTAAAAGCAATGTCAAAGGCGAAACTGTAGAAGTATTATCAGCTAAGCTGATGAATCTACAGCAAAGTAACAAAACTGCTAACCAATATACATCAGAGGTTGAGCAGATGACAAAAGCTCTAGAAAGTGCGTACATAACGGACGGCCTACCCCTTGCGTTAGCCAGAAATTATTCTACACAGTCTGCAGTTAAGGCAATGACGAGGAATTGCGCAATTGATAAGGTAAAACTTATCATGCAGGCTGACACCTTCAACACTATGAATGATGTCATATCAAAGTTCGTAAATAGCTGCACGGAAGCAACTGGACAACCAAATACTGTCCTTTATTATAAAAATTATCCACAGCGTGGTGGAAGCCGCGGACGTGGAAATTTCAGAGGAAACTTTCGTGGTCGTTATAATAATTACAACAACTACAACAGTTCCAATTATAATAATAATGAGAGAGATCAATACAGAGGAAACACTCGAGGACGTGGTAAGTCAAATCGAGGCCACAATAACAATAACAATGTGAGAGTAGCCCAAAATACATGGAAAACTCTCAAGACCCTTTAAGTACCCAACAGTAGAGAATGTAATGGTTCATGCAATTAATCTCAGTCAAAATATATTTGTTACTTTCATTAACGTATCCACAGGAAAAGAACTGGTGTTTCTAGTAGACACGGGTGCAGACATTTCAATAGTCAAAGAAAATTCTGATGTCTATCATGACATAAACGCTAACTATATAATAGATATAAAAGGAATAAGCCAGGTGGTTACAAAATCAAAAGGGTTAACCTCTATTGAGATACAGACAAATAAATATATAATCCCACACGACTTTCATATCGTGGATTTACATTTTGCTATTCCATTCGATGGCATATTAGGAATCGACTTCATAAAGAAATACAACTGTCAATTAGACTTCAAGCCATCTGAAGATTGGCTTATAATCAGACCCGATAACCTTAAATTTCCAATTTATGTGCCAATAACATATAGTTCTGGCAACAACTCAAAACTTCTGCCAGCAAGATCCCAAGTTATTAGAAAAATTCAATTAAATTCCAAAGAAGACAGTGTATTGATTCCAAACCAAGAAATTAAACATGGTATTTACATAGCTAGTACCATTGCAACAACAAAAAATGCATTTATAAGACTACTTAATACTACAAATAAAGATCAAGTAGTCAGAACAAGTAACTTGGCATATGAAACACTTTCGAACTACGAAGTAGTCAAAACTAATACTGAAAATAGAGAAAAGTCTGTATTATCTCAACTATCAAAGAACTTTCCTTCACAATTTAAGTCACAGCTCTCAAGCTTATGCACCAAATACAGTGATATATTCGGATTGGAAACGGAACCAATAAGTACAAATAATTTCTACAAACAGAAACTGAGATTAAAGGATGATGAACCAGTATACGTAAAAAACAAGAGAGAACGCTCCGACTATCAGATACCCGTTACTCAGGTAAAGGGAGTGCGAGGGAGATGGAGATAGAAACTTTGATCACGCATAACTTTTTAACGAATGGTCCGATTTGAAAAATTTCTTCTACATTTCGATAGGTATTGATAAACACAATAAAACTGCATTTTTATTTTTCCGAAATATTTAAATTTTTAAAATCGTATATAAGCGATTGTGGGCGTTAAAGGGGGCGTGGCACCTTTTTGAAACAAACTTGCGCTGCGTAGGAACTCCTAGAATCTGCATGCAAAATGCCAATCTTCTTGCTTTTATAGTTTCCGAGATCTCAGCGTTCATACGGACGGACAGACAGACGGACAGACGGACATGGCTATATCGACTCGGCTAGTGACCCTGATCAAGAATATATATACTTTATAGGGTCGGAAACGCTTCCTTCTAGCTGTTACATACTTTTGCACGAATACAATATACCCTTTTACTCTACGAGTAACGAGTATAATCATAGAAGCCCACACAGTCAGGTGAACGAGATACAGAAGCAAGTCGGATAATTGATCACCGACGGAATAGTCGAACCTTCTGTATCTTAATATAATAGCCCATTATTACTTGTTCCCAAAAAATCATTTCCCGCTTCAGATTCAAAGAAATGGCGATAAGTGATTGACTACCGTCAAATAAACAAAAAATTATTGTCCGATAAATTTCCACTCCCTAGAATTGATGACATTTTAGATCAACTAGGGCGAGCAAAATATTTTTCGGGTCTTGACCTTATGTCGGGATTCCACCAAATTGAACTCGAAAAAAGTTCACAAGATATAACGTCATTTTCAACAAGCAATGGCTCGTATCGTTTCACGCGATTACCTTTCGGTTTAAAAATAGCGCCTAATTCATTTCAGAGGATGATGACTATTGCATTCTCTGGATTAGAACCTTCACAAGCATTCCTTTATATGGATGACTTAATAGTTATAGGTTGTTCCGAAAAACATAGGCTTAAAAACTTTACGGAGGTTTTTGATGCAGGGAATACAATCTAAAGTTACATCCAGAAAAATGTTCATTTTTTATGCATGAAGTGACTTTTCTTGGTCATAAATGCACAGATAAAGGAATACTTCCAGATGACTAGAAATGTGACGTCGTCATGAATTATCCAGTGCCGCACAATGCGGATAGCGCTAGACGTTTTGTAGCTTTTTGCAATTATTATAGACGATTCATTAAAAACACCGCCGAATATTCCCGGCACATAACAAGATTATGCAAAAAGAATGTTCCCTTTGAATGGACAGTTGAATGCCAAAACGCATTCCAATATTTAAAAACAAAACTAATGGAACCAACATTGTTACAATACCCCGATTTTAATAAAGAATTCTGTATAATTACGGATGCAAGTAAACAAGCATGTGGAGCGGTTTTAACTCAAAACCATGATGGACTCCAACTTCCCATTGCTTATGCATCTAGATCTTTCACTAAAGGAGAAATCAATAAGTGCACTACTGAGCAGGCAATATTACATTTTAGACCATATATATATGGAAAACATTTCATAATAAAAACAGACCATAGACCTTTAATATACCTTTTCTCACTGATCAATCCCAGTTCTAAACTGACACGCATGAGGCTTGAATTAGAAGAATATGATTTCTCAGTTGAATACTTAAAGGGAAAAGACAACTATGAAGCTGATGCTTTATCAAGAATAACCATCAAAGACCTCCAAATTTATCTGGCAATATCAATAAAGTAACTACAAGATATCAGAATAGACAGAAAATCCGCGCGGAAAATAAAGAAAAAGAATTGCCAATGCAATCTTTAGATACAGCTTCTAGGCCCAACGTATATGAAGTCATAAACAATGACGAAGTACGTAAAGTAGTGTCATTGCATGTAAAAGATATGTTATGTTTTGTTTAACATGGCAGAAAAATTACTGCAAGATATGATGTTAGCGATTTATGTACCAATGGAATCCTAGACTTAGGTCCATTTTTCCAAAGGCTTGAAATGCGAGCCGGTAAAAATAAAATCAGCCAACTCAAAGTGGCACCGTGGGAAAATATCTTTGAATAACTTCAATAGATAATTTCAAATTAATGGGCAATAAAATATTGAAAACATTAAGAGTAGCGCTACTCAACCCGGTGACCCTAATAAATAAACTAAAAGATAAAGAAGCCATTCTGTCTAACTTCCATGACGATCCCATACAAGGAGGTCATACTGGCATTTCAAAGACTTTAGCAAAAATCAAAAGACATTATTTTTGGAAGAATATGACTCGTGATATCACTGAGTACATACGAAAATGTCAAAAATGCCAGAAAACTAAAATAACTAAACAAAGCAAGACCCCACTAACAATAACAGGCACACCTACAAATGTTTTCGACAGAGTGATAGTGGACACTATTGGTCCACTACCAAAATCAGAAAATGGCAACGAGTATGCAGTCACTTTAATGTGTGACTTAACTAAGTATTTAGTTGCCATACCTGTTCCTAATAAGAATGCTAATACTGTCGCTAAAGCAATATTTGAATCTTTTATTCTGAAGTACGGTCCAATGAAGACGTTCATTACGGACATGGGAACAGAATACAAGAATTCAATTATATGCAATTTGTCCAAATATTTAAATATTAAAAATATTACATCTACAGCACACCACCACCAGACCGTTGGAACAATAGAAAGAAGTCATAGAACCTTTAATTAATACATACGATCTTATATATCGGTTGATAAAACTGATTGGGACGTATGGCTTCAATACTTTGTCTTTTATTTTAACACATAAAAAAAATATTTGGTAAAACAAGTAATTTGCCAAGACAATTTAATAGCATAGATAGCATAGAAACAATATACAATATAGATGATTTTGCTAAAGAAAGTAAATACAGATTAGAAGTAGCTTATAAAAGAGCTAGGATAATGATAAAAGAGCATAAGAATAAAAATAAAGTACTATATGATCAGAAAGTAAACAAAATAGATATATCAGTAGGAGATAAAGTGTTATTAAGAAATGAAACAGGTCATAAGTTAGATTATAAATATACTGGTCCGTATAAAGTAACGGAAATAGGAGATAGAAATAATATTATAATAGTTAATGACAAAAATAAAAAGGAGATAGTTCATAAGGATAGACTAAAACTTTTTATTTCATAATCAAACTTAGTATGGCCATACATAGATAATAACATACATATATAAATATTTTTGATATATAAATATTTTTGATCATTTCATTTCCTTTATCGTTATTAAGAAAAATAACAAATATAAGCAAAAAAAAAAAAGCCCAAAAAAAAAAAAATTATTTTTTTAAATTTTTATACATAATAAGAAATAAAATAACTTCATGAAATTACGTTATTTTTCAAAAGGAGGGAGATGTAGTGTATGCACATATAAGTTCTTATTACTTAACATAAATGTTAAGCGGCAACACCTGTTTAGCCGAAGTCACAACGCTTTGTTGTTATACAAATAATATACATAGGGCATTGCCTTTGTCACTCAGACTAAGCGTGCCAAGTGCCCAAACACATTTCAAGTGCAAACATAATACGATATGAACTCATTGCATTCACCGTTTAGAGCCGAGTCAGCATGGTTCCCACGCTGACTGCTTATCTACATATGTGCATGCATAACTCTCTCCCTCTCTCTCCACATTTTACATATTGTTACTTTACATATATAAAATATATAAAACGGCTGCTCTGCCGCTGCGCCGACAGCTAGCAAGCCTTAGTTTAAGAGAACTAAAGAACATTCAATAAAGATACATTCAACCAGAAGGTTGACTCCAACATAAAACTGCATTTGAGAACTTAATATCAAGACACTGCATTGGAGAAACTGATTGGGACACACAACATTACGACCGTGACAGGTGTCACAAGGAGCAGCGGATCAAAAAGACAACTGGATATAAAAACAAGAGAGAACGCTATAGTCGAGTGCCTCGACTATTAGATACCCGTTACTCAGCTAAAAATGTTAAAATTATCAATTTGAATTCGGCGATCTCTTAGAGCTGGCAGCCTTACAGCACGAGCATCAGCACCAGCGCTGCTTTAGCGCAGGCAGCTTTTGCCCTGCACCAGCAGCTGTGTTTATGTTTATGTTTTTGAGTGCAATAAATTGACTAGAAATATTAAACATACATACATACTTATGTTGGCTAAACACATGCATTCTTAAATAGTATTATGTATATTAAAGTCTAAATGTTTGCCCAACACGAGTAACGGGTATAGCGAATAGCTTTCTTTGAAAGGAGTTATCTTTGCCGGGCAATTGCAACTGTGTACAATGTAAATACATACATATGTATATGCTTACATACATACACACATACGCCATTGTTTGACTCAGACCTCCAATTTGGCTAACTAGATTTGATTTGCATAGTTCTTGGGATATAGTTCGGTATTGACAAATGAAAACCATCGCAATTTTCTTTAATAGAAATCCTTATCGAGACTTAACGTTGACTCTGTTGAGCACCTTGGCCAGCTGTTCCAAAGTCATCCGTTAGATGGCGCTACCACGGGCCATGAAAGGAGGAAATGTAGGGGCTAGCCAGGCTTAAGCGTTTAATAGGTTTTTGGGCGTTAGAGTGGGCGTGGCAAACTTTTATTAGGCAAATCGATAGGTATTGACGGAACAAATACATATCAATTAAAATTTTCATAATAGCATCAAAACTGTTGCCACAGCTTGTGGCTTGTGGGTGTCAGAGGGGGCGTGGCACCATTTTGAAACAAACTTGCGCTGCGTAGGAACTCCTAAAATCTACATGCAAAATGCCAATCTTCTAGTTTTTATAGTTTCCGAGATCTCAGCGTTCATACGGACGGACAGACAGACGGACAGACGGACATGGCTAGATCGACTCGGCTAGTGATCCTGAACAAGAATATATATACTTTGTAGGGTCGGAAACGCTTCCTTCTACCTGTTACATACTTTTGCACGAATACCAATTACCCTTTTACTCTACGAGTAACGGGTATAATCAGGAGGATATAAAAATCAGAAGGATAAAAATCAAAAGTCTGAGTGAGTAGAGTGTGAGTGATAGTACGTGGAGGACAGAAAAATAAAATTAACAAAAGAATAGCGCACATAAAGTGGCTGCTACAGTCAACACCGCCCGCATGGACGACGGCTCAAAAACTTTATAATGAGCTTGAGTTTTTAAGAGAAACCCTCCTTAATAGAGTACCAGAAATCACAACTCACTCAGCAAATCATATAAAAGTTGTAAATCAAAAACTAATAACAAAACCAAATACTCCCACGCCACTGCCGAAACGACCAGAAGTCTGCCCGACCGACTGCCCCGGACCTCTCTACTCTGCGACATGCAATTCCGCATGCCTGAAACCGAAGACGAGTGCGAAGACCGGCACCGGCTCCGCCTGAGCCAATAGATCCCGGACATCAGCAGCAGATCAACAGCGAGAGGGGCAAACCGCCACTTTCGCCTTCGAAGGAGCGTCAGTGAAGCCAACCGGCGACGACCAGCTGACGCAGAGGATGCGTGATCAATCATCAATTCAGTCATCAATTCATCAATACATATATTAAATATAAAAAAAAATTTTGTAAAATCGTGCGGAACCATTTCCGCTTTAGCCCGTTTAGAAGTATAGCCCGTAAAGCTATGCGAAACAACAGGTGGGATATATGTAAAAAAAAAAAACAAGATACAAAAAAAGATACATAAGAAAGAATAGATGAGGAGTAATTCGATAAGTAAATTCAGTGAGGAAATAGTTGATAATTATAATTTTAACAAAACAATAATGGGTATAGTAGACGTTAAGTCAGTGGATTCCACTGCTAACGTAATAAATAAAGTTGAACCAAATAACATTGATTTGAAATTTGTAAATATAATGCTAGCAACAATTGTTGTCATAATGTGCGCCAATTGCTTTTATAAATTGTACAAGCTTCATGTTAAATGTTTGAAAAAAAGATATATGAGCCATGCAAACGACTTGGACAACATTTAAAAAAATAAAAACGAATCGCACAAACAACAAATATTAACGATGCCAAATATAATAAAATGTTTTAAATAAGTAACGACAGAGAAATTAAATAAAATAAAGAAAATTTAAAACAATATTTATATATGTATATTCAAGTATGGATACGCAAAGAGCCATAAGCAAAACATATGAAAGGGACCCATACTTCAGTGGAAGAATTCAGCAGTTAGTATCTACAACCCCTGTTAGTGTATACGAGTTAGAAAACCTTTATATAAACATATTTAACTGTCATGCCTCACAATTGTTTCACTGCACTGCAACCCAAAAAGGAATAGTATTGACAACCATTCCGGGTGTGCAAGTTAGATCTAGAATAGATGAACACCCAATCTTAGGTAGAGCAATTGTTATGATGGTATCTAAGAAATAATTCATATCCATAATATAATGGAATGGGATGAATTAACAAAGGAATTATCAAACATTAGAGCAGAATTTGACAAATCATATAAGTCACTAACCCAAAATAGACCGATACAGAAAACCACGGTTAAGAAACACGTAGAAATATTAGTTAAATGCTTTAATGCAGCACGAATATTAATATATGAACACAGAGATAAGTTTAATCAAGATCGTTGGTCTCAAGTATCAAAGTTTTTGATCAGACTAAGATCCAACTTAACAACTATTAGAGAAAAGTTCAAGCTCAATATATCAATACCTAATATTCTTAATATTTCAGTAATAATTGAAACTTTTGAAGAACCAGAATCAAAAGAAGTTATTAATATTGACCAACAGGATTTGGAAGAGGAAGAAATAAATAATCTCACTATCATAGCTATATTAATGTCTGAATTGGACAATTTTTCAGATTCAGACACTAGCCCGAGCCTAGATGAAGACAAATTTATTACAATGGCACAGTCAAATACTGATTTTATCAACACTGCATCTAAGCTTATACCAGTATTTGATGGTAAAGCAGAAAACTTAGCAAGTTTTCTCGATGCATTGGAAATTATAGAATCAATAAAAGGCGAACACGAACAATTAGCTATTTCAATAATAAAAACAAAGCTAAAAGGGGTCGCCAGAAACCTAGTCGGAAATGAAACAACCATATCAGAAGTCATTTCCGGACTAAAAGCAATGTCAAAGGCGAAACTGTAGAAGTATTATCAGCTAAGCTGATGAATCTACAGCAACGTAACAAAACTGCTAACCAATATACATCAGAGGTTGAGCAGATGACAAAAGCTCTAGAAAGTGCGTACATAACGGACGGCCTAAATTATTCTACACAGTCTGCAGTTAAGGCAATGACGAGGAATTGCGCAATTGATAAGGTAAAACTTATCATGCAGGCTGACACCTTCAACACTATGAATGATGTCATATCAAAGTTCGTAAATAGCTGCACGGAAGCAACTGGACAACCAAATACTGTCCTTTATTATAAAAATTATCCACAGCGTGGTGGAAGCCGCGGACGTGGAAATTTCAGAGGAAACTTTCGTGGTCGTTATAATAATTACAACAACTACAACAGTTCCAATTATAATAATAATGAGAGAGATCAATACAGAGGAAACACTCGAGGACGTGGTAAGTCAAATCGAGGCCACAATAACAATAACAATGTGAGAGTAGCCCAAAATACATGGAAAACTCTCAAGACCCTTTAAGTACCCAACAGTAGAGAATGTAATGGTTCATGCAATTAATCTCAGTCAAAATATATTTGTTACTTTCATTAACGTATCCACAGGAAAAGAACTGGTGTTTCTAGTAGACACGGGTGCAGACATTTCAATAGTCAAAGAAAATTCTGATGTCTATCATGACATAAACGCTAACTATATAATAGATATAAAGGAATAAGCCAGGAGGTTACAAAATCAAAAGGGTTAACCTCTATTGAGATACAGACAAATAAATATATAATCCCACACGACTTTCATATCGTGGATTTACATTTTGCTATTCCATTCGATGGCATATTAGGAATCGACTTCATAAAGAAATACAACTGTCAATTAGACTTCAAGCCATCTGAAGATTGGCTTATAATCAGACCCGATAACCTTAAATTTCCAATTTATGTGCCAATAACATCTGGCAACAACTCAAAACTTCTGCCAGCAAGATCCCAAGTTATTAGAAAAATTCAATTAAATTCCAAAGAAGACAGTGTATTGATTCCAAACCAAGAAATTAAACATGGTATTTACATAGCTAGTACCATTGCAACAACAAAAAATGCATTTATAAGACTACTTAATACTACAAATAAAGATCAAGTAGTCAGAACAAGTAACTTGGCATATGAAACACTTTCGAACTACGAAGTAGTCAAAACTAATACTGAAAATAGAGAAAAGTCTGTATTATCTCAACTATCAAAGAACTTTCCTTCACAATTTAAGTCACAGCTCTCAAGCTTATGCACCAAATACAGTGATATATTCGGATTGGAAACGGAACCAATAAGTACAAATAATTTCTACAAACAGAAACTGAGATTAAAGGATGATGAACCAGTATACGTAAAAAATCATAGAAGCCCACACAGTCAGGTGAACGAGATACAGAAGCAAGTCGGAAAATTGATCACCGACGGAATAGTCGAACCTTCTGTATCTTAATATAATAGCCCATTATTACTTGTCCCCAAAAAATCATCTCCCGCTTCAGATTCAAAGAAATGGCGATTAGTGATTGACTACCGTCAAATAAACAAAAAATTATTGTCCGATAAATTTCCACTCCCTAGAATTGATGACATTTTAGATCAACTAGGGCGAGCAAAATATTTTTCGGGTCTTGACCTTATGTCGGGATTCCACCAAATTGAACTCGAAAAAAGTTCACAAGATATAACGTCATTTTCAACAAGCAATGGCTCGTATCGTTTCACGCGATTACCTTTCGGTTTAAAAATAGCGCCTAATTCATTTCAGAGGATGATGACTATTGCATTCTCTGGATTAGAACCTTCACAAGCATTCCTTTATATGGATGACTTAATATTTATAGGTTGTTTCGAAAAACATATGCTTAAAAACTTAATAGAGGTTTTTGAGAAATGCAGGGAATACAATCTAAAGTTACATCCAGAAAAATGTTCATTTTTTATGCATGAAGTGACTTTTCTTGGTCATAAATGCACAGATAAAGGAATACTTCCAGATGACTAGAAATGTGACGTCGTCATGAATTATCCAGTGCCGCACAATGCGGATAGCGCTAGACGTTTTGTAGCTTTTTGCAATTATTGTAGACGATTCATTAAAAACACCGCCGAATATTCCCGGCACATAACAAGATTATGCAAAAAGAATGTTCCCTTTGAATGGACAGTTGAATGCCAAAACGCATTCCAATTTTTAAAAACAAAACTAATGGAACCAACATTGTTGCAATACCCCGATTTTAATAAAGAATTCTGTATAATTACGGATGCAAGTAAACAAGCATGTGGAGTGGTTTTAACTCAAAACCATGATGGACTCCAACTTCCCATTGCTTATGCATCTAGATCTTTCACTAAAGGAGAAATCAATAAGTGCACTACTGAGCAGGAATTAGCTGCAATTCACTGGGCAATATTACATTTTAGACCATATATATATGGAAAACATTTCATAATAAAAACAGACCATAGACCTTTAATATACCTTTTCTCAATGATCAATCCCAGTTCTAAACTGACACGCATGAGGCTTGAATTAGAAGAATATGATTTCTCAGTTGAATACTTAAAGGGAAAAGACAACTATGTAGCTGATGCGTTATCAAGAATAACCATCAAAGACCTCAAAATTTATCTGGCAATATCAATAAAGTCACTACATGATATCAGAATAGACAGAAAATCCGCGCGGAAAATAAAGAAAAAGAATTGCCTATGCAATCTTTAGATACAGCTTCTAGGCCCAACGTATATGAAGTCATAAACAATGACGAAGTACGTAAAGTAGTGTCATTGCATGTAAAAGATATGTTATGTTTTTTTTAACATGGCAGAAAAATTTATTTTTTGAGGAATTTAATACCATTGAATTTATTTGCATAAAGTTATCGCTTCCTGGTAACTCTATAAACATAACTTACTCATATATTTCGTTATTTGAACCTCCTAATTATTTAAATCACCTTTCCGTTATTAAGTCTGTTGCAAATAAGATTTCCGATAGGGATCAGTTGGTAGTTCTAGGTGATTTTAATATACCTGGAGTTACTTGGTTCACTGAGGAATGTCTTAGTACCTATAGCACAGCATAATTTTATTGACGGCCTGCTTGATATATACTTATCTCAAGTAAAGCATGATTTGTGTGTTGTTTTAAAAACCTGAAGGTGTGTTTCTGTCCAGAGTAGCACAACTCACACAACCTCAAGATCCACACACCCTACAATCGAACTTACAACAGTTAAAGAAGAAAAATCAGAAAAATCAACCAAACGAATACAGTGTTTTCGCAAGGCAGACTTTCTAAGGCTAAATAGTTTTTCTGGCTTTAATTGGTCTGATCTTTACTAATGCAATAATATGTCCGATGCAGTTATTGTTTTTTACACTGCAATAAAGTCTTTTTTTAATTCCGTTTTACTATCCGTCAATCTCCAATAAATCACTTTGGTTTAGCAAAGAGTTGACACACTTAAGCTATGTAGACTTTTAGGAACTTACTTTACTTTAGATTATTCATCACAGCCCTATTCTTACACCATATCCAAGTCAAACCCCATATTCTATCCCACTTTTATAGAAAGCTCTCTTCTTTAGGATCTTCTTCGTGTTAATCCTGTTTCTTCGCCAGGGCCCGATGGTATTTCTGGGTGCGTGCTGAAGTATTGCGGAAAGGTCCTGTGCAATACTCTCCACAAGTTGTTTAACATATCTCTAGAAACTTCCCAATTTCCAAATATTTGGAAGTAATCATTTGTTACAAAAAAGGTAACGAGTTTAAAGCCAGTAATTATAGAACTATATCCAAGTTGTCAGCTATTCGCAAGCTTTTTGAAAAAAATCGTTACTCCTCATTTGCAACACCTTTGTAGATCAATCATTTCTCCGTGTCAAGACGGATTTATTAAACGTAGTTACACAATCACTAACCTTCTGGAGCTTACTGCATTTGTCATAAAGGGCTTCAATAGTAGTTTTCAAACAGACGTCATTTACACTGACTTTAGTAAAGCATTTGACTCTGTAAATCACTTACTTCTTGTTAAAAAACTTGACCTGTTAGGTTTTACCAGTTGATATCCTTATCTGGATCTCAAGTTTCCTTAATGGCAGGTCACAAAAGGTCCTTTTTTAAAATTAAATTTTTAAAATTCTCCGTGTTACCTCCGGTGTCCCACAAGTGGAACATGTAGGTCCGCTACTTTTTAAATTATTTATTAACTATTTTCCCTAAATTATAAGTCATTCTCACGTAATTAAGTACTCAGATTATGTTTTGTTATGCCTGCAGTATAAGGACATTTCCTGCCATTTAGACTTATAATCCGATCTAGATAACCTTTAAAACTGGTGCCGAGATAATTCACTAAATTTAAACGGTTCCAAGTGCAAGCTGATGACTTTCTATCGGGTCAATCCGATATACGCGACTTACACGTTAAGTGGCAGGTCTTTGGATAAAATATCTCTTGTAAACAATTTTGTCGTTTTTTGGATCCTAAACTAAACTTATATAATCACATTTCGTCCATGGTTAATAAAGCCAGAAGAGTGCTTGGTTTTATTCGTCATTTATAACCTTATACATGGTGAGATAGACAGCCCCGACTTGGTAAGTCGGATAAACTTTTTTGAGCCAAGTAGATTAACTAGAAATTAAATTCCCCTAATATTAAATTATTTGTAGATCTAACTACGCCTTGCATGAGCCTTTCAGAGTTCTGACTATAATTGATCTTTTTCTATAATCTCACATCTTGACTCTCTGCTGCTCCTAAATCGATTAATACTGACTTTATTGGCACAAAATTGATCTTACTATTACTTTTTTCCCCGGACTTTTAACTAAATTTTCTTATCTCGCGTCTATCTTTTCGTGAATCGTGCCGTACGATACACGGCTGCGCCCCTAGCCTTTGCGGTTGATTTCTAAGTATTGATATTTTCCGGGGCTTGTAACTGAAAATTTTCGTCATATTCCAGTTCGCATTGATTGGGTGATATTTGAAATGCTTCTTTATTGATCTGGTCCTGATGTTGTTTATAGTCAAAGTATACTTGGTCATAAAAATGTCAGTTTGGTTTAAGTTCTTGTGAAACCTGCAGTCTAATTTTATTAATCTACATTTTAGTCTTTACACTGTCGGATAGTCCTGGTCGCTTTGTTCCGGAATGGGTTTGGATGTTTGGACTGTGTTGTAGGGGGGCGATCCTTCCACAAAAAGATATTGAAGGCACAAGAAAATTCCCACGGCGCAAACGTAAATGGCGACATATAGAAAATAAGGCGGGGCGTCGTGGTGTAATTCAAAGTGCTTTAGTGCATGAGACTAAACTTAAAACTAAAACCGCGCTCCCGCCCGCTTTACTCCGCTGAAGCGGGAGCGGGAGTTCGGCAGCGGCCGTCCGAGGAGTTCGAATGCGAAACCCGTAGCTCGCACTCTAGAGCGCGGACGTTGCGAGAAGCGAGGGAGCGCAAGAGGGGCGAGAGCGAAAGCTCGGAGAGCTCAGTGAACAGCGCCGATGCATTGGGCCACTGACCTAAACATTCTGCCCCACCTTGCAACTACTCGGGTTCCAACATAGCCTGGTTGCTCTTCTCACGGCTGGTGGCAGGCTCCGGACACGACCCACCCAAACACGGTGCTCTGGGCTACTGGCAGTCCATCCTGAATTTTCAGGAGGCCCGGCCGCATCACGCTCGGGTTCATATCCGCGCCCAGGATGATGGAGATCGTCGCGGGGAGATAGAACCGCTCGTCAGCCAGCGTAATGTCCCGGAGTCCTTACCGCGTCGCTCAGCTCCCGGATTGGAGTGCGGATGCGCACGTGAGGCTCTATTTTAAAAATTGCGTTGAGCCGGATAGCGCTGTCGATTCTGGACCCCACGGTTGCCGAACAAATCTGTTCGCCTCCCACGTTGGTGGTCGGCAAGCGGAAACTCGACGCTAGCGAAGCGTCGATGCAGCTCATAGGCGTACACGGGTCGATGAGCGCCGCAGTGTCGAAGACTCGACTCCCGGTCTCTAACCGCACCAAAGCCGTCGGGAGGAGGTTGACGCTGTGCCGCTGTAGGAGGGACGTTAAGGACGGAGCGGCGACCGCGGGCTGCGTGGCACCCCGACGAGTAGCAGAAAATTGCCGCGGAGTGTCGGATGAGTGCCGTGGGGTGGCGGACGAGGGGCGAGGAGCGGCTAAAGAATGCCGTGGAGTGGCGGACGAGGGCCGAGGAGCGGCTGAGGAGTGTTGTGGAGTGACAACGGATCTCTGCGACCGGCGTGCTGCCGGGCGGGACTGCCGTGATGTCATCGGTGGTTCCGAGAGATGAAGAAGAGTGTGGTGATCCTGGCCGCACGTTTTGCAGCGATCACCTCGCCGACACGCTCCGTCGGAGTGCTCGTGGCCAAACAGCGGTGACAGCACCGGTTGGCAAGGACAGCCCGGAGCCTCTTCTCGGCTCTCAGACGGAGGAACCGACGACACTTCCGAAGTGGATGGATCCCGCTACAGACTCGGCAACGGTAGGATTGCATACCTCGAGTTCGTCTGTGTTCCAATGCGATGGCGCTGCGCGGACGTGGAGACATCGTGTGAGATCTGATTGGCGGAATAGGACAAATAAAAAATTTGGATCAGTAGAGTCATCCCTTCAGGGGAAGATCTCATTTTAGGCGCTGCTCGTTACGCAGAGATTGAGCTAGAGCAAAGGATAGTGAAGATGCGAGCTCGGAACCACTATGCTCGGGATCGCGCAAGGGGAGCAACACAACGTATTTGCCACGATTGTCCCTTCTTGTAGTCTGGACAAAATTGTTTTCACAGACGGCATCAGACTCGGGGCCTATCTGTGTGGGCACTTCCTCCACCTCCCAGAATTTGGTAAGGAGATGATCCAACGAGTCGTCGAGTCCGCAGGTAACTCGAGTGGAGAAGGTGTAGTATGTACACATATAACCAATATCCACTGTACCAAGAGTATTTAAGGGATACGCACTGTAACACTTTGTTGCATGTGTTTACATAAACACAAGGCATGATTCGAGTTGACCGTAACACGATCAGCCCAGTTCTGCCTCGAAGACCTTAAGTGCATAAGTCAGCAGATTCCCATGCCTTGACTGCAAGTACATACTACCTCTCTCGAGCTGGCCGCTGTCAACAGCGAGCAGCATATTCATATAAAAAAAATACATAAATGCGGCCGCTCCGCTGCCGGCATTCACGGAATCGAAGTTGCGCGGCCTTAGCTTTAAAGTACTTTGTTAGATATAAGCCGAATCAATTGAATAAAGACAACTGATGTATACACATCTTAAAAATGTATAAAATTATTCTACCCTCAAACTCTACATGGCGACCGTGACTGGACCCTGTTACAAAGAAAATCGATCGCAAATATATGTATGTGAAACAATTGGTATAAAGTGCCAAAATACAAAATAAACAAATAAAATTTGTCAACAACAAACAAAAACTAAATAAAAAAAACACAGAAGCAGAGTTTAAATTCCGTGAAACACAATGAAAACCTGTGTGATGACCGGCACCGGTACCGCCTGAGCCCAAAGGCCGCGGACAGCAGCAGCAGAAAATAACTACATTAACCCTCTTTGCAACGAATACTTTTGTGACTCACTGTAAGTGTGGAAGGCATGGCAAATCCTTCTACACCATCGAGGGAAACATAGTGTGGTAGGCAAACCGCCGACTGCACCAACGCGGGAAATATATGAGTGCGGAAGGCAATCCGCCCTCTTCACCGTCGTGGGAGGTATCTGCTCCTGTTGAGCAAAGAGACGCGCCGAGCCTACAGGAAGCCCTCCAGTTGTGTCCCAACGATGGACCCCGCAGGAGAAGGAAGCCCACGAGGAAAGCATGAAAATATTAGAAAACGAACTTTGCAAACGTGCAAAGTAACGCAACAAGGGCTGCATTTATGCCAATGCCTAAGTTGCCTTTAATTTTAAAAAACCTTTAACTCAAGCCGATGCGCGAAAGCGCTGCTTGAAAAATACTAACCACTGATAGGCTTTATACTAAAAATATGTAATTGATATTGATTTATATAGAGCAAACCATTGTAAATCAGTTACATGTAAAACAATAACAACCCTTAAAAAAAATGTTCCTTTCATTAAAAAAAAAAAAAAACACAAACAAATTTATGCGATTATATTTAATATTCAGATTATTTTTTTTTTTCAAAAAATTTCCATAAAATATTTTTTTTATATAAAGATATAGAATTTGAACTGCCTAAAAATGGGTTGGTTCGGCTCAGATGATAGCCAAACAAATTTCTTTCGAAATTAAACGACAAAGCTCGAAGCACAAATACCTAGTTGTAACACTTGTTAAATAGTATCAACAAATACATACTATAATGGCCGATAAACCAAAACGCCCACTCTCCACCTACATGCTGTGGCTCAACAGTGCCCGCGAGTCGATTCAAACGGGAGAATCCCGTCATTAAAGTCACCGAAGTGGCCAAGCGCGGTGGCGAATTATGGAGGGCAATGAAGGACAAGTCGGAGTGGGAGGCCAAGGCTGCCAAGGCTGCCAAGGCCAAGGACGATTACGATCGGGCTGTCAAGGAGTTCGAAACCAACGGCGGCGGTGGTGGTGCTCCCAACGGTCGAGCCAAAAAGCGCGCGAAACAAGCGAAAAAACCATCGCAGAAGAGCAAGAAGGATGAGTCCGACGAGGACGATGATGATGAGAGCGAGTAGACGCCTCACCCACCCTCTATTATCCATCACCAAGTCACACACAACCAGCCAGATCCCACAATGATTCGGGAAACTCCCAAGAACCTTTAGATACTCAGCAATAGATAACGCGAAAGTTCACACTATCAATCTCAGTTTAAATGTATTTGTTACTTTTAAAAATGTGACAGCAGAAAAAGAACTTGCCTTCTTAATAGATACTGGTGCAGATATATCCATTTTAAAGGAAGATTCCGATAATTTTGAGTTCATCCAAACAGACCATAAAATAAATATACACGTTATAAGCAAAGAAGTTACCAAATCAAAAGGATTAACTTCTATTGAAATACTGATGCGTTATCAAGAATAACCATCGAAGAATTAAAAAACATTACCAGAAATATAAATAAAGTCACTACAAGATATCAAAGTAGACAGAAATCCTGCGCAGGAGAAAAACAAATAGAATTGTCAAGGCAATCTATAGAAAAAGCTTCAAAGCCCAACGTATTCGAAGTCATTAACGCAAAGTAGTGACCTTGCAAGTAAAAAATATGACCTGTTTTTTCAAACGTGGAAAAAAAATTACTGCAAGATATAATGTTAGCGATTTATTTACCAATGGAATTCTTGACTTAGGTCTCTTCTTCCAAAGGCTTGAAATGCAAGCCGGTATATATAAAATCAGCCAACTAAAAATGGCACTGTGGGAAAATATCTTTGAACAAGTGTTAATTGATAATTTCAAAAAAATGGGCAACAAAATATTAAAATCATTGAGAGTAGCGCTACTCAACCCGGTGACCCTAATAGAAAACAAGAGAGAACGCCATAGTCGGGTGCCCCGACTATCAGATACCCGTTACTCAGGTGAAGGGAGTGCGAGGGAGATGGAGATAGAAACTTTGATCACGCATAACATTTTAACGAATGGTCCGATTTGAAAAATGTGAAATAAAACTGCATTTTTACTTTTCCGAAATATTAAAATTTTTAAAATCTTATATAAGCGATTGTGGGCGTTAAAGGGGGCGTGGCACCTTTTTGAAACAAACTTGCGCTGCGTAGGAACTCCTAGAATCTGCATGCAAAATGCCAATCTTCTAGCTTTTATAGTTTCTGAGATCTCAGCGTTCATACGGACGGACAGACGGACAGACGGACATGGCTATATCGACTCGGCTAGTGACCCTGATCAAGAATATATATACTTTATAGGGTCGGAAACGCTTCCTTCTAGCTGTTACATACTTTTGCACGAATACAATATACCCTTTTACTCTACGAGTAACGGGTATAATGAAAAAGAAAAAGAAGCTATACTGTCTACATTCTACAATGATCCAGTACAAGGAGGTCACACAGGCATTACCAAAACCTTGGCCAAGGTAAAAAGACATTACTTCTGGAAA
This sequence comes from Drosophila prolongata, assembly GCA_036346975.1. Taxonomy (NCBI): domain Eukaryota; kingdom Metazoa; phylum Arthropoda; class Insecta; order Diptera; family Drosophilidae; genus Drosophila; species Drosophila prolongata. Next base: position 12,683,934 of record JAYMZC010000387.1, on the reverse strand, counting down.
GGTATGACTCGATATATTACAGAGTACATACGAAAATGTCTAACATGCCAGAATTCAAAAGTGACAACACATACAAAGACTCCTATGACAATCACAGATATTCCAATAAATGCCTTCGACAGAGTGATAGTAGACACAATTTGCCCACTACCAAAATCAGATAATGGTAACGAATATGCAGTTACGCTTATATGCGATTTAACAAAATATTTAGTTGCCATTCCAATTGTCAATAAAAGTGCAAACACTGTTGCAAAGGCTATATTTGAAGATTTTATTGTAAAGTACGGTCCAATGAAGACGTTCCTTTCGGACATGGGAACAGAATACAAAAATTCAATTATACAAGACCTATGTATGTATAACCTGAAAATCAAAAATTTAACTTCAACAGCCCACCATCACCAGACAGTTGGAACAGTAGAGAGAAGTCATAGAACTTTCAACGAGTATATACGTTCAATTATATCAGTTGATAAAACTGACTGGGACGTTTTGGCTTCAATATTTTGAATACTGTTTCAACATGACCCCTTCTATGGCACACAATTATTGTCCATATGAATTAGTCTTTGGGAAAACTAATAATTTGCCAAAACATTTTAATAGCATAAATAATATAGAAGTAATCTATAATATAGAAAATAACGCTAAAGAAAGCAAATACAGATTAGAAATAGCATTTAAAAGAGCTAGAATTATGCTAGAGGAAAATAAAAAGAGGAATAAAGAATTTTATGACCATAAAGAGATAAAGTTTTATTAAAAAACGAAACAGGGCATAAATTAGATTCCAAGTATACAGGTCCGTACACAATTACGGATATAGGGGAAAAAGAAAATATTACGATTACTAGCAGCAGAAATAAAAAACAAACTGTTCATAAGAATAGATTAAAAATTTTTGTAGAATAGATATTTGTAGTATGGCCAGACACACATAAAAAGAAAAAAAAAATAATAATAAATCAAAAAAAAAATGTTTACAATTTATTTCCTTTACTATAACTTAAATAATAAATATATGAATGGTTATAAATAAAAAAAAAACAAAAAAAAAAGAAATTATTAAAAACAAAATTCTTCAATTAACAAACAAAAAAAAATTATTATTAACAATCGCATACTTTTTTATCTAATTTTTCTAATTTTTACCCAATATATATATTATAAATCATAAACATATAATATATAAGAACAAAAAAAAAAAAAACAAAAAAAAATTTATATACATAATAATAAATAATTAAAACATTTCTAAATTTTTCCAAATATTCAAACTTTTTAAACTTTAAAATAACTTCATTTCATTATGTTATTTTTTAAAAGGAGGGAGATGTAGTATGTACACATATAACCAATATCCACTGTACCAAGAGTATTTAAGGATGTGTTTACATGAACACAAGGCATGGTTCGAGTTGACCGTAACACGATCAGCCCAGCTCTGCCTCGAAGACCATAAGTGCATAAGTCAGCAGATTCCCATGCCTTGACTGCAAGTACATACTACCTCTCTCGAGCTGGACGCTGTCAACAGCGAGCAGCATATTCATATATAAGAAATATATAAATGCGGTCGCTCCGCTGCCGGCATTCCCGGCAGCGAAGTTGCGCGGCCTTAGCATTAAAGTACTTTGTTAGATATAAGCCGAATCAATTGAAAAAAGACAACTGATGTATACACATCTTAAAAATGTATAAAATTATTCTACCCTCAAACTCTACAAAGGTAACTCGCAGTTTGAGCCATCTTGGACACCGACCGAGAAAGCCTTGACGGGGGACCGGAGATAGTCTCGACGGACTCGTCGCTTTTTGCCCTTGGAATGGCAATGGCAGCCTTTGGTGGTAATTGAGACGGCCGCGGAGACGCGGATTGGGACCTGTCCAAAAGGATAGATGGGATCGACCTCGGTTTCTTGTCGTCTCCCGTGGGCATTCTCGGACTCGAACTCTGCGGATCAGCTCTTGTCGACTTACCTGAGCAAGGGGCGTTTCGTTCAGAACGTGAGGATATTCACCATTAAGCTCTCGGCGCGATCTGAGTCGCCAACGAGTTGGTCGTCGCTGCAAATGAACGCACGCAAAAGAAAAAACCACAGAGAACGGTCACACTGTTAGTTTGTGCGGAGTAGAAAGCACAGTGCCATAAACAACGAGAAGAATCGGAAGAAAATATTTGGAAATCGATGAAACTGTATTGATTGTTTATATATTTGTATATCTTACTCCCTTTGTTGACTTCTGTTTTTTTTTTTATTTTAATTTTTACCTTAGTTATTGTTGCCAAATAACTTAATTGTATTTAGTTATTTATTTATTTTTATTTTTTTTTTGGGTTTGGAAAATATCTTTGATTGCAAAAAAATCCGGAAAAACGCAATAAAAATAAATAAATTAATCCATTAAATAAATTAATTACTTTGCCGGAAATAATTAAAAAATATTTATAATTAAATAGTAATTATAATTATGAATTAATAATTTTTATAATTAAATAATAATTATAATTATAAATACTTATTTTTGAGCGGAACCGGAACGGTGGAATTAAAACCTTGGCTTTGGTTCGGGAGAAATGTTCACTGTGTTATAACGTCGGCAGCGCAGTGCATGCGTGAGGGACGCATGAGAGAGAGAGAAGGGAAAAAAAAATCAGCAACAATAATAACACAGCCGTTGGGGCGGTTAATTGCGGCAATTTGGAGAAAAAACAATCACGGTCGCACCCGTGTGGATTTGAATTTATTTTATTTTATGTTCCTGTATGTGGAGGCAGAAAATATATTTATGTAGATATGGGCATGCATGCGTTTATGGATATGTGTATGTTCCTGCATGCGTTTATGGATATGTGTATGTTCCTGTATGTGGAGGCAGTTCTATGTAGATATGGGCATGCGTTTATGGATATGTGTAAGTGTAGATCGGTACAGTAGAGCGTCGAGGAATGGACTGTATTTGAAGTGACGGAACCGATGAAATTATGTGGAGAGAAAAAAACACAAGACAAAAAAATATCTCGACAGCGGCGGACTGTTCGGCGAAGAAGGAAACTCCCGAAACTAGTTCACACCGAGTGGCTGATATTAATTAAGCCTTTTTATTTTCCACCACACAATTTAACTTTTTTTCGGAGGCAGAATTGCACTGCACTATGTACACAAGTTGTCACGCGCGTGTATGTGTATGTCTGGATGCACATATGCCTTGACCGTTGGCAAGTTGATGTACAACGGGAAAAGGAGTTTGGCGACGCACACAAAGCGGAGACGGATAGAAAATTTTTTGGAATTGAAGGAATGTTAAATTTCTCGAATGCCGTTGTGTCGGGAAAACTCGGACACGAAAAAATTGATCTTGCTGCAGTGTGAACGAAATTCCATGTTCGAAGCACTGCTGAAGACCGGCAGCGTGAGGGAGTCGGAAAATGCTCGTACTTATCTATTTTGCGGAAAAAATCACCGGAGCTGCTGGCCGAATGGCAGAAGGATATTCTTATCCGGCTCGAAGGACCAAAATGTTGAAGGGGGGCGATCCTGCCACAAAAAAAATTGAAGGCACAAGAAATTCCCAAAGCGCAAACGTAGAGGGAGACGAAATTAAGTCGGGGCGTCGTGGTGTAATTTAATGTGTTTTATTCTGATGTCATGTAAACCTAAAGCCGCGCTCCCGCCCGCTTTACTCCGCTGAAGCGAGAGCGGGAGATCGGCAGCGGCCGTCCGAGGAGTTCGGATGGGAAACCCGAAGCTCGCAATCTGGAGCGCGGACGTTGCGAGAAGCGAGGGAGCAAGAGGGGCGAGAGCGAAAGCTTGTTGTGGAATTAGATTTCTATTAAAAATGGTTTGTGGTTTTATGTACCTATTAGGAACGAAAAAATTTGGTCTGTATCTCATCTGATGATTATTATATCGGTATGGTTTGATGATTAGATTAAGATATGGTTGCAAAGGCTGAGAATATTGGTGATATCTTGGTTGACATTGGGGTTGATGAGTTGGATTTTGGTAAACATTTTGAGTTTTAATTTTATTTGATTCATATTTATTATTTTTTTTAAATTAATGTGTTCCTCATCAATTCCCTCGTTTTGTGCAACATTTATTAAAGATCTTAAGTCCGTAATATCGTGGTGAACCAATATATTAACAGTTTTATTGGTAGTTTTTAATATTAAAGTCTTTATAGAGTCCCTATTTGCTTCGTAATAATTAGGTATGCCTTGTTACCTTTTAAATGTAAATTCGAAATGTGTAGCTGACGTCGTCTCTCGGCTTCTCCCGGAAATTCTCCAGCAATTTGTAGTTTGGCATTTGGGGCTTATATTCCGTAATCAATCTCGTCCTTAGGTTTGGCCAATCTTAAATGTTTGGTTGGTGCACTGATCTGGTTACGGTTCCATGCAGATTTCCTTCAATAGCTCCGAGTAAAATGCGTTGTTGTCGAACGTCGTTTGTTTAGTAGATGGACAAAATATAGTCGACCCTATTAATAAATGTAAATAAGGTTTCCTGTTCTCCATTGAACGGGATAATATCCTTCAATTGCCTACGGGCTTCACTTAAGGGGTGGTATGGTTTTTTTTTTAATGCACAACATTTAAAGAATATTGCGTTAAAATTTTAGATTCATCCGACTAAAACTTCCGAAGTTATTGGCAGTTAAACGTAGGTGAGTTTGCTCGTTTTGTATGCGATTTTTCGGAGTCCAAAACTTTAAAACGATCTCCTGAAAAGTTGCAATTTCAAAGTCGGTGAACACGATACTGCAAAACCTACTGGACGAATCGTTTTGAAAATTTGCACACTATTTCTGTACCTCAATCCGCAGGTACTGACGTCGAGTGTTTGTTTTATTACTGATTAAATTTCATTTATTAAAACTAATATATCAAATTTTTAGGCTAAAATCACGTTTTTGACTTCAAAGTGTTACAAAAATTAAAAAAATTTAATAAAATAAGGACTCTAACTTTTTCTGATGATCCAATAACGAGTTATGCTGTTCACCGCAAAATCTTTTTTCTTGGAGGCGCCTACGGAGCTTGGCTGCGAACGGCTCATTTATTTTTTTTATGGAAACAATATTTTAACTAAGAGAACGTTAGCCTCGACTTATGTGTCAGACTAACCGGTTGTGTTTATTTCAGGGCTCCGGTATTTAAAAAAAAAATAAGTATTATACAAAATTTTGTTTTCCTGTGTCTTTACGATTTTTCTGTTGACTTTCTTAACAAAACATTTGCCGGCCCTGCCTTTGGTTGGCAGGCCGGCTGCTTGGTAAACTTTATTTTTCTTTATTTTCTTAGTTCCTTAAGCAAGCACAATGTCAGATGCTGCTATAGTTCCCAAAAAAGATGTCTTCCAATTTCAAGCCATCTCGACGAAAGGTTGTCGTGAAACCAATCAGGACTCTCATGTGGCTAAGCACTCGGTCTTTGCTAAGGACCAAATCAGGCGACCACCAGTCAATACAGAGGAAGCTGCTAAAGTAGCTGTTATGAAAGCCTCTAGGAATGTCAATATAGTCAATATAGTCAATATAGACGAATCTACTAAAGTAGCTGTTATAAATGCCTCTAAGGATGCCAAGGCGACTGCCTTTTATGCCAATAGGTGCCTCTCTGAAACTTCTGTTGAATTTAATGATTCCATTTATTCAGACACCTCACCTGTCCCGACGACGACCAAACCCGACGATGATGATGATACAATGTCTTCCACTCATATTAATGATTGAATCAGCACATCTAAACTTGGTCATGTATTCAACCCCCTGGTGAAAATGGGAAGGCGAACCCAGATATATTCTTTGTTGAACTGGAACCAGCTAGAAACAACACAAATGAATATGATATCCAGATAATTGACTACCAGGTGGTTTAAGTGGAACTGCAACTTCAGAAAAAGGGTGCGTTAAGGTGTTTCCGATGTCAAAAATTTTTGCTCACTCTTGCCAAAGTGTGCCAGATGGGCTGGTAACCATGAGACAAAAGACAAGAAGAGGTGCTTGGCCATTAATGAGGAACAACTCAAGTGCATTAACTGTGGTTCTAATCATAGTGCGTCCTCCCGTTGATGTCCTGCCTATTTACTGGCTATTGAAAGACGTAAGCCCAATGGTTCTGTAGAGCGTAGACCCACTCAAAACGTACTTTTAAGCCTGCCATGCCCCCGGCTCAAAATGCTTGGTTTACTACGCGTCTTTCTGCATTCTCAAGTCAGACTTCGCCAGCGTCTAATTCACATCCAAGTGAAAAGACCCTTTGATTAAACAACTCAGGACAGGCTTCTGGAATTTATTAGTGGATTGCGAAAGCTACAAGAGGCTGTTGCGATAGCCCAAGCGGCTGCAATTGATAAGTTGTTGTTACGCATTGATCAAATGATCATTCTTCCACATTAATGGATATGCTGTACACTCTGCCAACCACCCTGCTGATCGACATCGTGGTGGTGCTGCTGTCATCGTCAAATCCTGTTTAGATTATCACCTAAGCGCCATAATATCGGAGCCTCACCTGCAAGCAGTTGCCATAAGTTTGGTCACTGGGTTTGACAGTTACCTTAGACCGTTGCCTTTGTTGGAAGGGACAAATTGATCGAGTTTGTGGATCAGCAAGCACAAAACTTGACAAAATGGACTGGCTCCTTCGTCCAGGCAGCGGCCTATCCCTTGAAGCTAAGGTGCGGCTTTTTAAGGCCATTGTCCTTCCAACTTTAAACTGGGGAATCACTTGCTGGGGCACGGCCTGTGATTCGTCACTAAAAAGGGTGCAAACATGCATTACAAAGGCACTCCTTTGCTTCGGCTAACCATTTAGGCCCTTTCGAACAAAGATCACAATTAGTTAAATTGGCTAGCATTGATTCCCCTAGATGCTAAATCAGGTGGATTATCTACAGACTTTACATGATTCCATTCAGTGTTCGTCAATTTCCGAATGTCATCCGTTCTTGGTCTGATTAATTTGATCTTACTTTGACTACTTTTAATTCATGCTAAAGTGATAGTGGAATCACTCCAAGCATAGATTTCTACCATTTTATCACAGGATTCTTTTATTTTTTGGATGAAGCAGATGATACTAAGATAGTAAGCAGATGAGCTGTACTTAGCTCTAGCTTAGAGATTGTTTTTTCTATTTTTTATTGTATTTACTCTACTTTTGCTAGCTATTATGTTTACAGCATTTCCTATTTTACCATACACTACTGCAGCATATGCTTTTTCCGAAGCGTCATATAACAGAAAATTCATTGCAACTTATTCATCTGGGAATTCGTATATTTTCCAAATGTAATAAAATTTGTTTGTAAGATTCCCCATCTTTCTTTCTTCCTTAGTTAATTCCTGATCCCTGATATTCCTGATATTCAGTACCTTATTGTCACCAGTGTCTTCCACCGTTTTTATTACTTTCAAATTGTTGGAAATCTATTTTTTTTTAACTAAATCCAACTTTTAATAGTTCGTTAGATATTAATTTAATTAAACTTTATGCATCTTCCATAGAATGCGCTCCAGTCATTAGGTCATTCTAACGATCTCACTAATTTTTATGTTTTGTCATTTGTCTGCTATATCCACCAGGACTCTGGTGACCAAATATGGAGCAGAAGCAGAGCAATTGACTGTTGTCAATTTGTAGTTCTTGATATTTTCATTTGGAGAATTTCTCCATAAAATATATTAGTATTTTTGATCTTTTTCATTTATTTTTATTTGGCGATACATTATTTCGATATTTCCATTTTCGTCACTTACTAATAATATCAAAAATATCTTTTTGAACTCGCCAATCCACATGATATCCTTCAAGCTTCTGTTATTAGTAGTTTTCACTAAAGCATCAAAAACTACTCTAGGCTTGGTCGTTAGGCTGGAATCCCTAATAACTGCCTAATGTGGTAAAAAATATTTGCCTTCATTTTTTACTTCGACCATATGCCCTAACTCCATATATTCATACATGAATTTAGTATAGTCAGCCTTAAGTTTTGCCTATTTAATTGTTTCTCCAAATTCATAAAACGAGCTATTTTTTGTTTCTTTGAATCCCCTAAGGTGACATCTTCTTTATCTGAATATTTCTTTGTTGTTCTTGTAAAGTTGTTTTCATATAATTCCGTCTCGATATCATTTTTGTCTCTTCCTCCACTTCCCACTGTGGCTGATACCCCACTAATCTCTTTTAGAGATCGAATTTTTTGTAATTTAGAATCTCCGCAGATTCTTCTGAAATAATTGTGCTTTGTGACCCACTGTCAATCAAAGCTCTAAGTGTTTCAAATTCTCCATTCTAAGATCTTATTTTAACACGCGCTGTAGCTTGTTCATGATCGTATTAATTTTTCACTTTTTTGATTATAAGCATAATTAATATGTAGCATGCTATGGTGATTTCTTTTGCACAGCGAACATGTTGTATCGCTAGTGCATTTTTTATTATGGGTGTGTTTTAGGCATTTAAAATACAAAACTGCCTTTTTTACTTTATGCATTCTTTCAGCTGGATTTAAAGCCCTAAATTTGTGACATTGAAATATTGTGCGTCCCATACCTTTGCAAATGGGACAATTATTTGTAGACATTTCTTTTTCAACAGGTTTTTGATCCTGATTTGAGCTTATTGAATTTAATCGTTGCTCCAAAAAATCCAAATAATAACTGAATTTCCTTGTTTTTCTTAACATGGCTCTCATATAACGGCAAAGCCTCTTTATTTAATTTTTTTATAATAATACGTTTGAAGTTATTATCAACCTCCTCGGATAGCGTTGCCTTCAATTTGATCATGTGAATTGCTCATTTATAGTGTCAATAACTTAACTGACTTACTGAGTCCACACTTAAATGTTGTAGGTCAAGAAGGCGGTTTAACTGGTTTTATTTTCATACCGCTTGGTTAACAATTTCCAAGCTGTTACATAATTTTCCCCTAAACCTAACAATTTCCAAGCTGTTACATAATTTTCCCCTGAACCTAACAATATTTTATCTATTCTGATTGGAAACGTGTTCTTTTTTCCATTATCTATAGCTACCAATGTTTCATTTAAATAATTTTTTAGTTGTCCTATGTGTTTCGAAAGTTTTCAGACAGTTTTTGGACTCTGCTCTGAGTTGGAAGTCTTTGGACCCGGCCCGTATGATACATCCATATCGGCACCAGAAGACTTTTGCTTCTGCCCAGAACATGAAGCCTCCTGTCCTTGCTGCTCTTCGAAACCTAAGCCCATTTTATTTTGACTATTCTGTTTATCCTGAATATTTAGACATATTTCCATCATAGCTGTTTAATGGTTTTTCCTAAAATAGTCGTGATCTACTACACCAACTTTTAATAGCACATCATTAGTATTTATGCATTTATATAATTTTTCTAACTCCATCAGTATTTTAGTAATTTCTACCTCTCGCTTTGGACATCATTAAACATTTTTTTTAAGTAACAATTACCTGTTTCGTAGAGCTTTACGGGCTTTTAATCGGGCAGGGAGGGTTCCGCTCAATTTTAAAAATTTGTATTAATTATAAGAGTAATATATATAAAAACGAGGACGGACGCTAACTTCGGCAAGCCGAAGTTTTAATACCCTTGCAGACTTTGCCGAAATTGCTAAAACTAAAAAAGTATCAAAAGGAATAAGTATACCTAGATTTGCATCGTTTCATGTCAATTGCTTTTATACTACAAAAATGTCATATAAAAATAGAAAAAAAAGGGATACTTTCGCAGCCTTTAACAATTTTTCCTACGGAACCTATAAGACATAGACGTCTGATCGGCAAGCGCTTTTACCCTAATCAAGATATGCTTAAATAAATAAGTAGCTTACACGTGAAAGTTTCAGATCGCTAGCTTTTAAACTAAGGTCGGAAACGGTATTGAAACAGACGTACAGACGGACATGGCTATATCGACTCCCCTATTGATCCTGATCAAAAATATATCTACTTTATAGGGTCGGAAACGTCTCCTTCACTGCGTTACAAACTTCTGACCAAAATTATAATACCCTCTGCAAGGGTATAAAATTTGATTTAATCTTTTGGACCCTCTTCACCAGCATCAGCTAGACGTCGCTGGTTTGTGTCACGCTGATACCCCTTCGATGGCGCAGGATGCGGTGTGCCCCCACGCTTAATTATACCCGTTACTCGTAGAGTAAAAGGGTATATTGTATTCGTGCAAAAGTATGTAACAGCTAGAAGGAAGCGTTTCCGACCCTATAAAGTATATATATTCTTGATCAGGATCACTAGCCGAGACGATCTAGCCATGTCCGTCTGTCCTTCTGTCTGTCCGTCTGTCTGTCTGTCTGTCCGTATGAACGCTGAGATCTCGGAAACTATAAAAGCTAGAAGATTGGCATTTTGCATGTAGATTTTAGAAGTTCCTACGCAGCACAAGTTTGTTTCAAAATGGTGCCACGCCCCCTTTAACGCCCACAATCGCTTATATACGATTTTAAAAATTTAAATATTTCGGAAAAGTAAAAATGCAGTTTTATTGTGTTTATCAATACCTACCGAAATGTAGAAGAAATTTTTCAAAAGACCATTCGTTAAAAAGTTATACGTGATCAAAGTTTCTATCTCCGTCTCCCTCGCACTCCCTTTACCTGAGTAACGGGTATCTGATAGTCGGGGCACCCGACTATAGCGTTCTCTCTTGTTTTTGATTGATTTTTGTTGTTGGCTGCTTTCTTCCTGTCACTGATGATTTTTTTTGTATTTTTGTTGACGAACGATGAAGACAAATTTTTTTTTTTAAATAAAATAATTTGTTGTGTTTTATATATATATATTTTTTTACGTAGATTTGTAGGGTTTTTTTTTATATTTTATGATTTTGCTGATGTTTTCTTTGCTTTTGCTTGACGATGTTCTATATAACTTTAACTTTTTCGATGTAATCTCGAATAAGCTAATTTGAATATGTCGATTTCTCGACCACTTTGTCACAATTTTATTCGATGTTTCGGCATCGAGTACGCCACTTTAACAATATTTGCACGGTGGCATGATTATTTTTTAAACTTTTTTTTTTTGTGTAACTGTCGATATTTCGACCACAATATCACAAAACATATTGTTATTAATTTTTGGTGTTGAGTTCTAGCGGGTATTTCCGAAAAAGTAGTAGTGTAGGCAACGGGCAGCTTCCATTCTTGATCGCGAATCCTATTATAATTAGTTATACTTAACCCACCTAACGCTTCCGATCTATCCAAAATTTGAAAGCCGGCGGGACCCGTCTTAGGGCTAGCAGTCAGTCTAGACGGTGTGAGTTCTTGGCAATCGAACTCTGGACGTTCATGACACTAATATATTACAGAGTCCCTCTTTCATAAACTTTAACCATTGATTCTAACTATTGTTTACTAATTAAATTGGTTACTAAGGTTTGGGGTGTATCTACATTCTTTAAAAGCACTCTCTGATGTTACCTCCTTCAAGTGAGGGGTAAATGTTTAAATTGGGCTCTTGAAGCCACGACGTTGCTGTTACGTACTCTTTAATAAGAGGCGGAATCGAACATTTGATGAGGACGTTGTTTCCCAGAAATCCTTGTGGATTTTGAACCTCTGGATCATAACGTTGTAAAACGACTACAAGAAAAAACATTTTTATAAAGTATTTTTATGAGTGTTATTTATTTTTCGAAAAATATTGAAAACTGAATACTCTTCACATTGGGATGAAAAGCCTTTTAATTTTGTGAAATTTTCAGCATTTTTTTTAATTTGTTAAAAAAAAATGTTCAACTATCATAAATCTTTTTAAAAAAAATATTTTTGTGACAATTCCTGGCAAACGTCTAAAGTCAGCTGTTCGAGCTAAGTTGGGTGTGCCTTAATTTTTCTACAAAGCGTGCCAAAAGCTTAATTCATTATTCTTTAGCAAATATCCGGCATTCCTTTGGTTAAATTATGTAAAATATTCGTCAAGGTATGTATAATATTGCTTAGAAAGCTGTGTTTCGTGGAGTAGAACTAGCAAGAGTATGCGGGAATGGGAAAAGTACAAATGTGGTAATATTTGTTATTGTATATACCATTAAATGGAGTTAATAACTTTTACGCATACTTGAGCCATTTCGTAATATTTAAATACGTTCGGAACAACTCGACATTTGTAGGAGCGATCTGCGGGAAGTGTGGCTAAAGAATAATCGGAACTTTGTCGATACCCGCTGTTGAAGAAGTAATTGATATCCCGCATTTCGAGCTCGAACAAAATTTAGATTTCGAGTTAAATACTGATAATTAGTAAACAAATTTAACAAGTAAATTTATTTTATATTTGGGATTGGGGCGGCTTTCTGGGCGTGGTCAAAATAAAAAAGAATAAGAACCGAATTTTTACAAATTTACAATAATCTAAAAAAAAATAAAAATCATAAATTTACAATGGTCTCAAAATGATGTAAAAAAAAATTAAGTCCGTCTCTTAAAATTCGAGTTTATGCCAAAAAAGGGCAATTCACACTTTCATAGCGCCTCAATAAATCAGAACTCTGCTTCCTCGATTTCGTGAAACATCAAATATTTTTGATACTAATTGTAAATGTCTCGACTTAACCAAGATGAAAATACATCCACATTTGTTGAGTTCTAGAGTTCTAAATTAAAACTGATTTTATTTTTCTAAGCCAATGTTTAGGTAAATAACATAATACACCTATCTGAGCGGGAGCCTTATCAACAGTCTCCCGCAAGACGACCCTTTGTGCAGTGAGAACTATATTTATTGTCAGGCTCAAGTGGCCTGTACCTAAGATTACAACTGTTTGGCACTGCCCCCTTGTAGGTTTTAAGTTACAGATCGTTATTTACAGCTCTATTTTGATTTACATATTGACATGAACAGAGCTCGTGTAGTCTTAAATTTATGACAATTAGTGTTCTTCTTGAACATGTCATTCATATGAATTTGTGTTCAGAGTGTCTGAACATTTTGCAAAAGGCCAGGAAAGGTTAAGCTATATGGTATCTTTCAATTTTTAATTTTCTTAATTTATAATTTAATATTCAAACATACATACACAGATGAATTACTTTAAGACATAATTTTATTGTTCGTTTTTCTTTAAGGGGGTCCCCTATTCTCGGTTACAAAAAATCGATTTTTTTATTTATGTAGAAAATCGAAACGAAAATAATTAATTATTAATAATTGAGAATGCCGAAAAGTGAAAAGACTTGGCTTGGCTGCTGCAAAATTTGGGGAAAGGAGAAAACGCAAAACTTGGCCGATTCGATATTCAAAATTCCACTTCTTTATTGTGCCCAGCAGAGCAGTTTTGTGAGAGCCTTTGCAGGCCCGCTGAATCTGATCTTAGCATTGGCGCTGAGCATAACGCTGTTGGGCTCTCTTAAGCTGTTACTTATGTCTATCTTAACATAAACTTCATAATTAGCGTTCTGCGCTTCAACATTCCGGCCACCTTGAAGGACCTGCCTTCAATATAATGCGAGTGCAGCCAGCTTCTAAATAGGACGCTTAAATACGCCTGTTGCGGTCTTGATTTCGGCCACTCGAATTTTGCCATCGGCCCCTGCCAGCACGCTGATGACCCTATGCCCCTCTCCACGGCGAACAGTTGAAACTGCGACTGGTGATCCTCGAGGGCCCTCTGAAGACTTCTCAGCTCGTTCCTGGCTCCCACGTAGTTCGGAATGTTGTCCGAATGTACTCGATGCGGTACGCCACATCTTGCGATGAAGCTTTTAAGATCCAAAAGAAAAGAGTCAGTCGACAAATTTGTAACGAGTTCCAGGTGAACAGCCTTGGAAGCAAAACAGACAAATACAGCAATATACATCTTAATGGAGGGCCGTCCTCGAATATGCAACGATACATTGATAGGACCAAACAAATCTACGCCACAAATATGAAATGGCCTTACGGATTCGAACCTATCCGCAGGCAGATTTCCCATAATTTGGTTCATCAGAACAGGCTTATATCTAAAAGAATGGATGCATTTTCGATGCTTTCTCTGCGAGCATTTATTAACCAGATTTCTTGCCGAAGAAGACCGATCATCGTTTTTGCATTTGCGTGACAATTTCTCCAATGCATATTTCGGAGATACAAATCAACAATTTGGTTCTTACCAGGGAGTAATATCGGAAATTTAGCATTTTCTGAATTAGGTGCATGCAAGAGTCTACCTCCCACCCGAATTAGCGAAAATCTTCTACCAGCTTTAGAAAACTTTTGTATGAAGGGCGACATGATCTGCAAACTTGGTTGTTAAACATGTCCTTTTTTAATTTTCTTGTACTCTTCTACAAAGACATTTTTTTTGGATGATTTCCATCAGTTTAAAAAATGATAGTTGTAACTCTCTATCAGTCAGACTTACTGATCTTTCTCGTGATTTAGCTAGGTTTAGAAATTTGTAAACGTATCCAAGAATTCTAATGCGTTTGGGAAACGATGAGATACGAGTAATGAATTCAAACGGAGTTGACGGCTGTAACACACTTGTCGCCAGGTTATATTTTCTGATAGCTCTTGAATTGTGGCTACCCTGTTTGAAAAAAAGTGACGAAGGTTGAGACTTTATCCAATGTAAGGTTATTTCTGAGTCTGTCCAGAAATAAACACTCCCGATTTCACATTTGTCAAGAACTTGTTTGACGTAGCACCAAAATTGTGCCAAAAGTGTGGCGGCGCATAATTCAAGCCTTGGTATGGTTTTCGTTTTTAGTATATGGTTTCCGTAAACTTGGCTGAATGCATCTGCGAAACCGTGAATTTGAACGCCTGAGCACCCACTGGCAAACGTGTACCTAGGAATGGTGACTGCGTGAAGATTAAGTAGATTCTTCTTTAACCTTTCCCAACTCGTATGTAAAGACATCGGAATGGATTCATCCCATTCCAGTTGAAGTTGCGAAAGGCTTTGAAGAAGAATTTTAGATGTAAGGCCAATGGGGCACAGCAATCCCAAGAGATCAAAAAGCGGCGCGCTTACTGAAAAAATTGTACGTTTTGTCGGAGTCAATTTTGTAAAGCTCTCATCTAAATGAAATCGAAATGTGTCTGTGCGTGGCATCCACCGCATACCCAAGGCTTTGGTCGAAATTTAGGGATTTTTCAATGTTGTTCCCTTTTTCTAGTTGTGGATGGTTTGAAAACCATTTAGACAGCTGGAAACCGCCACTACTGAGAATTTCTGACACTTGATTACACATCACGTTCAAGGTGTCAATATCATCGGCTCCAGTAAGCATGTCATCCACATAAAAGTCGTTGCAAATTATGTATGAACCAATTTCATGCTTATCCCTATTACGAACTCCAAGTTCTTGTAAGCTACGGATGGCTAAAAATGGAGCTGACTGTATTAAGACGAAATATTTGTAGCTCATCAGATGAATTCTTGCGCAATACTATGAGTTGATAGTTACGATCTTCTTCTGCGAGACTTACTTGCCTATACATTTTCGATATATCTGCTGTTAAAGCGAATCGATTTAAACGAAATCTAACAAGTGATAATAACAGTTCCCTCTGAATAGTGGGCCCCACCATTAAAATGTCATTTAATGACTGCGCTGAAGTTGTCTTTGCAGACGCATCAAACACGACCCGAAGTTTGGTTGAGGTACTATCAGGCCTCAGAAGGCATTGATGTGGTATGAAGTAGTGCGGTCCTGGTGGAATCTTATTGCTTGTTGGAGACATATGACCCAGCTCCAAATATTCTTTTATAAAAGCGATGTACATTTCTCGAAGTGAGCTGTCTTTTAGGCTTCTACGCACAAACGATAAAAATCTACGTTTATCGACATCGAACGAGGATCCAAGCACGAGCGGATCAGATTTAAAAGGTAAATGTACTAAAAAACGACCACAATTAGTATTGGCTACGTTTTTCACGAAGTGATCCTCGCAGGCAATTTGTTCTGGTAAAAATTTAGCAAGTGCTTTATTTTCTGGGACGGTATCTAACTCCCAAAGCCTTTCAACAAGTCCTCCTAAAACCATGTCTTCTTTCGACAAGGCGAAGGAAACAACCCATCCCAATAGTGTTTTTTGTAGCAATGGACCTCCATTGGTGAGTTTGATTTGCGGCTTGTGGAACTCTGGATCAGCTAAGTCTACGCCGGCCGGAATTTTCCACTGCCTTGCAGGAAGCATATTATCTGGCTGATTGCTAGTTATGGTTCCCAGTACCCAAAATTCAGACGTAAAAACGTGTCCATTGAGCCGCGAATATAACGTAGTTTTGACTTCGCTTCTGGCAATGGAACTTGATTCTCCCACTGATGTGATAGTAAGACATTTATTTGTTCTTGACAATCTTGAAAGCTGAGTCAGGCTTTCTGTCATGAAGTTAACTTGCGACCCTGAATCTAATAGAACCCTGGCTCGATGGAGCTGACCAAATCGATCGCGAACACTAACAACGGCTGTTGCTAGAATAACTTGGTTAATTTCCGAAGTGTCTTGAAGAACCTGAGCCGAATGGGTAGAAGCCTGAGAAGTAGAAGTACCTTGCCATTGCTGAGCTTCTACCTTGATGTGGCTCACTCGAGTTTTGGTATCTATGTAATAGAGTATGATGTGCGTGGCATTTGGATGCTAGCTGTTCCAAAGTCATCTACCCGGGCCATGAAAGGCGGAAATGTAGGCGCAAGCCAGGCTTAAGCGTTTAATGAGTTTTTGGGCGTTAGAGTGGGCGTGGCAAACTTTTATTAGGCAAATCGATAGGTATTGACGAAACAAATAAATATCAATTAAAATTTTTATAATACCATCAAAACTGTGGCCACAGCTTGTGGCTTGTGGGCGTCAGAGGGGGCGTGGCACCATTTTGAAACAAACTTGCGCTGCGTAGGAACCCCTAAAATCTACATGCAAAATGCCAATCTTCTAGCTTTTATAGTTTCCGAGATCTCAGCGTTCATACGGACGGACAGACAGACGGACAGACAGACGGACAGACGGAGAGACGGACAGACGGACATGGCTAGATCGACTCGGCTAGTGATCCTGAACAAGAATATATATACTTTATAGGGTCGGAAACGCTTCCTTCTACCTGTTACATACTTTTGCACGAATACAATATACCCTTTTACTCTACGAGTAACGGGTATAATGAACGAGCCTTTCGAGTCGTCATCAAGGGACTTCACGCTTCCACTGAAATAGCCGAAATTACTGCAAAACTTAAAGCTTTGGGACACAACCCTCGGAATGTATTCAAGCCCCCTGGTGAAAATGGGAAGGCGAACCGGGATATATTCTTTGTGGAGCTGGAACCAGCTAAAAATAACAAAAATGTATATGATATCCAGATAATTGACTACCAGGTGGTTAAAGTGGAACCGCAGCTTCAGAGAAAAGGTCCTTTAAGGTGTTTCAAGAATTTGGACATTCTAAAAATTTTTGCTCACTCTTGCCAAAGTGTGCCAGATGTGCTGGTGACCATGAAACAAAAGACAAGGAGAGGTGCTTGGCCATAAATGAGGAACAACTCAAGTGCATAAACTGTGGTTCTAATCATAGTGCGTCTTCCCGTCGATGTCCTGCCTATTTAGAGGCTATTGAAAGACGTAAGCCCACTGGTTCTGTAGAGCGTAGACCCACTCAAAAACGTACTTTTAAGCCTGCCATGCCCCCGGCTCAAAATGCTTGGTTTTCTACGCGTCTTTCTGCATCCTCAAGTCAGACTTCGCCAACGGCAAGCAGTTGCAGAATTTCATTTGGTGCTGTCTACTGTTCACCTGGTCACCGCCTTTCATGGACGACTGAGGAATATCTGCGTCTTTTTGGCTCTGTAGGTAGCCACTTTCTCATTGGAGGGGATTGGAATGCGCACCACAGTTTCTGGGGGTGCAGGCGATCATGCCCTCGGGGAAACACCCTGATGTCAGTTATTGCTGACTCAAATATGCAGATTTTGGCTACTGGCGGACCCACTCATTTTCCTTGGATCAATGACCACCTCCCGACTGCCATTGATTTTGCTGTGTACAAAGGCATCCCGTGCAACCACCTTACAATCTCAGAGTGCCCGTGACTTTCCTCTGATCATATTCCGCTTCTGATATATGTTTGCCTGGCTGCCTATACGATCGTCTCCAAATCCAGGCTTCTTCCCCGGGGCTCGGATCTTAAAAGATTCAGTGCGCAACTTACTGCTCTGACTCAGGAGCAACCTTATCTTCTTTCTGTGGACGACTTAGATTCCTTTGCTGAGGTCTTAGTTGAACAGATCTATCAAGCTGCCCCTCCTCCTAGAAGTATACCTATTCCTCCTCCATCTTGGGCTTATTCAAAGCAAAGAAAGGGTCATGCACTTCGCCGTGTCTGGACGAGGACGAGGCATACCATCGATATGGCAAGGTGGAAGGAAAGTCCTGGCTAAGGAAAGTCCTTCGTTCGGCCAAGTCAGAATTTTTTATAGACAAGCTCAGTGCAATTGATCCTAACCAGAATCACGGATTTGCGCTCTGGAAATGCACCCGCAACCTTAAAAGACAGCCACTTCAGAGGTTTTCCCTTAAACGTGGTGATGGGACTTGGGCCCACAGTGATTTCGAGATTGCTGAAGTATTTGCTGATGATCTTGAAAATCGCTTTACTCCATTTGAATTTGGAACAAGCGAAGAAGTCCAGACAACAATCTCTAGGTTAGGACTTTCATTTGGCCCTCCTGTTACTGTCCGTCCAGTAGACGAAGATGAGGTACGTGGTCTATAAAGCGACTGGTTACTACTAAAGCTCCTGGCATGGACGCGATTGATGGCAAAGTAGCAAAGGCTCTGCCTAGCTCTGTCATTGCACAGCTCTGTCTCCTCTTTAATGCTTGCCTGGACCTTGGTTATTTTCCATCACCTTGGAAACGAGCATTAGTCACAAAGGTGGCAAAAAAAGGAAAAGACCCATGTTGTCCGGAATCTTATAGGCCGATTAGTTTGCTGTTCACTTTCTCCAAGATTTTTGAGCGGATCATGCTTGGTAGACTTCTAGCTATTAACGCATTTGAAGACGCACTTCCGAACCACCAGTTTGGTTTCCGTAGTCGCCATAGTGTTATCGAGCAAGTGCACAGAGTAATTAACCATATCCTGGGGGCTTTCGAAGACCACAAATACTGCTCAACCGTTTTTCTCGATGTTCGACAGGCCTTTGACAGGGTTTGGCACGAAGGGAAGGGACAAATTGATCGAGTTTGTGGATCAGCAAGAACAAAACTTGACAAAATGGACTGGCTCCTTCGTCCAGGCAGCGGCCTATCCCTTGAAGCTAAGGTGCGGCTTTTTAAGGCCATTGTCCTTCCAACTTTAAACTGGGGAATCACTTGCTGGGGCACGACCTGTGATTCGTCACTAAAAAGGGTGCAAACATGCATTACAAAGGCTCTCAGGAGGATGCTAGGGGTGAAGTGGCACCATTATGTAGAAAACCGAGTTATGTTCCAGGACACGGGAGTGCCGACGGTAACGGAGACGATTTGCAAATCCTCAAGTCGATACCGGGAACGTCTGCTCACACATGCAAACTGTCTGGCAAGACATCTTGCAACACCACTGGGTCGACGGCGTCTCCGCAGACGTCACCCGACAGATTTGTGGATTCTCGGCCGTGACAGACAACAAAACATCCTGATTAACTTTTGACCGGCTATGACCACACCGGATTTGTTCAAGAATAAAGCACCCGCAACCCGCTTTTTTTGGGATCTTTAGAAATAATTTGTCAATACACGAAAACAAGGCCCATCCTTGTGCTGTTCACCGCTCAACCTTTTTTCTTGGAGTCGTTTACGGAGCTTGGCTACGAACGGTTCATATATATTTATACCCGTTACTCGTAGAGTAAAAGGGTATATTGTATTCGTGCAAAAGTATGTAACAGCTAGAAGGAAGCGTTTCCGACCCTATAAAGTATATATATTCTTGATCAGGATCACTAGCCGAGTCGATCTAGCCATGTCCGTCTGTCCGTCTGTCTGTCTGTCTGTCCGTATGAACGCTGAGATCTCGGAAACTATAAAAGCTAGAAGATTGGCATTTTGCATGTAGATTTTAGAAGTTCCTACGTAGCGCAAGTTTGTTTCAAAATGGTGCCTCGCCCCCTTTAACGCCCACAATCGCTTATATACGATTTTAAAAATTTAAAAATTTCGGAAAAGTAAAAATGCAGTTTTATTGCGTTTATTAATACCTATCGAAATATAGCAGAAAATTTTCAAATCGGACCATTCGTTAAAAAGTTATGCGTGATCAAAGTTTCTATCTCCATCTCCCTCGCACTCCCTTTACCTGAGTAACGGGTATCTGATAGTCGGGGCACCCGACTATAGCGTTCTCTCTTGTTTCATATGGATCGGCCGACTATATTCTATAGCTGCCATATAACTGATTGATCGGAAATGCCATAACTTTGGTGTTTGTAAAGTTAGAAAGTTGGGATTTCCTATGGGTTTTATTTTTGGCCAATTAATCCGACCTACCAAATTTCATATGGATCGGCCGACTATATCCTATAGCTGCCATATAACTGAACGATTGGAAATGCCATAACTTTGGTGGTTTTAAAGTTAGGAAGCTGGGATTTTTTATGAGTATTAAGAATGCATCATATCAATAATTTTGGAGAATGTAATTTACAGAGTATTCTGCAAGGGTATATCAACTTCGGCTCTGCCCGAAGTTAGCTTTCCTTTCTTGTTTTTGATAAAAATTTGTGAAAACATAGTTTAAATGTTGTACTTTGATACGCTTATAAAATAATTGATCTGACATTAACCGTATCGTGTGACAAAATTCATGAAAATAGACATTTTTTGGACGAATTTACCATTGCAACGTTTTGCGGGACACGAATTATAAAAGTAAATTTATTTTTCATTCGCAGTTCTTTCGTCGGATACATTGAGTACTCTACCAACTGATACAGTAAGATTTTTGGGTTTGAGTCGGTTAAAATCAACGCTGAACTTTGCATTAAAACACGATTGAACGTCCCATTTCTGCGTTTCCAAGTATGTTTTCCCAACTTTGGCAACATGAGGCCGGGCGTTGTCGTGTAGGAGTATCACTTTTTCGTGCCTTTCCTTGTATTGTGGCCGTTATCCTTCAGCGCTCGGCTCATGCGCATCAACTGGGTCTGGTAGAGCGCCCCGGTGATCGTTCTTGTTGTGTCTGGCAAGAATCTTCATCCAGCAGACCCTCCAAATCCGTGTCTTCAATCTTTTTCACGGGACCCGGTCGATCCTTTTCTTCCATGTCGAACTCGCCATTCTTAAACTTCGCAAACCATTCTCGACACGTTTTTTCACTGATACACGACTCACCATAAGTTTGAACAATCATTTGACGCGCTTCAGCTGCCGTTTTTTTCGAATTGAACGCAAAAAGTAAAATCTCCCGCAAATGTCACTTATTCGGTTCGTATTTCGACATTATTGCGCACCAACAAAATTATAGACAATGAGAATACACGAACGAGACAATTTAGAGTCGTTGACCGATACTTTAGCTTGCCATGTGGCGTTGCCGATCAAAATTTCTCACCGATTTGCGAAGATGGCATCACTCTATCAAAAACGGCGGTTTTCTACTTGTACACCCAATACTATTTTTGATTTACCTTTTTATACCCTTGCAGATTGTAATATAATTTCAGGCAATAGTTTGCAACGCAGTGAAGGAGACATTTACACCACGAGAGTCGATCTAGTCAGGTCCGTCTGTCCGTCCGTCCGTTTCTACGCAAACTAGTCCCTCGGGCGACTATATCATAAAGCTTCAGTAGGAACAATAAAAAAAAAAAAAAAAAGTAGAACTTTTTTTAAAATTTTTTTTTTTTGTTGTTTGGGATTTGGTAATGTTTAAATAGGTTTTAATTAAATTAATGTCATATAGCTCCCATAAGAAAACCAAACAATTACAAAACAAAAAATGTATTTTGGTGTTTTTTTCTATTTATCAAAATTTTGAGATTATGAACTAATTATTAACTATATGAGAATAACGCTTTTAGTTTTGTCAAAATCGGACAAAAATATTATTTAGCTGTCATAGAAACGATGGCAAAATGCAGGGCAAAGTCAACATAGCTTTATTGTTTTTAGTAATATAGGTATAACAAGAGAGAACGCTATAGTCGAGTTATAGTAGTTACTCAGCTAAAAAAGTTCAAATTATCAATTTGAATTCGGCGATCTCTTAGAGCTGGCAGCTTTACAGAACGAGCATCAGCACCAGCGCTGCTTTATCGCAGGCAGCTTTTGTCCTGCAATTTTGAGGTGCAATAAATTGACTAGAAATATTAAATATACATACTTATATTGGCTATAAACAAATACATTCTTAAATAGTATTATGTATGTATATTAAAGTCTAAATGTTTGCACAACACGAGTAACGGGTATAGCGAATAGCTTTCTTTGAAAGGAGTTATCTTTGCCGGGCAATTGCAACTGTGTACAATGTAAATACATACATATGTATATGCTTACATACATACACACATACGCCATTGTTTGACTCAGACCTCCAATTTGGCTAACTAGATTTGATTTGCATAGTTCTTGGGATATAGTTCGGTATTGACAAATGAAAACCATCGCAATTTTCTTTAATATAAATCCTTATCGAGACTTAACGTTGACTCTGTTGAGCACCTTGGCCAGCTGTTCCAAAGTCATCCGTTAGATGGCGCCATGAAAGGAGGAAATGTAGGCGCTAGCCAGGCTTAAGCGTTTAATGGGTTTTTGGGCGTTAGAGTGGGCGTGGCAAACTTTTATTAGGCCAATCGATATTTATTGATGAAACAAATACATATCAATTAAAATGTTCATAATATCATCAAAACTGTGGCCGCAGCTTGTGGCTTGTGGGCGTCAGAGGGGGCACCATTTTGAAACAAACTTGCGCTGCGTAGGAACTCCTAAAATCTACATGCAAAATGCCAATCTTCTAGCTTTTATAGTTTTCCAGCGTTCATACGGACGGACAGACAGACGGATAGACGGACATGGCTAGATCGGCTCGGCTAGTGATCCTGAACAAGAAAATATATACTTTATAGGGTCGGAAACGCTTCCTTCTATTTGTTACATACTTTTGAACGAATACAATATACCCTTTTACTCTACGAGTAACGGGTATAAAAATGGAAATGTATTTTTTTTTAATAACTGCAATAGTATTAAGCTTCGGCTTGCCGAAGTTTGCTTCCTTTCTTGTTATACCCTTGCAGAGGGTATTATAATTTTGGTCAAAAGTGTGCAACGCAGTGAAGGAGACATCTCCGACCCTATAAAGTATATATATTCTTGATCAGGATCACCTCCTGAGTTGATATAGCCATGTCCGTCTGTCCGTCTGTCTGTCTGTCCGTCTGTCTGTCCGGCTGTCTGTTTCTACGCGAACTAGTCTCTCAGTTTTAAAGATATCGAATTGAAACTTTGCACACACCCTTCTTTCCTTTGCACGCAGTATATAAGTCGGAACGGCCGGGATCGGCCGACTATATCCTATAGCTGTCATATAACTGATTGTTCGGAAATGCCATAACTTTGGTGTTTGTAAAGTTAGAAAGTAAAGATTTTCTATGGGTTTTATTTTTAGCCAATCAATGTGACCTACCGAATTTCATGAGAATCGGCCGACTATATCCTATAGCTGCCATATAACTGAACGATCGGAAATGCCTTAACTTTGGTGTTTGTACGGTTAGGATGTTGGGATTTTTTATGGGTTTTATTTTGGGCCAATCAATCCGACCTACCAAATTTCATAAGGATCGGCCGACTATATCCTATAGCTGCCATATAACTGAACGATTGGAAATGCCATAACTTTGGTGTTTTTAAAGTTAGGAAGTTTGGATTTTTTATGAGTATTAGGAATGCATCATATGAATAATTTTGAAGAATATAATTTACAGAGTATTCTGCAAGGGTATATCAACTTCGGCTCCGTCCGAAGTTAGCTTCTTGTTTTAGATACATTTTTGGTTCTCTTTTTGAACTTTAAGTTTCAGTATTCCACATTAAACGAACTACTGCACATCCAAATATATACAGTGACTTAACTAATTAATCACGATTTTCTTAAATTTGTTATTATGTATAAATGTGCAAATAATTAACATGAATTTTAATAAGTTGTTAAATTAATATTTTTATCCAATTTGAAATTAATAATTTACAACAAAAAATATTTGCTTTTATACCAAAATTGGCTTCTAAACGACAAGTTATACAAAAAATGAGGGTTAATCAATTAGTTGTTTGAAAAGGAAATAGTCCTAATATTTTATGTTGCCGCTATTGGCTTTTATGACTGCATCGATTCTTCTGGGCATACTTTCTACTAGAGTTTGGCAAAGTTCAGGAGGAATTTTTACCACGAATCTTCGACAGTTGTCCACAACTCATCAATTGATGGAGCCGAAGAACAACAGGAGCCATGCTCACTAGAGTTCACCTGAAGTGTTTCTCTCTCAGTTTAACAGAATGAACTTTCTTCACTTTCAGTTTCTTTTGGACTAAAATAATATCAGCTACATTTAAACTTAACTTATTTAGTTAAATGATTCTGCGACACATATATATATATTAATTAGTAAAATAATAACGTTAAAGAAAACTTAACCATTACTTGGTAGGAAGCAATTCAATTGTTGATGCAGCAGTGAAGTAGGTCAAGAAAAATTCCATCCATTAAATAGGGTCTCGGGACAGTAGATGGCCGAAACACAGCCCAATAGTGATACAATTAAGTCCCTCCTAAGCTTGTTGAGCAGTGCGGACTGACGACAGTCTAACGTTACAATTTATTTTCATTAATCATGCACATTTAATATTTATTCTGGTTATTTTGGAGAGAGAAGAAGCTTACCAAGAATCACGCCCAAATACGACGAGCTTTTACTGGCAAAAAGGTGCCTGACCATGGAACGCTTCAAGTCCCAAGCCCTTTGAGACTCCAGCACAAGTACTCCTACGTAACAGAACTGACAACGGATATTAAGATATCTTTAATTTCGATTTCATTTTAAATACAAAATTTTAACATTGCAGATACCCTCAATACCCTCCTCCAACATAAATACGGCATATAAGAGTTTCCGCTTAAATATTTTGATAAAAAAGGTTATTTTGTCTTTAGCACTAAAAACTTATTTCTCTAGTTTTAAAACGCAAGACTTAAACATATTTTTAAGCCATGGTTTTCTTGTCTTCCTCACCTCAATTGTCCTCAATTGGTTACTATCGGCGAAATTGGGACGCATAAGTAAGTCGCTTCGCCTGCAGTAGCCCACTCATGTCGATTAGCGTAGATTTTGGAATGATCACATGGAACGGCGTATCCGATA
Organism: Drosophila prolongata; assembly: GCA_036346975.1. Taxonomy (NCBI): domain Eukaryota; kingdom Metazoa; phylum Arthropoda; class Insecta; order Diptera; family Drosophilidae; genus Drosophila; species Drosophila prolongata. Next base: position 12,658,563 of record JAYMZC010000387.1, on the reverse strand, counting down.
CTCCGAAAGCTGGATGGATTGCAGGCGGCAGACCAAAAGTTATCTCTGTCAGCCAAATGCGCCTAATCCGACAACAAATGAGCAGGGGTCTAGATTGATCATTACTTTAATCCTATGCCCTAAAAAGCAATACAAATTTAACAGATATATCGTAATTAAAATTTAAATAAAAATTACAGTATTTAAATTAAATTTTTTTGTATTTTTTACTTAAAGAAGTATTAAGCTTTACTGATGTCAAAGGACCAAGTTTTTCAATTGAACCTCCAAATCTTATCGAATTTACCAACACTGCGGGAATTACTATCGATTGCGCTGCTAATGGAAACCCACAGCCAAGGATTCAATGGTTAGATGCAGAAAGTAGACCAGTATTATCTATTTTTAAGGTAAGATATTGATTTCTGCTAATACAACTAATTAAACACTGTAGTGTATTGTCATAAAATACCATTAATAAAAAAAAAGCCAACAGCAAAATTAACGTATTTCATAAACGAAAAATGTATTAAAATCATAAAAAATGTTAAATAAAAAATAAATCATATGCGTGTTATCGGACAGTTCAAGATATTTGCTCGTGGAGCCAAGTATTTCGGTACTGTTCGAACAAATAAATTTAAGTACAAAACAAGAAGGGAAAGCTAACTGCGGGCGGAGCCCTTGCAGAATATTCTGTAAATTATATTCTCCAAAATTATTCATATGATGCCTTCTTAATACTCATAAAAAATCCCAACTCCCTAACTTTAAAAACACCAAAGTTATGGCATTTCCAATCGGTCAGTTATATGGCAGCTATAGGAAATAGTCGGCCGATCTTTATGAAATTTGGTAAATCGGATTGATTTGCCAAAAATAAAACCCATCGGAAATTCCAACATCCTAACTTTACCTCCAACGTTGGTAGTCGCCAAGCGGAAACTCGCCGCTAGCGTAGCGTCGATGCAGCTCGTAGGCGTACAAGGATCGATGGCCGCCGCAGTATCGAAGACTCAAGTACCGGTATCCAACCGCACCGAAGCAGTCGGAAGCAGCTTAACACTGTGCCGCTGCAGGAGGGACGATAGGGATGGAGCGGCGACCGAGATCTGCGTGGCACCCTGACAAGTGGCAGAAAATTGCTGAGAAGTGGCAGAAGAATGCCGCGGACGAGGGCGAGGAGCGGCTGAAGAATGCCGTGGAGTGGCAGACGAGGGCCGAGGAGCGGCTGAAGAGTGCCGTGGAGTGGCAACGTGCTCTGCGACCTTCGCATTGGGACGCTTAATGAGTCCCAGGGCACTGCGGATGTCGACCACACGAACATGGCCATCGGATCCTGGAAACACCTCGTTAATTCTGCCTAATCGCCAATCATTGGACGGAATGTTGTCTTCCTTGACAACCACCATGTCGCCGCCACCGAGATTTCTTGTAGGGGTTCACTTATTCCGCTAACGGAGTTCCTTGAGGAAATTGCTAATGAAGAGCCTTCAGGTGCTGCCAGCGGCTCATAATGGATGTATCTCCCCCTTTATGTTTCAACTATGGAGAAAAAGGGCCCTCCAACAAGAAAGTGCGTAGGCGTAAGTGCCAACAGGTCAGCGGGGCCTTCGGACATCAGCGCGAGCGGACGAGAATTCAGGCATGCTTCGATCCTAGCCAGAAGCGTGGACAACTCGAAGGGACCGGCATAGTCCACTCCAGTATACTTGAAAGGACGCGAGAAGGACGTCCGTTCTTTGGGTAAGTCTTCCATGAGTTGCGTTTGCAACTTCTTTTTGTGGATGACGCATACCTTGCACGAATGTATGCGTTATGCGATGCGTAAATTGGACTAGTTCGTGACAGATGCAGTATTATGGAGGGATGACAGGATGCCGTTCGTCATACTGGAGAAGTTCGGAGGACGTGACCCGGCCGCATGCCTCATGAGCTCTTGGGAATTAAGGAACGGCACTGACCGTTTTTGGCTTAAGCAGTCAATCTTAAGGTCGAAGTGCCTGCGTTGCTTGGCGGAAGTCAGGAGACGCTCGGCCGACGCAATTTCAGGAGCTGTCAGAGATCCTCAAACGGAAACATGAGCGAGGACTCGCAACGCCTTGTCGAGTGTGGAAAACGCTCAAGAATGTCTTTAGGGGGAGTCTTCGCAACATAGACTTTGACTGCTCGCTTCTCGAGTTCAGTCGCAGGGGGTCATAGCCTTGAATGGGCCACTCGCAGCGAGGCCACTGCAGCCAGGCAGGACCATGCCACCACAGCTGGCTGTCCGCAAGGTCTTGAAGCGATCTGCCGGGTTATGCTCGGAGCGGACGTGTGCCCATTTCTCCACCTCGGTAAACTGGGTGATCTTGGTCATACGATCTGCCATGAACGTTGTCCAGTGGCACACTGGCTTATGCAACCAGGCGAGAACAATCGTCGATTCCGTCCAACAGTGCAGGGCGGACACCGGCCCGGTCATCTTCGGAAGAACGGCGTTGGCCATCTCGGACAATAACAAGGCTCCGCAAAACTCGAGCCGCGGAAGCGACACCGTTTTTACTAGGGCCATCCGCTCCTTGGCCGTTAGCAAGTTCACTACTACCGCGGACCCAGCCTCAATTCGGATGTAAACGGCTGCGCCGTACGACTTCTGCGAGGCGTCGCAGAACTCATGATACTCGATTTTTAAATGTGGTCGGAAAGAGAACCAAATTTGCCGATACATCTTCTCGATGTCGGCGTTGAAAACGAACCTAAAGTATCTCCATTTTAGGATCGTGAGGTCGGACTGGAAGGATTTTTTCGTCCCTTTTGCGGAAGGGCTAGAAGCGTTGAAAACCACAATAACTTTAGTGGTTGTGCTCTTGGGATTGAGAACAGCATGATGTAGTACGTGGCGGAACTGCTCGTCGAAGAAACCTCGGCCATGTACCCTAAATCGAGGTATTCTTGGATCACAGCGTCATATCAGGCCTTTGGGGGAGGATCCCTTTTCAGGCGCTGCTCGTTACGCAGGAACTGAGCCAGAGCAAAGGTTCGTGAAGATGCGAGCTCGGAACCACAATGCTCGGGATCGCGCAAGGGGAGCAACACAACGTATTTGCCACGATTGTCCCTTCTTGTAGTCTGGACAAAATTCTGTTCACAGACGGAATCAGACTCGGTACACTATCTGTGTGGCCACTTCCTCCACTTCCAAGAATTTGGTAAAGAGCTGATCCAACGAGTCGTCGAGGCCGCGGGTAACTCGCTTGGAGAAGGCGGACACATTACGATGGCAATTTCCCGGCCAGCTGCGGAAGAACGTAAGCTGCAATTTATAATTGCAGCCCGGGTCTTGAAGACGATCAAATAGAAAAATGACTGAGTTTCGTGGACTGAGCGGCATCGGTTTGATTAAGGTCAGAGACTTGGGCCTGGATGGTCTTAAATGGAAGTTTGACGAGGTTGAAATAAAGGTTGTATCGGAACCAGAGCCGATCATGGCTCGCGCCTGGAAATTGCACCCTAGATGGCAAATGTTACTGAGGGCTGTGCCCAGTAGGACGCCTCTTGAGCCGGAAGCGAAGCACATTTGCACATCAAATTGATCCTCTGAGGCGCTCGTGCCTCTTGTAGTAGGCGCGGGACGAGACCTGGGTGGCGCAGACGGACTTGGATCGGCCGCGAATGGATTACCGCGGTGTAGGAGTGTGTGACGACGTCTGTGGCATGCGAAGCAGCTATGGGCGCTAGTGCAATCCCGTTGCAGGTGCCCTCGTGCAAAACAGTTCACGCAAAGCTGCTTTTCGTTAGTGTAGTCGGAGCCTTGCTGTGAATGCATTGAACCAACATTGAAAGCGTGATTTTGAGAAGCTTTAAGGAAACCATATACACCAGGAGATAATCTCAAGTCTCGACTTGAATAGAAAACTTTCAACTGGCTATTGACTAATAACCGCCGATTCTCCAAGCGATCGGTGAGGCTTGGCCACGCAGAGATAAACACTTCATTGGTCAGCGGGGCTTTGGAAAAAAACAGGTCGAACAACTACTCCACCGGTGTGAGAGCAAGTTGTGGATGTCTATCGCGGTGAAAAGATCTCTGAAGGTGGGCCACCGAAGATAATCATAAACTTCGGTGTCCACTGGTGGCAAACGACAACCCGTAGACGGGGGTGTTGGAACACTGACGAAAGCCTGAGTGGACTGGTAGGCGGCTTTGTCTATTATGTCCTGAAGCTGGACCACACACCTCGAATAGACGGAGTAACAAACAATGTCGAGGTGGCCGTACTGTCGGCGGACGCGGAAAGAAGATCGGAGCAGCTTTCAAAGCTCTTCTCCACCTTTTCCCACATAGCCTGGATTTGGACCCGATGGACTTGGACATGCCAGGGAAAGTCCTTCAGATACAGGGGTGCTCTGAGTGTGAATATTCGCTTGAAATTGGCTAACCCGGTCTGTTGTGGCAATAAACTTTTTGAGGGCGCAGTTAGAGCCATCTTTGACACTGACCGAGATAGCCTTGGCGAGGCACGGACTTGTCGCTTTTTCAGTGGCAGTGGCAGCCGTTGGCGTTAATTGAGACGGCCGCGGAGGCGCGGGTTGGGATCTGTCCAAACGGCCGCGGTTTCTTGTCGTCTCCCGTGGGCATTCTCGGACTCGACTTCTGCGGATCAGCGGTTGTCGACTGACTTTAGAAAAAAGGGCTTCTCGTTCGCAAACGCAACCAGAGAAAGAAAAAAATAACAGACAGAGAACGGCCACACTGCTAATTTATGCGGAGTGGAAGGCGCAGTGCCGTAAAAACAAGAAGAATCGGAACAAATATTTGGAACTCGATCATGTTGTATTTATTTAATTTGGTTACTCCTTTTGTTCAGTTCTTTTTTTTTTTTGTTTATTTTAATTATTTTCTTTATTATCGTTAATAAAATTATTTAATTGTATTTATTTATTTGTTGGGGGTTGGGAAATAAAACAGGAAGACACGCAATAAAAATAAATGAATTTATAAATAATCATTGGCCGTAAATTATTAAATAATATTTAAAATTAAAAAACAATTATAATTATAAATATTTATTTTCGAACGGAGCCGGAACGGTGGTTAAAACCTTGGATTTGGTTCAGGAGGAATTTGGTACAGTAGAGCGTCGAAGAGTGGACTGTATTTGACTTGACGGATCAGAGAAAATTATGTGGAGAGAAAAAAAACAGCGCCGGACTGTTCGGCGAACAGGGAAATTCCCGAAACTAGTTCCGAGTAGCTGTGATGCCTTTATTAAGTATGCCTTTTTATTTTCCACCACACTTTCCATCAAATTTTTTTTCTGAGAAGGCAGAATTGCACTGAACTATGTGCACAAGTTGGCACGTGTGTGAGTGTACGTATGGATGCACATATGCCTTAACCGTTGGCAAGTTGATGTACAACGGGGGAACGAAAAAAAACCGGCAAGGAATATGGCGACGCACACAAAGCGGAGACGGATGGAAAATTTGATCGAATCGAAGGAATATAAATTTCTCGACTGCCGTTGTGTCGGATTTGACACGAAAAAATTAATATTGCAGCAGTGTGAACGAAATTTAATGTTCGGACCACTGCTGAAGACCGGAAGCGAGAGGGAGACGGAAGAGGCCCGTACTTATCTTTTAGCGGAAAAATCACCGGAACTGCTGGTTGAATGGCGGAAGGATATCCTTATCCAGCTCGAAGGACCAAACTGAATGTAGGGGGGCAATCCTGCCGCTAAAAAACTACTTGTAGGTGCACCACAAAAATCCCACGGCTCGAACGCAAAGTAAACAAGAAAGGAAAGCTAACTTCGGGCGGAGCCGAAGTTGATATACCCTTGCAGAATATTCTGTAAATTATATTCTCCAAAATTATTCATATGATGCATTTGTTCGCTCAAACTTGAATCATATTGAATTTGTTAAAAATAAAAACTTGAAGATTAGTGTAAGTTAGTTTAGGGCGAAGGCGGGAGCACAATAAAGTTTTCTCTCGCTCTAGGCGAAGTCGCCCCGTCTTCGCCAACCTTCGTTAAGCTAGGCTCTAAGTACTTTGTCGAAAAATATATAAGCATTCGTTGAAATTGATTTGAGCCGTCGACACCTTTTCTTTTCGTTTTCTCGCTATTAATAATTTTAGCCACCGCCAAGTTTTTTTCGGTTAATAATAATTAGAAAACTCTCTAATTTTCCATGGCGCCCCCGGGTGGACGTTAAAATTATTAATTTATTTTGGCAACTAGTGACAGTGACACATAAACCAAAAATATAAAGTGCAAGTGCAAGTGCAGTTCAAAGCACTCAATTACATACATACATAGTGCTTTATTGTTGCCCGCGGCGTGTCGGTGTGGACAGAAAATACACAGCAGCTCCTGCTTAAAATATCGTGCCGGTCGCGAAATACCCTGTTCGCCACAAAAGAACTGCTGCCAGAGGGATGCCCTGCGATTGTTCAATGTGCAAAAGGAAAGTGGCAGCTGGATTGAAAGACCATAAAGCAGAACCTGAGGTATTTGTGCAAAAAATTGAAAGCTTGAGTTTATAAGAAAAACAATTTAATTGTTTATTGTCTTGTGCTGAAAAATTGCACCTCGCTTTCAATTCTTGGCACAGACGTATCGATATAGTAGAGCTAGTTGTGCATGCATTTATTTATAAAAAATTAAAATAAAAAATTATATTACAATTTATTATATACACATACACATTATAACCTATTTGAACCTCCGTTGGACGCAACATTTACATAATTGTGTTATATTGTTGCAATCACTGTCGCCCCCAATTTATTTATTGAAACTCGAAAATTAATAGTTGGTAAAATCATCCCAGCCGCTATACATAACCAATACATAAGCCCTCACATACAAGCAGCTGCAGCGGTTAACTTTTTCGTTTTCCTTTTTCGCTTCGCTTGTCTGCCGTTAGCATCGTTGTAATTGTTGTTGGACTTTTGGTTTGGCGCGGTGAAGATCAAAGTGACGCGCTACCCTGCATTCGGAGGTATATACTGATTTTTGCCGTCATTTGCAACCACTGTTAATTTTGATACCTCGTGGCTCGATTCAATTTAATATTTTTTTTTTCGTCGTTTTCGTTGTGGATAATTATTAAAATAATTTTTTCGAACAAATTTAATAATTAAATTAAATTGTTATTTACTCTTAGTATTTTGTTTCGAAAATTTATTTAACATTTTGTCGTCGTTCTAATTGAACAATTATCCTCTTTTAAAACTTATTTATTTATTAATTATTATTCTTGGATAAATAATTTATTTATATATATATATTTATTTATTTTCGTGGTTTACATATAAAATAAAAAATAAATTAAAATGAGTCCAGATAAGCCAAAATCTCTTGAACTTCTTGCGGATCTTAAAAATAAGCTCAAAAAACCAGTGATGAGCATCCGCCGATTAAATGATCGAATAGAAGCCGGCCAGATTCCGATCCAAGAATTAGAACTAACTTGTCGGCTAGAGATTTTAAATGCTTCTATTATTAAGGCAACTCAAATACAAGAACAGATCAAAGATTTAGATGATGGCGATGAGTTCGGAGAAGAGTTGGAAGAGCTTTCAATAATAACCAAGGCAAAAATAATGTCGCTTATCTCAGCCTTGAAGACGGCAAGCGAAACCAAAATAATTGGATCAGCTTCTGTAGCCCCAACTCGAGCTCGACTTCCGAATTTGGCATTGCCGAAATTCAGCGGCAAATATTCGGAGTTTAAGAATTTCATTAGCCTTTTCGAAACTCTTGTTCATCAAGACGACAGCATTCCCGTCATAGAAAAATTCAATCACTTAATTTCTTGTCTTTCTGGTGAAGCTTTGGGAACTATTAAGGCCTACCAAGTCACCGAGAGCAATTATGAAAAGGCTATGATCAGCCTGAAAAAAGTGTATGATAACGAATGTTTAATTTTTATGAATAATATTTCAACATTGTTTAGTCTTCCGAAAATAACGCAACAGTCAGCTTCGTCTTTAAGAAATCTTATCGACACCGTATCATCTATATACGGTTCTTTGTTATCGAGAGGAGACGACACCAAGATTTCAAATGCAATGTTGATCTATCTTGTTTTGAACAGAGTAGACCCAGTGACCAAACAAAAATGGGAAGAACAATTAGATTATGAAAGGTTACCGCTTTGGTCCGATTTTGAAAAAATGTTAAACCGCCGATACCAGCATTTATCCGCTGAAGATATCCGCAAGATAAAGTTATGTCGAGCAAGCCACATAATCGCAGCTCATTTTCTTGTTCTTCGTCCAACAGTAAATCCCAGCAAAGTTGTAGCTATTGCAATGCAGGAGACCATATCCTAGCGAACTGTGGTCCGTTTGGTCGCCTTTCGGTAATGCAAAGATTCGACTTTGTAAAATCTGCTTCCTTATGCATCAATTGTATGCGAAAGGGTCACACTGTTTCAAAATGCAAATTTAATAAATGTCGAGTTTGTGGCCGCTCGCATCACTTTATACTGCATAGATAAACAGTGTCCGAAAATAGTTTAGCGTTGCCACCACCCCAAGAGATTCTTTCTCCCTCTTTAAATCAAGATCAGCCTTCCACGTCACATGTTATGCATGCGACATCATTGGACAGAGTGATTTTAGCCACGTCGATCGTAAGTGTAAGAACTAAAAACGGTGAATATATTTGGGCCCGAGCACTTCTTGACTCTGGGTCCCAAACGAGTTTTATAACAGAGGACCTTGCTCACCGATTACAGATCCGTAAAGAGGAGTCGTGTATAAACTTACTTGGTATTGGCGAGTCCAATTCTCAAGTTAAGAAAAAGGTACACACAATGGTGAAGTCGCGTATAAATGGTAGAGAGTTCTCTTTCGATTTTTGGATTTTGAAATCAATATCAGGATATCATCCTGACCAGTCGGTCAACATCAATGACTGGAAAATTCCAAAGAACCTACCACTAGCAGACCCCTATTTCTACAAGCCACAAAGAATAGATATGTTAATAGGAACAGAATCATTTTTCGAATTATTAGCTGTTGGACAAATTAGACAAGGTCCTGACTTTCCAACTCTGCAGAAAACCCTCTTCGGCTGGGTTGTATCGGGTAGATATAAGGCATCTTCCCCTACAGAAGTTGTGAAAAGTTTCAGTTGTAGTGAAGAGATTTTAGTGTCTATTGATAGATAAACTTCCTTCTGCTCCACATTATGTTATCCCACATCAATGTGTTCTGAGACTCCAAAGTACGTCAACCAAGTTACGTGTCGTTTTCGATGTGTCTTGTAATTCGTCAACTCAGAAGTCTCTAAATGACATTTTTATGGTTGGGCCGACAATCCAAGATGAGTTGTACTCAACGTTACTGCGCTTCCGGCTGCATAGGTTTGCCCTGACCGCCGATGTAAAGAAAATGTATCGCCAAGTGATGGTGAATGAAGCAGATAGGCAGTTTCAACGTATAGTGTGGAGAAGAGACCCCTCTGAGTCCTTGAGATTATACAAGCTCAAAACCGTAACATATGGTACTGGACCAGCCCCGTTTTTGGCTATTCGGTGTTTAAAAAGGTTAAGTGAGTCTGCCAAAGTTTCTTTTCCTATAGCTGTTAAGGTTATTGGATCCGACTTTTATGTCGATGATATGTTGACTGGTGCTGCATGCGTAGAGGAGTTAAAGACTATTAAGTCTGAAGTATCTCAGGTTCTTCAAACTGCAGGTTTTGAATTGACAAAGTGGTTTTCAAACTCACCTGACGTTACCGCATCTGAGAGCACAGTTAAATCCATACCCATCTCGGACTCAGAGTCAACTAAGGCGTTAGGAATATCGTGGTTGCCTAACGAAGATGCCTTCAAATTCCAAATTGACACTGCTGTCATGGGTCTCCGAGCGACAAAACGGAACATCCTATCGGTGACATCGAAGCTGTTTGACCCCCTCGGCTTATTAAGTCCTATTGTAATTAGAGGAAAGATCCTATTGCAGGAACTTTGGCTTAATAAGTTAGATTGGGATGAGTCGATTCCTATTCATTTGGAAACAGCTTGGAATATGATAAAAATTACATTGTCTAAATTAGAGGAAATATCTATTCCCTGGTTTGTGCATACCGATCCTATGTCACCGGTCCAATTACATGCCTTTGCCGACGCATCCTTAAGAGCTTATCGAGCTTGCGTCTATAAAATATCGCTGTTGACTTTAAAGTCTAAAGTAGCGCCGCTCAAGACTAAGACACTCCCAAGGCTTGAGTTATGTGCCGCTCACCTTCTCGCAGATCTCTGCCACAGAATCAAGCCCCTATTAAAGGTACCTATCGAACGGATTGTTTATTGGTCGGATTCTGAAGTTACGCTTCATTGGATCCGGTCTCATCCATCTTCTATGTTCGGCATCTTCACCATTCCAATTTTCATGTGGCCCTGTCTATACGACATTGAAAATTCGTGGTAGGCCTCCGTATAAGTCCTACATTGCGGTCTTCGTTTGTTTTGCGTCCAAAGCGGTTCATCTAGAAGTTGTTTCAGATTTAACCACAGATTCCTTTTTATTGGCTTTTCAAAGGTTCGTTGGGCGCCGAGGATGTCCCCAAGTCGTCCATTGCGACAACGGGACGAACTTCGTCGGAGCGAGTCGCCACTTCCGGGCCCTTCGAGAGAGGATAGAGGACGAAGCCAACGCGATACGCGAATTCGCATCAAAAAGCGGATGCGAATTTGTCTTCACACCACCGCGGGCTCCGCACATGGGCGGACTATGGGAGGCAGGTGTCAAAACTGCCAAGAACCTACTCCTACGGGCGGTGGGCAGTGCGCTCCTAAGCGCAGAAGAGCTGGGGACAGTCCTCGTGGGAATCGAGGCGGTGATGAACTCCCGGAAGCAGGATTCTTAGCCACATCCCCAGCTGCAACTTCCACCACACTAACGTCGGCCTCCGAATCGCTCAGGTACACTTCATCGATTGCCGGTCCCAGCGCTCGCATCTCTCTGCTCAGCGACGAGTCGGTTGAGTAGCCGTCCTCCGGCACACCAGGGGCCTCCACTTCCTCCGCAAGCACCTGCTCAGCTGGGGTGCCGGCAGGTCTTCCCGAGGAATTAGAGTCCCCTTTGTAAATCTTTATATGTATGGCACTGAAACATAGTTGAGCGTTCTCCGAGCAGCTTCTATGGGAGCGACCGACTCCTTATTCAGCACCACGATCGCTTGGTTCACGTCACCTGCGTGCTCCTCCACCTAAACGACTTTCCAATTTTTTTGTGGGGAGATGTGGGTTGCATTCTTGCAACATATAAAGGATGTCCTCCGGTGATACGATTGCTGCTGGGAGCCAAATTCTGGCTCGTGGTCTACTGGGGACGTCACACCAATCTAGTGCGACTATGTTCGCCCCTTCGTAAACTGCTCCGAGCTGTGCTACCGCCTGTTTGTATAGGTCAGCTGATCGCTGATTGTCGCAGGCCACCACTTTTACACTGCCCTGGTACCAGCCCGCGTCCATACAGCAAGGCGATGAACCGGGCTTCTCGCGTACCATACGCAGGCAAATAAGAGACAGCTTGGACTCAACCGCCTTCCATTTATTTCTGGGGATCCTGTTCTCCGGATTTTCCCTGTCTATAAGTCCAAGTAGGACCCGATCTTTGGTAATCTCGGCAAAGGAGACCGACGGCTGGATCTTCGATCTCTTCGCCGACGGACCGGGCAGCTCTATGGAGCGTTGCCTCTTCGCCTGAGCACCTTCTTGCTGGGGCTTCCCTTGCCCATAGTTAGGAAACACCGTCCTTGCCCACTCTACCTTCTTTAGCCATTCGGGCGAAGGCGTGCCGACATTGCTTCTGGCATGCGAGCGCAGGGTTTGGGCGGCAGTCCGTCTCTCTGCGTATGTGAACTTCTTTACGCCAGCGGGTGACCCGATCGACTTTGCTGCGCCTACCGCTGGTTTTGGCGCAGATGCGCACATAGCGGAGGCGTTAGCGACAGTCTTTCTGTCCCCCGACATCCCTAGTTTGGGATGGGGCCCTTTCTCAGCCCTACTGGTGCTTGCAGTGGAACCATCGTTCATCTTTGCAGCGCCGGGTTTTTGTGGAGTTCCCGTCTCCGTTTTCTTATTTGTATTTTTATTTATTGTTTCCATAATTGGTCCCACGAGCTGCGGAGAAGGGGAAAGGTCCGCCCGGGCAGAGATCCGCGGTACCCGGGTAAGGCGGTAGATAGAACAGGGGGTCGCCATCTCCCTGAGCCCACCGTTTGAGACTGAGCTAGTTGTTGATACGGGCCCCCAGCCAGGCTGACTCTTGGCACGGTCCGAATTACACCGTAGTCCGGCCCGGAGTGAGATGTTGTTTGGGAGAGGAAGTGGGTAGGTGGTGTGTGGGGGATATTGGGTTTGTGTAAAGCAACTGTTTAGATGCGGCTGAACAAATCGCATCGTCGGTACTGCCTCGTTGCAAGATACCCGCTGGTTGTCCGGGACTGCTTATTTGCTGGGGTTTCCGTCCACGATTCCGTGTTTGACTTCCACCGCCAGCTTATTCGCAGTTGGCCTCGAGTGAGGTCGTCCGCTATCCGCAACCTGCGACCCGCTCGGTCGCCCCAGCTAGGCGGCTTCAGAACCATCTCACAAGTTCCTCAGACCGAGAATAAATTGATAACAAAATTGTAAATTGATAAATTGTACAAGGTACTTGAAAATATTCTTTAATATTCTTTATTTATTCTTCGGAAGATGTTTTTTTATGTTTGCTAACAAAATAAGGTGATTGACAGTAAAAACGTAGCACACTCAATTTGTAAAAAACTCTCAATAATGAGTACCAATCTTTAAATTATTTTATAGGCCCTGATGAACGATAACAAAGAGTTCATTTCTGGAGGCTTGAAGCTATGTAATTTCTAAACAGTGTTGGGACATACCTAGATACTTTACCTAGGTATGTACCTAGGTACAATTTAGTGGTACCTTTTACCTTACCTAGGTATAAAAATAATTGGGTATCTTTTACCTTACCTAGCTGCAGATTTTTATATGCCTTTGGAATTATTAAGATACTTAAGCCTAGTTTCCAGATCGACAACCGATTACGCTAGCGTAATATTTAATCTTTCCAGTGTGACCAAAATTTTGAGAGTTCATCAGATTTAAGCGTGCTACGGTCGTACTGACAATCAGCTGGGTTTGTTGACAAACAGTTAAAATTCAAATATCGTATTTGCGAGAAAGAACCTTTAAAATATATTATCAAATATCTTGGCAAAACAAGTGTGCCGCTGTACAAAGAAATTAAAAAAAAAAAAAAAATGTACTGATAATTATTTGCTAGTTTAAAGTTCATAGCTGCACTATTATTGTGTTTTTTCGTACATTCTTGACCTAAAAAACATTTTGCTCTGACAAGAGGAACCCCAGATAGTATTTGTTATTTTGTCCTTACATGTAAACTCCTGCAATCGACTTTTGCGAGTTTTTTGAGTTTTTCCCTCCATTTCTTATAATGTTCAGTGAGAAGCGCACGCCAAAAGATTAAATTTTGTATTCTTTTCGCTAGGGTTCACCCAAAGTTCATTTCCGCAGACTGGCAACGCTATGGAATTTTCTGGTATTTTTTCGTCGATCTGTGGACCGACGTGAAAAAAAGGCCCGACGAAAAGTGAACGCCAGCTGTTTGCCTCTCGCTCTCTCTCATGACTGGCGTACGGTTTTCGTCGATCTGAATACTAGGCTTTACTTAGCCATTCTCATGTTTGTTTTGTGAAGTAACCTTTGCATTGCAATATGCACAAAACAATTTGACTCCGCGCGACAGACATGGCCGATAAAGAAAATATAAATGTAAGTTAAACACGAGTGACTTCAGTATTTAAAAAAATATAAATTTTAGGACACTTGGTCCGTATTTATTTGCACAAAAATTGGAACTAAATTATGTTTACAGAAATTGCCATATTTTTACCCAATAACTTTGTCGCTGCCTCTGCCAACGTCGGAGCTTTGTCGTTGTCGTCGCTGCAGCGGGAAGTGGTTCAGACGCTGCAGTCAGCACTTTTTGGGGGCTACTGACCGAAGCCGGGAAGTTGCCCTTGCACTTATACTTGCTGGTGCAATACCGGATGCGCGTGGCCAACTTTGGTTGCGAATTCGTTTTGTGTTAACTCCTCCACCTTTAAAATCGAGTGTCCACGCTCGATGCGGTCATTGATCTCGTTATCAGAAGCTATTTTGTTGATGTGCAGTATTTTGACCCTTTTAATCAAGAAGCGGCTAGCTAGTGCAGTTAGTCCGATGATTATTATGGAACTTATTAGAAAATCGGCTGTATGCGATGTTGTTTTTAACAGTTCCAAGGTCTTGGTATTGTTGATGTTCAGTTCTTTTACCAATTCTAATGATAGCTTTTCTTCTATCTTTTTAATGGTCATCTCCGTTTGGAGAATTGCTGGCATCGGGTGATAGTGTACCGTGTCTTTGTTGGTGAAGGTCTGTCCATCAATATTAATTGTGGAATTGCTGAAGTTAATAACAAAGGTTCCGTTGAGACTTGTGGATGTCCCATTTATTTGTACGTTGCCGGAGAATTTGTTGAGTAGTATGACTCCAGGTGCGAGTTCGCCAATAACTGGAATGTGTTGGTTGTTGATTCGAGTGCAGGTGGCAGGGCGACTTTTTAATAAATTTGGTAGGCAAGAGGAATTACTTATGTCTATCATATTTCTATGTTTACAAATGGTTATCTCATTATAATTATTACATTTGGAAATGTTTGCAAAAAGTTTTCCTTTACATTTGATTACATTTTCGCTTCGAATTTTATTAACATATTGACCAATTTTTATTGGTTTGATTAAAAGTTCTTCACAATAGTTGGTGTCGGTTATAGGAATTTTAATGATATAAATAAGTGTTGGCCCATTGCTTGCTACGCTTACTTCTGCTATTTTCATGGCGTCTTCAAAATTAGTGTATGGCAACTGGTCTTGATCAAGTGTTTTTATAACTTCATTTACCTCTTCATCTCCTAATATCTGGGTGTTACTAATATCTGCTTTTGCCCATTGTATTGCGTGGTTTAAGTTGACAATTTCTTCTTTAAGCATTTTAATTTGAAACATTAATATTGTGCTAGTGTCTCTTTGAGGATCTCCTCCGTATTTTAAGCTGTTTATAAGATTTGCATTGGCCTGGGTGATATTATTTATTTTTTCTACGATAAGTCTGTTTAGAATAACTTGATTGTTGTTGTTAGTTAATGCTGAATTAATTTTTTCTTGAACTATTTCGAAATCTCTACTGTCGGGAGATCCAGCTAGCCATTTCCAGGCGCTGCCTAATAAATCTATATGTCTTTTCCTTCTACTCTTAATCTTGAGGTTATTAATTACATTTTTTGAAATTCTTATTTCTTCGGTTATAAATGGCAATATTGGGTCGTATGTTTTTAATTTATAGTTAGCAGTGTAATTAATTTTTTCAAGTATTTCTTCGTATTTTTCTAAGTCAATAATATGAATTAATCTGAAGGTTCCCGTTTGAACCTTTGCCAGTCCGGTAATTAGAGTCACGATATTGGATTTCGTGTAGTCAGTTATTTGTACGTCAGCAGCGCACGCAGTGAAAAGGGTTCTGTAAATGTGATTTAATTTCGAATAAGTTGTTTATGAATAATCCTTCCAGTTTCTGTTAGTACTGTGGTGTTTCTGTCTTCTTTTACGGTTTCTTTTTTATATCTGGCGGATAGTTTTGTACCTAATCTTTTATTATTTTGAACAAATATCTCATCTCCTGGGGAATATTTTTTTATTTGATCTCTACTTTTGTTATGGTATGTTAGGACTTTTTCCTGAGTGGTTGTAATTCTCTCTGTAATTTTTTGTCTCTCTGTTTGTTGTAGTTTAGGGTTAAGTGCTACCTTTCTTCCAAAAAATAAGTCAACTGGTTTTCTGTTAGTGGTTGAGTGTATTGAATAATTATATTTGACAACTGATCTGTTTATAAGATCTTTTAACGACGCGTGTACTTTGTCGGCCTTTTGGCACCGAATAATTTCTGACAGTGTTGAATGGAAACGTTCGATTTGGCCGTTTGCTGAACTGTTATATGGAGGTGTTTTGTAAACTTCGATATTAAATTGATCTTGTAGCATCCGCATTACGGGAGCCGAACCAAGTGATTTCTCATTATCCATTACTACTATTTCTGGGATACCAAAATTGATTAATAAATCTTTTAAAGGTTCTTTTAAGTCAAATGGGTTGGCAATTGTGTGGTGGGTGATATGGATATCTCCGGCTACGGAGCTTACATAAAAAGATTTATTATTTTCGATTGGTTTTTTTACCAATCGCGGTTGGAAATAATTTTTATTAGAGCCGGTGTCAATTAAAATTTTGATCATCTCTCCATCACCGGTTTTACATTGAAAGTAAGGTAATGAAGAGGATTTTACTCTAAAAAATAAAGGCCAGTATATTCGGTTTCCTCTGTTTCTTGTTCGAAATCTGGAATTTCCGCATAGTATTCGGCTGCTGTCTCGTCAGTTTCCGTTAATTGGTCGGTATTTTCTAATGTCTGTTCTTGTTCAGTGTTTATGTAAAAATTTCTCTGTCTTTTATCTACCCGTCCGCTTGTCATTTGAGGTGGTGGTCGTTTTCCCTGCATTCCATTATTTGGTCTGTTCATATAATTTATTTGTCTTATCTGTAAACTTTTATCTATATCCATAGGTTCTGGCTTAGGCTGAGGTTTTGGAGCCAATGGACGTGGTGGTGGACGTTGTTGTTGATGTCTACTGAATTGCATTTGCTGCTGTGGAAAATAGGGTGTCATTTTCGGGGTCTGTGGAACGTGAGCTAAATGTGGGATAAATGGTTGTCTAGCTGCGTTGAATGGTTGCTGTGCGAATTTTTTGGTAAGGCAGGTCCTATAGTCGTTTATCAGCGTAGTGGGCTGTTAAACATTTGAAGATTGCTGTCCAGTTTAGTGGTGTGTTATATGATTCTAAAACTGAGTCTGCATTACCTACTATTTTGTTTCTAATAACATTTAAAATTGAATAGTACCTGGGGGATCCTTCTGTTAATGAATATATTTTTATTATTCTCTCTACGCTCTTTCTCCAAGAGCTGAATTCTCCTGCTTGGCCAGAAAATTCCCTGAGGCTTTTTACTATGTCTGGGACTTTGTCAAATTCATTCATATTATTTGCATTAGCAGTATAGGTTTGATCGAGTAGCGGCACTGAATCTGGATTTAATTTTTGATATAGGATTCTCTCTACTATTTCTTGTATTAGGGCTTGCATATTAACTAAGTTTGCTGGGACTTGGTTTATTTCAGAGGCTTGTACCCCACTATTGGGTAGCATCGTGGGCCTGATCAGATTATTAGGATTAGCCATTGTAATAAAATATTTTTTGTATGTGTAGGGTTGTATGTAAAATATAAATTCTTAAATTAATAATTTTTTAGATTTTAGCTATGATTTGTTTTGTGTGTTTCTTTGCTTTGTTTTTGCTTTTGTTGTGGCTTTTTTGCCTTTGTTTTAGCTTTTTAGCTTTTGTTTAAAAATATTTTTTTTAGGTATGTTTCACTTTTGTGACTTCTTATTTGTGGTTTGTAATTAAAAGTTAGCTTACAGTAAAATAAAATGCATCCTGAACCGGTCAGTTGGTAGTAGTCCTTTTTGCTCCTTGCTACTGGGGTACCTTTTCCTGACACTCCCGTCCAGTTGTCTACGGCGATCGCCTGCAGTCTGATGTAAGTGAGTCCTTTTCTTGGCGGGTCGTCCAGCAGTGTTGCCTTTCCTTTGGTGCGCCTTTTTTCCCGTGTTATCAGGGCAGCCTATGGAGTGCACTTGCAGGTGATTTTTGGAGTCGCGACTTATTTTTCGGATCGGTGGAACCCGGGCAGCCTATGGGGTGCTCTTACGAGTGTTCCTTTGATTCGATACCAAGGATATTTCCGCGAACAGGACCCTTAAACGTTGGGCGCCAGTTAAACACGAGTGACTTCAGTATTTAAAAAAATATAAATTTTAGGACACTTGGTCCGTATTTATTTGCACAAAAATTGGAACTAAATTATGTTTACAGAATTTGCCATATTTATACCCAATAACTTTGTCGCTGCCTCTGCCAACGTCGGAGCTTTGTCGTTGTCGTCGCTGCAGCGGGAAGTGGTTCAGACGCTGCAGTCAGCACTTTTTGGAGGCTACTGACCGAAGCCGGGAAGTTGCCCTTGCACTTCTACTTGCTGGTGCAATACCGGATGCGCGTGGCCAACTTTGGTTGCGAATTCGTTTTGTGTTAACTTGTATAAAGTATTGCCAGTAATATTAAATGGCACATTTTTTAAGCCGGACTGCAAGTGCGTGTTGTGCACAAACACCTTAAGGTAAGCTTATGCGCTCTTTTTATGTGTAAGATATGTACATATTTGAGAATGAAAATATGACTAAGGGTAAAATCGCAGTTTTATTGTATATTATATTGTGCACTAATGTATGTACGTGTCACCACATCAATGTATTTATGAAACCCAAGTGCATTTGGCGCTCAAAAATGCCGTAAGTAAGTTAACTAAGTTAACCGGGCGACGGCTATGACCGATCGTCCGAAGGCTCGCTCCGGCCAAATTGCTGACACAGCGTCTGGCCGGAAGCTCGCGCATAGCCGGCAAAGACTACCCATTGGAGTGGCCGCAATGAGTAACTTTTTTGTTAGCTTTAAGTTTCAGTTTAGATTTTTTTTTTTTGCAACCGCAAAAATCCGGCTCGTATTGGACTTTCGCAAATTGAACGAAAGGACGATACCAGATCGCTATCCTATGCCAAATATCTCTATGATACTAGGGAATTTAGGCAAAGCCAAATACTTTACAACACTCGATTTGAAGTCTGGCTACCACCAGATCACTCTGGCAGAGCGTGACCGTGAAAAAACTTCCTTTTCCGTTAACGGAGGAAAGTACGAGTTTCGCCGGCTACCGTTTGGCTTGAAGAATGCTGCCAGCATCTTCCAAAGAACCATCGACGACATACTGCGAGAGCAGATTGGCAAATTCTGCTATGTCTATGTTGATGATGTCATCGTCTTCTCAGAAGACGAAAACGACCACATACGGCACGTGGATTGGGTTCTTAAGAGCCTGCACGACGCCAACATGAGGGTATCAACGCAGAAATCGCGTTTTTTTAAGAAAAGCGTTAACTTTTTGGGCTTTATTGTCACCAGCAACGGTGCCACAACTGACCCAGAAAAAATTAAGGCCATTCAGGAATTCCCCGAACCCAAAAATATATTCGAGGTGAGATCGTTCCTTGGCCTGGCCAGTTATTACCGATGCTTCATTAAAGATTTTGCATCAATAGCTAGGCCCATCTCCGATATCCTGAAAGGGGAGCATGGAAGTGTCAGTAGGCACAGATCCAAAAATATCCAGGTGCAATTTAGCGAACAGCAACGGCTTGCTTTCCAAAAGTTGCGTAACATTCTGGCTTCAGAGGATGTCATCCTCAACTACCCTGATTACAAGAAGGCATTCGATCTAACGACGGATGCCTCGGCATTTGGCATTGGCGCGGTACTATCCCAAGAGGGAAGACCCATCACTATGATATCTAGGACCCTAAAAGACCGAGAAGTTAACTACGCTACTAACGAGCGTGAACTGTTAGCCATAGTCTGGGCACTGGCAAAATTACGCCACTACTTATATGCAGTAAAAGATATAAATATCTATACTGACCACCAGCCATTGACATTCGCAGTATCGGAATCCAATCCGAATGCGAAAATCAAACGATGGAAAGCTCGCATCGACGAGTCCGGCGCCAAAATGTTTTATAAGCCCGGCAAAGAGAATCTCGTTGCGGATGCCCTCTCCAGACAGCAACTTAACGTTGTGGAGGCGGAAGAAGCTTATTCGTGTGCGGCCCCTATTCACAGTGAAGTGTCGCTCACACACACCATCGAAACCACGGATAAGCCATTGAATTGCTTTCAGAACCAGATAACTCTGGAGGAAGCACACTTTCCGTCTAAACGCAGCTTCGTGCTCTTCGGAAACAAGAGACGACACAGCATTGACTTCATATGCAAGGAGTCACTGCTTGAGGAGCTCGCGGACGTTATAGTCCCCAAAGGCGTAAACGCCATTCATTGCGATCTGCATACGCTGGCAATGATACAGGATGAATTGGTCCGGCAATTCCCAGCCACCAAATTCTGGCACTGTAAAAACCGTATTACAGATATTTTCGCAGTCGCTGAGAGACGAGAAATCCTCACCACTGAGCATAATAGGGCTCACAGATCTGCACAGGAGAATGTCAAGCAGGTACTTTCGGAATACTATTTCCCGAAAATGACCAAGTTAGCGAATGAAATCGTCACTAACTGCAAGACCTGCGCTAAAGCAAAATATGACAGGCATCCTAAAAAACACGAACTCGGCGAAACACCAGTACCGTCGCATGTGGGAGAAATGTTACACATAGACATTTTCTCCACTGATAAGAAATACTTCCTCACATGCATTGACAAATTTTCAAAGTTTGCAATGGTCCAACCAATTCCCTCTAGAACAATAGAGGATCTCAAACCGGCTTTACTACAACTTCTTAACGTCTTCCCTAAAGCCAGAGTCATTTACTGCGACAATGAACCCTCATTGAACTCGCACACTATTCGGGCCATGCTGGAAAATCACTTCGGGGTTAGCATTTCAAATGCACCGCCACTCCACAGCGTCTCGAACGGACAAGTGGAGCGATTCCACAGCACTCTGGTGGAGCTCGCCAGATGCCTTAAAATCGACAAAGGCATTAGCGACACTGTAGAGTTGATCTTGCTGGCTACGTCTAAGTACAACAAGTCTATCCATTCGGTCATCGATAGGAGACCGGCCGACGTGGTAGTCACACAAGCAAGTGACCCGCATTGCGATATACAGGATAAGATAAGACTTGCCCAAAATAAGCTAAGAAGCAGGGAAAATACCTCCCGACAAAACCGAGTGTTCAATGTCGGCGACAAGGTCCTAGTAAAATCCAACAGGAGACTAGGCAACAAGCTTTCACCGTTATACGAAGAAAAAACTGTGGAAGCGGACATGGGGACCACAGTCCTCATTAAGGGGAGGGTGGTCCACAAGGACAACCTTAGGTAGGCGAGACACAAACATATTGTCATTCGCTTGATAATTTTTTACTATTTTTTCCATTTTTTATCTCTAGCCACTTGGCATAAGTTTTTGTCCTTATCATGTTTATTACCATTATTTTTACTTATAACTCATTTACGCTTTATCTCATATGTTTTGGTGGTGGGCTACCCAAATTTTATAAAATGCTACAACAAATTCAAAATTACAGGTTTAAACCCATACCTCTGCTATTCCTTTTTGCCCTGACATCGGCGCACGTCACGGACTACTCGCAAGCCAAATACATTCCCATCATTGATGGACGAATTTTAGTATGGGAAGAATTCGCATTTTTGAGACACTCAGCGAATCTCTCAGAGTATAGGCGCGTATAGCTTTTGATCGTAGATGTCGGTCACCTGCGTGACCTTGTCGAATCACTGAGCATCCACCATAGGGTAGCCAGGAGTTTAGACTTCTTGGGAGCGGCGTTAAAAGTAGTGGCGGGAACGCCAGACGCGGAGGACCTTGAAAACATTAAACTTACTGAATTTAAACTTATCAATGCAAACAATAGACAGATAAATATTAACAACAAAGTACAGGAACAAATCAATAGTATTACCACCACTGTCAACCAAATTCTGAGGTCGGCTAAAGAATCCCAAGTTGATACGGGACACCTATACGTTAAATTCTTATTACTGAAAAACTGTCTGAGTCCCTAGGCCAGCAGGTAAAGAAGGGCAGTCACCCTTCCAACGTAATCTTCGTAATTCATCTTGGAGAATTCTTCGGCCAGCCGGCCAACTACCACAGCGGCGGACCTTGCCACCCGCACCTCCCTGGATAAGCTGCAACTGCGAGGGACCACCCGTGGGATATTTAAATAATTAATTTGTACGTTAACATGCATGTATAGTCAAATGTTTCTACATATGTACGGAATTTTTGCGCGCCAAATACACATTTCCTCTTGTACATCTTAAGGAAAAAGTGTATTTGGCGCGCAAAAATGACGTATGAACGTAAACATACAGCATATACAAATGCACAATATATAGACAAATGTTTCTACATACGGAATTTTTGCGCGCCGAAATATGTACACGAGGGTTTCACAAGTACATTAATGCACGTAAACCTCTGCATACATTTATTCATGCCGTGTGTTTTAAAAATGTATACACACAATTATTCAAGCCCATATTTTTAAATAATATGACTTAATTAAAAAAAATCTTCAACAAACTTAGGGGGTTCATCCAAGCAGTTACACGGAGTAAGAGTCCATGAAAGCTGAGAAAACTAAAACTAATATGGAACTTTCTAAGGAAAATTAAAAATCGTTTTTCGGTTCCCTGAGTTCAGTCCAGGTAATTACATTAATGACAAAATTTAATAACTCAATAAATAATAATGTGTGTTTATTTAAATATTTGCAGATCAATCAGAAAGTGTTCCACTATATCGTGGGGGAAATTTTAGCAAAATCTCACGTTGCGCATTACACAAATTTAACAGCGTAACATAAATATAAACGCATTTTGGATGTATTCCTAAAATGCAATTAAGTTCTGCCCAGCTCTGCGCCAGTTGAAATATTTTATGTTGTGGAGGTCAAATTGTAACCCGAATACGAAACAAGCTGGGGACGAGTTTTTCGAAGAGGAAAAACCTGAAACCTAGTCTTATTTTAAGTTGAATTTATTCGCCAATGTAATAAAACAAACAAACAAATAACTAAAACAAAAAAATCATAAAAATTAAAAAAACAATATTTTTATCGTTTACCTTTACCTAGGTACTGGGAAAATGAAGTACCTTTACCTTACCTAGGTATTTATTTTTGCCAAATAGCTTTTACCTTACCTAAGTAAAAAAAACAGTACCTTTCCCAACACTGTTTCTAAATAGTTTTTTTTTGCCGATCTTAGCACTGAGAAAAGAGTCTGACGAAAGGGACCACCAGGGCCGTCGAGAGCCACACCGGGCCCCGGGACACGGCCCTTTTTCGATTCTTATTTGAATTATACAGAAGTGTTACACATTATAATCCAAACAAGCTTAGTCACATAACTTTTTGATTTATATTTTTCTTTCTTAATTTTTCTTAACATCTAACTTTTCGAAAAAGAATGTCTCGCTGCCGGTCCCCCGATCAATGCGGGCCCCAGGGAATTGACCCGGCTTAATTTACAATTGATTTTATCTTACATTATCTTACATACTATCAGTCTTTACAATTACAATTCTTTAGATATATTTACAGTTATTTGCTTTTCCCAATCCAAAGTTTAATATTTTGATTTCTCCAGACACCTTGATAAGGGCAACGCGACAACTGAAAACCTTCCACATCTTTTATCACATACCTATAATTTCTCAAAAATATATCTAAAACATAAGGGCCCTTGCGTTTGGGTACTAGCTTTCTGGCGACTCCTACTGCATTATCAAAATTGTTCACCATTATATAATATTCTACTTTTTACTCTGAACTATCTTTCCTTTTCTCATTATATCTTCTTTCATTGTCATTTTGTAATTTTGTTTGCGATTCCGCTCCATTTTTCCTAATTTTGTCTAAGTCTCTAACATCACTAACATTAGCTAATTCTTCTAACTTTTGCCTCAATTCATCAATAACTTTTCCTTTCTGCTCTATGACAAACAACATCTTACTCGGCATTTGTCCAATGCTCTTTTGCTTCGTATTGTTCAATGAAAATTGAACATCCTCAACAACTGTATCCCAATGCAGTAATTTTTCCGGATTTGCCAATTTAGCGATCATTGGCTCCACTATTCGAGTAATTCTTTCCACCTGCCCATTAGCTTGAGGTCACCCAGTTGAAATTTTGACGTGTTTAATTTCAAAATTTTCCAAAATCTTCCGATGTAAAACAGCTTCCTCGGTCCGAAACTATACAGGTTGGCCTGCTGTACGACCTAAAATAATCTCTCAGTGCTATAATGACTTCCTTTGTGTTCTTCGTCTTTGCTGCATCTTCCTAAGTGACTTAATTCATTGTGATATTTGTATAATATATTTTCTTCCATTTCCTGGCACACAGAATAATAATTTTCCATCATTTGATTTTCTATAAATAACTCCATTCCTCATCTCAAACATTTTATCTTCCCCTTTTTCTAACTTTTTCCTAACATCTTTTAACTTTTCATCTTTCGCTTGACAAATAATTAAATTGTCTTCAAAACTATTCGTTTCTACTACTAGTATATTCGTATTCCTACTTAACGCGTCTACTTGTTGCATAAGTTTACCCGATTTATGAACTAACTCAAAGTCATACTCAAGCAATTCTAATGCCCATCGTGCAATTCGAGGGTTCAACTCAATCCTATTTAATGTTAACGTCAGTGAGTTACAATCAGTAACTATTCTAAAGTCTCTAACATCACTAACATTAGCTAATTCTTCTAACTTTTGCCTCAATTCATCAATAACTTTTCCTTTCTGCTCTATGACAAACAACATCTTACTCGGCATTTGTCCAATGCTCCTTTGCTTCGTATTGTTCAATGAAAATTGAACATCCTCAACAACTGTATCCCAATGCAGTAATTTTTCCGGATTTGCCAATTTAGCGATCATTGGCTCCACTATTCGAGTAATTCTTTCCACCTGCCCATTAGCTTGAGGTGACCCAGTTGAAATTTTGACGTGTTTAATTTCAAAATTTTCCAAAATCTTCCGATGTAAAACAGCTTCCTCGGTCCGAAACTATACAGGTTGGCCTGCTGTACGACCTAAAATAATCTCTCAGTGCTATAATGACTTCCTTTGTGTTCTTCGTCTTTGCTGCATCTTCCTAAGTGACTTAATTCATTGTGATATTTGTATAATATATTTTCTTCCATTTCCTGGCACACAGAATAATAATTTTCCATCATTTGATTTTCTATAAATAACTCCATTCCTCATCTCAAACATTTTATCTTCCCCTTTTTCTAACTTTTTCCTAACATCTTTTAACTTTTCATCTTTCGCTTGACAAATAATTAAATTGTCTTCAAAACTATTCGTTTCTACTACTAGTATATTCGTATTCCTACTTAACGCGTCTACTTGTTGCATAAGTTTACCCGATTTATGAACTAACTCAAAGTCATACTCAAGCAATTCTAATGCCCATCGTGCAATTCGAGGGTTCAACTCAATCCTATTTAATGTTAACGTCAGTGAGTTACAATCAGTAACTATTCTAAATCGTCTACCTTGCACATAAATTCTAAATCTTCTTAGAGCATAAATTAACGCTAACGTTTCAAGTTCAAAACGGTGATATTTTGCTTCGTCTTTTGTTGTGGCCTTTAAATAATAAAAATAGGGTGCAACTTTTTATCCTCTTTTCTTTGTAGAAGTACCGCTCCAAAAACCTTGTGCGCTTGCATCTGTATGCAATTCTATCTCGTCTTTGTAATAATATAATCCTTACACTGGCGCTTGCACTAAGATTTTCTTAAGCATCTCGAAACATTGTAATTCTTTTTCCTCGAATACAAGCTCTTTATCTTTCTTTAACAGTTTTTGAGATCATTGAAAAATTCTTTATGAACCTTCTAAAATACGAACATAAACCTAAAAAGCTTCTAACACCATGAACTTTATCTGGAACGGGAAAATCTCTAACAGCTTCTATTCCTTTGTCATCAGCTTGTATTCCTTTGCTGGTTACTGAAAATCTTAAAAACTGCACACTTGCTTGTTAACACTCACACTTATCCATTCTTAATTCTAGTTTGTTCTTTGCTAAACGGTCAAAAACTTCCATAAGAACATTTAGATGTTCTTGTATCTCTTTATTGGCGATCATGATATCGTCCATATATATTACTACCTTACCATCCCTTATCATGTCTGCAAATATTGTATTAATGAATCTTTGAAACACCGCCGGAGCATTTTTTAGCCCCATTGGCATCTGCATAAATTTAAATTGTCCCAATGGCGTCATAAATGAAATATCCTTTATTGAGTCACTGTCCACGAACACGTGAAAGTAGCCATGTTTTAAATCTAATTTCGAAAATATTGTTTTATTTACCAAAGTGTCTTGCAAATCGTCGATTAAAGGTAAAGGATAATTATCTTTAACCATTGTCTTATTAAGCTTTCGATAATCCACATATAGTCGTAGGTCACCTGTTTTCTCTTTTACTAACACTTAAGTATTTCATTTAAGTATTTGTCTTTTTCTGTATAAGCTAAACGTCTAGGCGAACAACTGAAAGGTTTATTATTCGGACGTTAATGCACTATGATCGGCGCAAACAAGTGGCCCTTACGACACCAAGCAGTGCTTGTTACGCGCGGAGCCCAATGGGCGTAAAAACGAGATCGAGATAGATCGAGATAGAATTATATTCTATTTGGCACGGAGAAGTTTATGCGACCCAGTAACTCGGGACTCTCCACATCCCCGTGAATAAGTTTATAAATAAAAGTTGTGCCAAGCATCGTGCTACGGTTTAATAAGGATGGTAGATTAATTAGGAGAAGTCTAATAGAGTAGGATGGTAAAATAAGGCTTGCATTCCAGTTAAGGCCCCGTAAAGCAAATAATAAAAAGTTATCTTGTACAGACTCTGTCCGGTGTATATATACACCATACTGAGGACTCCAAGCTTCTGAACAGTACTTCAGAATTGGACGGACTAGTGAAACGAACAGAGTCTTTGTAACATAGGGATCATCGAAATCCTTTGACCACCTTTTAATAAATCCAAGTACTCCCCTGGCTTTATTCACCATAGAAGTAATATGTTCACAAAACTTAAGTTTTGGGTCAAGAAGAACGCCAAGGTCATCAACATGCGTGATTCTAGACAACGCACAATCACCCAGCGTATACGTGGCATATTGTGGGTTCACCCTAAAAAATGTCATTACTTTACACTTAGCGCTATTTAAATCCAAAAGATTTTCACACACCATGTTTGAATAGCATTTAGGTCAGATTGTAAGTCTGAACTGCTAGAAATTTCGTTATATTGCAGGCAAAACTTAACGTCA
The DNA here is from genome assembly GCA_036346975.1 of Drosophila prolongata. Lineage (NCBI taxonomy): Eukaryota > Metazoa > Arthropoda > Insecta > Diptera > Drosophilidae > Drosophila > Drosophila prolongata. Next base: position 12,631,424 of record JAYMZC010000387.1, on the reverse strand, counting down.
TCTGCGTACATAAGGACACGCGACTTTGTCAAGACTAGAGGTCGTTTATAAATAAAGTAAAAAGAAGTGGGCCAGGTGGCTTCCTTGTGGGACGCCGGATGTAACTCGGATCAAATTAGAGATAGAGTTTTTAAAGAGGACTCGTTGAGTCCTACCACTTAGATAACATAAGAACCATGTTAGAAGATCACATGAAACCCTAATAAGTCAAGCTTATCAAATAAGTCAAGCTTATAACAAATGACTCCTTCCAAATAAGAGGGAAATGAGAAGTTTTCAAAGACAAGGTAAACAATTTGTGCAGAGGCCTACACAGAGTTTCAGCACAGTATTTATGCACGCAGCCTGGAACACCGTCCGGACCAGGTAAGTAGACTGGTTTAACTTTATGGTGACCCAAGAGAAGGGAGCTTTATAGAATATGTTGTCTGGAAAAACTGGGTAAACATATCGGCAATTGCCTGATCAGTATTTGCCGTAGAATTTTCAAATGATTGCGATGCAGGGTAACAGGCTTATTTACTGATTTAGTGTTAACAAAATTATAAAATTGTTTTGGATCTTGTGAAAATTGGTCCCTACAACGAGTCAGATAGCTTTTATAACACCAGGCGTTAAGCACGGTAAAATTTGACCGAGCCCTTAGTTACCGAGAGAAGGCAGATTGTGAACCGAACATTTTAAATTTATTGAAAAGTCTGGACTTAATATTTTTTAGGTGGGACAACTCTTTATTAAACCACGGAGGTTTATTTGAAATTGACGGATAGTATAACGGAAAACAGATAAAAGAAGGAGTTCAATGCATTATAAAAGATATTAACGGCCTCAACCATGTTAGTGCATGAATAAAATTCGGACCAGTCAGAGCCGGATATAAAAGTATTTAAAAGATGAAAGTTTGCCTTAAGAAAGCAGCGGATTCGTTTAACCGACTTTGCGGATTTTTTATTCAGAAAATTAGAATCCTCTAATCTTAATTTTATTTCCCATCTAACTTCTAGTTCCTTTGGCCTTTCTTTATTAACATAACAACTTTCTACCATTTTAACAAATTGACACCTAACATTATAATTCACTTGATTGCCAATTTTATAATCTGGACCTTCATCTGTTATATTAATATTAAACAATTCCTTTTCCACTAAATCTATTTCATTTGTATTCATAACTTTTTCTTCATATGTAATTTTACTAAAAATTTCTTTAGTCATCTGCCCATTGCTAACTATCAGGTTTTCATTACGATCACTAACAATCTGCTCTTCACTAACACTTCTAACAATTTCACTATCATTTGGAGGGTTTTCAATGTTCTCAACCGTAAAGTCTCTAGGTTTAAATTAATATTATTAATACATGCTTCCATAAAATCTCTTCCGAGTATTACATCATGACTCATTGATTTGTTTGCCACAATAACTAAATGAAAATGTATTTTATTTAAATTCTTCTTAACATAACATAAATTTTTCCATCCGTTTCTAGTTAACTTTTATTTAATCCATGATATAAACTTAAAACTGGTAATTTGTAAACATTTTCTGGTACTTTGGATATTTTAATAAATGAAATTGGGCTTCCTGTATCTATGAGGCATTCTGAAATTACCCTGTTTTTAGAATTGCTCATAAAATTAATTTCAAAGTGTCTTACATAATTGTTATTACCACCCGGCTTATTTTTGTTCTTCACGCACGTAGCCACAAAATGTCCCATCTCGCCGCACGCATAGCACGACCCCCTCTCCCGTTTCGACTCACTGCATTCTGATGCCCAGTGTCCTTTGGCATTGCAATTATAGCAGCGCGTCTCTTTATTGTCGTTGAAGTTTACTACTATCGTCGTCCTTCCAACACTAAGCGATTTGGGCAAGCTTACATCCGCAAATGCTCGCTTTATGTGCCCAGCATCTACAAAAAATTGAATGTGCGCCTGATTACGCAGCCCTTGATTTGGGATTCCTTCGATAATGCAGCCATTCTTCTGCATCCATATTAATGCCCTGAGCAATCATTACTTTGTCATCAGCATAACTCCCAAAATCAAATTTTCGCCTTATATCCAGCTTCCATGTTTTTTCGCCAAACATTGAGATCTGTTCGGCAGTTCATTCCTCCAGTGGTAGCAAAACACGCCCTGCATTTGCGTACAACCAAACATTAGCTTTATCTTTTGTCTTGCTAACTATCAACATTTTGATAGCAAAACACGCCCTCTATTTGCGTGCAACCACACATTAGCTTTACCGATCTTGCTAACCATCAACATTTTGTCCGGTTATACCATAGATGCATGCGATGTTGTACATCTGAGTGATCCATTCTCGGGCACACGATTCACTAGCAAATTCACTCAATACTTGCATTGCCATTCCCAACGAAATATCAACACCCTGATTAAAAGTGCTCTTCATCTTTTCTTTCGCGACGTTGACCTTTATCACCACACGCACGCTGCTTATTGCGTCGTTGAATCTCTCTCCAGCTTGGTTTTGCATGTTGTCTTCTGTATACTTTTGATTTGGCTCCGCCTTCCTTCTGTTCGCCGCCTTTTTCGTTCTCATTACCAACTTCGCCAATGCTGCCCATAGCTTCTTCGGTCTCTTCAGAAACTTCGCATTCGTTTTCTCCATCTTCGCCGTTACTTTCATCGCCTTCTTCATCGTAATCCTCGATGCTGCCGTTTTTGTCGTTACCTTTGTCGCCGTCTTCTTCTTGGAAATTTTCGATGCCGCCGTCTTCTTGGAAATTTTCGATGCGGCCGTCTTCTCCGTTACTTTTGTCGTTCCCTTTTTGTATAACCATTTTCGGTTTACACACTTGTTAATCTTGGAATCAGAATAATTATAATTATAATTATAAAAATTTAAACGTTGCACTTGTTAAGTAGGGCTATTAGTATAAAGGACATGGGTCGAGGGAATTACATCCTGGTTAGGTACGCTAGTGGCAGATAAGCTTCGCCGTAGGAGTAGTGGGATCTTTGAATCCCGGATAACAAAAGAATATAACTCGTCCAAGCTCCCCATCAGCGGGATAGAGCGCCATATCGAACAACGATCGGCGGTCGGCTGTTTACCCTGCCTTTTCATAAGTTTCTTATATCTTTGGGTGTCTTCCGACTACTGAAATCGCTCGCTAAACAAAAGTTATGTCATTGCTTCTGACCGTAGATTGATTTCCAGAGCCTATTACATTTTCTTTCACATTAAAAATTTATTGAAAAAAAAATGTTAAGAGTTTAAAGTGTGTGAAAAATTAGATAGTTTTCTAATTAAAAAACCGAAAAACTTTTTGTGGCTAGGCCCAGGACATATTCCCGGGACATATTCGCCTCCAGAACGTTTGCCTCTCCGTCGCTTCTCCCGGTGCTGATCGCTCCGAGCGGCCGGGAGTTCATTTCTGCCTCGATTCCCAGCTCTTCTGCGCTTAGGAGCGCGCTGCCCACCGCCCGTAGGAGTAGGTTCTTGGCAGTTTTGACACGTGCCTCCCATAGTCCGTCCATGTGCGGAGCCCGCGGTGGTGTGAACACTAATTCGCATCCGCTTTTTGATGCGAATTCGCGTATCGCGTCGGCTTCGTCCTCTATCCTCTCTCGAAGGGCCCGGAAGTGGCGACTCGCTCCGACGAAATTCGCCCCGTTGTCGCAATGGACGTCTTGGACCCATCCTCGGCGCCCAACGAACCTTTGAAAGGCCAATAAAAAGGAATCTGTGGTTAATTCTGAAACAACTTCTAGATGAACCGCGTTGGACGCAAAACAAACGAAGAGCGCAATGTAGGACTTATACGGAGGCCTACCACGAATTTTCAATGTCGTATAGACAAGGCCACAAAAATCAACGGCCACATATAGCAAATAGGCGGAGAGCACGAAGACGATCTGCGAGAAAATTTCCCATAATTTGTGTCATTTGTGGAGTCTTACACTTAAAGCAGCGTATGCATGATCGAACTAACTGACTGCAGACCTCCTGAGCGTTTACGATCGAAATACGCTGTCGAAGGAGACTCACAAGGGCTCGTGGACCAATATAAAAATTGGAATGGTGAAGATGCCGAACATAGCTCTGCGCAAATTGAAAGCGTTTTGTTAACAACAATGGAAACAATGGAATATCATACAATCGTATGATATAGGAGCATTAGCTAGTCGCCCCCCAACTCGCAACAAAGAAAAGTGACAACAAGTCCCCTTGTATTCATGGATGAATAGATTCAATCGCTGAAGACTTGGGCCAACTCTGGATCCTTTACGAACTTTTTCCCTTTCTTCATGATACTCTGTAATATCTCGACAATTTTAAGAAAAGCTTTATTATATTTGGTCGGCGATAAAGTTTTTTCAAATACTATTCTTTTGTCTTTGCATTTTTTTATGAAGCGGAACATATAAACGAATACCCGAAGCAGTTTAAGGTGTGACGAAAATCCCTCGATGACATCTTCTAAATCCAAATTTCTTACAGCAGCGGTCAGTCCGACCGCAGTCTTCCTCAATTCTTATAGTAGGAATTCTTCATCTAGGTCAAAGTGTGCATTTTGAGGCCAGTTTGCATATTCCTCTTTCAAAAACGCAGGTGAAGTAGACCATATCGACTGTATAATTTCGTCGACGTCACAACCTCTTGATACAATATCTGCTGGGTTCTGTTTCGTTGGAGCATGCCGCCATGTAGCTTCACCTGACCACTCTTGAATTCAACTCTATTCAATAGGAATGTGGACAATGAAGATGGATGAGACCGGATCCGTGACTTCAGAATCCGACCAGTAAACAGTTCGTTCAATAAGTACTTTTAATAGGGGCTTGATTCTGTGGCAGAGATCAGCGAGAAGATGAGCGGCACAAACCTCAAGCCTTGGGAGTGTCTTAGTCTTGAGCGGCGCTACTTTAGACTTTGAAGTCAACAGCGATATTTTATAACCTTCTGCAGTTTTGCTACGAATGTATGCGCAAGCTCCATTAGCTTTTAAGGATTGTAACGAACTGATTTTTATGGTCTGCTCGCTACGAGTATCGTGCGGCTAGCTCAGAAGATGTCTGTTGTTATATAAAATTTATATAAACGTGACCTCCCGATTGTCTAGTGAGAACGCACAGAATGTTAGGATGTATTAACTATCTTTATTTGCCGCCTTGGCTCTCGGCCCGGGACTAATGGTGACAAGCTGGTATCTCAACGTCTTATCCGACGAGTTGTGGTTGCTCCACCGTCGCTCTCCACTGCCTCGTTTCGTGCTGGTCCGGAACGCCTCCGTTGTCTTTGGCCTCGGGGCTATGAGGGTCTAGGGATGCGTTACCGTTCCCAGACTAGCGTGAACAGGCACTGGGCTCTCAAAGCATACGACTTTCGCAGCCACAGCCTCCTGTTGCTTTTGCACGGCAGCTTTCTATTCAATTCTGCCGGACTCACCGAGCAATACGCCAAGGTCAAATCGCGACGAGAATTGGAACAAAGCGCCTGGACTTAGCCGCGTCATGCCTTAAGGACCTCAGCTACCTGTTTCTCGGAGACTTCAACTCTAAGTCCCGAAAGTCGTGATGTAGCGATCTTGCTCCTTCTTGACTCGGCGCGGCTCTGCTTCCTCCTGATATTATCTTGACTTGATGGATTGACTCCTTGTGATCGACTTATCCAGCTTCCTGCGCTCGGCCTGCTTATATAGGCCGTTAATTCTTGGCTTCTCCTTTTCCATCTTTGCGCACGGCACTATACTAGGGTCCAAAGTCCGCCGTCTTTTACCGTTATCCCTTCTCTCCAAACTCTCTCTCCCTCCTCGTTCTCTCCAAACTCTCTCCAGCTGTATTCTCCAAACTCTCTTCTTGTTCTCTCCAAACTCTCTCCAGTTGTATTCTCCAAACTCTCTTCCCGTTCTCTCAAAACTCTCTCCAGCTGTATTATCCAAACTCTCTTTTCCCACAGTGCCGTTACGACGCGCATTCACAGCGTATTCGCTTTTATTTGTGCGGAGTTATTCAACTCCTCACATTCTCCCCTTTCTTCGGGAACGAAACAAGACTTGCACCCCTTCTCCGGCTGTATTCTCCCTGAATTCTCTCGATCCTCTGTTCCGGTTCGCTGATAATAGTCCTTCCCTCGACGTCGCTTCTTCACGTTCAAAACAGTTCCCGTTCCTAGATGTTTTCCCCATAGACTTGATTTTCTTCTCTCTACCTATCATTCTTGTAAATCCTTGTAGCCTTCGAGTCCTCTTGATCCTCCAAATGGTCGTCGACGCACACAGCTTATTCCTGAGTTCCACAGCGCCGATCCTCCATTCCTTTTTCCCGCGCAAGATGTTTCCCCATAGACGTCTCTTGTTATTAGTATCTTCTTCATTCTTGAATGTCCCGCCCAAGATGTTTCCCCCTGATGTTTCGCGTTCTTGGTACCTCCTTCTGATTTGAATTTCCCGCCCCAGATGTTTTCCCAATGACGTTTCGCGTTCCAAGTTTCTCTTTTCCTCCGTTGTCTGGTCACTCTACCGTATTCCCGATCGGTTTTCCAGCCGATCTCGATGATTAGAATTAGCGCAGCGTTGCCATCCGGTGGTAGCGATGTTCCGTAGTGTGACCATTCCTGTACCGACTTTTCCAGTGTTCCGTGCCCATCGATCGACACTATCGTCCAGTGCCAATCGACCGCTTATTAATTGAAGCGCCCCCATTCCCTGTGTACGTGTTTTCAGTGTTCCCTGTGCCAGGGTTTTCTATGCTTATATATGTTATGTTTTTTTTTTTATTTATTTTTATTTTTTTTTTAATCACTCGCATCACATCGGGACTTACTGTGCAGATCGGCTGTTCCCCTTTTCCTCGGCAGCCAGTAGATTCAGCCTGATCTAGTCCGTATAGAGTCTACCGTTTGGAGTTGCTGCTCGTGTTTAATAAACATATACACGCGGCGTATAGGCGGCTGACTTTAGCGTATGCCCGACGCTGAATCCATCTGCCTCGTTGCATGGGCTCGGCACCTTTTGTTTCCTTGGGTACCCTATCTACGCGGCGCATAGGCGGATGAATCGGGCTTATGCCCGACGCTGAATCCGTCTGCCTCGTAGCCGGGGTCCCTAACATCCTTTTCCATTCATGTCCTTTTGTCTTATCCTTGTGATTGTCCTTTCTGCGTGGCGAAGGGATGACTCTCGCTTCGGCCTGACGCCTAATCCTGATGCCTCGTTAGTCCGGATCAATGTGAAATCCTTGTCCTAGTCCTCCGATGTGTCCGCCGGCTGCTCGTTTTCCGTTTCTGTTTGTTGCTTAGCTCGCCAACGTGAACCGTCCGCTCTTTCTTCGAATGTGTGTGCCGTATTTTGCAGATTACTGGAGAGACGAAATCCACAACCTGATAAGGACCTGATAAGGACCTCGTACCTCGGGGCTAGTTTCGCAGCAAATCCCTCAGCTGCTTTGGATAGGTGGTGTTCTTTGGCCCTCACTATGCCGCCCACCGCTGGTGTCCACTACCTCCTCCTCAGATTGTAGTGTCTGGCTTGGTCCTGCCTTTTCCATATTCCGACGTACGATTTCGAAGTTTTCTTTTAACTTAGCTGCCTTCTCGTCTGGAGTCTCTGTGTTTCTACCCCAGCCCAACGTTTCCCAGTCGTATAATGCGTTTGGCAAACGGGGTCCTTGTGTGAGATACACTGGGGAGTACCCAGTTGAATCAGATATGCTTGAGTTCACTGCTAGCATAATCTCTGGCCAGTTCTCGTCCCAAGTTATCTGGTCCTTTCCTGCGAATTGAGCTATCATCGTCTTTACCGTACGGTTAGCCCGTTCTGTTGGGTTTTCCTGTGGTGAGTATGGTGCCGTGAATTGCTGCTTTATTCCCATTTCGCTCAGAAATCATTTGAAGGATCAACTGGTGAACTGTACTCCGTTGTCGGTTATCACTATCTTCGGAGCCCCGAACCTTGATATTATGTGTTCTCTGAACACCTTTCTTTAGGGTCTCCGCTGTTGCTGTTCGGAGCGGGACAATTATCGTCCATTTGGAAAACCGATCGATTAACACAAGTATCATCTGATTTCCGTGCTTCGATCTCGGCAATGGCCCGACGAAATTCGCACATACTGTTGCCCATGCACTATGGGGTTTTTGACCTGTTTTTGTGGCATTAATTAATAACTCGGTCAGTTTTGGAGATATCGACATGAAACTTTACCAATCGTCATTATTTGTCCCTAGGCACATATAGTGTGAAAATCGTTTGGATCAGGAAACAATATCCTATAGCTCCCATAGGAACAATCGGTTAAAACTAAAAAAAAAATAATGAAATTTAAGGAGCTGAAATTTGTTGCTCCATGCCTATAAAAGTGGATGATAATAAGTGCAACAAAAGCAAAAAGAAAAAATTTCATCAAACTCAAAACTCAACGGCAGCCACGGATACATATCGACTAACAATTCACCAGTTTGTAGGCAAAATGATTCGAATTTGTCCAAATTGACGGGCAACTGACAGGACAAACATATCAAAATGATCCTCATATTATAAATAATTTGTTCATCAAACATTGTATAGCCTTTTCTTGCTCAAGCCGGCCCTTCTCGCTATTCCAAACAGCAACCAAGTCGGCGTTGGAGAAAGTGAGGTTATCTAAGAAAAATTCAAATTGCACCAATAGTGCGAAAAAGTGCACAATAAGACTAACAGATTTTTGCTCAGAATTGACAAGGCTACAACATACACTTGGACGCATTGAAAACTAATGCAAACTTCTATTTCAAAACTCTTCCCAAAGTTGAAATTTGTTCCTCAAAATTCAGCTTAAGGTGCATTTATAAAATGACAAAATATTAGAATAAACACGCATAATTTAAACAATTAATACATTTAACATATAGTACAAGCCTGTGAGATCAGTTTCCATTCGTTTTTTTCTTTTCAAATGGTGTTTTACACGAATAAATTAATTTCAAAGAACGCTTTGAAAAAATTGCAAACTTAGCGCTGGTGCTTTCGTATGCAACAGCTGACTTTACAGCTGTTATGCTAACATATGCTGTTAAGTATTAACATTTTGAGTATGAGGCATAGCAGTTTGATGTTCTGTTAATGCATTCCCATTTTTTTTTTTATCAGAGCACTTTTAAAAAATGACTATGCTTCCTCCTGATATTATCTTGACTTGATGGATTGACTCCTTGTGATCGACTTATCCAGCTTCCTGCGCTCGGCCTGCTTATATAGGCCGTTAATTCTTGGCTTCTCCTTTTCCATCTTTGCGCACGGCACTATACTAGGGTCCAAAGTCCGCCGTCTTTTACCGTTATCCCTTCTCTCCAAACTCTCTCTCCCTCCTCGTTCTCTCCAAACTCTCTCCAGCTGTATTCTCCAAACTCTCTTCTTGTTCTCTCCAAACTCTCTCCAGTTGTATTCTCCAAACTCTCTTCCCGTTCTCTCAAAACTCTCTCCAGCTGTATTATCCAAACTCTCTTTTCCCACAGTGCCGTTACGACGCGCATTCACAGCGTATTCGCTTTTATTTGTGCGGAGTTATTCAACTCCTCACATTCTCCCCTTTCTTCGGGAACGAAACAAGACTTGCACCCCTTCTCCGGCTGTATTCTCCCTGAATTCTCTCGATCCTCTGTTCCGGTTCGCTGATAATAGTCCTTCCCTCGACGTCGCTTCTTCACGTTCAAAACAGTTCCCGTTCCTAGATGTTTTCCCCATAGACTTGATTTTCTTCTCTCTACCTATCATTCTTGTAAATCCTTGTAGCCTTCGAGTCCTCTTGATCCTCCAAATGGTTCCGTCGACGCACACAGCTTATTCCTGAGTTCCACAGCGCCGATCATCCATTCCTTTTTCCCGCCCAAGATGTTTCCCCATAGACGTCTCTTGTTATTAGTATCTTCTTCATTCTTGAATGTCCCGCTCAAGATGTTTCCCCCTGATGTTTCGCGTTCTTGGTACCTCCTTCTGATTTGAATTTCCCGCCATAGATGTTTTCCCAATGACGTTTCGCGTTCCAAGTTTCTCTTTTCCTCCGTTGTCTGGTCACTCTACCGTATTCCCGATCGGTTTTCCAGCCGATCTCGATGATTAGAATTAGCGCAGCGTTGTCATCCGGTGGTAGCGATGTTCCGTAGTGTGACCATTCCTGTACCGACTTTTCCAGTGTTCCGTGCCCATCGATCGACACTATCGTCCAGTGCCAATCGACCGCTTATTAATTGAAGCGCCCCCATTCCCTGTGTACGTGTTTTCAGTGTTCCCTGTGCCAGGGTTTTCTATGCTTATATATGTTATGTTTTTTTTTTATTTATTTTTATTTTTTTTTTAATCACTCGCATCGCATCGGGACTTACTGTGCAGATCGGCTGTTCCCCTTTTCCTCGGCAGCCAGTAGATTCAGCCTGATCTAGTCCGTATAGAGTCTACCGTTTGGAGTTGCTGCTCGTGTTTAATAAACATATACACGCGGCGTATAGGCGGCTGACTTTAGCGTATGCCCGACGCTGAATCCATCTGCCTCGTTGCATGGGCTCGGCACCTTTTGTTTCCTTGGGTACCCTATCTACGCGGCGCATAGGCGGATGAATCGGGCTTATGCCCGACGCTGAATCCGTCTGCCTCGTAGCCGGGGTCCCTAACATCCTTTTCCATTCATGTCCTTTTGTCTTATCCTTGTGATTGTCCTTTCTGCTTGGCGAAGGGATGACTCTCGCTTCGGCCTGACGCCTAATCCTGATGCCTCGTAGTCCGGATCAATGTGAAATCCTTGTCCTAGTCCTCCGATGTGTCCGCCGGCTGCTCGTTTTCCGTTTCTGTTTGTTGCTGCTCGCCAACGTGAACCGTCCGCTCTTTCTTCGAATGTGTGTGCCGTATTTTGCAGATTACTGGAGAGACGAAATCCACAACCTGATAAGGACCTGATAAGGACCTCGTACCTCGGGGCTAGTTTCGCAGCAAATCCCTCAGCTGCTTTGGATAGGTGGTGTTCTTTGGCCCTCACTATGCCGCCCACCGCTGGTGTCCACTACCTTCTCCTCAGATTGTAGTGTCTGGCCTGGTCCTGCCTTTTCCATATTCCGACGTACGATTTCGAAGTTTTCTTTTAACTTAGCTGCCTTCTCGTCTGGAGTCTCTGTGTTTCTACCCCAGCCCAACGTTTCCCAGTCGTATAATGCGTTTGGCAAACGGGGTCCTTGTGTGAGATACACTGGGGAGTACCCAGTTGAATCAGATATGCTTGAGTTCACTGCTAGCATAATCTCTGGCCAGTTCTCGTCCCAAGTTATCTGGTCCTTTCCTGCGAATTGAGCTATCATCGTCTTTACCGTACAGTTAGCCCGTTCTGTTGGGTTTTCCTGTGGTGAGTATGGTGCCGTGAATTGCTGCTTTATTCCCATTTCGCTCAGAAATCATTTGAAGGATCAACTGGTGAACTGTACTCCGTTGTCGGTTATCACTATCTTCGGAGCCCCGAACCTTGATATTATGTGTTCTCTGAACACCTTTCTTTAGGGTCTCCGCTGGTGCTGTTCGGAGCGGGACAATTATCGTCCATTTGGAAAACCGATCGATTAACACAAGTATCATCTGATTTCCGTGCTTCGATCTCGGCAATGGCCCGACGAAATTCGCACATACTGTTGCCCATGCACTATGGGGTTTTTGCCCTGTTTTTGTGGCATTAATTAATTACTCGGTCAGTTTTGGAGATATCGACATGAAACTTTACCAATCGTCATTATTTGTCCCTAGGCACATATAGTGTGAAAATCGTTTGGATCAGGAAACAATATCCTATAGCTCCCATAGGAACAATCGGTTAAAACTAAAAAAAAAATAATGAAATTTAAGGAGCTGAAATTTGTTGCTCCATGCCTATAAAAGTGGATGATAATAAGTGCAACAAAAGCAAAAAGAAAAAATTTCATCAAACTCAAAACTCAACGGCAGCCACGGATACATATCGACTAACAATTCACCAGTTTGTAGGCAAAATGATTCGAATTTGTCCAAATTGACGGGCAACTGACAGGACAAACATATCAAAATGATCCTCATATTATAAATAATTTGTTCATCAAACATTGAATAGCCTTTTCTTGCTCAAGCCGGCCCTTCTCGCTATTCCAAACAGCAACCAAGTCGGCGTTGGAGAAAGTGAGGTTATCTAAGAAAAATTCAAATTGCACCAATAGTGCGAAAAAGTGCACAATAAGACTAACAGATTTTTGCTCAGAATTGACAAGGCTACAACATACACTTGGACGCATTGAAAACTAATGCAAACTTCTATTTCAAAACTCTTCCCAAAGTTGAAATTTGTTCCTCAAAATATTAGAATAAACACGCATAATTTAAACAATTAATACATTTAACATATAGTACAAGCCTGTGAGATCAGTTTCCATTCGTTTTTTTCTTTTCAAATGGTGTTTTACACGAATAAATTAATTTCAAAGAACGCTTTGAAAAAATTGCAAACTTAGCGCTGGTGCTTTCGTATGCAACAGCTGACTTTACTGCTGTTATGCTAACATATGCTGTTAAGTATTAACATTTTGAGTATGAGGCATAACAGTTTGATGTTCTGTTAATGCATTCGCATTTTTTTTTTTTTTAATTAGAGCACTTCTAAAAAATGACCAAATGCCACATAAAGTGGTCAAAAACCCCATAGTGCCATGGTTCCTCTGGTACCTGAGTGAGCATTTTCCCTGCAGCCTGCAGCTGATTGGGCTTGTATTTCAGGCACACTTCACACTTTTACTATTGTTCTTTTACTCCCAACATGACCAGCGGATGGGGAGTCATGGTTTTCTTGTAGTACGGCTTGTCTTAGACTTTGCGGAACGCACAGTTTCCAAGCCACGACATCTTCATTGCCCGCTCTGTAAGGAATGTGCCTACAGAGTGACTCGCCTTCCATTACGTAATATGGATATTTTTGTGGTTTGGCTTTTATTTTGTTTCGGTCGGTTTTGCCGATGTGTCTTTCATGCCCCTAAGAGTCTCCGGCAATGGTTGTCGAGATAGGGCGTCTGCCACCACATTCAGCTGTCCTTTCCTGTACACTATCTCGAAGTCGTACTGCTGTAACTCCAGGGCCCATCTTCCTATCCTTCCAGAAGGGCTTTCTATGCTGTTTAACCACTTTAATGGCATGTGGTCTGTTACCACTTTAAAATGGTAGCCTTCTAAGAAAGGTTTCAGCTTTCTGATTGCCCACACGATTGCCAATCATTCTTTTTCTGTTGTAGAGTAATTTTTCTCTGCGCCGTTTAGGGTCCGGCTTGAGTATGATATTACTTTTTCACCGTCCTCTGTTTCTTGTGTTCGTCTGCAAGACGAATCTTTTCTCGAAATCCGGGCATGCCAGCACAGGATCGGCCACTAATCGTGCTTTTACTTCTTCGAAAGCCTGCTGGTGTTCCGGCGTCCATATCCACTTTGTGTCATTGCTTAGTAGATCATTACGGGGTTTTACTATACGCGCAAAATCTGGCACAAATCGTCGGTACAAAGAAGCTACGCCTAGGTATTGTCGTAGTTCGCGTAGCGTCGAAGGTGGCTCTAGGTCGGCTATGGCCGCTACCTTCTCGGGATCTGTGCCTATCCCTTCGCTAGTAACACGGTGTCCGAGGTAAAGCAGCTCTTGCTTGAAGAATTTGCATTTATCGGCGTTTATTCTTAAGTTGGCTTCCTTGACGCGCCTAAACACTTCCACGTTCTTTCAGCGTGCGTCCGATCACAATAATGTCATCTTGATATGCAAACGCGTATGGTGACATCTCTGGCCAATTACCTGATCGAGAGCCCTTTGGAACGTGGCCGATGCTGACTGTAGTCCGAATGGCATTACTTTCCATTGGAACAAACCTTTGCCGGGTACTGTGAACGCCGTGAATTGCCTACTATTTACCTTCAGAGGTATTTGCCAATATCCGTCTTTCAAGTCTAGACTGTTTATGTATTTTGCCTCTCTGAGTTAGTCTAGGATATAATTGATCCGCGGAATCGGGTAGGCATCTTTTATAGACTTCGCGTTTATTTGTCTGAAATCAACGCATAGTCTCTACTTGCCCGTCTTCTTTTTAACCATTACAATGGGCGAGCTGTATGGACTTCTTGAATGTTCCATGAATCCCATTTGTAACAGCTTGGACTCTTGGGTTCTTAGTATAATATCTCTGTTGATTGGCTTGTCGTCTTTCATGGTGATTTGGTGCTCGTACACTGTAGATGTTCATGACTTGGTGCTGAATTCTGCTAGCTGTTTGTCGAGGAATTTTTCAATGTCCTCTGCATCACTTCTGTGTGAATCTACAGCCAGCGACAGCCTTCTTCTAGACATCCATTGTGCCGTTTTCTTGCAGGTATACGCAATTCATGTCCGGCACATTTTATTTCCGCCCCGACTCTTGTGAGGAAATTCCATCCCAGCAATAACTCATCCACTACTCCTGGAAGTATAAGAAGATTCATCGCTAATTGTTTGTTTCCAAACTCCACCGTGGCCTTGAGCTGTGAGCTTATTCTGCTGCATCTGCCGTCTGCCAACCTAACTTGCCGTCTTGTCCTTGTGATCCTTCCTTTGTCAGCCAGTGTATCCGCCAGCTCCTCGTTAATGAAGCTTGACGTGGCTCACGTGTCAATTGTGGTCTTGTATGCGACGCCTCCAATTTCAACAGCTGTTCTTCCCCGATCAGTTGCCAATTAGTTTGGAGAGGAGGCACTTTGCGAGCCCTGTGCGCCTCTCTGCGACTGGGATTGCTGCCCATTTCCTGCTTTGTGCAGAACAGTAATCTTTGGTTTCTGTATCCTCGTGCCCAGTGTTCGTGCCCTCCACAACGGCGACTTGCCTCCTGTGGGTTCATTATGTGGGTTTTGTGCATTGGTGGCTTTTGGCACTGTGTTGCGTGTCATTTGAGTGGTGGTTGGTGGGCTCCATACGGTGTTCATTGGCTGCCTTTGTTGAGTTACATTGGCCGGTGTCCACTGGCCAAACGACGGTGTTTGGTTTACGGTGCTGTTTTCACATCTCCTGCATGTAGTTTGTTGTGGTGCTGCCGTTTTGTTTCGAGAAAACTGGTGCTCGTGAACGAACTCTAATCGCTCTTTGTCCAGTTCTTCGTACTCGTCAGCCAGGATCATTAATGTGTCCAGATCATCCACCTTGTATGTTCTCAATGAAATCCTCAGGTCTGGTGTGCAGTTGTCCTTGATTATCTCTAGGGTTTCTTTTGGCTAGTACCTGAATGGCCTCATCAACGTCTGCATGTCCACCATGTAGTCTTTGAACGGTTCCCTGAAACCCTGCTTACGCTGTTTCACCTTGTCTGCCAGCTTCGAGAAGAAACCTCTCGGCAGAAAGTATGTTTGAAAACTCTCGCTGAACTCTCCCCATGTTCTCCAGTGTTTATTGTTTGAAATAAACCATTTCAGTGCTTTGCCTTGCAATAACTCTGGCATTGCACGTGGGATCATGTTCAGGTTCAGACCGTACGTGTTTGCGGACCACTCTACCTGTTCCAGGAATTCCAGTGGCTTCTCTGTGCCATCGAATTTGAATGACCATTCTTTCACTTGCTTTGCGATTTTGGCGTAATCTGGTGTGCTAGGTCTTTGCTGCCCTGCTTTTCTCTCTTGGCTTGTGTTTCGATTCCTGCCATCTTCCTTCATGCTTGTCCACTCCAAGACTTGCTATGAGCTCCTCGGCGTCAGGGTTCAGCAATTTGACGGTTGGGCCTGGCTTATTGTACGTAATTCTCTTCAAGCTCAGCCCATATCTCTGCTACTCCTGGGTCATTCTGTTTCCTTGTTAGGTACTCTGAGAGGGCTTTCCGCATGTCATCCGTCCTACCTTCCAGAGTGATGCCTAACTTGGCTGCTATTTTTGCGAAATCCTCTTGCTTGAGGAGATATATCCATCCTTTCCCCATTTCTGTGTAGATGCTGATTCTCACCGACTGGACAATCACGTTTTGGGCGCCAGATGTAACGAACTGATGTCTTCTCCGATGAGTTGTGGTTGCTCCACCGTTGCTCTGCCTCGTTTCGTGCTGGTCCGGAACGCCTCCGTAGTCTTTGGCCTCGGGGCTATGAGCGTCCAGGGATGCGTTACCGTTCCCAGACTAGCGTGAACAGGCACTGGGCTCTCAAAGCATAAGCCTTTCGCAGCAACAGCCTCCTGTCTCTGGATCTGTCCCGGGCGGTCACACCAGACGCCTACACAGTTTCTACCTGACGGTTCAGGCATACGCCGGAAGGCCCCCAATGCAGTCCCTGTGGCAGGACGCTTGGTTCAAGACGAACGCTTCCGCCCTCGCCTCTTAGCCGTAGACTGGATACTTTTGAGTATGGCTTGGTTGCCGCTGGGCCTGCGATGACTGCTCGTCGTTTCTTGTGTCCTCGATGTCCTTGCTCTGCTCACGGCGCGATATCCTGGCTCCGATATCTGCGTGCTCTTGTGAGTCTAGGTGCAGCGGGTCTTTGGCTCTCGGGATTTGGCCAGCTGCCTGTCTAGGACTCTGCCGGTGAACTACTGTGCTCTCGACGCAAACACCTCTCGAGACACCAGTGGTTCAGTCGCGCGTCCTTCTCGGCTAGTCGCACCAGGGCCTGCACAATTTTCGCCTGACGGTTCAGGCGTACGCCGGAATTCGACAAGGCAATTTCGCACAACAGCTAGTTCTAGACAACTTCCCTTCGAGCCCACGGTTCTTTGTCGAAGGACTCTTTTTATTCAATTCTGCCGTTCTCGCCGAGCAATACGCCAAGCTCAAATATTGATATTTCGTCTAATTGGGACAGTGTCATTTTTATCATATTCCACGCTGTTTCCAAATGAATAGGAATTGACTCATCCCAATCTAACTTATTTAGCCAAAGTTCCTGCAATAGGATCTTTCTCTAATTACAATAGGACTTAATAAGCCGAGGGGGTCAAACAGCATCGATGTCACTGATAGTTTGTTCCGTTTTGTCGCTCGGAGACCCATGACAGCAGTGTCAATTTAGAACTTGAAGGCATCTTCGTTAGGCAGCCACGATATTCCTATGACTCTGAGTTCGAGATGGGAATGGATTTAACTGTGCTCTCAGATGCGGTAACGTAAGGTGAGTTTGAAAACCAGTTTGTTAATTCAAAACCTGCAGTTTGAAGAACCTAACATACTTCAAACTAATAGTCTTTAACTCCTCTACGCATGCAGCACCATAAAGCGACATAAAAGTCGGATCCAATCACTTTAGCAGCTCTAGGAAAAGAAAGTTTGTCAGACTCACTTAACCTTTTTAAACACCGAATAGCCAAAAATGGGTCTGGTCAGTACCATATGTTACGGTGTTGAGCTTGTATAATCTCAAGGACTCAGAGGGGTCTCTTCTCCACACTATGAGTTGAAACTGCCTATCAGCTTCATTCACAATCACTTGGTGATACATTTTCTTTACATCGGGCGTCAGGGCGAACCTATGCAGCCGGAAGCGCAGTAACGTTGAGTACAACTCATCTTGGATTGCCGGCCCAACCATCAAAATATTCTGAGTTGACGATTTACAAGACGCATCGAAAATGACACGTAATTTGGTTGACGTTCTTTTGGGGTCTCAGAACACATTGATGTGGGATAACATAATGTGGCGCAGAAGGAAGTTTATCTGGAGGAGACATATGACCTAAGGAAAGGTACTCCTCCATAAATTCTAAGCACATTTTTCGCATCTCAGGGTCTCGAGCCAACCTTCTTTTAAGCGACAAAAACCGCCATTTTGCAACTTCAAAAGAGTTGCCTAACACATTTGGATCAAATTTAAACGGTAGTCTTACTTCAAACCGACCTGATGGCAAAATCTGAGTAGTGTTCTTAACATAACGTTTGCTCAGGTGACAGAATTTTTCTTAGAGATGGCATTTCTTCTAAACTAGAAAAATGAAGCTACAGACTTGAAACTTGGCACACTATATAGTTACTATATATGCAAAGTCTGGACAAAATTTTGTACCGATCGGGCCACGCCTTCCTTTCCGCCTCATAGAAATGCACCCCGGGACAAAAATTTACAAAACATCCATGAAAATTGGGCCAATATATCCAATAAATTTTAAATATTTATAAAATAACTTTAGTAAATATCCCCTCCCGCCCTACCAGTTTTCAACTTCCAAACTAAATAATGCATCTTGAAAAATTATAATATATTTACTTAATTAATTTTTAATCACTTTCAACATCTAAATCTAAGGAATAGCCATCGTTACATTCAAATGTATCCAAGTCATTTTCATCATCATTATCTGTAGTAGGATAACTAATTAGGAAATCGACATTTGGTGCTGTTAAAAGATCAATAACTTCTTAATCCTCTTTTTCAAAATATCCTCTATGTTTTGCTTTAAGTTTCCAAATCGATGCTGCAACACAAAGTTGTAAAGGCTTTCGGTTTCGCGTCCATGTGCCAGCCAATACTCTAGCATTTCTCCACAACATAGGTCTATGTTGTCTAGCAAAAAATTTTTTTTTGTAAAATGGAGCAAAAACGAGCAAAAAAAGTTTATGTCATCGTATTGTAAATAAATGCAAGAACAAAACTGCGTTAATAGTTTTTATAATCCGGCACAATCCAACCTATTTTTGTTCCACGAAACACGAAAAATGCTAGGTTAAAATTGTTAAACATATAACTCTACAAAAGCACATCTCTAAGGAGATAAAATGTTTTTTTTTTCATAACTTCAAAAAAAAAATGGGTTTTTGCAAAAATATTGGGCATTGGGACCAGTGTGCAGTGACCAAGACCTCTGTAGTGTGCTGTCAATAGATACCAAAAGCTCTTCAGTACAACTGAAACTTTTCACAACTTCTGTAGGGAAAGATGCCTTATATCTACCCGATACAACCCAGCCGAAGAGGGTTTTGTGCAGAGTTCGAAAGTTAGGAGCTTGTCTAATTTGTCCAACAGCTAATAGTTCGAAAAATGATTCTGGTCCTATTAACATATCTAATCTTTGTGCCTTATAGAAATAGGGGTCCGCTAGTGGTAGGTTCTTTGGAATTTTCCAGTCACTGATATTGACAGACTGGACAGGATGGTATCCTGATATTGATTTTAAAATGCAAAAATCGAAAGAAAACTCACTACCATTTACACGCGACTTCACCACTGTGTGTACCTTTTTCTTACTTGAGAATTGGACTCGCTAATACCAAGTAAGTTGATACACGTCACCTCTTTTACGGATCTGTAAGCGGTGAGAAAGGTCCTCTGTTATAAAATTATTTTGGGACCCAGAGTCAAGAAGTGCTGGGGCCCAAATATTATATATTCACCGTTTTTAGTTCTTACACTTACGATGGGCGTGCCTAAAATCACTTTGTCCCATGATGTCGTATGCATAACATGTGACGTGGAAGGCTGATCTTGATTTCAAGAGGGAGAAAGAATCTCTTGGGGTGATGGCAACGCTAAACAACTTTCGGACATTGTATATCTATGCAGTAAAACGTGATGTCAGCGGCCACAAACTTGACATTTATTAAATTTGTATTTCGAAACAGTGTGCATAATTGATGCTTAAGGAAGTAGATTTTACAAAGTCGAACCTTTGCATTACCGAAAGACGACCAAACGGACCACAGTTCGCTAGGATATGGTCTCCTGCATTGCAATAGCTACAACTTTGCTGGGATTTACTGTTGGACGAAGAACAAGAAAATGACCTTCGATTATGTGGCTTGCTCGACATAACTTTATCTTGCTTTGGTTTCGTCGATTCTTCAGCGGGGATAAATGCTGGTATCGGCGGCATAAAATTTCTCAAAATCGGAACAAAGCGGTAACCTTTCATAACCTGTAGAATTATTGTCAGCAAATCTGATGAACCTACAACAACGCAATAAAACTGCTAGCCAATATGCTGTAGAGGTTGAGCAGATGACAAAAGCTTTAGAAGGTGCGTATATAACTGATTGTTAAACCTATAGTTAGCCAGAAGTTAACTGCTGTAACTCGAATCGAGGCCGCAACGACAACAATCAAAATAATGTCAGAGTAGCCCAAAATACATCGGGAAACTCCCAAGACCCTTTAAATATTCAGCAGTAGAAGAAGCAAGAGTTCACACTCTTAATCTCAGTCAAAATATATTCGTATCCTTCATCAATGTGGCTACTGGAAAATTACTTGTCTTTCTAATGGACACAGTTGCAGACATATCAATTTTAAAAGCAAATTCTGATATCTTTCACGACATCTAAAACAATTATATTATAGACATAAAAGGAATAAGTCAAGAAATAACCAAATCCAAAGGTCTAGTTTCTATTGAGATACAGACGACTAAATAGATAATCCCACACGATTTTCATATCGTGAATTTACAATTCCATTTTCCATGTGATGGAATATTAGGAATAGATTTTATTAAAAAATACAACTGTCAATTAGACTTCAAGCCATCTGAAGATTGACTTATAATTAGACCCAATAACCTAAAAATTCGAATTTATGTACCAATAGCTCACAGTTCTGCCAACAACTCAATACGTCTACCAGCAAGATCAAAAGTTATTAGAAAAATTGAACTTAATTCAAAAGAAGACAGATTTATTCCAAATCAAGAAATTCCGCATGGTATTTATGTTGCAAATACTATTGCAACATCCAAAAACGCCTTTATAAGGCTACTTAACACAACAAATACCGATTAAGTAGTCAATACAGATAATCTAACGTATGAATCGCTTTCGAACTACGATGTAGTCAAAACCAATCTAGAAAATAGAGAAAAGTCTGTATTATCTCAACTTTCAAAAAACTTTCCTCCACCGTTCAAATCACAGCTTTCAAGCTTATGCACCCAATATAGCGATGTATTCGGATTGGAAACCAAATCAATAACTACAAATAATTTCTATAAGCAAAACTGAGATTAAAAGATGATGAATTAGTATACATCAAAAGTTATCGAAGCCCTCATAGTCAGGTAAATGAAATACAAAAGCAAGTAGGAAAATTGATCTCCGACGGGATTGTTGAACCATCCGTATCCAAATACAATAGCCCATTGTTACTTGTCCCTAAGAAACCATCCCCCGGGTCAGAAGTAAGGAAATGGCGATTAGTGATTGACTATAGCCAATTAAATAAAAAATTACTATCTGATAAATTCCCTAGAATTGATGATATTTTGGATCAACTAGGTCGAGCAAAATATCAAATTAAACTAGAAAAAAGCTCAAGAGATATAACATCTTTTTCAACGAGCAACGGCTCGTATCGCTTCACGCGATTACCTTTTGGATTAAAAATAGCTCCTAACTCATTTCAGAGAATGATGACTATAGCAAGTCCTGGACTCGAACCTTCTCAAGCTTTCCTTTATATGGATGACTTAATAGTAATCGGTTGTTCCGAAAATCAATGTAGGAAATACAGCCTAAAGTTACATCCAGATGCAAGAAAGCAAGCTTGTGGAGTGGTTTCAACTCAAAACCATTATGATCTCCAACTTCCCATTGCATTTATATACTAATGGAATTCTTGATTTAGATCAATTCTTTCAAAAGCTTGAAAAGCAGGCCGGTATTAACAAAATCAGCCAACTCAAAGTGGCACCGTGGCAAAATATCTTTGAACAAGTTTCAATTGATAATTTCAAATTAATGGGCAATAAAATATTGAAAACATTAAGAGTAGCGCTACTCAACCCGGTGACCCTAATAAATAAACTAAAAGATAAAGAAGCCATTCTGTCTAACTTCCATGACGATCCCATGCAAGGAGGTCATACTGGCATTTCAAAGACTTTAGCAAAAATCAAAAGACATTATTTTTGGAAGAATATGACTCGTGATATCACTGAGTACATACGAAAATGTCAAAAATGCCAGAAAACTAAAATAACTAAACAAAGCAAGACCCCACTAACAATAACAGGCACACCTGTAAATGTTTTTGACAGAGTGATAGTAGACACTATTGGTCCACTACCAAAATCAGAGAATGGCAATGAATATGTAGTCCCGCTAATATGTGACTTAACAAAATATCTAGTTGACATACCAGTTGCAAATAAGAACGCAAATACTGTCGCTACGGTCCAATGAAGACGTTCATTACGGACATGGGAACAGAATACAAGAATTCAATTATAAATGACTTGTGCACATATTTGAAAATTAAAAACATAACATTTACTGCACACCACCACCAGACAGTTGGGACAATCGAAAGAAATCATAGAACTTTTAATGAATACATACGATGTATTGCTTCAATATTTCGTATTTGGTTTCAATACCACCACCTCAATGGCACATAATTATTGTCCATATGAGTAAGTATTTGGTAAAACGAATAATTTGCCAAAAGAATAAAATAGTATAGATAACATAGAACCGATATATAATATAATATAGATGAATATGCAAAGGTAAGTAAATATAGACTAGAATTAGCATATAAA
The DNA here is from genome assembly GCA_036346975.1 of Drosophila prolongata. Lineage (NCBI taxonomy): Eukaryota > Metazoa > Arthropoda > Insecta > Diptera > Drosophilidae > Drosophila > Drosophila prolongata. The sequence goes on along the minus strand of JAYMZC010000387.1, from coordinate 12,608,981 downwards.
AGAGCTAGAGGTATGATAGAAGAAAATAAGAATAAAAATAAAAAACTATGTGATCAAAAAGTACAAAATATTGATATATCAGTAGGAGATATGGTTTTACTAAAAAACGTATGAGGTCATAAGTTAGACACTAAATATACTGGTAACGGAAATAGGAGATAGGGATAACATTATAATAACAAACAGATTTAAAAATTTTTATTTCATAATTGTATTTAGTATGGCCATTGCATAGATACAAATATTTTTCCTAATTTTCTTTATTGCTATAAAGAAGTATAATTAAAAAAAAAACATTAAAAATAAAACAAAAAAAAAATTATTTTTATATATATATATATATTACTTAAAAACAAAAAAAGGAGGGAGATTTAGTATGCACATAGATTGAAAACCCACTGTACCAAGAGTACTTAAAGGGTACACACTGTAACACTTTGTTGCAGTGTTTACATAATCAAAGCTCCGATCACAAGCCCAAGTGGCCGTAATATGAACCGATCGGTATGCCCCGGCCCGTTCATAGAAAGTGCAAGTGTCAGAGAAAAAGTGTCGAGAAAACGTATTTTTCAGACGGGTTAAAGAAGTTGGAGCATCGCTGGGTCAAGTGTATCGAGCTAAAAAGAGATTATGTTGAGAAATAAATCTCCACTTTTCCAAAATTTTCGTTTTTCTTTTGAAGGCTAAGTACTTATCGGTCCACCCTCGTATGTGGGCAACATTGATAACATGAGCCTTATACAATTTAAATCTTTATTTCATTATTAAATGTACATTTATATTAAATCTATGAGGCCGTTAAAAGCAAAATTAACGTTTGGTGCAGTATTATTCCCTGATTAAGAAAATTGTAGTTATTTTAACTCCTTTCTGTGTTTTTAACACCTTTAAGTTCGCTTCGAGAGTGCATAGTGATTAATTTGTGTTTGGAAAATAAAAAATATTTTGAACATCTCTATATAAAAGCTATCAGTAAGAAAACTGGGAATCAACGCAAAGCCAAAACCACTGGTTAACAATATTAATATGCATTTTTATTACATTCTAATAACTTTAAACTGATTTGCTAAGATTTATTGGGGCTCCCCAAGTGGCCCCAATCGCTTTCAATTGGAAAAAACCGTTTAACCAAACGAATCCGTGTTTTCGTCCAAAAATAGTTTAAGATAATATAAATGTTTAAAAAATTTGACCGCTTAGATTTAAGCCTTTTTACTATTTTTAACACCCGTTCGAAATTTAGCCAAAAATATCTTCAAACGTCGAAAAATGGCACTTCTAAACTGAGTATCAAAAATTCCTTCGGTAAAGTTTTTCCCTAAGCTTTAACGATTCATTTGATGGTTTTACCAAAGCTCTAGCTATCTTCTAAACAAAGAAACTAAGCAAAAAGTCGATATATTATCGAATTTTAGTGCTCTTTACAGTTATTGCTGCCAGAATACTCAAAATACGTTTTTTTTTTGGCGAAAATCTTGATAATGTAGTAAAAATATACCATTCAAATTGTTTTTTGCGGTGTTTATTTTTACAGTGTTCTGCCACGCGCTGTTAGGAAACATAAGAGTTGGAGATCGCAGTAGATAAGAAAAAGTTAACGGGGAGACTTTCAATTTGGTCAGAGTCGTATTAAGAAAACTTCTTTGCATAACCGTGTATTTTGGTGTATAACCGTATGTGAGCAATAATATTATTATATTAGTTCGCCTTTCTTGGATTTTAATTTTTTCTATAGAATGTGCAAATTTGTTGATATTTTTGATGTTAACTTAAAAATTTGGTGAGTTATGCCAGTTAGTTTCGTTTTTTACTATTCTTAATTAGTAAAGTCATAAATTATTTACATTTAAATGAATATTTTTTTTTTTTTTTTTTGTTTTGTTATTTATTAATTATGTGCAGTTGTTATTTACCTATTAGCATACTTGCATTTTGTACATATTTAAATGCGTTTATGTAGTTTTTAATCTTATTATTCGATATAAACATTGCATAAATTGCACTATTTAAAAAATATTGTCTTAATATTTAAGAGCTTCCTGTATGGAGACAGGTATAATACAAACATAAGACATCGCAAGCGAAGCTGCGGGCACCCTGCTAGTTATTTTATATATTTCAGTATTAGCTAATATACATAAATCGCATTTACAATATAATAACTAATTTAGGGGAAGGAGTAACTAGCTACTGTGGCCATCGACTCGACAATTGATAACAATTTTGTTACATTTATATTTGTGATTTAACATTTTATGAGAGGGGATATTAGATAATTAATAGGTGTGTTTAAATTTGATGTTCTGTGCCCATCGATCGACACTATCGTCCAGTGCCAATTGACCGCTTAATAATCCCTTTATATGAGCGACATGACAAGAAAGTTTCAATGGTAAGTTTTTTTCTTTCTTTCTGCAATTTCACCCTTTTCACTTTTTACTCTCTCTTTTAGCCTTTCGCCCTCCAGTCGCCCTTGGCCGTAGGGCCTCGATGTAGTGAACGGGAAGACCGATGCCGCCAGTATTATATTGTGTTATTTATTTGCTTGTATTGTGCGCGTTTGTTATGTTTGCTGTGCCGTGTTTTCTGTGTTCCCTGTGCCAGGGTTTTCTATGTTTATATATTTTCTTTTTTTTTTTTTTAAATTACTCGCATCGTACGGTGCAGCTCTGCTGTGCCGTCTCTCCCCTTTCTGCGGCAGCCAGTAGCTTCAGCCTGATCTACTCCGTATAGAGTCTACTGACGCTACGGGTTTGGCGTTGCTGCTCGTGCTTTATAAGCCTATTCTACGCGGCAAATAGGCGGATAACTCGGGCGTATGCCCGACGCTGAATCCGACTGCCTCTTTTGGGTTTTAATGAAACCTTGCTTTTCCTTAGGTAATCTATTTACGCGGCTTATAGGCGGATGACTCGGGCGTATGCTCGACGTTGAATCCGACGTCCTAGTTGGGGGTTTTTTTTGTTATGCATCCTTACTTTTCCTCAGGTACCCTATTTACGCGGCGTATACGCGGATGACTCGGGCGTATGCTCGACGCTGAATCCGGCTGCCTCGTTGTATGGGTCCCCCTTTCTTTTCTTTTTTGTTACACCTTATCTACGCGGCGTATCGATGGATGACTCGGGCGGATGCCTCACGCTGAATCCGTCTGCCTCGTAGTCGGGGTCCCTAGCATCGTTTTCCATTTATATTCTGTGTCTTATCCTTGTGATTGTCCCTTCTGCGTGTTGTATAGATGACTTTTGCTTCGGCCTGACGCCTAATCCTGTTGCCTCGCAGTCTGTATCAATGTGAAATCCTTGTCCTAGTCCTCCGATGTGTCCGCCGTCTGCTCTTGTGCCGTTTCTGTTTGTTGCTGATTCTCTCCGACCGGACAATCACGTTTTGGGCGCCAGATGTAACGAACTGATTTTATATGTCTGCTCGCTACGAGTATCGTGCGGCTAGCTCAGAAGATGTGTGTTGTTCGTCCCACCAAATTTATATAAACATGACCGCCCGATTGTCTAGTGAGAACGCACAGAATGTTAAGATGTTTATACTGGGATCTTTATTCGACGACTTGTCTCTCGGCCTGGGACTAATGGTGACGGGTGTCTCAACGCCTTCCTTGAAGAATTGTGGCTGCTCCACCGTCGCTCTCCGCTGCCTCGTTGCTCGCTGCTCCGGAACGCCTCCGCTGTCTTTGGCCACGGGGCTATGAGGGTCTAGGGATGCGTTACCGTTCCCAGACTAGGGTGAACAGGCACTGGGCTCTCAAAGCGTACGCCTTTCGCAGCCACAGCCTCCAGTCCCTGGATCTGTCCCGGCCGGCCACACTAGACGCCTACACAGATTCTACCTGACGGTTCAGGCATACGCCGAAAGGCCGCCAATGCAGTGCCTGTGGCAGAACGCCTCTCGAGACACCCGTGGTTCGGACGCGCGTCCTTCTTGGCTAGTCGCACCAGGGCCTGCACAATTCTCGCCTGCCGGTTCAGGCGTACGCCGGAATTCGACAAGGCAATTGTTTTCGCACGGCAGCTGGTTCTGGACAACTTCCCTTCCGAGCCCACGGTTCTTTGTCGAAGGACTCTTTTTATTCACTTCTGTCGGACTCGCCGAGCAATACGCCAAGCAATAAGGACCTCAGCTACTTGTTTCTCAGCTCGGAGACTTCAACTCTAAGTCCCGAACGTCTTGATGTAGCGATCTTGCTCCTGTTGACTCGGCGCGGCTCTGCTTCCTCCTGATGTTGACTTGACTTGTTTTATTCACTGGTTTTCTGCTTGTCTACTGATCTTGCTGGATTGACTCCTTATGATCGACTGATCCCGCTTCATGCGCTCGGCCCGCTTATATAGGCCGGCGTATCCCGTTAATTGTCGGCTTCTCCTTTTTTCGGTTTTGCGCATGGCACCATACTCGGTCCAAAGTCCGCCGCCTTCTACCGTTACACGTTCTCTCCAAACTCTCTCCAGCCGTATTCTCCAAACTCTCTTCTTGTTTCTCTCCAAACTCTCTCCAGCTGTAAAACAAGCGCGACCGCGTGTGGATCTGAATCGTTTATTTCATTTTAATTTATTTAATTTCTTTTGGCTTGGTATGATTGTGCGTAGAAAAAAAAACACGCAAGACAAAACAAATATCGCGATTGCGGCGGACTGTTCGGCAAACAGGGAAATTCCCGAAACTAGTTCACACCGAGTATCTGTGATGCCTTTATTAATTATGACTTTTTAAAGTGTGGTTTTTGTAAAAATTTTATTCCGAGAAGGCAGAATTGCACTGAACTTTGTCCACAAGTAGGCACGTGTGTGTGTGTACGTATGGATGCACATAAGCCTTGACCGTTGTCAAGTTGATGTACAACGGGGGGAACGAAAAAAAGCGGCAAGGAATATGGCGACGCACACAAATCGGAGACGGATGGAAAATTTGATCGAATCGAAGGAATATAAATTTCTCGACTGACGCTGTGTCGGAAAACTCGGACGTGGGTTTGACACGAAAAAATTAATATTGCAGCAGTGTGAACGAAATTTAATGTTCGGACCACTGCTGAAGACCGGTAGCGAGAGGGAGACGGAAGAGGCTCGTACTTATCTTTTAGCATATTAACATGAATAACTTCGGCTGCGTGCAGACGTGTTTTCTTAACGCTCTGGAAAAACAATTAGTCAATCAGTCGAAAACGTTCGAAAAATTAATAAACGCGAGGTTTTGCGTTTCGCGATGCAAATCGCATATCGTAATCTAAAGTTTTAATTAATTAAATAATTAAACTTTACGCACTAACGATAAACAAATAAGTAAGAACGTGGATCAGCGCACTCAACGACAAAAACAACAAGACGAAGCCCGTGAAAAATGTCAGAGAGAGCAAGACAAACGTCGTCTTTCTTTGGCCCGTAACAATGCTTATTTTACGGTGACGAGTAATACTCTAGAACCGAAAGTGCTTGAAGGTGCAAGTTTACTGACCGCCGAAAACCAGAGAGCTAGCTCCCGCACTGCTCTTCACCGCTCAAACGTCATGGAGTGAGCAATGCAAGACTCCAACATAGCTTCTGCCGCCTAGCTCAACAACAACAGCAACTACTACGACTACTACAACGGTCTCTGTCGCCAACAATGCAATAACGACTCCACACTCTTCTTGTGCTGCAGGTAAAGCAACAACACAACCAAGTGCAAAAATCAGTGCAAACGCAAAAACAAAGATACGGTAGAAGAAGTGACAATTCTGCAAGCGGGTTCGGCCATGCATACAGGCATGGATCGCTACATTAATATCTCCAAGCGCAAGTTAACACCCCAAAAAAATCGGACGGCAATAAGCCAAAAATAAATGGTTCCAACAAAGGCCCTGAAAATCCCGGGCCATTAGATGAAAATAGATTTTCCATTCTGGCGGAGCCTGAAACAGAGTCCGAACAATTAGCCCCAAGAAAACTAAAGCCCCCATCTATTTTTATTCGGGAGAAGATCTCGAATGCCCTAGGCAACAAAATAGTTGAGCTTGTCGGAAAAGATAACTTTCATGTTATTCCGCTTATGAAAGGGAATATAAGCGAAACTAAACTCCAAACCAAAACCGAACACGATTTCCGAGTAGTGTCGAAGTACTTAAACGATGCAAAAAAAGAAATACAAGCTGAAAAGTTGCAAAGGTTTGCAAGTTGTGCTCAAGGGAATAGAACCCGATGTGACCCCCTCCGAAATTACAGAGGCCTTAAAAGAAAACGGTTTTTGCGCCAAAAATGTTATAATCATTATGAACAAAAATAAGTAGCCCCAACTACTCTTCAAGGTCGAGCTGGAGCCAGACAGCTGAACAGACAGAAAAAACGCAGCGCACCCGATCTACAAGTTGCAGTACCTTCTGCACCGTAGGATCACAGTGGAAGAGACGCACAAACGGACCGGGCCATTGCAATGCACAAATTGCCAGGAATACGGTCACGTTTGAGACGTGCTTGGCAAACCAGCAGATCGCCATCCTCCAAACAAAGTCTTAAGGAAGCTGGACGCAGACTGACCAGGGCTCTGAGGCAAGAAGAAGTAAAAGCACATCGCCAGTACATTGTGAAACTTTCACCCACCAGTCTGCCTTGATGGCCTTATGCATAAAATCAGAACGATCGTCGTGAGATGCAACATTACAACATCCGACGACTACGCTATAGAGGCTGGAGTTCCCCAAGGTAACGCCCTTGGTCCAACTCTATTTCTCCTCTACACCGGAGATATCCCCACGAACGAGCGGCTAACTACTTCTACATTTGCAGACGATACCGCGATCATAAGTCGGTCCAAATGCCCAATTCAGTCAACAGCACTACTAGCTGATCATCTCGTTGTAGTGGAGAGGTGGTTATCAGACTGGCGTATAAAAATAAATGCGCAAAAGTGTAAACACATAACGTTTACTCTTTACAGACAAACGTGCCCCCGCTATCCCTGAATAACACGCCACTTCCACAAGCTGACGATGTAACGTACCTTGGCATCCACCTAAACAGGAGACTTACATGGCGGAGACATATCGAAGCTAAGAAAGTTCACCTAAAACTAAAATCAAACAGTCTCCATTGGCTTATTAACGCGCGCTCCCCCCTCTGCCTGGACTTCAAGGTCCTGCTCTACAATTCAACGCTTAAGCCAGTCTGGACCTACGGCTCCCAATTGTGGGGAAACGCGAGCAGTAGCAACATCGACATTATTCAGCGAGCACAATCAAAAATCCTGAGAACTATCACTGGCGCACCTTGGTATGTTCGGAACGACAACATCCACAGAGATCTTGGCATTCTACCCGTAAAAGATGAAATATCAAAACAAAAAGCGTCCCACCACACCAAGCTAACTTCTCATCCAAACCAGCTCGCCAGGGGCCTAGCCAGGGTTTCCAACCGGACCCGATTGCAACGCAATGACCTTCCAGCTCAGCAATAGTTATTAGAGCCCCCAAATCTCGCGCCAGTCACCTTGACTGTCAGATAGTTTTTTAATTTAAGATTCTATATACTTATTGTTAGCCTCAATTCAGAGAAGATCCAATAAATAAAATGCAAAATGTTAAAAAAAAAAAATAGTCTTTTAGCGGAAAAATCACCGGAACTGCAGGAACAATATCATTTCGTTCGCAACCTCGACACAAGCGTCACAACAGAACTACAAATTGGGCCCCTTTAAAAGATAATCAGTGCACTTAGTGCGCACCATGTTTTCACACAGCCTGCAGGTCATGCTAGTCTGGTTAGCCCTAATTAAGAGGCTGCATTTTTTTGTATAAATAGACAAAATTATTGTTACTTATTTGAACCACTGTACCAAGAACACGATATTAAAATTTATAAGCGAGCAGTTATAAGCACCACAAGAGCGCATAATTTGCACGCCTCGAATCAAAGAGAGCAAGAGAACGGGAGCGTAATTTAGTCTAAGTGCTTGCAAATGCTACACTTAAAACAGCACTAAAGAAAAACGGCAGAGTTACAAGAACCGTAAACACAGAACAGATGTATTAAAAGAGATTTGTTCTATTGCATGTAGGATATACACTGACAAGCAAAACTGTAACACGAGTTCAATACTCTGACTTCAAAGTTCTGTATCTTCTGTTCCAATTCATGCACGCTAAGAATCTTAGTCTTGCGTTGTTAGTAAGTTCATAAGTAAGGAAAAAAGCAGCCTGAATTCCTGAATGAGAGTAAGTAATATGACAACACCAAACTTCTGAAAGATAGTACGGAATGTGATAAAAATTTTCCAAATGAAACTAAGAAAAGAAACCAATTGAAGTTCCTAAATGAGAGTAAGGAGTACAACAACAAAGAACTCCTAAATGAAAGTTAGGAATATAACAACAGGAATGAGAATACGGAAAATGAAACAGCTGAGCAAGAATTGACAATGAAAATAATGATGTCATGATAAATAGGAGTAACGGCAGATTAAAGTCTAAGCCTCAGATATCCTACAATAAAGACTATGATAATTTAAATAAATATATATTAAATTTCCAAACTTTTTTAATGATATACCAAATACTTTTGATGAAATACAGCATATAAGTGATAAATTGTTTTGGGATGAAGCCATTAAAGCAGAGCAAAATGCTCATGACGTGCTTGGACAATTATTGCGAGGCCTGAAAACAAAAATAGTAGATGGGTATTTTCTGTTAAATATAATGAATTAGGAAATCCAACTAGATATAAAGCAAGACTAGTGGCTCATGGGTATAGTCAAAAAATTAAGTCGATTATGATAAAACCTTTGCTCTCAAGTTTTAGATTCATACTACCATTGCCAGTACAATATAATTCGGAAGTTCATCAAACTGTTTTCTTAAATGGTACGTTAAAAGTGGAGATATATATGCAACTACCTCAAGGTGTATCAGAAAATGCTAAAAAGGTGTGTAAATTGAATACAAGCAGCTGGTTCGAAGTATTTGGGAATATGAATTTGTAAACTCTCCGGTAGATCGCTGCATATCAAAGAAAATATATAATAATATAATAACATAACATAACATAATATATATGTATTATGTTAATGATGTGGTAATAGCTATGAGACTGTGTGACGACCCAGCGTCACAAATAATCGCGAACTTTCAAAACGCGCGCCCGAAACGATAAACCTGGACACACTAACTCCACCGATACATCGATAGTCGACTACCATCGCTATATTCGTGACCCGATAACGAGTTATCGAGATCGGGATTCTCAGCATCGACCGCTCTGGGCACACTCAACGGGGCCTATATAATCAGAGGCAAGACCCCAGATGAGTCACTTGCGTTCCGACGATCTTCGAGTAAACATCAGCAACAAGGTAAGTTTTCTGGTAGATAGTCTTGGTAGTAGTAGTGGATCCGTAAGAACGCGGTTTTTAAATCGGTTCTACCACCTGGTCAGGATCACTGGCGTCCCGGTGTGGTTTCCTAGAAATCAGCCCAGACCCAGTCGTGATCACTGAGACGGCCCGGTTTTCGTAATACAGGCCCACCTCAGTGAGTTCCCCCAGAAGTCACGTTTCCGGCTCCCGACCCGAAAACGAAACGGCAGTTCGAATCTAACGATGCCCGGCAGACCGAAACTAACGATGTCCTACATTCCCGAATCCCACTAGAAACCAAGTAGATCTCTCCCAACGACCCAGAACACTTCGAACCCGACGTACGCACGACGAAGCGACTTATCGGCCCATCCGCAGCGCCGACACTCGCAGCAAGCAGTTCATCACTGGGCCCATCCACAGCGCCGACACTCACATCAATCAGTTCATCACTCGGCCCATCCGCAGCGCCGACACTCACAGCAAGCAGTTCATCACTCAGCCCTTCCGCAGCGTCGACACTCACAGCAAGCAGTTCACCACTCGGCCCTTCCGCAGCGCCGAAGCTTGCACACCGGATAACGACAGCAAGCAATTCATCACTCGGCCCTTCCGATGCGCCGAATCGACAGAGCCAGCAGTCCCGACGCATCTACACACAACTACACGATCAACATACATTATACGATTACTTTGAAATACACGTCTCTAGTTTTACCCCTCTGTGTCATTATTGGGGAAAGGGAGGTAAATCGATCTATAGAGGAATAAATATCTGTCACGAACCCTGACCACGGCGAGCTATACCGCCTCCCAAAACAGGGTCGTTACAGGTCGTTTAGTCAAGAAAGGCTGCATGTGAAAATATATTAATTGGTTATGTAGATTCCGACTGGGGTAGTAATGGGGTTGATAGAAAAAGTGCCACAGGGTATTTATTTAAAATGTTCTATTCAAATCTTATTTGTTGGAATACGAAAAGGCAGAACTCAGTATGGGTAAATTCGAAGACGTAAGTGAAGCTTTATGGGTAAAATCTCTTTTTAATAGTGTTAATATCAAACGTAGATCCCCTACTAAAATACAACCCCTCTTATCATAAACGAGCTAAACATATTGATATAAAATATCATTTTGCCAGAGAACAAGTAGAGAATAATGTAATTTGTATTTGGTATAATAAATAAATAAATATAATCAAATTGCTGATATTTTTAGCAAGTCGCTGCTTGCTCCAAGATTTGTGAAGTTGGTACGGGTTGCTGCAAGATGCTTTTTTTTTAATTGCTTTGCTATTTATTTATTGAAAATTCTCCTTTCGGATACTAACAATAAGTGTATCAAATCTTATAGTAATCTAACTAACAATCATATGACTGGGACTCAGTAATGCGGCCCTGAGAATTATTGCTGGGTTGGAAAGTCGTTGCGTTATCGGCGTTGTTCTGCTGGAAACCCGAGACAAGCCTCTTGCGACATGATTTGGGTGCACAGAGAGTTTTTCTTTGTATGTCGTCTTTTGTTTGTCTATTTCATCTTTTACAGCAAGAATGTCGAGGTCTCTGTGGATGTTTTGGTTGCGAATATACCACGGTGCCCCAGTGATAGTCCTCTGGATTTTTGATTGTGCGCGCTGTTTGATTTCAATGTTGCTGCTGCTCGCATTCCCCCATAGCTGGGAGCCATATGTCCAGATAGGCTTGAGAGTAGAGTTGTAGATCAGGACCTTGAAGTCCAGATGCAGGGGCGATCGAATGTTTAATATCCAGTGGAAGCTGCTGGCTTTTAGTTTTAGATTTAGTTTCTTGCATTCGATGTGTTAGTCGTCTGTCGAGGTGGACGCTAAGATACGTTACTTCGTTGGCTTGGGGAATTGGCGTACTATTCAATGATAGTGGAGGGCATGTTTTGCCTGCTGAGAGTAAACGTTATGTGTATACCATTTGGTTCATTTATTTTAATACGCCAATCAGATAGCCACCTCTTAACTAAGATGAAGTGATTGGCTAGTTGTGTGGTTGCTCGGCTTGGGCTCATCGAGGATTGCAGTGTCGTCAGCGAACGCAGATGTTGTTAGCTGCTCGTTTGTAGGAATTTCTGCTGTATATAGGACGATCAGAGTAGGCCCAAGTGTGCGTGTGTTTGTTTTTTTCATTTGCTCGGATAGTAGCGGAAACGAATGATCCCATTCAAGAGTACTTCAATTGTGATGTTGAAATCGAGGCTGCTGCCACGAGTACATCTTCAAGAGCATCAGTAGAGCACTCGATTTCCGCTTAGATGTTGAGCTGCGGGGTTAGTTCGATGTGGGAACTTACACACATTTAATATTTTAACCAGTTTGTTGTGTGCGATGTCAGTCTCTGGGGGTGATCTGTAGTTTCTGGGCTTTGAAGAAGAGTTATTAGGACTGGAGAAAGGTCAGATGAAAGGTCCGAAAACGCTTTGGCGCTAATTATATTGCGTGGAATATTTTTTGTCACCGCAAAATGTATTAAGTCTGGGACCTTTCTGTGGTCTGCTGGCGAGTATGTGGGGCTACCTCGGGAAACATAGTCTAATATGTTGCTTAGTTTTATAATTGCATTATATAATTGCCTTCCTTTGGGAGTCACGAGTCGTCATCCCCAGTGGGTATGTTTGGCATTATAGTCTCCTGCTGCTATGAAGCTATCTCCAAGTAAGTTGTAAAAATCCATGAATTGTCCTTCAGAAATTTTAAAGGGAGGCTGGCAGTAGACAGCGGCTATGGAAAGGTGTCCGCTACCTGACTGCACTTTGATAGACATGGAATGCAAGTAATTAGTTGCAAACCTTGGTGAAAGTGGTTTTTGATGCGCTCCCTGATTAGGATGCCTGTTCGGCCGTAGGCTCTACCGTCTGGATGATCTGTACGGTTGAAAGTGTAGCCTCTTATTTGGAAGTTGTATTTGCTGGTGAGGGGCGTCTCTACCAGAAGCATAATGTCAATTTGATTTGCATACAACAATTGTGTTATTTCAAGTGTGTGCCGGGACACGCTATTAGTGTTGCTGGTTATTCGTAGATTTGCCATTAATTATTTAGACTGCTTAGCTGCAAGCAACTGTAACAGCATGTTCTGGTTTTGAACCAGTGTTCGCAGGGTCGTTTTCATGAAGGACATAAATACCATCATACTTTGTTGCATCCTGGGACCTAGATAATACGGGAGTGGCTTTTCCGTTCCTGTTCGAAGGGCATCGGCGTATGAGTCGCCCTTCTGACCAAATGATGATCTTGCAATCGTCCCGAAAAATACTTCCGGCGTCGTTCTTGAGTAAGTTTACACGTTTTAAGTGTTCTGGTGGCGCGCTGTTGTCACTCATCACATGCGGTCTTTCAACTCCTTGTAGACCACACAGCCCCTGTAGGTTGCTGTGTGATTTCCTCCGCAGTTTCCACATTTCTTTTTTTGGGGGTCTTCCTTGTTGGCAGGGCAATTAGCGGATTTCTGGTCTGAAGTTTGGTGTTGTAAATATACCCTTTAGTGATCGGACCAACATGAAAATGTCCATCCCCGACCAGCGCAATAATTTTGTTAACCAGGGCGTTTAAATATGTTTTGATCCTGCACAGCTGCCGATCCTAGGAGACACTCAAATGGTTCTAAGATTGGTGCTGGTCGCGGTATGGTGCCGCCAGGAACGTCCGCTCTGTCCGACCAAAATAAAGTAGTGGTCCCAACACCTCATGTTAAATTAACGTCTGGATTACCGGCCGTTACTGGTAGTGCAGATACAAATTCTGGATTCCCAAACAAGGTCTTATGTGTGGTTCCAAAAACTGTAACATATGTTCGGGTGCCCCAGCTGAAACACGTTTATGCTTCACGCTCGCCCCAAACCTCTCGCCAACGTATTTTATGGCTTATATCCGTAACAAAGTCAAAGTTTATGACTTGAAGGTTGAACAATAGAAATTTTCTTGTGCTAGGAGAGTATCATCAATAAAGATTGGAACTTTTGTACATTTTGTATCTGTCAATTTCCAGTCCGAGCTCGCCATATTTGTAAAAGAGTGTGAAGCTAACAGAAAAAATAATAGTTCGGGGAAAATGAAAAATACCATTAAAGAAACATCCGCAGCGCCCTCCACATCCTCTTCTGCCCCAAAACACTGGTCTTCTCCTTTATTCTTTCCTATCAGAAAACAAGAGGCTTCAGAAGCTGACTGAAATGTACTGCAATAGATTTTTTTTCATCTAACATTATTTTGTGTACAGTAACCTGGTTAAGGCCGGATATTCTTAGCTGCGAACATTTCTGGTGTAAGTACACAATTAACAGGATTTATCGTCAGTCCAGACGGGCACCTGGAGTCTTGATTGCTTGACTCAACCCTTTCGTCTGAATAACTAACTTTTGAATAATTTAATGACATCGATTTATGACATAGTTTTGTATAAGTTAACAGTGCAGATATTCCCCCTAGCTCTCACTGCCCAGGGCGCTGAGCTGCACTTTTCCAGCGGTGTCGCATTATCCGTTTACAGACAACGTTCTCCTGAGAGAACAACCGAAAACGCAGACCGAGACTACGTTTCTCTTTCAATGGTGATATGCTACTGCTCTTTATTATCGAACGCTCGTTAAACCGATCAGAGCGGAGAGTTATTAGAGGGCTTATAGTTAAACATCTGTAGTTATTAGGGTTATACAGTATATTTATATATCTGATCCAACATCCCAACATCGTTGAACGGGTCCACTTTCAAGACATAGGAAGTACAGCGAGCTTGTGAACAGGGCGGCAACATGTTCCCATGGCGGTGCGCAGCTGAACGACTCGGACTCTGTTGCCGCGCCCGTAACTACGGATTTGATCCTACCCATTCTCCCATTCTCTTTGTAAATGAGCACCAGTTGGTCCTTGATCGGACTACTTTACCGACGTGACTGCTTCAAATCGTTGACGATGCGTTCTGGCATGGAACGCAGTGATCTTAACGTCAAAAAGTGGCCTTCTGTAAGACCAGAGAGTTGGTTCGGAGCTGATGACATCGGTTTGAGCGGCCGTGAGTTGAGGATAGGTTCTATCTCAACCACGACTGTTGTTAGCTCCTCGTACTTAAACTTGGTGTTGACAAAAGTTCTGTTGAGCAGGCCCTTTGCGCTCTTCACTGCCGCTTCCCAGAGCCCGACGAAATGCGGTGCCCTGTTTGGGATGAAGTGAAAGCTGATAAAATCAGCTGAACAAATTGTTTGAATTGCAGTTTGAGTCTTCTCATTGAAGAGGAACTTCCTTAGATCATGAAGCTGGTTGGAGGCGCCGACGAAATTGTCACAGTAAATATGTTTGGGTAGACCGCGATGTCCAGAGAATCTCTTCAAGGCCGCCAGAAATGCTTCTGTATTCAAATCTGTTAACACTTTAATATGCACGGCCTTTACGACAAGACATATGAACACGGCGAGATAGCATTTTTATAGAGGCTTTCAGCGGATTCGATGATATGTGCTCATAAGCCCGCAGAAATCGACACCACATTTGCTAAAAGGCTTACTGATTGCCAATCTTGTCTTCGGTAGTTGACCTATTACTTTCTGTAGTAGGCAAAAGCAGCGACGAAAGGCGAGCAGCAAAACTGAAGATTAGGCAGCGATGAGAGCCAAAGCTGACTGAAGAGTGGCATCAGCGGCGACGAAAGGCGAACAGCAAACTGAAGTTTGACAACTGCGAAGGCGACAAATTGCAAGGGCTAACTGTAATCCAGTAGCAGCGATGAGTTAGGTGCTCTCGGGGAGAGCTTAGCGACACGACTAGAGAAGAGCTGACTGCGTTTGCAGTCTCAGCGGTGACGACGAAAAAGAAATATAAGAAAATGAGCGCCTACGGCGTACGTGAATTTTCTCGGCGATAATCATGAAATCGTTCCATAGTTTATAACTTTTAAATTTGAAAACACTGCCCCACCTTGGGCGCCAAAATGAACGGTGAATTATTATTATGGCTCATTTAAACCAGAGGTTGAGGGTGATGGAAATTTTAAGCATAAACTGCAATAAAGCAACCGAAAACTCAAGACCAAGACGACGTTTCTCTTTCATGCTTTTTATTTCCGAACGCTCGTTAAACCGATCAGAGCGGAGAGTTATTAGAGGGTTTACAGTTAAACATGTGTAGATATTAGGGTTATATAGTATATAAATATATCTGTAATAACAAAATATACAACTATTTTTCGAACCAATTTATAGTGTAAAACATAGTAAGGGAAACCTGGCCATTAACCGCACTAGAAAACGATCGCGAGAAATAAAGCCAGGCTATAGCTCGACCTTGTCCAAACCCCTGACGCCATTTCGAACTGGGTCAGAATTAAAATAAATAGCGAAATTTCTAGACTTCGATAAGAAGCTACAGGTCTTTGAGGCTGAGTTTGATAGCTACGCTTCCCTAATTAGTATAGCCTTATCGTTTTTGAAAGACAAAAAAAGATAATTAAAGACAGGGCGCTCAATCGCTTGATAGGTGTATAACTAAGGCAGAATATAATAGGCATTGCGGGAACAACACTCATTTCTTACCATGTGCCTGCTGTGAAATTAAGCGCATTGAGGCAATGGATCCGTTCTATAGAGCCCTCCCAAGGCTGTTTATAATTCATCAACTTTTTTACGGATATAAGCCGTAAAATCCATTTATGAGGTCTGAGCCGTGACAGAAATACCTATTCTAGCTGGAACGAATCGGTGGCATCGGGTTGGACAGCGAAAGCTGAGAGAAATAAAAAATAGTTCAGGGGAAATGGAAAATACCATTAAAGAACTAGCCTTCCCCTTTCTTTTTTTCTATAAAAATACAAAAGGCTTACTAATTTAGCTGACTAAATTGTACTCGGATAGTTTTTCCTTTCCTTATAACATTATTGTGTGTAAAGAAACCTGGTTTGCTCAAAAACTTTCCCGGCTAAGTACACAATTTACAATCTGGACCATCAGTCCAGAGTCTTGGGTGCTGTTGTCTCAACCCTCTCATGTGAATTACGAACTTACGAAGAATTGAATGAAGTAGTATTAGGTGATTGATATACCGCTTAATGCGATTTGGTCGTATATTTTTCTTCTTTTAGCGCAGCATGACTTTATGGACGGATTGCTTGACATTGCGCTATCCCACGTAAACCATGTTAAAAACTCTTTAAGACGTTCACTGGCCTGGGGTTTTTTCGAATCCAGACGGCGTTTGTCTATAAAGAATACATGCATACATAGTATACTTGCATGAACTGACTTAAAGGAAAAATCGTGAAGGTCTGTTAAAAGAATGCGCTGCTTTCGTAAGTTTTTAAAGATATCGAATTGAAACTTTGCACACACCCTTCTTTCCTTTGCACGCAGTATATATGTCGGAACGGCCGGGATCGGTCGACTATATCCTATAGCTGCCATATAACTGATTGATCGGAAATGCAAGGTATGGTGTTTGTAAAGTTAGGAAGCTGGGATTTCCTATGGGTTTTATATTTGGCCAATCAATCCGACCTACTAAATTTCATAAGGATCGGTTGACTATATCCTATAGCTGCCATATAACTAAACGATTGGAAATGCCATAACTTTGGTGTTTTTAAAGTTTGGATTTTTTATGAGCATTAATTATGCATCATATGAATAAGTTTGGAGAATATAATTTACAGAGTATTTTGTTGTTTTTTTTGTTTTTTTTTTATAATGCATGTTCCGTTTTACTATACGTCAATTTACAATGAACAAACAAGATCTAATAAGGAGTTGTCACTCCTGAAAAATGTTAAGTCGAGACATTTCAATAAATTTGAGATGTGCGGATTACAATCTTCCTTTTACCGATATCTAAAATTTTATCGTGCTTAACGCCCGGTTTTATTAAAACTATCTGACTTGTTTTAGGGTCCAGTTTTTACAAGACCTAAAACAGGACTTTATTTTATTAACACTATGTGTAAAACAAATATTACTAGGATTCCCGATCATGTTAACTAAGTGGATTTCAATATACCTTTCAAACCGGACTCAGAGTAGCTTTTAAAAGCACAATCTCAAACTCTGTTCATGTGAACTCTGGTGTTCCGCAAGGGAGCCACTGAGGACCGCTACTGTTTGGAATTTTCATAAATGACTTGCCTCAAGTAGTCGTCTCTTCTTATGTTATGATGTATGCTGCATCCAGAATTTGCTGTTTTTAAATAACTCGAAATGAAAATTGATGTCCTTTTATCGGAAGAGGCTTCTCCTCACGTCATATTCTATTGGGTCGAATGATCTTGAACGCATAAATTCCGTAACAGACCTTGGTGTGTTATTTCACCACAACTTAAACTTCTCTGATCACATTGGCACTATTGTTAGTAAAGCTAAAGGGGTTTTTGCCTTTGTTAAACGTTGGTCTAAGGAATTTGAGGATCCCTATACCACGAAACACTTATATATTTCCTTGGTTCGTCCAATTCTGGAATACTGCTCGTGTGTTTGGTCTCCTCAATATACCAATCATCAAGACCTTATCGAATCTGTACAGAAACAGTTTCTTTTTTTTGCTTTACGTGGCTTAAACTGGGAAACACATCGTCATGTTCCTTCATAAGTTAATAACTGGACTTGTATATTCAAGTTACCAACTGGGTCAAATACAAATCTCCATCCCTGTAAGGTCTACTCGTCACTTTCGACCTATTGCCCTCGATATTTGTAAGACGAATTTTTTAAGTACATGACCCATTTCGCGTTTTATGTTCGCAATATAACGAACTGTTTTTATACCCTTGCAGAGGGTATTATAATTTTGGTCAAAAGTGTGCAACGCAGTGAAGGAGACATCTCCGACCCTATAAAGTATATATATTCTTGATCAGGATCACCTCCTGAGTTGATATAGCCATGTCCGTCTGTCCGTCTGTCCGTCTGTCTGTCCGTCTGTCTGTCCGTCTGTCTGTCCGTCTGTCTGTCCGTCTGTCTGTCCGTCTGTCTGTCCGTCTGTCTGTCCGTCTGTCTGTTTCTACGCGAACTAGTCTCTCAGTTTGAAAGATATCGAATTGAAACTTTGCACACACCCTTCTTTCCTTTGCACGCTGTATATATGTCGGATCGGCCGGGATCGGCCGTCTATATTCTATAGCTGCCATATAACTGATTGATCGGAAATGCCATAACTTTGGTGTTTGTAAAGTTAGGAAGCTGGGATTTCCTATGGGTTTAATATTTGGCCAATCAATCTGACCTACCAAATTTCATAAGGATCGGCCGACTACATCCTATAGCTGCCATATAACTGATTGATCGGAAATACCATACCTTCGGTGTTTTTAAAGTTAGGAAGCTGGGATTTCCTATGGGTTTTATATTTGGCCAACCAAATTTCAAAAGGATTATAAAGGACTATATCCTATAGCTGCCATATAACTGATTGATCGGAAATGCCTTAACTTTGATGTTTGTAAAGTTAGAAAGTTGGGATTTCCTATTTGTTTTATTTTTGGCCAATTAATCCGACCTACCAAATTTCATATGGATCGGCCGACTATATCCTGTAGCTGCCACATAACTGAACGATTGAAAATGCCATAACTTTGGACTTGGGATTTTTTATGAGTATTAAGAATGCATCAAATGAATAGTTTTGGAGAATGTAATTTACAGAGTATTCTGCAAGGGTATATCAACTTCGGCTCCGCCCGAAGTTAGCTTTCCTTTCTTGTTTTTTATATATTCTGAATGCTCTGTTAATTTAATTGTAACAAACATCCTAACTCACCTGTCCTTGGCCCGACCCACTTGATGTGAGTCGGGTACTATGTTTATGTTGTAATAAATAAATAAATAAAACAGCCTGTTACCCAGCATCGCTATCTAATTGCCCAATTTTTCCAGAAAACATATTATGTTTAATTCCGTCCAAATCCGACTTATTCATATGCCATATCCAAGTCAAACTTGATTTTTTGTCCGAGCTTAAGCGAAAGCTCCGTTCTCATTGTTGAGAATATAGCGTCGTCTGCATATAATGATATATGGATTTTCTTATGTCGAGATAACATGTTATTTATTTCTACAAATGCTTTTATTAACAAAAAAACAGGAGGACCCTGTGGAATACCGTTGTACAAAATTTGGATCTTCGAGTTGACATTGTTTATTCGAATCTTGAAAGAGCGATTGGTCATAAAGACCTTAACAAGGTTGTACAGCCTTGGAGCAATGCCCCAGAGCTCTGCTTTCTTTTAAACGCAATTTGGTTATGCGAATTAAGATGGCAGAATTAAGATTATGGCAGTTAATAAACCAAATAAGTATTTGACCTATTCTTATTTATATTGTTATACCAAGACAGGATAATAAAGATTAGTGCGGTAGCTATTAATATCAGAAGATTTCGGTATGGAGATAATGGTGGCTGATCTTCATGTATGAGGGTAGCTTCCGGAGTCATGCATTTGATTAAAGGTTTTTAAATGTTTAACTTTCAGAAAGGGTGGTAAGTTTTTGAACATAAGGTATGATACCGTATTGGGCCCAGGAACTTTTCCAATTCCGCATGCTACGGTTTCCATCGCAGCAGACTTTTGTTGAGGTGGAAAACGGGGAGGTCTTAAAAGTGAATTTGTTATGAGGAAGAGGTCACTGCCATGCAGGTTATTAGATGTAGACATCTTTGAGCTATCTGGGGAGATATCAAGGAGATATCTACGTGAGTGAAGGTGTTGTGGGTTGAAAGGCTGGACGTTAAGGACGCGGGGTGCCACTCAGAGGACTCCACGAGTTTAGGTCAGCGAGAAGTATTGATGGCCCATTAAGGCTTTTTGATATGTGTAGTACCACTGTAAGACCAGCGGGTCACTCCTCAAATTTTGATGCAGCGACTATTTAGGAACAACATTTCAGAAAACGCTTTACCATAGAAATGTTACATATAACAAACACACCCACAAACATAAGACTAAACTACAAAATAGACGTTGAAAATTGCGCTCATATTATATTTACAGGCACATGCATACATAACTAAAAACTAGTATTAATCTCCACGTCCGACGGTGTAGACATGTAAAATTACGGAGGTGTAATAATTTTAAATTTTGTTTTTCATTGTCCAAGCTTATGTTTTTCGGTGCAATCGAAATATAATTGAAAAAATACAAAAAATAAAATTTTAAACTTTTGTTTTGAATTTTTTTCAGTTTTTGACCTCGAGCCGGAAAAACTTTAAAATTTATAGTATTTGATGAAGAACTTTAATTAGATGGGATTTAGGCATTAATATGTTTATGGCTTGGTCAAAACTAGACTGCAGTACTTGGCAAAGAATGTTGGAGTTTTTGTTTTGGTACGTATGTGGAATGTTACTTTTAATAAGGACACCGATCCTTGTTTGGTCACGGTTTTTCGTGAAAAAATTGTGGAAATAATAATAATACTTTAGGGCAAGTAAAATTCGTGGAATATTCAGGTGATTTTCCTGCAAAAATACAATATCAGGTGGGTGGGCTTTTATAAGGAACACCGGCTTCCATCGGTAGTTATTTTTTAAATAATAAGTTGATTACCTTCAAGTCATTTAATAGAACACCGGATCAAGGCAAGTACTTAAAAAATTAGCTTTAAATTAAAAGCTGGTGACTAGCGGCTACGCTACCCGCCTTCGCCGGCAGCGGCTTAGAAGCGGTCGGGTACATAAGAATGTCTATGCTTATACATAAGGCTGGTAACAGCGAGAGCGCAACAGAAGTTGTATATGCAAGTTAAATTATGCGTTGAGATATTAACTAAAAAAAAATTGTTTTTTATTTAAACTTTTGTATTCTTAATTCTCTTATACATTTTTCAATTGTCACTTAACTACTTTTATCTTCTACTAGTACCGAACCGAGTCCCTAAGAAAATAAAGAAAGATTAGCCCTTCAAAGTCAGCTTGCAAGCTTGCTGATTAGACAAGTTTCTTTATTTTGGCGCTCTCGTATTTTTAAACAGTTTGACCAATAAAAAAACTTTAAAATTTAAAATTTTAAGGCTTTTTACTATTTTTAACACCCGTTCTAAAATTACAATTTAGCCAAAAATATCTTCAAACGTCGAAAAATGGCACTTCTAAACTGAGTATCAAAAATTCCTTCGGAAAAGTTTTTCCTTAAGCTTTAACGATTCATTTGATGTTTTCACCAAAGCTCTAGCTATCTTCTAAACAAATAAACTAAGCAAAAAGTCGATCTATTATCGAAGTGTCTCCATAAGCATCATACGTTTTCTGCCTGCATATTGCTATCTCTCTCTGAATTTTCATACAAATTGTCAACAAAAGACTCCGTCTCCCTCCCTCTCCCTCTGCCTTGCATTTCCCTGCGCTTCCTTAAAAATATAAAATGAGCTTTAATACGGTTTTAATTTCTGTAGACTTTAGTTTATAGTTATTGGTGACCATCCCCCCACCAAAGTGCCCCAAACTCATTCAATTAGAAAATGAAATCCTGTACGCTAAACCGTTAAACCAATCGATACCGTGTTTTCGCTAAAAAATAGGTAAAAGCTTAATAAATTTTAAAAAAATATGACGGCTTCAATTTTTAACTTTTTACTATTTTTAATACCCGATTAAAAAGTAGCCGTCTTATCCAGCATACGATTGCATATATATATCTCCATCTCCTTTTCACCCCTGACTCTGCTTTATGATTGTCATTTTTTATACCCTTGCAGAGGGTATTATAATTTTGGTCAAAAGTGTGCAACGCAGTGAAGGAGACATCTCCGACCCTATAAAGTATATATATTCTTGATTAGGATCACCTCCTGAGTTGATATAGCCATGTCCGTCTGTCCGCCTGTCCGTCTGTCCGCCTGTCCGTCTGTCTGTCCGTCTGTCTGTCCGTCTGTCTGTCCGTCTGTCTGTCCGTCTGTCTGTCCGTCTGTCTGTCCGTCTGTCTGTCCGTCTGTCTGTCCGTCTGTCTGTCCGTCTGTCTGTCCGTCTGTCTGTTTCTACGCGAACTAGTCTCTCAGTTTAAAAGATATCGAGTTGGAACTTTGCACACACCCTTCTTTCCTTTGCACGCAGTATATATGTCGGAACGGCCGGGATCGGCCGACTATATCCTATAGCTGCCATACAACTGATTGATCGGAAATGCCATAACTTTGGTGTTTGTAAAGTTAGAAAGTTGGGATTTCCTATGGGTTTTATTTTTGGCCAATTAATCCGAACAACCAAATTTCATATGGATCGGCCGACTATATCCTATAGCTGCCATTTAACTGATTAATCGGAAATGCCATAACTTTGGTGTTTGTAAAGTTAGAAAGTTGGGATTTCCTATGAGTTTTATTTTTGGCCAATTAATCCGAACAACCAAATTTCATATGGATCGGCCGACTATAACCTATAGCTGCCATATAACTGATTAATCAGAAATGCCATAACTTTGGTGTTTGTAAAGTTGGAAAGTTGGGATTTCCTATGGGTTTTATTTTTGGCCAATTAATCCGACCTACCAAATTTCATATGGATCGGCAGACTATATCCTGTAGCTGCCATATAACTGAACGATTGGAAATGCCATAACTTTGGTGTTTTTAAAGTTAGGAAGTTGGGATTTTTTATGAGTATTAAGAATGCATCATATGAATAATTTTGGAGAATATAATTTACAGAGTATTCTGCAAGGGTATATCAACTTCGGCTCCGCCCGAAGTTAGCTTTCCTTTTTTGTTTTTTTTGAAATACCATTACAAACAAGAAAGGAAAGCTAACTTCGGACGTAGCCGAAGTTGATATACCCTTGCAGAATATTCTGTAAATTATATTCTTCAAAATTATTCATATGATGTATTCTTAATACTCATAAAAAGTCCCAACTTCCTAATTTTAAAAACACCAAAGTTATGGCATTTCCAATCGTTCAGTTATATGGCAGCTATAGGATATAGTCAGCCGATCCTTATGAAATTTAGTAGGTCGGATTGATTGGGCAAAAATAAAACCCATAGAAAATCCCACTTCCTAACTGTAGCAAACACCAAAGTTATGCATTTCCGATCAATCAGTTATATGGCAGCTATATGATATAGTCGCCCGATCCGGCTCGTTCCGACTTATATACTACCTGCAATAGAAAGACAACTTTTTGGAAAGTTTCAAGCAGATAGCTTTAAAACTGAGGGAGCTAGTTTGCGTAGAAACGGACGGACAGACGGACGAGACAGACGGACAGACGGAACATGGCTAGATCGACTCTCTGGTGATGCTGATCAAGAATATATACACTCATGCATATCTGCTACACCCCCAAAAAATTTCACTAACTTTAAACCCTGCGTTCGCCATTTTGAATACTCTTTTTTAAACATAATATATTAGTTTTCTTGGTATTTTTTTTAAAAATCACAGTTCTATATTTTATTTTAATTTGACTTAACAACCCAAAATGACCCGCATACACCTAAAAACAAATAATATTATTTTTAGTAACTGGTAGGGTTTCCTTTTCTCTGCAAAACTTACGTAAGGCGTCTCGGGATGGAATCCACTTTTTTTTTTGTCTCATTTGCAGTAATTTTCCCCTACTCCTCGAGAATCACATTCTTGAGCATTTTTTTAGATGTTATCGTGTGTCTTCGGATTTTCCTCTCAAGAAGATCCAAAAAATGCTCATTTGGGCTTAGATCAGGACTTTGGGGAGGTGTTCGCAGCTGATTTATGACGTTATACAGCAGCCAAAGGTTGGTATTCTGTGCCGTATGCTTCGGGTCGTTGTCTTGTTGGAACCAACATTGACTTTCGAGCCCTAATTTTTCAGCACTTTCTTTTAAATTGTATTTTAATATGTCAGTAAAGATTTTCTGATCCATTATTAACTCGATAAATACCAATTTTCCAACGCCACTTGCTGCCATACACCCCCACACCATTATTCCGCTTCCTCCTTGCTTTACTGTGCTAACCAAATTTTCTTAATTTGAGGCTTTTCCTCCATACCAAAACCTTTCCCTTGATTCCAAATATGCAGAATTTAGTTTCGTCGGAAAATATAACCTTATTCCAGAAGTCTTGGTGTTTGGAAATATACTCATTAGTAAAGGTTAGGCGCTTTTGTCTATTGACTTCCGATATGAGAGGTTTTTTGCGGGGCGACTCTGCTACGGTAGTCAGCCTTTTTTATGGTCCGGCGTACAGTATCCTCGGAAACTGTTTTGGAAAATCTATCCTCGACCTTCAGCTTTGCCTGATGAGCTGTCGTCCTTGGGTTGAGCTGAATAGATTTGATAATATTCCTCTGCTCGCGGTTTATAAGCAAAGGCGGACGGCCAGAACGAGCCTTTGGCAAGATACTTCCAGCCGAGTTGAAGTTATTTATCACTCTTTGGATGGATGAGTGGGTTCCACCAACTAAAGCACCAATTTCTCTATAAGATTTTCCATCCAAAAAAACCTTTTAATATAATTTTCCGCTCCTCAACAGAAATTTCCTTGCCTTTTTGTTCCATGTTGCAATATGTCCGTTATTATAATGAAAAAGTTTCATTTTAACTGCGTAATATCTATTTTTAGACATTCTAAAGTAGATTGGCGAAAACAAAATTAACGGTAATCGCACAATCCTGCATTCCTCGAAGTTGAAAACTGCTGTACGCAGACTTTTGCGCGTACACTTTTTCGTAGTGTTAAGTTTAAAATTAAAAATAAAATATAACCCCCTGTTGAATATTTCTAATATTTTTACGTCAATGAAGACAATAACCTACAGTTTTGTTTAAAAAAAGAATGAATAAAATACATGCATAAATGGCCGAACAATTAAGGTTCAAAGTTTAATTTTGACATTTTTTGGGGGTGTACGCAGAGATATGCGAGTGAGTGTATACTTTATAGGGTCGGAAATGTCTCCTTCACTGCGTTGCAAACTTTTGACTGAAATTATAATACCCTCTGCAAGGGTATAAAAATAATTAAAGTTGGTATAACTATATTTTCGCAAACCCAATACCAAATAGTAATTTCTTGAATATGTTCAAAAACAAATTCACTCATAAGAATGAAATATACATATGCAAAAGCCCACACAGAAATACACACACGTATTCGATCAACCAAGGGAATTCATTCATCTCTATACATATATAAAGCTATCAGTAAGAAAACTGGGAATCAACGCACAGCCAAAACCACTGGTTAACAATATTAATATGCATTTTTATTACATTCTAATAACTTTAAACTGATTTGCTAAGATTTATTGGGGCTCCCCAAGTGGCGCCAATCGCTTCCAATTGGAAAAAAGGTAAATTTTCCTTTCGAAAATTCTGGACGCTAAACCGTTTAACCAATCGAATCCGTGTTTTCGCCCAAAAATAGTTTAAGATAATATAAATGTTTAAAAAATTTGACCGCTTAGATTTAAGCCTTTTTACTATTTTTAACACCCGTTCTAAAATTACAATTTAGCCAAAAATATCTCCAAACGTCGAAAAATGGCACTTCTAAACTGAGTATCAAATATTCCTTCGGTAAAGTTTTTCCCTAAGCTTTAACGATTCATTTGATGGTTTTACCAAAGCTCTAGCTATCTTCTAAACAGAAAAAAAAATAAGCAAAAAGTCGATATATTATCGAATTTAAGTGCTCTTTACAGTTATTGCTGCCAAAATACTCAAAAGACGTTTTTTTTTGGCGAAAATCTTGATAATGTAGTAAAAATATACCATTCAGATTGTTTTTTGCGGTGTTTATTTTTACAGTGTTTTGCCACGCGCTGTTAGGAAACATAAAAGCGGGAGATCGCAGTAGATAGAGAGAGAGGAAAGTGTAGCAAGTGCGCAAAAGAAGAAGTTAACGGGGAAACTTTCAATTTGGTCAGAGTCGTATCAAGAAAATTTCTTTGCATAACCGTGGATTTTGGTGTATAACCGTATGTGAGCAATAATATTATTATATTAGTTCGCCTTTCTCGGATTTTAATTTTTTCTATAGAATGTGCAAATTTGTTGATATTTTTGATGTTAACTTAAAAATTTGGTGAGTTATGCCAGTTAGTTTTGTTTTTTACTATTCTTAATTCGTAAAGTCATAATTGATTTACATTTAAATGAATATTTGGTTATTTTTTAATTATTTGCAGATGTGAAATACCAATTAGCATAATTGCATTTCGTACATATATAAATCCGTTTTTGTAGCTTTTATTATTCGATATAAACATTGCATAAATTGCACTATTTAAAAAATATTGTCTCAATATTTAGGAGCTTCTTGTATGGAGACAGAAATAATGCAAACATTAGACATCGCAAGCGAAGCTGCGGGCACCCTGCTAATTATGTGTATATTCAGATAGCATTTAAATAATTTGCGGGAATTTGCGGGGGGCTAAATATTTCAATTGATGCGAGCAAGGTTACAAATTAAATTATGAGTTGAGATATTAATTCAAAAATTTGTTTTTTATTTCAACTTTTTTATTCTTTATTCTCTAATACATTTTTCACTTGTCCTTTTGACTAATTATTTTTATACCCGTTACTCGTAGAGTCAAAGGGTATATTGTATTCGTGCAAAAGTATGTAACAGGTAGAAGGAAGCGTTTCCGACCCTATAAAGTATATATATTCTTGTTCAGGATCACTAGCCGAGTCGATCTAGCCATGTCCGTCTGTCCGTCTGTCCGTCTGTCTGTCCGTATGAACGCTGAGATCTCGGAAACTATAAAAGCTAGAAGATTGGCATTTTGCATGTAGATTTGAGGAATTCCTACGCAGCGCAAGTTTGTTTCAAAATGGTGCCACGCCCCCCCTAACGCCCACAAGCCACAAGCTGTGGCCACAGTTTTCATGATATTATGAAAATTTTAATTGATATGTATTTGTTTCGTCAATACCTATCGATTGGCCTAATTAAAGTTTGCCACGCCCACTCTAACGCCCAAAAACTCATTAAACGCTTAAGCCTGGCTAGTTTTCATTTGTCAATACCGAACTATATCCCAAGAACTATGCAAATCAAATCAAGTTAGCCAAATTGGAGGTCTGAGTCAAACAATGGCGTATGTGTATATGCTGCTGCAGGATAAAAGCTGCCTGCGCTAAAGCAGCGCTGGTGCTGATGCTCGTGCTGTAAAGCTGCCAGCTCTAAGAGATCGCCTAATTCAAATTGATAGTTTGAACTTTTTGTCCTTCTTTCCTGTGGTCACTATAATTCACATTATGTTAATGCAAAATCTTAAGTTGTTCAGCTGAGTAACGGGTATCTAATAGTCGAGGCACTCGACTATAGCGTTCTCTCTTGTTTTATTGCGTGTGAGGAATGTTTTTTTATAAAGACACCAATCCCTTGCTTGGCTACCATGTTTTGCGGGAAGTTGTAGAAATAGCCAGTATATCCTTTAGGGGAAATTAAATTAGTGAAATTTTATGGCAGATGGGTTTCCTGCAAAAATAAAATATCGGGTGCATGGTCTTTTATAAGGAGTTAAAGTTTGTTGTAGTTATTAAAAATACCATGGATATTCTATTGTATTATAGCAATTGGCATTATAAGATTGTATGGATTTTATACTTGCTTGTTTCTACTAGTACCGAACCGAGTCCCTGTTTAAAATCGACTGCCTTTGTTGTATTTACTGATTGCAATTCGCTAAAAGTTGGTCGAACAAAATCGGACCTTTTTGTTTTTTTTCTGCGCTCCGATTTTTTTTTTTTGTTTTATTTAAACCTATCGGTGGGTCTAAACAATTTTCATTTTCTTTCACTTATTTAAACATACATTTAAATTCCGTTCGCTTCGCGAGTGAACTATACATTTTTGTGCCCCTACAAATTTTTTTAATCTCGTCATTCTGTTCTGTGTTTTCTTTTCTTGTAACCCCGTCGTTTCTCTTTAGTGCGTTGTTCGTCGTAAGTCGTAGTGCTGTTTTTAGTGTTGCTTTTGCATGCACTTGAACTAAATTACGCTCCCGCTCTCTCGCTCTCTTTGTTTTGAAAGTTCTAAGAGTGCAGTTTCTACGCTCTTGCGGTACTTATAACTACTCGCTTATAAATTTCAATTCGTTTTCTTGGTACAGTGGTTTCAATAGGTAAAATGAGTAACAATAATTTAGTCTGCTTCTGCAAAAAATTCAGCCTCGTAATAAGGGCTGACTAGTCTAATATGACTTGCTGGATGCGTGAAAATATGGTGCACACCAAGAGCGCCGGTTTTACTACCCAGACAAGTGATGACCTTTCAAAGGGACCCAATTTGCAGTACTGCTGTGATGAAATCGTTCATGCGCCAAACTAAAGGCGGCCTGATGGGGTTGATTAGCTGTTTCGGAGTTGCTAGAGATAGTTTTCGCCGAGCTGATGATCTCCTCTCTGCGCTGTATTCGCAGTTTAATAGTCGTAAGCTATTAGAAAGTGCAAAAGGGCCGCTGGTGGTAAGCAGAAAAAGGGGAACACCCCGCAACACCAATCAAAAGAACAACAGAGCATTCCGGCGGATCAGCAGCTGATTGCAGCAAACCCTTAAATGTTGCTAAGATCAGCAGCTAAAAAAAATTCGGTATCCGAACAATCCGTAACAGAATGCATGCACCCAGTGACTTCTAAGAATTCCGATTTGTCCGTAGTGGTTTCACAATTAGTGGATCCATCATCTCTCAAAATGTAGCTTCACCGCCGACAAGGGACAACTGAGTCCGGACAACCGGCTCAAGATGGTTTTGCAGAAACAATGTCTGCTCCACCAAAATCTCTTTCAGAGGTAAAGAAAAGAAACCAATTTTCGTTTTTCG
The DNA here is from genome assembly GCA_036346975.1 of Drosophila prolongata. Lineage (NCBI taxonomy): Eukaryota > Metazoa > Arthropoda > Insecta > Diptera > Drosophilidae > Drosophila > Drosophila prolongata. The sequence continues at coordinate 12,579,895 of JAYMZC010000387.1, read as the reverse complement.
GCTTTCCTCTGATCAAACATCTTCTGATGTATTGTCTTATATACAAAAAAAAAATTAAGGCCGATTGTAATAGTTTAAAAGGTGGAAAAGCTTAAGTTTTCTTATGCTTATGAGACATTTCTTTCATGGTAACTGTCCCTAACGAGCTTTTTGAAGCCATCTGCTCGGGCGACTTTTGGCCGGATAATATGGTTGTAAAAGAGTTCGAGTTCGAGACTAAGATATAGAAGAAGGTGCCCAGTAAAACTTCCCGGTCGAGGCCAAACCAGTGTACCAACTTAAATAAACTAACTTCTTATCTCCTTCTTTCTTATTATAAAGCAAGAGGCTTGCGTAGCAAGCTCACTAAATTGAATACTGATAGCCTTTTCTTTACATCTCATATTATCGTGTTCACAGAAACCTGGTTACATCTGGAGATCTTTAGCTCTGAAGTTTTTCCACGTAAGCACACAATATTTAGGTATGATCGTCCCTCTAGACGGGGAGGTGTAGTCTTAATTGGAGTTCCGTTGTCTGAACTTCCTCATTATTTAAATCACCTTTCCGTTATTAAGTCTGTTGCAAATAAGCTTTCCGATAGGGATAAGTTGGTAGTTCTAGGTGATTTTAATATACCTGGAGTTACTTGCTCTACTGAGAAACGTCTTACTACCTATAGCACAGCATAATGTTATTTGCGGCCTGCTTGACATATCCTTATCTCAAGTAAACCATGATTTGTGTGTTGTATTAAATCCTGAAGGTGTGCTTCTGTCCAGAGTAGCACCACTCACCCAACCTCAAGATCCATACACCCTACAATATAACTTACACGGGTACAGTTAAAGAAGAAGAAAAATCAGAAAAATCAGAAAAATCAACCAAACGAATTCATTGTTTTCGCAGGGCAGACTTTCTAAGGCTAAATAGTTTTATTTCTGGCTTTAATTGGTCTGATCTTTACTAATGCAATAATATGTCCGATGCAGTTATTGTTTTTTACACTGCAATAAACTCTTTTTTTAATTCCGTTTTACTATCCATCAATCTCCAATAAATCACCTTGGTTTAGCAAAGAGTTGACACACTTAAGCAATGTAAAAGACTTTTTAGGAACTTACTTTACTTTAGATTATTCATCACTGCCTTATTCTTACACCATATCCAAGTCAAAAGTCAAATTCTGTCCCACTTTAACAGAAAGCTCTGTTCTTTAGGATCTTATTCGTTTTAATCCTGTTTATTCGCCAGGGCCCGATGGTATTCCTGGGTGCGTGCTGAGGTATTGCGGAAAGGCCCTGTAGCAATTCTCTCTACAAGATGTTTACCATATCTCTAGAAACTTCCCATTTTCCAAATTTTTGGATGTAATCATTTGTTACAAAAAAGGTAACGAGTTAAAAGCCAGTAGTTAAAGAACCATATCCAAGTTGTCAGCTATTCGAAAGCTTTTTGAAAAAATAGTTACTCCTCATTTGCAACACCTTTGTAGATCAATCATTTCTCCGTGTCAACACGGATTTATTAAACGTAGAGCTTACTACATTTGTCATAAAGGGCTTCATTAATAGTTTTCAAACAGACGTCATTTACACTGACTTTAGTAAAGCATTTGACTCTGTAAATCACTTACTTCTTGTTAAAAAACTTGACCTGTTAGGTTTTACCAGTTGATATCCTTATCTGGATCTCAAGTTAACTGAATGGAAGGTCACAAAGGGTCCTTTTTTAAAATTCAATTTTTAAAATTCTCCGTGTTACCTCCGGTGTCCCACAAGTGGCTCATGTAGGTCGGCTACTTTTAACATTATTTATTTACGATTTTCCCTCATTATAAGTCATTCTCACGTATTTAAGTACTCTGATGATGTTAAGTTATGCCTTCAGTATAAGGACATTTCCTGCCATTTAGACTTACAATTCGATCTAGATAATTTTTCAAAACTGGTGCCGAGATAATTTACTAAATTTAAACGGTTCCAAGTGCAAGGTGATGACTTTTTATCGGGTCAATCCGATATACGCAACTTACACATTAAGTGGCAGCTCTTTGGATAGAATAACTATTGTAAACGATCTTGGCGTTCTCTTGGACCCTAAATTAAAATTTTCTCATGACATTTTGTCCATGGTTATAAAAGCCAGAGGAGTGCTTGGATTTATTTAAAGGTGGTCAAAAGAATTCGATGATCCTTATTTGACTAAAACTTTATTTATTTCGCTGGTCCGTCCGATTTTGGAGTATGGGTCTCCCGTCTGGAGTCCACAATACGGAATACATATTGGTCATATTGAATCTGTACAAAAAAACATTCTTCTTTTTGCTTTACGGCGCCTAAACTGGGATGCAAATCTTAACTTACCTTCTTATTCTAGTAGACTTCTGTTGACTAATTTACCTTCTTTAGCCAACCGTAGAACGATGCTTGGTACAATTTCTGTATTATGTTTTGACTATAATAGAACTTTTCCTATAATCTCAAATCTGGACTCCTAAAATGATTAATATTATCTTCATTGGCACAAAATTGATCTTACTGTTACTTTTTCTCCGGACTTTTACCTATATTTTCTTATCTCGCGTCTATCTTCTCGCGAATCGTGCCGTACGGTACACGGCTGCGCCCCTCGGTCGGTTGGGCGGGTAAGTGGGCCGTGGGACTCCGCGCGGCAAAAAAAAAAAAAAAAAAAAAAAAAATCATATAGCTCCCATAAAAAATTGGTAAAATTAAAAAAAAATAATTTAAAAAAATAAGTATTTTGCTGTTTTTCTATTTATTAAATTTTCCTTTGAGATATAGTAATTATTTACTATATCAGAATTACGCTTTTAGTTTTGTCAAAATCGGACAACAATATCATATAGCTGGCATAGAAACGATGGCAAAATGCAGAGCAAAATCGTCATAGCTTCATTGTTTTTAGTAATATAGACATAGAAACCGAAATGTAGTCGTTTTGTTTTAACTGCTAAGAAAATTATACTTCTTATGGTTTCATTTTTTTTAAGTTTAAATAACGATTTTCGCCTGTTTTCATGCCTATATAAAAAACATAGCGTTGCCAGCTTCCTGAAATAAGCTTTGGGTGAACGTTGGTTCGGCGGCAAGAAATTAAAGCTGCTCTAAACTTTAAATGAGCAAATACTTATTAATAAATTGATAACAAAATTGTAAATTGATTCTTTAAGGGCCCTCTTCGGAAGATGTTTTTTTATGTTTGCTAACAAATTAAAGTGATTGACAGTAAAAACGTAGCACACTCAATTTCTAAAAACTCTCAATAGTGAGTACTAATCTTTAAATTATTTTCTAGGCCCTGATGAACGATAACAAAGAGTTCATTTCTGGAGGCTGGCAGCTATGTAATTTCTAAACAGTATTGGGACATACCTAGATACTTTTACCTAGGTATGTACCTAGGTACAATTTAGTGGTACCTTTTACCTTACCTAGGTATAAAAATAATTGGGTATCTTTTACCTTACCTAGCTATAGATTTTTATATACCTTTGGAATTATTAAGGTACTTAAGCCTAGTATCCAGCTCGACAAACGATTACGCTAGCATAAAAACTTTAATCTTTCCAGTGTGACCAAAATTTTGAGAGTTCATCAGATTTAAGCGTGCTACGGTCGTACTGTCAATCAGCTGGGTTTGTTGACAAGCAGTTAAAATTCAAATATCGTATTTGCGGGAAAGAGCCTCTAAAAGATATTATCAAATACCTTGGCAAGACAAGTCTGCCGCTGTACAAAGAAATTAAAAAACAATAGAATTTAAATTTAACAGTTGTTTTTTTGAATTTACTGATAATTATTTGCTAGTTTAAAGTTCATAGCTGCACTATTATTGTTTTTTTTTTCGTACATTCTTGACCTTAAAAACATTTTGCTCTGACAAGAGGCACCCCAGATAGTATTAGTTATTTTGTCCTCACATGTAAACTCCTGCAATCGACTTTTGCGAGTTTTTTGAGTTTTTCCTTCCATTTCTTATAATGTTCAGTGAGAAGCGCACGCCAAAAGATTAAATTTTTCATTCTTTTCGCTAGGGCTCAACCAAAGTTCATTTCCGCAGACTGGCAACGCTATGGAATTTTCTGGTATTTTTTTCGTCGATCTGTGGACCGACGTGAAAAAAAGGCCCGACGAAAAGTGAACGCCAGCTGTTTGCCTCTCGCTCTCTCTCATGATTTAAAATAGCCAAATCTGACTGCGACACTGAAATAAGCTTAGTCCACCACATCTACACGTCATGGTACACGTACGTTTCGTTTCGAAATTGTAATAGTCGGAACGCAGAATTAAAAGTCAGTGGAACTTAGCCATTCTCATGTTTGTTTAGTGAAGTAACCTTTGCATTGCAATATGCACAAAACAATTTGAATCCGCGCGACAGACATGGCCGAAAAAGAAAATATAAATGTATAAAGTATTGCCAGTAATATTAAATGGCACATTTTTTAAGCCGGACTGCAAGTGCGTGTTGTGTCTCAATAAAACAATCAAATTCGATGATAAATCTGCACAAACACCTTAAGGTAAGCTTATGCGCTCTTTTTATGTGTAAGATATGTACATATTTAAGAATGAAAATATGACTAAGGGACATTGAACGGGACCTACGGGTTCCCAAGGTAGGCGATGCCCTTCAAACAAATGCAGCCAGCTATGTTCGACGCCTAACAAGTCACCCGAATGGGCATCTCAAGATTCAACCTAGAAAGAGAAGACTTAAAAGGTGATACCCAACATATCTCCCTTCCAGGATTATATAAAAACAAAAATAAATATTTCAATTAAAACAAAACTTGTATGTAACTATAATAAGATATAATGTAACTCTTAAGGGCTAAATTTTGTTTCCCCCCAATATATAATTAGATTAAGCTGCCCCATAGGTAGCAGAAAACTAGTTTAAGACACATGACCCATTTAACAAATAAAAAAAAAAAAAGGACTTTTACCTATATTTTCTTATCTCGCGTCTATCTTCTCGCGAATCGTGCCGTACGAGACACGGCTGCGTGCCTAAGGTCGGTTGGGCGGGTAAGGATATCGCGCGCGAAAAAAAAAAACCGAATCCGATGAGTAAAGAATGTAATGAGCTGGGAGAAAATAGTTGACAAGCGGATTGAATTGACTAAGGTAATGATAATTGGATAGTTTCTGAACAACAACGGGACCCTGAAATAGCTGAGTTAAATGTAGATAAAACATATGAATTGAGAAAAGGTTTTATATCGAAAAATACGAAGGAACGGTAAAAACAAGATTTTACCTGTAATACCTAGGGCATTTAGATGGGCAGTGATTATTTACGTCCACGAATCTATTATGCATTTAGGTTGGGAAAAAACCTTGGATAAAGTATATGGGTTTTATTGGTTCGAAAATATGTCGAAGTATGTTCGAAGGTTTGTCGAAAACTGTATCACCTGTAAACTAGCCAAGCCACCGGTTGGGAAAATTCAGGTGGAATTATATCCGATTAATAAGGTCGAAATTCCGTGGCACACAGTGCACATAGATATTAGTGGACAGTTGAGTGAAAAGAACGACCTAAAGGAGTATGTAATTGTTTTGGTGGATGCGTTCACAAAATTTGTTTATTTTCATCATACCTTAAACATTGACACAGAAAGTTCTGTAAAAGCCGTTTAAGCCGTCGTGGGTTTGTTTGGTGTGCCTACTCGAATTATAGCGGATCAGGCTCGTAACTTTGCCAGCTCAGGATTCCGTGATTTCTGTTCTTCCCAAAAAATTGAGCTTCACTTAATTGCAACAGGCGCGAGCAGGGAAAATGGCCCGGTAGAACGTATAATGATCACACTTGAAAGATGCATTGGCCGAAGTACAGTTGGCAATGAATTCCACAGCCAATCGAGTCACCAAGGTCAGCCCATTAGAAATGCTAATCTTTAGGGATGCTAGACCTTTCGGCCTATTGCCAATAGGTGAAGAAGAGGATAGAGAATAGAGAATCTGTAAGAAAACAAGCTAAGGAAAACATGGAAGCTAATGCTCGTTACGACAAACGTAGACTTGATATGAACAAAGCAAAAATAATTAAATTTAACGTTGGAGAGACCATGTATTTTTAAAATCGGAGAGCGACACCAGACAAAACTTGACCCAAAATTTAAAGGTCCGTTTGAAATAATCGAGCTACTAGATGGAGATAGATGGGTTTCAAAATCATTAACAAGTAAGAGAACATATAAGTATGCGCATAAATTTTTGAGAGCATTGCCAAATAGACAAATAGGTGAAAAAGTTGATGAAGAATTCGACGACTCATAAGGAGCAGAGTCTGATTCCCAAGTGGGGAATGATGATATGGATGGCACGGTAAGTGCTTTGGAATCCCAAGAGGGGACTTTATGACCGCACCATAACAGATGGTGTCGGATCCGTGTCGGAGAGCAAGCACATGTTCTTTGTAGGTCAGTGTATGTTCGCTTATATTTTGTACGTAAGTGCATTTCCTAGAATGTTATTTAAAGTAGGCGACGCATAGGCGGGATATATTTTGGAATGAAGAATAGTAGCAGAAATTGAGTGTCTGCTACTGAGTGAGGTCTGATCGTATTCCGCGAACTGAGTGAGAACAGAGGCAAGAGCAAATAAGGAGGTCAGTTGGATTGGCGGCATTGAGACGAGCAGAGCTTGCTGTGCTACGGAAAATAAAAAAAAAATGAATCCGTCACCAAACGAGTCCTCGATATATACATATTATAAATATACATATATAATTACTACTTTACATATTATTACTATTTTATGCATATAAATTATTCGCGATTATTTGTTTAAAAAAAAGAAGAAAGGAAGCAAACTTCGGCAAGCCCAAGTTTATATACCCTTGAAGTTATTACAAGTCGACTATATACCTATATTACCAAAAACAATGAAGCTGTATCGACTTTGCGCTATGATATAGTCGCCCGATCTGGATAGAAACGGACGGACGGACATACGGACGGAGAAACGGACATGGCTAGATCGACTCTCCTGGTGATCCTGATTAAGAATATATATACTTTATAGGGTCGGAAATGTCTCCTTCACTGCTTTGCTAACTTTTGACTGAAATTATAATACCCTCTGCAAATGTATAAAAAGCCACCACTACAGGGTCCGGCACTCGAAGTGTAACCATTTAAAAAATCCAAAAATTTTGTTTGGAAAGTACTTTTACTCAATTCAAAGTAAAAAATTCAGAAACAATTCACTTTTGCTCGATATAACCACCTTTTGCCTTGAGACGGCCCAAAAACGAATCGCAAGCTGCCCGAATGTGACTTGCAGGTATTTTGGCCCACTCGCGCACAACGGCTTTTTTAAACGCCTCGAGACTGATATATCTTTTAGTGCGGACCTTGCTCTCCAAAATGGCCCAAAGAGAATAATCCATCGGATTTGCGTCTGCTGAATTCGAGAGCCATTGTGTGAACGTTATGAAGTTTGGAACGTTGTTTTCCAGCCATTCTTGGTTCAATCGAGCTTTGTGAGATGGTGCCGAGTCCTGTTGAAACGTCCATGGTCTGTCACCGAAATGTTTGTCTGCCCAAGGCTTCAAAGCAACCTTCAGAATACTTTCCTGATAAAATTGCGCATTTACCTTGACGCCAGGCTCGATAAAAACGATTGGAGAACGCCCATCTGCGGTTACAGCGGCCCAAACCATTATCTGTGGCGGGTGCTGCCTCCTGGTGGCTAATCGATGACTCAAATTCTCGCATGAACTATCCGTAAAATAAACTCTATCGTTTTGAGAGTTTACGAATTGCTCAATTGTAAAAATTTTCTCGTCAGAAAACACAATGTTCGGAAGTTGACTGCTTTCAGCCAAGCGAAGCAACTCCTTCGCTCTCTCAAGTCTGACTTGTCGCTGCTTTGGTGTGAGATCGTGCGCCTTTTGGATCTTGTAAGGCTTGACCTTGAGATCATTTTTCAGTATTCGGCGGATGCTACGGTTGGATATTTTCAGTTCTATAATAATGGCAACAACGCTCGTCATGTACAATGACAATAATAGTCGTTTAACACAGCTTCAACAAAATTTCAACAACGATAATAGTGGTCGTTTACCACTGCGCCAACAGAACTTTAACAACAATATTAATAGACGCTTCACACACACGATTGATAAACTTTGGGCAGGAACACCTTCCACAACAATGACAAACCAGATCAGACCCTAAACCAAGACAGGAACATTCATAATCCAAGCGCTAACCTATGTAACATCAACGATGATGCAACTTTTTGACTAGAAGCCTCTGGAAGCCAGTCGGTTACATAAGGAAGAAGACTCACTGATCTTCCTTGCCATTTGCTTTCTTATCACCAAACTCCATGGTGTCAAACACTCTTTAATTCCTAATAGACACTGGATACTACTCATTCGAAAATCCAGCACTTATTAATGACATCTAAAAACGAACCTCCGATATCAATATCCACACTCAAAATTTGGGAATAGACAGATAGAATAAATATCACAAAATTCGAAAAAATTTACAATTCAAAAATTCCTATTCAGTTTACTTTGCCGACTCCAGACTAGAAAAACCAGAAACCACCATCCCAATCCTCACAAGGGCAAACCCTATAGACACGTTACATACCCTGCCACAAAATACCAATACTGCCGCTCCCAGTAAACTTCATGCATTGGGGCTTTTTATATGAAACCACGAATTTGATTAATCAAATACCCATAACAGGCGGCTTATACAACGTAGTTGATGCTAGCTAGTAAACTAAACATTATCCCTAAATTAACACTTCGGTGTTGTTAACCAGAAGGTAAGGTTTTAGAAATATATATCTAAATGGGGACTTAATAACCATTTAAATTGTAAATTGGGTGTCACTGCAGTGCGGAGCAGAGACGGATCATTCGACGACACCGAGAATAAAACGTTCTCAAGACTTTGTAACGTTCCTGCTATGCTGGGGTAGTTCAACGGTGTCCAGGAGTTCGTTCCAACATTTATTTATGTCAGGAGTGGTTGCTGTAAGAGTTTGACCCGGTTCCCAGAGTATGACACGAGCGGGGTTCGGTGAAATTGAAGGGGGTTGTGTTTATTTACTTAAATTTTACAGAGTTTAAGACAAGGATAGAGCGGCGCGGCTGGTTCCGTCTTCGGCGGTGTCGTCGAGTGCGGTCGTGGGCGGCTACTGATCGTCCTTCGGTAGTTGCGCAGCGGCTGGCGTCCTGTAGATAAGAAAGAAAGAATACGGCTATCTGCGCCGGAAAGTATGCCCCTCGGTGGTTGGACCCGATAGCAACGGCTTCCTGTTTGCGCCGGAGAATATGTCCCTCTGTATGCGTCCCTTTACCTCTAGATAATTCCCCCCGAGATATCACTGATATCTCCGTGTGTGAGAGAGGGTTTGGAGGCCACTTAGGTCTTCCAGGTTAGGCGAGAGAGTTTTGGAGGCCCCTTAGGTCTTCCAGGTTAGGAGAGAGAGAGAGTGTGGAGACCACTGAGGTCTTCCAGGTTGTGAGACGAGTCGCACCCCACTGTGGGTCTACGAAGGTGAGTTCGGTGAGACGAGGGGGGGGGGGAAAGAAACCCGAGCGGGTGGGCGACTCGGTGAACCGAGGGATGGCTCGAGCTTAGAGTCCGCTGCCACTGATGGCGGCTTCGTCGCTCCGAGTCGGTTAGTGGTGGGTGGATGGGTGGGTGGTGGAACCCCAAAGATCGGCTGGCACTGATGACGGCCGGTCTTTCGGAGAGTGGGTAGAGGAGGGGGATGGGGGTTTCGCTAACTACAATATATGTGGACGGGGTACTAGACCCTATCCCAAAAGACTCCACAAGTAACTCCCAGAGAGGTTGCTCACACCAATGCGTAAGGCTCACCTTCTCCGATCGCTGTCGGTTGCAGAGTGACTTGAACTGGGCAACCGGTGCCCTTTTTATACCCGTTGGCGTGAATAAGTGTGCCCGCACCACGTCAAAATCCCTGGTCATACGGCTTAGAGCGTGTGACCAGCTGATCATGGGTCAGTGTGACCAGGTAATCTTGGGTCAGTGTGACCCGGTGATCGTGGATCAGTATGCCCAGCTATTTCTATTGGCGCGCCCGCCTTCTTATTTGAATTTGAATTCGTTTCAGGTTTTTTATTCTCTTAAACTAATCTTATTATTATATTAATCCTATTCCCTATGTACTATGTTGTCGCTTCATGCTTTTTATCTCTCTTAACCTAAGCTTATTTTATATATTTATTTATATTGTGCGCTCTGGAGCGTCACCAACGGCTTAAAATCGGAAAAATTTGGTGAAACTCGCGTAGAAAATCATCATCTAAGACCGACGATCGCATGGTTCAGTTGGGTAAACCCCCATTTTTGTCGTGGTGAGCACCGATTTAGGGATTACTAAAAAAGGTGGAATTTTAAAATTGTCAATACGAGAAAATCGCGGTAAAAAACCTGTGCCGCAGATCTTACCGCGCTTTTCATTATTTTCCTGCGCCTTTCAGCATTAGGCTTATATCTATATTCGTTGCTCTTAGTTATCGGTCAGTGCATGATTGCCTTAGAGTTGAGCCGCTAGCCACGTTTACATACAAGCACACCGACACCATTGCCGTTATTTCGATTTGTCGTTTTCGTTCTCGATCGCGGGAGCACACAGTGGATCCAATGATAAATCTAACGGAATAAAAGCCGATTTTTAATTTTTGAAAAATACGTTAAGTTTTTTTTTATTTAATTGGAAACACTTTGCAAATATCAAAAAAACGTTTGAATAAGCTTTTAATTGCATCCCTGATCGGATGCGAGCTTTGAAAGTTGACCTATTTTCAGCACGTGTTCATGCAAAGATTTGAGGCAGAAACTTCCCATTTTGCAAATTTTTGGATGTAATCATTTGTTACAAAAAAGGTAACGAGTTAAAAGCCTGTAATTAAAGAACTATATCCAAGTTGTCAGCTATTCGAAAGCTTTTTGAAAAAATCGTTACTCCTCATTTGCAACACCTTTGTAGATCAATCATTTCTCCGTGTCAACACGGATTTATTAAACGTAGATCCACAATAACTAACCTTCTGGAGCTTACTACATTTGTCATAAAGGGCTTCATTAATAGTTTTCAAACAGACGTCATTTACACTGACTTTAGTAAAGCATTTGACTCTGTAAATCACTTACTTCTTGTTAAAAAACTTGACCTGTTAGGTTTTACCAGTTGATCTCCTTATATGGATCTCAAGTTACCTGAATGGGAGGTCACAAAGGGTCCTTTTTTAAAATTCAATTTTTAAAATTCTCCGTGTTACCTCCGGTGTCCCACAAGTGGCTCATGTAGGTCGGCTACTTTTAACATTATTTATTTACGATTTTCCCTCATTATAAGTCATTCTCACGTATTTAAGTACTCTGATGATGTTAAGTTATGCCTTCAGTATAAGGACATTTCCTGCCATTTAGACTTACAATTCGATCTAGATAATTTTTCAAAACTGGTGCCGAGATAATTTACTAAATTTAAACGGTTCCAAGTGCAAGGTGATGACTTTTTATCGGGTCAATCCGATATACGCGACTTACACATTAAGTGGCAGCTCTTTGGATAGAATAACTATTGTAAACGATCTTGGCGTTCTCTTGGACCCTAAATTAAAATTTTCTCATCACATTTTGTCCATGGTTATAAAAGCCAGAGGAGTGCTTGGATTTATTTAAAGGTGGTCAAAAGAATTCGATGATCCTTATTTGACTAAAACTTTATTTATTTCGCTGGTCCGTCCGATTTTGGAGTATGGGTCTCCCGTCTGGAGTCCACAATACGGAATACATATTGGTCATATTGAATCTGTACAAAAAAACATTCTTCTTTTTGCTTTACGGCGCCTAAACTGGGATGCAAATCTTAACTTACCTTCTTATTCTAGTAGACTTCTGTTGACTAATTTACCTTCTTTAGCCAACCGTAGAACGATGCTTGGTACAATTTCTGTCTTCATTTATAACCTTGTACGAGGTGAGATTGACAGCCTCAACTTGGTAAGTCGGCTAAACTTTTCTGTGCCAAGTAGATTAACTAGAAATTATATTCACCTAATTTTAAATCATTGTAGATCTAACTATGCCTTGCACGAGCCTTTCAGAGTATTATGTTTTGACTATAATAGAACTTTTCCTATAATCTCAAATCTGGACTCTCTGCCGCTCCTAAAATGATTAATATTATCTTCATTGGCACAAAATTGATCTTACTGTTACTTTTTCTCCGGACTTTTACCTATATTTTCTTATCTCGCGTCTCTCTTCTCGCGAATCGTGCCGTACGGTACACGGCTGCGCCCCTCGGTCGGTTGGGCGGGTAAGTGGGCCGTGGGACTCCGCGCGGCAAAAAAAAAAAAAAAAAAAAAAAAAATCATATAGCTCCCATAAAAAATTGGTAAAATTAAAAAAAAATAATTTAAAAAAATAAGTATTTTGCTGTTTTTCTATTTATTAATTTTCCTTTGAGATATAGTAATTATTTACTATATCAGAATTACGCTTTTAGTTTTGTCAAAATCGGACAACAATATCATATAGCTGGCATAGAAACGATGGCAAAATGCAGAGCAAAATCGTCATAGCTTCATTGTTTTTAGTAATATAGACATAGAAACCGAAATGTAGTCGTTTTGTTTTAACTGCTAAGAAAATTATACTTCTTATGGTTTCATTTTTTTTAAGTTTAAATAACGATTTTCGCCTGTTTTCATGCCTATATAAAAAAACATAGCGTTGCCAGCTTCCTGAAATAAGCTTTGGGTGAACGTTGGTTCGGCGGCAAGAAATTAAAGCTGCTCTAAACTTTAAATGAGCAAATACTTATTAATAAATTGATAACAAAATTGTAAATTGATTCTTTAAGGGCCCTCTTCGGAAGATGTTTTTTTATGTTTGCTAACAAATTAAGGTGATTGACAGTAAAAACGTAGCACACTCAATTTCTAAAAACTCTCAGTAGTGAGTACCAATCTTTAAATTATTTTCTAGGCCCTGATGAACGATAACAAAGAGTTCATTTCTGGAGGCTGGCAGCTATGTAATTTCTAAACAGTGTTGGGACATACCTAGATACTTTTACCTAGGTATGTACCTAGGTACAATTTAGTGGTACCTTTTACCTTACCTAGGTATAAAAATAATTGGGTATCTTTTACCTTACCTAGCTGCAGATTTTTATATGCCTTTGGAATTATTAAGGTACTTAAGCCTAGTATCCAGCTCGACAAACGATTACGCTATCGTAAAAACTTTAATCTTTCCAGTGTGACCAAAATTTTGAGAGTTCATCAGATTTAAACGTGCTACGGTCGTACTGTCAATCAGCTGGGTTTGTTGACAAGCAGTTAAAATTCAAATATCGTATTTGCGGGAAAGAGTCTTTAAAAGATATTATCAAATACCTTGGCAAGACAAGTCTGCCGCTGTACAAAGAAATTAAAAAACAATAGAATTTAAATTTAACAGTTGTTTTTTTTAATTTACTGATAATTATTTGCTAGTTTAAAGTTCATAGCTGCACTATTATTGTTTTTTTTTCGTACATTCTTGACCTTAAAAACATTTTGCTCTGACAAGAGGCACCCCAGATAGTATTAGTTATTTTGTCCTCACATGTAAACTCTTGCAATCGACTTTTGCGAGTTTTTTGAGTTTTTCCTTCCATTTCTTATAATGTTCAGTGAGAAGCGCATGCCAAAAGATTAAATTTTTCATTATTTTCGCTAGGGCTCACCCAAAGTTCATTTTCGCAGACTGGCAACGCTATGGAATTTTCTGGTATTTTTTCGGCGATCTGTGGACCGACGTGAAAAAAAGGCCCGACGAAAAGTGAACGCCAGCTGTTTGCCTCTCGCTCTCTCTCATGATTTAAAATAGCCAAATCTGACTGCGACACTGAAATAAGCTTAGTCCACCACATCTACACGTCATGGTACACGTACGTTTCGTTTCGAAATTGTAATAGTCGGAACGCAGAATTAAAAGTCAGTGGAACTTAGCCATTCTCATGTTTGTTTTGTGAAGTATCCTTTGCATTGTAATATGCACAAAACAATTTGACTCCGCGCGACAGACATGGCCGAAAAAGAAAATATAAATGTATAAAGTATTGCCAGTAATATTAAATGGCACATTTTTTAAGCCGGACTGCAAGTGCGTGTTGTGTCTCAATGAAACAATCAAATTCGATGATAAATCTGCACAAACACCTTAAGGTAAGCTTATGCGCTCTTTTTATGTGTAAGATATGTACAAGTTAACTAAGTTCACCGGGCGACGGCAATGACCGATCGTCCGAAGGCTCGCTCCGGCCAAATTGCTGACAAAGCGTCTGGCCGGAAGCTCGTGCATAGCCGGCAAAGACTACCCATTGGAGTGGCCGCTATGAGTCTCTTTTTGTTAGCTTTAAGTTTCAGTTTATATTTGACTTCATATGAATAAAGAGCTGTCGCTCATACAAATTATACTCTGACAACCGTCGTTAAAATCTTATTACTGAAAAACTGTCTGAGTCCCTAGGCCAGCAGGTAAAGAAGGGCAGTCACCCTTCCAAGAATTCTTCGGCCAGCCGGCCAATTACCACAGTGACGAACCTTGCCACCCGCACCCCCCTGGATAAGCTGCAACTGCGAGGGACGACCCGTGGGATATTTAAATATTTAATTGGCGCTCAACGCAAAAGTACCCACAGCGGTATAATAGGGATCATGTAAGTGAGCACCTCAGTCCTTATACTTCCCGGCATCTGCATTTGTGTGTAACTTATAATAAATAAAAGAAATAAATCGCGGCCAGAACATTCTTCTGCAGCTCGAATAAATAAAACAAGTAAATCACTGCCAGAATATTTTCTGCAGCTCCGCTTCCATAATTTATTTGGTGTTAATTTAAAAAAAATAAATACAATATTAATTAGCATACTCATTATTTGATGACATTGTGGAATTTGAAATTGTGGAATTATATGCGTTATTATTATATTTGCTTCTGTGTGTTGTTTGCATTTTTAATTGATAAAAAAATATAAATATATCAGACATATAAAATATAAATATAGTATTAAATATCTTGGCCTCGGCGCAAGAGCGCCGCTGGGAAATAAATAAATTGTTAATTTATTTAAATAACTTTATTGGCGACAGAGATGTCTCATCGAATTGTGGGCATTTAATTTGGCCGTTTTTTGTCGTTGTGTTTTTTGCTTATACTTAAAATTCTCTGTATTAGCTTTGCAACAATCTTGGGGTTTTTTTTGTTTTTTTACTGCTTCCCCGCTCCGCGCCGGTCCGCGAACCCGACACCGCGCATTCACATTTCGACTCTGTTAGCTTCGCTTCTTTGTTTACCATAGCGGCAGCCCAGCTGCCACGGCCCCTTTGCTGTACAATTTTGTTTATGTAAAGCTGGTTAGGCATGCAACTCTTGGTAGATGAAATTTAGCATTGCTGTCCATGTCATTCCTAAATTATAGGGATACCAAACAGAATAGCGACTCAGAGTCAGACTCTGAGAGACTTTTAATTACTTCTACACCGAGGCAGGCGGCCACCAGTGCCGCTCCCAATACAAACATGTCCATAAACGCGGATCAGCTCCAGGCTGTCATCCAGGCGGCTATCGCCAACGCCCTAATAGAAAAGGCCGGCGAGGACCAGCGCAGGGAGAATGAAATGCGTCAAACTATAGAGAACTTAGCTAGGCAGGTGGCGGAGGCGCGGATATCACCCGCCCAGATGGAAACCCCCCAGATCAAAGTTTATGAACCCATTGATATCTCAGGCAATGTTCAATGCAACGAGCCCTTAGACGCTGTTAAATGCCTTCCCGAATTTACGGGGGCACAAGAGACATATGTCTCTTGGCGGCAAGCGGCAGTAGCTGCATATTATATATGCATATTATAATTAGGGGCCCTGCTGATGCCGTGCTATCTTCGTTTGGCACTGTATTGAATTTTGATGCGATTATAAATCGCCTCGATTTCACATACAGTGACAAGCGACCGATGCATGTCATAGAACAAGTGATGGGCACCCTCAGGCAGGGAAATCTCTCTCTGCTACAATATTATGATGAGGTCGAGAAAAAATTGACCCTCCTCACAAACAAAGCCATGTCGCACGACGCCTCGGCGGCAAGGGTCCTATGCGAAAAATTCCGGGATGATGCCCTTCGAGTATTCATCTCGGGATTAAAACGCAGCCTCACAGATGTCCTCTTCTCGGCAAAGCCGAAGGACATGCCAACAGCGCTTGCTTTGGCCCAAGAGGTGGAGGCAAACCACGAGAGGTATTCCTTCGCGGCTTCGTTTGCAAGAAGCCAGGAGGATAAAGAAAAGAAACAATATCCAAGGACGCAGGAGCGCCAGCAGGCCTCATGAGAATACTCCCGAGCCCATGGACATCGACCCCTCGCTGTCCAGGATGTTTAAGCCATCTCAAGCGCCGGCTTACCAAAACAGGAAACCGGCCGTGTCCGATCGATCTGGCCCGCACAAGAGGCAGAGAGTTAACAACATTGCGCAGAGCGAGGGCGAAACCGAGGGCAAATACACCGCCGCAGCCTCAAGCGCGGTCCAGGAAATCAACGACGACGCCATTCATGAATATGATTCAGACGTTATTAATTTTTTAGGGGAAAATCCCTGCTACCCGTCATCAGACGAAGAGTAGCAGGAGTAGATATAAAGCTTTTAGTAGATACGGGCGCATCAAAAAATTTCATCCGTCCATACGAAGGATTGAAAGGCATCCTCCCGGTAGAATCGCCATTTACGATACATTCTATCCATGGCGTCACCACCATCACTAGAAAGTGCTTTGTCTCCCTATTCAACTTGAAGGCCACGTTCTTCATATTACCAGACTTGTCTTCCTTCGATGCCATAATTGGCCTTGACCTGTTAAAACAGGCAGGGGCATCGCTTTGTCTAGCTTCCGGCCACCTCAAATGGGGCTCCGAAGTATAACAGTTAGAATTCCAATCGTGCCCCGACGTCAATTTTACCAACATTGATTGCTCGGACGCCCCGCCTCTAGCTAGAGAGGCCTTTATAAAAATGCTCAGTGAAAGAAAAAAAGCCTTTGCAAACGCCAACGAGGCCCTACCTTACAACACGTCGGTGGTAGCTACCATCAGGAAGGTTAGTGAGGAGCCCATTTATGCCAAGCTTTACCCATACCCAATGGGGGCAGCTGATTTTGTCAATAACGAAATCCAAGAGTTGCTAAAAAATGGCATAATACAAAAGTCAAAGTCCCCCTACAACAACCCAATATGGGTAGTAGACAAAAAGGGCACTGACGAAGCGGGCAACCGCAAAAATCCGGCTCGTATTGGACTTTCGCAAATTGAACGAAAGAACGATACCAGATCGCTATCCTATGCCAAATATCTCTATGATACTAGGGAATTTAGGCAAAGCCAAATACTTTACAACACTCGATTTGAAGTCTGGCTACCACCAGATCACTCTGGCAGAGCGTGACCGTGAAAAAACTTCCTTTTCCGTTAACGGAGGAAAGTACGAGTTTCGCCGGCTACCGTTTGGCTTGAAGAATGCTGCCAGCATCTTCCAAAGAACCATCGACGACATACTGCGAGAGCAGATTGGCAAATTCTGCTATGTCTATGTTGATGATGTCATCGTCTTCTCAGAAGACGAAAACGACCACATACGGCACGTGGATTGGGTTCTTAAGAGCCTGCACGACGCCAACATGAGGGTATCAACGCAGAAATCGCGTTTTTTTAAGAAAAGCGTTAACTTTTTGGGCTTTATTGTCACCAGCAACGGTGCCACAACTGACCCAGAAAAAATTAAGGCCATTCAGGAATTCCCCGAACCCAAAAATATATTCGAGGTGAGATCGTTCCTTGGCCTGGCCAGTTATTACCGATGCTTCATTAAAGATTTTGCATCAATAGCTAGGCCCATCTCCGATATCCTGAAAGGGGAGCATGGAAGTGTCAGTAGGCACAGATCCAAAAATATCCAGGTGCAATTTAGCGAACAGCAACGGCTTGCTTTCCAAAAGTTGCGTAACATTCTGGCTTCAGAGGATGTCATCCTCAACTACCCTGATTACAAGAAGGCATTCGATCTAACGACGGATGCCTCGGCATTTGGCATTGGCGCGGTACTATCCCAAGAGGGAAGACCCATCACTATGATATCTAGGACCCTAAAAGACCGAGAAGTTAACTACGCTACTAACGAGCGTGAACTGTTAGCCATAGTCTGGGCACTGGCAAAATTACGCCACTACTTATATGCAGTAAAAGATATAAATATCTATACTGACCACCAGCCATTGACATTCGCAGTATCGGAATCCAATCCGAATGCGAAAATCAAACGATGGAAAGCTCGCATCGACGAGTCCGGCGCCAAAATGTTTTATAAGCCCGGCAAAGAGAATCTCGTTGCGGATGCCCTCTCCAGACAGCAACTTAACGTTGTGGAGGCGGAAGAAGCTTATTCGTGTGCGGCCCCTATTCACAGTGAAGTGTCGCTCACACACACCATCGAAACCACGGATAAGCCATTGAATTGCTTTCAGAACCAGATAACTCTGGAGGAAGCACGCTTTCCGTCTAAACGCAGCTTCGTGCTCTTCGGAAACAAGAGACGACACAGCATTGACTTCATATGCAAGGAGTCACTGCTTGAGGAGCTCGCGGACGTTATAGTCCCCAAAGGCGTAAACGCCATTCATTGCGATCTGCATACGCTGGCAATGATACAGGATGAATTGGTCCGGCAATTCCCAGCCACCAAATTCTGGCACTGTAAAAACCGTATTACAGATATTTTCGCAGTCGCTGAGAGACGAGAAATCCTCACCACTGAGCATAATAGGGCTCACAGATCTGCACAGGAGAATGTCAAGCAGGTACTTTCGGAATACTATTTCCCGAAAATGACCAAGTTAGCGAATGAAATCGTCACTAACTGCAAGACCTGCGCTAAAGCAAAATATGACAGGCATCCTAAAAAACACGAACTCGGCGAAACACCAGTACCGTCGCATGTGGGAGAAATGTTACACATAGACATTTTCTCCACTGATAAGAAATACTTCCTCACATGCATTGAAAAATTTTCAAAGTTTGCAATGGTCCAACCAATTCCCTCTAGAACAATAGAGGATCTCAAACCGGCTTTACTACAACTTCTTAACGTCTTCCCTAAAGCCAGAGTCATTTACTGCGACAATGAACCCTCATTAAACTCGCACACTATTCGGGCCATGCTGGAAAATCACTTCGGGGTTAGCATTTCAAATGCACCGCCACTCCACAGCGTCTCGAACGGACAAGTGGAGCGATTCCACAGCACTCTGGTGGAGCTCGCCAGATGCCTTAAAATCGACAAAGGCATTAGCGACACTGTAGAGTTGATCTTGCTGGCTACGTCTAAGTACAACAAGTCTATCCATTCGGTCATCGATAGGAGACCGGCCGACGTGGTAGTCACACAAGCAAGTGACCCGCATTGCGATATACAGGATAAGATAAGACTTGCCCAAAATAAGCTAAGAAGCAGGGAAAATACCTCCCGACAAAACCGAGTGTTCAATGTCGGCGACAAGGTCCTAGTAAAATCCAACAGGAGACTAGGCAACAAGCTTTCACCGTTATGCGAAGAAAAAACTGTGGAAGCGGACATGGGGACCACAGTCCTCATTAAGGGGAGGGTGGTCCACAAGGACAACCTTAGGTAGGCGAGACACAAACATATTGTCATTCGCTTGATAATTTTTTACTATTTTTTCCATTTTTTATCTCTAGCCACTTGGCATAAGTTTTTGTCCTTATCATGTTTATTACCATTATTTTTACTTATAACTCATTTACGCTTTATCTCATATGTTTTGGTGGTGGGCTACCCAAATTTTATAAAATGCTACAACAAATTCAAAATTACAGGTTTAAACCCATACCTCTGCTATTCCTTTTTGCCCTGACATCGGCGCACGTCACGGACTACTCGCAAGCCAAATACATTCCCATCATTGATGGACGAATTTTAGTATGGGAAGAATTCGCATTTTTGAGACACTCAGCGAATCTCTCAGAGTATAGGCGCGTGGTGGAGGAAACTGGTGGCATGATTAACATGTTTCCCCAGTCCCACATGCAAAAGCTTTTGATCGTAGATGTCGGTCACCTGCGTGATCTTCTCGAATCACTGAGCATCCACCATAGGGTAGCCAGGAGTTTAGACTTCTTGGGAGCGGCGTTAAAAGTAGTGGCGGGAACAGACGCGGAGAACCTTGAAAACATTAAACTTACGGAATATCAACTTATTAATGCAAACAATAGACAGATAAATATTAACAACAAAGTACAGGAACAAATCAATAGTATTACCACCACCAATGGAGCTGCAGAATTTATTGCTAGCAATAGCTCTTGCCAAAATCAATATAGTTAGCCCCAGCATATTAGATCATGCAGACCTGGAAAGTGTGTGGATCGAGGAGCCCACAGATACCCCCATTAGAGATATACTGTCCGTTGCGTCTGTCAAAATATTACAATCCGCTAACATTTTACATTTCATTATTAAATTTCCAAAAATTAAATCAGCATGTGTCAAGATCACAGTTTTTCCCGTGTCACACCATGACACAGTACTTAGGTTGGAGGACAAGGTCATAACAGATTGCAATGGGGAGATTCACACAGTCAAAAACTGCTCCGTGTCACCTGGAGCTACATTTTGTCAACTGGCGCTGAGAAGATCATGCGCCCAAGAACTCCACGCTGGGGGTATTGCGCACTGCGATATCCAACATAGCGATTTGCTCCCTATCACCCACGTAGATGAAGGCATTATCATCATAAACGATCGCTCAGCTCGTGTGAGGGTGGACAACGGCACTTACGTCCACTTGCGAGGAACTCACCTCATCACCTTCATTGAGAGTGCCATGGTTAACGAAACCCGTTACGTCAATCACGACGTGGCCCGGAAAAGGGTACCAGAAGTGGCTAGCTCGCCTTCCCTGAACGTCACTCTAGAGCATAACATCCTCAGCCTTCCATACCTTCACCGCTTGAGTGAACGTAACTTGGAACATATTAAGCAATTCGGGGAAGATATCAACGGCTATCGTTCACACCAGATAATGCTAATCGCAGGAGCGATCTGCTGCGCGTTGATCTGCGTCGGCCTCACTTATCGGCGAGTCACCCAGGCCAGGAGATCCACGGCCCAATTAAGGGATGTGATTGCCCAAATAGGGTCGGCCGAGGGCGGCCTTAATTCTGAGGGGGGACAGTTAACTAAGTTAACCGGGCGACGGCAATGACCGATCGTCCGAAGGCTCGCTCCGGCCAAATTGCTGACAAAGCGTCTGGCCGGAAGCTCGTGCATAGCCGGCAAAGACTACCCATTGGAGTGGCCGCTATGAGTCTCTTTTTGTTAGCTTTAAGTTTCAGTTTATATTTGACTTCATATGAATAAAGAGCTGTCGCTCATACAAATTATACTCCGACAACCGTCGTTAAAATCTTATTACTGAAAAACTGTCTGAGTCCCTAGGCCAGCAGGTAAAGAAGGGCAGTCACCCTTCCAACGTAATCTTCGTAATTCATCTTGGAGAATTCTTCGGCCAGCCGGCCAATTACCACAGTGACGAACCTTGCCACCCGCACCCCCCTGGATAAGCTGCAACTGCGAGGGACGGCCCGTGGGATATTTAAATATTTAATTTACATATTTGAGAATGAAAATATGACTAAGGGACATTGAACGGGACCTACGGGTTCCCAAGGTAGGCGATGCCCTTCAAACAAATGCAGCCAGCTATGTTCGACGCCTAACAAGTCACCCGAATGGGCATCTCAAGATTCAACCTAGAAAGAGAAGACTTAAAAGGTGCTACCCAACATATCTCCCTTCCATGATTATATAAAAACAAAAATAAATATTTCAATTAAAACAAAACTTGTATGTAACTATAATAAGATATAATGTAACTCTTAAGGGCTAAATTTTGTTTCCCCCCAATATATAATTAGATTAAGCTGCCCCATAGGTAGCAGAAAACTAGTTTAAGACACATGACCCATTTAACAAATAAAAAAAAAAAAAGGACTTTTACCTATATATTCTTATCTCGCGTCTATCTTCTCGCGAATCGTGCCGTACGAGACACGGCTGCGTGCCTAAGGTCGGTTGGGCGGGTAAGGATATCGCGCGCGAAAAAAAAAAAACCGAATCCGATGAGTAAAGAATGTAATGAGCTGGGAGAAAATAGTTGACAAGCGGATTGAATTGACTAAGGTAATGATAATTGGATAGTTTCTGAACAACAACGGGACCCTGAAATAGCTGAGTTATTAGCTAAGCTTAAAAATAACGAATAGCTGGAAATGTAGATAAAACATATGAATTGAGAAAAGGTTTTATATCGAAAAATACGAAGGAACGGTAAAAACAAGATTTTACCTGTAATACCTAGGGCATTTAGATGGGCAGTGATTATTTACGTCCACGAATCTAAAACCTTATCTTAAAAACCTTGGATAAAGTATATGGGTTTTATTGGTTCGAAAATATGTCGAAGTATGTTCGAAGGTTTGTCGAAAACTGTATCACCTGTAAACTAGCCAAGCCACCGGTTGGGAAAATTCAGGTGGAATTATATCCGATTAATAAGGTCGAAATTCCGTGGCACACAGTGCACATAGATATTAGTGGACAGTTGAGTGAAAAGAACGACCTAAAGGAGTATGTAATTGTTTTGGTGGATGCGTTCACAAAATTTGTTTATTTTCATCATACCTTAAACATTGACACAGAAAGTTCTGTAAAAGCCGTTTAAGCCGTCGTGGGTTTGTTTGGTGTGCCTACTCGAATTATAGCGGATCAGGCTCGTAACTTTGCCAGCTCAGGATTCCGTGATTTCTGTTCTTCCCAAAAAATTGAGCTTCACTTAATTGCAACAGGCGCGAGCAGGGAAAATGGCCCGAAATTAAAAGGTCCGTTTGAAATAATCGAGCTACTAGATGGAGATAGATGTGTTTCAAAATCATTAACAAGTAAGAGAGCATATAAGTATGCGCATGAATTTTTGAGAGCATTGCCAAATAGACAAATAGGTGAAAAAGTTGATGAAGAATTCGACGACTCATAAGGAGCAGAGTCTGATTCCCAAGTGGGGAATGATGATATGGATGGCACGGTAAGTGCTTTGGAATCCCAAGAGGGGACTTTATGACCGCACCATAACAGATGGTGTCGGATCCGTGTCGGAGAGCAAGTACATGTTCTTTGTAGGTCAGTGTATGTTCGCTTATATTTTGTACGTAAGTGCATTTCCTAGAATGTTATTTAATGTAGGCGACGCATAGGCGGGATATATTTTGGAATGAAGAATAGTAGCAGAAATTGAGTGTCTGCTACTGAGTGAGGTCTGATCGTATTCCGCGAACTGAGTGAGAACAGAGGCAAGAGCAAATAAGGAATTGGTAAAATTGAGCTCTGCGTTCTTGGAGGTCAGTTCGATTGGCAGCATTGAGACGAGCAGAGCTTGCTGTGCTACGGAAAATAAAAAAAAAATGAATCCGTCACTAAACGAGTCCCCGATATATACATATTATTAATATACATATATAATTACTACTTTACATATAATTACTATTTTATGCATATAAATTATTCGCGATTATTTGTTTAAAAAAAAGAAGAAAGGGAGCAAACTTCGGCAAGCCCAAGTTTATATACCCTTGAAGTTATTACAAATCGACTATATACCTATATTACTAACAACAATGAAGCTGTATCGACTTTGCGCTATGATATAGTCGCCCGATCTGGATAGAAACGGACGGACGGACATACGGACGGAGAAACGGACATGGCTAGATCGACTCTCCTGGTGATCCTGATTAAGAATATATATACTTTATAGGGTCGGAAATGTCTCCTTCACTGCTTTGCTAACTTTTGACTGAAATTATAATACCCTTTGCAAGGGTATAAAAAGCCACCACTACAGGGTCCGGCACTCGAAGTGTAACCATTTAAAAAATCCAAAAATTTAGTTTGGAAAAGTAATTTTACTCAATTCAAAGTAAAAAATTCAGAAACAATTCACATTTGCTCGATATAACCACCTTTTGCCTTGAGACGGCCCAAAAACGAATCGCAAGCTGCCCGAATGTGACTTGCAGGTATTTTGGCCCACTCGCGCACAACGGCTTTTTTAAACGCCTCGAGACTGATATATCTTTTAGTGCGGACCTTGCTCTCCAAAATGGCCCAAAGAGAATAATCCATCGGATTTGGGTCTGCTGAATTCGAGAGCCATTGTGTGAACGTTATGAAGTTTGGAACGTTGTTTTCCAGCCATTCTTGGTTCAATCGAGCTTTGTGAGATGGTGCCGAGTCCTGTTGAAACGTCCATGGTCTGTCACCGAAATGTTTGTCTGCCCAAGGCTTCAAAGCAACCTTCAGAATACTTTCCTGATAAAATTGCGCATTTACCTTGACGCCAGGCTCGATAAAAACGATTGGAGAACTCCCATCTGCGGTTACAGCGGCCCAAACCATTATCTGTGGCGGGTGCTGCCTCCTGGTGGCTAATCGATGACTCAAATTCTCGCATGAACTATCCGTAAAATAAACTCTATCGTTTTGAGAGTTTACGAATTGCTCAATTGTAAAAATTTTCTCGTCAGAAAACACAATGTTCGGAAGTTGACTGCTTTCAGCCAAGCGAAGCAACTCCTTCGCTCTCTCAAGTCTGACTTGTCGCTGCTTCGGTGTGAGATCGTGCGCCTTTTGGATCTTGTAAGGCTTGACCTTAAGATCATTTTTCAGTATTCGGCGGATGCTACGGTTGGATATTTTCAGTTCTATAATAATGGCAACAACGCTCGTCATGTACAATGACAATAATAGTCGTTTAACACAGCTTCAACAAAATTTCAACAACGATAATAGTGGTCGTTTACCACTGCGCCAACAGAACTTTAACAACAATATTAATAGACGCTTCACACACACGATTGATAAACTTTGGGCAGGAACACCTTCCACAACAATGACAAACCAGATCAGACCCTAAACCAAGACAGGAACATTCATAATCCAAGCGCTAACCTATGTAACATCAACGATGATGCAACTTTTTGACTAGAAGCCTCTGGAAGCCAGTCGGTTACATAAGGAAGAAGACTCACTGATCTTCCTTGCCATTTGCTTTCTTATCACCAAACTCCATGGTGTCAAACACTCTTTAATTCCTAATAGACACTGGATACTACTCATTCGAAAATCCAGCACTTATTAATGACATCTAAAAACGAACCTCCGATATCAATATCCACACTCAAAATTTGGGAATAGACAGATAGAATAAATATCACAAAATTCGAAAAAATTTACAATTCAAAAATTCCTATTCAGTTTATTTTGCCGACTCCAGACTAGAAAAACCAGAAACCACCATCCCAATCCTCACAAGGGCAAACCCTATTAGACACGTTTCATTCCCTGCCACAAAATACCAATACTGCCGCTCCCAGTAAACTTCATGCATTGGGGCTTTTTATATGAAACCACGAATTTGATTAATCAAATACCCATAACAGGCGGCTTATACAACGTAGTTGATGCTAGCTAGTAAACTAAACATTATCCCTAAATTAACACTTCGGTGTTGTTAACCAGAAGGTAAGGTTTTAGAAATATATATCTAAATGGGGACTTAATAACCATTTAAATTGTAAATTGGGTGTCACTGCAGTGCGGAGCAGAGACGGATCATTCGACGACACCGAGAATGAAACGTTCTCAAGACTTCGTAACCAACGGCTTAAAATCGGAAAAATTTGGTGAAACTCGCGTAGAAAATCATCATCTAAGACCGACGATCGCATGGTTCAGTTGGGTAAACCTCCATTTTTGTCGTGATGAGCACTGATTTAGGGATTACTAAAAAAGGTGGAATTTTAAAATTGTCAATACGAGAAAATCGCGGTAAAAAACCTGTGCCGCAGATCTTACCGCGCTTTTCATTATTTTCCTGCGCCTTTCAGCATTAGGCTTATATCTATATTCGTTGCTCTTAGTTATCGGTCAGTGCATGATTGCCTTAGAGTTGAGCCGCTAGCCACGTTTACATACAAGCACACCGACACCATTGCCGTTATTTCGATTTGTCGTTTTCGTTCTCGATCGCGGGAGCACACAGTGGATCCAATGATAAATCTAACGGAATAAAAGCCGATTTTTAATTTTTGAAAAATACGTTAAGTTTTTTTTTTATTTAATTGGAAACACTTTGCAAATATCAAAAAAACGTTTGAATAAGCTTTTAATTGCATCCCTGATCAGATGCGAGCTTTGAAAGTTGACCTATTTTCAGCACGTGTTCATGATTCTTCTTTAAACATAAATTACAGTTTATTAATAATAAGAACTTTAGCTTCCTTTAAAATAAGGTATATACTAAATATAAATTATATGTTCATGACCTGTCTATCAATGTGTACGTAAGAAACGTGTTATTTGTAAGTTGCTTTTTGAAGAATTGCTTTTGAGCAGTTTACCAACTTTATTGGACTATAACTAACGTTATTCAATCGTATTCAAGCTAATTTTAGTATTTGTGTAAAGTTTCAGTCCTTGTGGTGTGAAAAAGTCCAAAATCATCACCAACTACGTCCATCTCTTAAGTCTGTTGCATTTTTTAGGTGAGATGTCAGTCTGTAAGCGCTAACTTTTTTCCATGTGGGTTGGGGAAAAGGTTGCATCAAAAAAGTTGTTAGTGCTAAGCGAATTTGTGTTTGGAACAATTTTGGAGAACAGAAAATAACATTACAGATATAAAAAAAAAAACAAGAAAGGAAAGCTAACTTCGGGCGGAGCCGAAGTTGAAATACCCTTAAAGAATATTCTGTAAATTATATTCTCCAAAATGATTCATATGATGCATTCTTAACACTGATAAAAACTTCCTAACTTAAAAAAACACCAAAGTTATGGCATTTCCAATCGTTCAGTTATATGGCAGCTATAGAATATAGTCGGCAGATCCTTATGAAATTTGATTTGTCGGATTGATTGGCCTAAAATAAAACCCATAGAAAATCCCAACTTCATAACTTAACAACCAGCAAAGTTATGGCATTTCCGATCAATCAGTTATATGGCGGCTATAGGATATAGTCGGCCGATCCCGGCCGTTCCGACTTATCTTTAAAACTGAGAGACTAGTTCGCGTACAAACAGACAGACGGACTGACAAACGGACAGACAGACGGACAGACAGACGGACAGACAGACGGACAGACAGACGGACAGACAGACGGACAGACAGACGGACAGACAGACGGACAGACAGACGGACAGACAGACGGACAGACAGACGGACAGACAGACGGACAGACAGACGGACAGACAGACGGACAGACAGACGGACAGACAGACGGACAGACAGACGGACAGACAGACGGACAGACAGACGGACAGACAGACGGACAGACAGACGGACAGACAGACGGACAGACAGACGGACAGACAGACGGACAGACAGACGGACAGACAGACGGACAGACAGACGGACAGACAGACGGACAGACAGACGGACAGACAGACGGACAGACAGACGGACAGACAGACGGACAGACAGACGGACAGACAGACGGACAGACACGGACAGACAGACGGACAGACAGACGGACAGACAGACGGACAGACAGACGGACAGACAGACGGACAGACAGACGGACAGACAGACGACAGACGACGGACAGACGACGGACAGACAGACGGACAGACAGACGGACAGACAGACGGACAGACAGACACCGACAGGAGGACAGGAACGGACAGACAGACGGACAGACAGACGGACAGACAGACGGACAGACAGACGGACAGACCGACGGACGACAGACGGACAGACAGACGGACAGACAGACGGACAGACAGCCGGACAGACAGACGGACAGACAGACGGACAGACAGACGGACCGACAGACGGAACAGACAGACGGACCGACAGACGGACAGCACAGGACGGACAACAGACAGACGGACCAGACAGACAGACAGGACAGACAGACAGACAGACAGGACAGACAGACGGACCGACAGACGGACAGGACAGACGGACAGACAGACGGACAGGACAGACGGAACAGACAGACGGACCAGACAGACGGGACAGACCGAACGTACCAGACAGACGGACAGACAGACGGACAGAACAGGCCGGACAGACAGAACGGACCGGACCAGACCCGGACAGACAGACGGACAGACAGACGGACAGACAGACGGACACGACCGACGGACAGACAGACGGACAGACAGACGGACAGACCAGACAGGACAGACAGACGGACAGACCAGACGGACAGACAGACGGACAGGACAGCGGACAGACAGGCCGGACAGACAGACGGACCAGACAGACGGACAGACCAGACGGGACAGACAGACGACAAGGACAGACAGACGACAGACAGACGGACAGACGGACAGACAGACGGACAGACAGACGGACAGACAGACGGGACAGACACGGACAGACAGACAGACGGACAGACAGACAGACGGACAGACAGACAGACGGACAGACAGACAGACGGACAGACAGACAGACGGACAGACAGACGGACAGACAGACGGACAGACAGACGGACAGACAGACGGACAGACAGACGGACAGACAGACGGACAGACAGACGGACAGACAGACGGACAGACAGACGGACAGACAGACGGACAGACAGACGGACAGACAGACGGACAGACAGACGGACAGACAGACGGACAGACAGACGGACAGACAGACGGACAGACAGACGGACAGACAGACGGACAGACAGACGGACAGACAGACGGACAGACAGACGGACAGACAGACGGACAGACAGAAGGACAGACAGACGGACAGACAGACGGACAGACAGACGGACAGACAGACGGACAGACAGACGGACAGACAGACGGACAGACAGACGGACAGACAGACGGACAGACAGACGGACAGACAGACGGACAGACAGACGGACAGACAGACGGACAGACAGACGGACAGACAGAAGGACAGACAGACGGACAGACAGACGGACAGACAGACGGACAGACGGACATGGCTATATCAACTCAGGAGGTGATCCTGATCAAGAATATATATACTTTATAGGGTCGGAGATTTCTCCTTCACTGCGTTGCACACTTTTGACCAAAATTATAATACCCTCTGCAAGGGTATAAAAAAAGGAATAAGAAAAGTGACATTTATTTTATTGAAATTAATGAAAATAAGAATTTAAAAATGTGAATATGATGTTTGTAATTTTTAAAAACTTAAATACATAAATAAAGCTGTCAAACATGAACACTCGAGAGTGTTTAAGAATTACGTTAGCTTGGGAACCAGATTTTGAGAATAGGGTATTCAGAATAATCAGAAATATAGAAGAGCCTTTTTTAATTTGTTATAATAGTTACTTAAACCGTTGTAAGGTCCAGTTCTCTCAGGACCCGAAACAGTTTTATAATTTTGTTAACACCAAGCGTTAATCTAATTCTTTTCCTTCCTCGCTGTCGTTCGAAAACATGACGGCAACCACAGATCAATTTTTTCAAACGACTTACTCTCCTTTAGATTATTCATCACAGCCTTATTCTTACACCATGTCCAAGTCAAACCTCATGTTCTGTCCCACTTTATCAGAAAGCTCTCTTCTTTTGGATCTTCTTCGTATTAAGCCTGTTTATTCGCCAGGGCCCGATGGTATTCCTGGGTGCGTGCTTAGGTTTTGCGCTAAGGCCCTGTGCAAACCTCTTCACAAGTTGTTTACCTTATCTCTAGAAACCTCCCAATTCCCAAATATTTGGAAGGAATCATTTGTTATTCCTCTTTTCAAAAAAGGTAACAAGTTAGAAGCCAGTAACTACAGAGGTATTTCTAAGTTGTAAGCTATTCCTAAGCTTTTTGAAAAATGATTACTCCTCATTTGCAGCACCTTTGCAGATCAATCATTTCTCAATGTCAACACGGATTTATAAAACATAGATCCACAATCACAAACCTTCTAGAGCTCACTTCATTTGTCACTTCAATAGTAGTTTTCAAACAGACGTCATTTACACTGACTTTAGTAAAGCATTTGACTCTGTAAATCACTTACTTCTCATTCAAAAACTTGACCTTTTAGGTTTTCCAGTTGATCTGCTTAAATGGATTTCAAGTTATCTAAATGCCAGGTTACAAAGGGTCCTTTTTAAAAATTCAATTTCTGAAATTCTCCGTGTTACCTCCGGTGTCCCACAAGGGAGCCATCTGGGTCCGTTACTTTTTACATTATTTATTAACGATCTTTCCTCAATTATAAGTCATTCTCGCGTACTTATGTACGCAGATGATGTTAAGTTGTGCCTGCAGTATAAGGACATTTCCTGTCATTTAAACTTGCAATCCGATCTAGATAATTTTCAAAACTGGTGCCGAGATAATTTACTAAATTTAAACGGTTCCAAGTGCAAGCTGATGACTTTTTATCGGGCCAATCCGATATACGCGACTTACACGTTAAGTGGCAGCTCTTTGGATAGAATAACTCTTGTAAACGATCTTGGCGTTCTCTTGGATACTAAACTAAAATTTTCTTATCACATTTCGCCCATGGTTAATAAAGCCAGAGGAGTGCTTGGATTTATTAAAAGGTGGTCAAAAGAATTCGATGATCCTTATTTGACTAAAACTTTATTTATTTCGCTAGTCCGTCCGATTCTGGAGTATGGGTCTCCCGTCTGGAGTCCACAATACGGAATACATATTGGTCATATTGAATCTGTACAAAAAAACGTCCTTCTTTTTGCTTTACGGCGCCTAAACTGGGATGCAAATCTTATCTTACCTTCTTATTCTAGTAGACTTCTTTTGATTAATTTACCATCCCTAGCCAACCGTCGAACGTACTATCTTTATTTATAACCTTATACATGGTGATATTGACTGCCCCGACTTGTTAAGTCGGCTAAACTTTTCTGTGCCAAGTAGATTAACTAGAAATTATTTTCCCCTAATTTTAAATCATTGCAGATCTAACTATGCCTTGCATGATTCTTTCAGAGTATTATGTTCTGACTATAATAGACTTTTTCCTGTAATATCAAATCTTGACTCTCTGCCGCTCCTAAAACGATTGATACTTGCTTCATTGGCACAAGATTGATCTAAGTATTACTTTTTTCCCCGGACCTTTACATTTATTTTCCTTTCTCGGGTCTATCTTATCGCGAATCGTGCCGTACGATACACGGTTGCGCCTCTCGGTCGGTTGGGCGGGTAAGTGGGCCGTGGGACTCCGCGCGAAAAAAAAAAAAAAAATTCCGATTATGAATATGACTATATGGACTATGACTATATGTACTATAGGGACAACTTACCTTTTTCCCCTCTTATCCATTGCAACAGCACTCAAAAGGCAATAGTACTGTTTACTGAGAAATTGCAAAATATTCTCGGAAAAAGGCAAAGACCCAATGTTAGGACAAATAATTATATTAACAAGAAAGGAAAGCTAACTTCTGGCGGAGCCAGAATGCCCTTGCAGAATGCTCTGTAAATTATATTCTCCAAAATTATTCATATGATGCATTCTTTATACTCATAAAAAATCCAAACTTCCTAACTTTAAAAACACCAAAGTTATGGCATTTCCAATCGTTCAGTTATATGGCAGCTATAGGATATAGTCGGCCGATCCTTATGAAGTAGTATGGTAGGTCGGATTGATTGGCCAAATATAAAACCCATAGAAAATCCCAACTTTCTAATTTTACAAACACCAAAGTTATGGCATTTCCGATCAATCAGTTATATGGCAGCTATATGATATAGTCGGCCGATCCCGGCCGTTCCGACTTATATACTGCGTGCAAAGGAAAGAAGGGTGTGTGCAAAGTTTCAATTAGTTTCAATAGTTTTAAAACTGAGAGACTAGGTTGCGTAGAAACAGATAGACGGACAGACGGACATGGCTATATCAACTCAGGAGGTGATCCTGATCAAGAATATATATACTTTATAGGGTCGGTGCTTCACTGCGCTGCACACTTTTGACCAAAATTATATACCCTCTGCAAGGGTATAATTAGCGAATTTCGTAAGCAGGCTTACTGAGAAATGGAAGGCTTGCCAATATAATGCAAAGTATTTTGAGAAAAAAAATCAGAAATGGCTTGACATTTTGCTCATTTTGCATAATTTCCCGTCAACGCCAGATATTGGTCGGCTTAAGAAGGGTTTTTCTGATTTGTGTCCAAAGGCGCAGGGGGACTGAAAGCAACCGTGGCTTATGTCAAAAAATTTTACAAGACCTATGGTAAAATTTTTTGACATACGCTATGGTTAGTTTAATTAGTGCAACCATTTCGAAATAAATTAACCGCGAGTGTAGAACGTTTACCTCCAAGGGAAAGTGTGATTACTTGTGTGTGGAGCAGGGCAAGGGGTGAGTATAAAAAGTTAAATAAGAATAAGAAAGGCAGTAGTAAAAGGCAGATGCAACTTAGCTTTGGGGCAGGCGCAGCCATCGCAGCAAACACGCGATAAAAGTCAGCATACAACAGACGCAACATCAGAAGCCGGTGAAAACAGGATAAATTGATTTTAAATTACATCACATTAACTTAATCTTAACTTAAACCCTGACCCTCAAAAGCATAACCTCCACATACCCACCCATGTATCGAACATTGTGTCTACAGAGAGGCAATCAAACTCGCCAGAGACCCAGGCAAAGGGTAAATAGGTTCGATCGAGTTCTACAGTACCACATTCTTCCTAATTTGCGTATTATGGTGTCGGCGCGCGCCATCGGACACCAACGGTGAAAAATACGTTTGGCCTAATTAAGGCGACGGCGAAACAATATTAAATCTGGCCGGAAGCCACTCGAGGCCAAAACACGCTTTACCTCGGGAGTGGATTATATATATACAAGAAAAAAAATAGTGTTAAATTTAGGTTAAGTAACCTTTAAAAAAATAATAAGTGGTTTTTTTAGTTTTTGAGTGGCAATGTAAACGTAGAATTTTTTTATTTTGTTATCTGAAAATTGGAAATTAAACACAAGAAAGTAAAGTAGTGTGGATGTGTGCTAGCTGTTTGATCCCTAAGATATAGTTGCACGATCCGGCTCGTTCCGACTTATATACTATCTGCAATAGACAGACAACTTTTGGGAAAGTTTCAAGCAGATAGCTTTAAAACTGAGGGACTAGTTTGCGTAGAAACGGACAGACGGACGGACAGACGGATATGGCTAGATCGACTGGTGATGCTGATCAAGAATTTATATACCTTATAGGGTCGGAAATGTTTCCTTCACTGCGTTGCAAACTTTTGACTGAAATTATAATACCCTCTGCAAGGGTATAAAAACATAATATATTTTTACGACTCACAAATAGCACATCGTTATCCCAAAGATTTTCTTGTCCAAGTTTAAAAAATAAATAATTTAACCTAAAACCCTCCAAAACGGAAAAGAAAGAGAGAAAAAAGGGAATACAAATAAAATTTATTTGCGTTGCAATGCACCCACACTTTGTACCTTTTTATACCATTGCAGAGGGTATTTTAATTTTTGGTCAGAAGTTTGTAACGCAGTGAAGGAGACGTTTCCGACCCTATAAAGAATATATATTCTTGATCAGGATCAATAGGGGAGTCGATATAGCCATGTCCGTCTGTCCGTCTGTTTCAATACCGTTTACAAGCTCAGTTTAAAAGCTAGCGATCTGAAACTTTCACAGTCGTCCTAAAACATGTGTGGACGTCTATATCCTATAGCTCCCATAGGAACAATCGGATATATATTGCAAGAATTAATAATAATTTCGCGCAGTGTAAAAGCTATTGACATGAATCTTTCCAAATCGTTTGTAGGTGCATCGCAAAAGTGTTTGTTTCCACGTCTTTATATTTTTAATATGTGGTGCACAGAAAATGGAACCAACGCAGAAAAATTTAATAATTTGATTTCCGATGTGCAAGCGAACATTAAAAACAACGGCTACATTATTCCAGAGTTGAGCGAAGTGTCAAAAAAAATTGAAAGCCTCTGCAAAACAATTGCAACTTTTTGGAAAAATTACAAATGCAAAAAATCTTCAGTTATTGAATATCAATCTGGATGGCTTAACAAAAAAGAATCCATTTCAATAAAACGCCCCCATTGCAAATCAAATCAAATAGAGGAAAGTGCTCAACGGTGCCGTCCTAAACTTGATTTTGAGGAGGCTTCAAAGAGAACAAAGCGACGACGTGTAGGTCAGCTGATCAAAATAGATGAGTCCGCTGTTTCTGCACTACGCAATGATGATCAAAATCAAAATTTCCTGCCAGCAGATCCCATGGAAGTTATTTCGCTTTTAATGGAGACCTCCGTGTCGAAACACCAATATTTGCTGATAGGAAACTTTGTAAATAGTAAAATATCCTTTGAGTTTTTTCCCAGTTATCAAAGAGTACTAAGTTAAAAAAAAACAAGAAAGGAAAGCCCTTGCAGAATATTCTGTAAATTATAAATTTATTCATATGATGCATTCTTAACACTCATAAAAATCCCATCTTCCCAACTTTAAAAACACCAAAGTTATGGCATTCCCAATCGTTCAGTTATATGGCAGCTATAGAATATAGTCGGCCGATCCTTATGAAATTTAATATGTCGGATTGATTGGCCAAAAATAAAACCCATAGAAAATCCGAAACTTTACAAACATATATAGCAGCTATAGAATATAGTCGGCCGATCCTGGCCGTTCCGACTTACATATTGCGTGCAAAGGAAAGAAGGGTATTTGCAAAGTTTCAATTCGATATCTTTAAAAGAGACTAGTTTGCGTAGAAACAGACAGACGGACAGACGGACAGACGGACGGACGGACAGACGGACAGACGGACATGGCTATATCAACTCAGGAGGTGATCCTGATCAAGAATATATGTACTTTATAGGGTCGGAGATGTCTCCTTCACCGCGTTGCACACTTTTCACCAAAATTATAATACCCTCTGCAAGGGTATAATAAGATACCCTGATGGTATTTATATTGACGAATCTCGTGCGGAAGTCGAATTACAAAACTTACTAGACAATACAGCATCTACTATAATAGATCTTCAATTCAACATAATTGAAACTATTTCGAAAATATAGTTAAGAATTTAACTTTAATTGGAAAATGGGGCTTTAATCGAAGTACGGGGCATAGCGAGTATAAGCAAAAGTTTTCAAACGATGATTCGGACGACAGAAGCTTATTTGTAACATCCTACATTCCTCTCCAACTGGTTACTAAAATAGATAATATAATAATTTGGAAAAACCCCCGGCCACCATCCACTAGTTACTGTCAAGCAATCAGATTTCAATTTAAGAAAGAGACCACTAAGGTGTCGAAAGACAAAGCAGAATATTTTGACGCAAAAATTAAACAATTAAAGCCAAATGAATTAAGCGTAAAAACATTCTTATTACGCATAGCTTGCATCTTACTATGATAGATGGAAAGGTGTGCAACGCAATCAGTGAAACATCCTCGGCAACGTGTTATATATGTGGAGCAAAGCCAACTGAAATGAACAATATACAAAAATGTTTGAGTAATGAAACTTGGACAAGATCATATGAATTTGGCTTATCTCCACTACATTCATATATACGCTTCTTTGAATACTTTTTACACATTTCACATAAACTAGAGGTCAAAAGGTGGCAAGTACGAGATGAGGAAAAGAAGATTCAAGTATTGAACATTCAGGAGGAATTTCGCGAAAAAATGGGAATACCAGTGGACAAACCTAG
The DNA here is from genome assembly GCA_036346975.1 of Drosophila prolongata. Lineage (NCBI taxonomy): Eukaryota > Metazoa > Arthropoda > Insecta > Diptera > Drosophilidae > Drosophila > Drosophila prolongata. The sequence continues at coordinate 12,544,020 of JAYMZC010000387.1, read as the reverse complement.
AGATGGAGGTAGATGATCGTCAAACGACGGAAATATCGCAAGAAAATTCTTTTCTAATGCAGGAATCGATGCATCTTTGATTCACCGATGTGCAACAATATTGCAAGGCATCGGGATACAAAATTAATGTGGAGAAGTTTCAAAATTACGCGCTGGACACAGCTTAATATCTAATAGCTGCATATCTATGGTACTATTTACCGGCTACTGTCCATAAAGTATTAATTCATGGTTCAGCTTTCGGAGGAAGCTGCAGAGTCCAATAGTAAGGAAATACAAAAATGTAGACTTCAGCACAGTCGGAAAGTGTCTCGTACTTTAACAAACACAGATGTCATGAACAACCTGTTATTGCGTTCAGATCCATTTTTAACAGGACAGAGACAGCTTCCATAAAAAGATAAGTCGAGTTTGTTTACCTCTGTGTATGAATTAATTGATGATACCTTATAATTTTTGTTTCTTTAATATTTTGTTTGTTGATTTTTATTTTTGTTTTTTGATAATATGTATGAATTTGAAAAATATCTTCCATTCTTTCTTAATATATTACTTTTATGTATATAAACAATAAAATCTTAATAAATTACATTAAACAAATATATTTTTTTTTAGTTTTGTATCGATTGTTCCTATGGGAGCTAGAGAATATAGTTGTTCGACATGTCCCATTTTTTTGTTATATGTTTAGACAAATTTTCTATATTTTTGTTACAAATTTCAGCACGCTTTGGCCATTATTACTATTTTTGGCCGCTCTTCCATACAAGCGGATCCACTGTGCACTGGTATAGGTGGTCACTGAGGTTATTAAGCATGATTGGCAGAGCGGCCATTGGAAGGGTGGGCATGAACGACCTTCAAGACATCCGTTACAATATCAACACTTTTCAGTTTTCAAAAAAATTTTTGCCAGCCGTCTGCTGCAGCCTTGAGAACTCTCATCGACACAGTCACAGACTTTTATGAGTCCATGCTTATTCATTACATCTGGTAATGAGCAAGGTCGATGAACTAAAGAAAATGGGAAGAACAGTTAGATTAATCTTCGCTTCCTCTTTGGAGCGAATGTGAGGCGACCCTGAACAGGCGTTACCAACACATGGTAGCGGAAGAGGCTTCTAAGTTCAAAACGGTTCAGCTGGCCCACTCTAATCATAACAAGAATGGAAATAGGAGTTTTTCGTTTTTCGCTGCCAGGAACGACTCTGAACATCAAATTGAACATCTAAGAGTCGATTTTGCTAAAAGAGCATCCTTATGCATTAACGGCCTTCGAAAGGGACACACTGCCAAAAAACGCAAATTGAACAGATGCAGAGTGTGCAATTCTTCACACAATACGTTGTTACATATATATTTCCCAAACACAAATCTCTCGTGGCCACCTCCTTCTCAGCGCTTTGCTGCATCCGCTTCGCATGTCTTGCATGCGAGCCAGTTGTCGTCCGATTCTTGGATCCTAAAAAATATTTATGGTTATAATCCGGATCAAGAAGTGAACACCAGCGGGCTGAGAGTGCCTGAAAATATTCAGTTGGCAGATGGATTATTCTTTTAGCCCCAAACAAAACAGTTCTCGGCTGGATAGTTCCAGGGAGATGTGCCACTGAAAATAAAATAAAGGCTGCCAAAATGGTATATCTCAGCTACCACGAGGAAGCGTTGTAGTCAATTGACACAACCCTGCAGAAATGTTGGTCTGTGGAGGACTTGCCCCCCACGGCTATAGTCCATACTCCTGAACAGCAACTTTGTGAACAAGACTTTGAGAAAAATACTCAAAGATTTTTGTCCGATAGATTTTTTGCCGTTTATATCTAACCCAAATTCTCTTGGGAAATTGTCAAAGGGCCCTTCGTTGAGGAAGATGAATCTTAAATTCATGGAGGAATATGTACTTCAACCATGTTGAAGGTGAAAACTGGTATCGTTGGATGACTCTTTCTTGGATCTCCACGCTACAAAACGAAATATTTTGTCGATGACTGATCGACTTTTCGACCCACTTGGCGTACTGAGACCTTTGGTCACAAAATCAATGTTGTTGTTGCAGGAGCTGTGGTTCCGAAAACTAGATTGGGACGTGCGCTACCGATTCTGTTGGTTACATAGTGGGAGACTTTTAAAGCAACGCTTCAGCAGCTGCCAAAAATTAAGGTATCGCGATTCGTCCCACAAATTCGCTAGTGCCGGATAAAGCTTAAAAGTAAATTTATTGACCGCCAAATCGACGAAAACTTTGCCTCGCCTTGAGGATCTAAGCCCATCCGTCGTAGTTGACGGTTTTTGTGCCAAGCCAGAGATTCAGGAGTAGTCGGAGAACTCAACTTGGAGTCACGTTCCCACGAAATTTAAACCAGCAGGCATAAGTCCCGTGGATGTGATGTTGAGGAGCTTACAACGTCCATTTGGTTCGGTGGGCAAATTATTTTTGAAATGCTTGATTTGCACGTCCTTCGATTAAGGTGTTGAAATAGTGGCTGCTGCCACAAGTACATCTTCAAGAGCATCAGTGGATCTTTCGTGAGAACTTACACACATTTTATATTTTAACCAGTTTGTTCTGTGCGATGTCAGTCTCCGGGGGTGATCTGTAGTTTCTGGGCTTTGAAGAAGAGTTATTAGCAATGGCGAGTGGGTAGATGAAAGGTCCGAAATCGCTTTGGCGCCTCTTATACTGTGTGGAATGTTTCTTGTCACCGGAAAATCTATTAAGTCTGGGACCTTTCTGGGGTCTGCTGGCCAGTACGTGGGGCTACCTGGGAAACATAGTCCAATTTGTTGCTTAGTTTTATAATTGCATTATATAATTGCCTTTCTTTGGGAGTCACGAGTCGTGATCCCTAGTGGGTATGTTTGGCATTATAATCTCCTGCTGCTATGAAGCGATCTCCAAGTAAGTTGTAAATATTTTTTTTTATTGGTATTCAGTAATTGTAAAGCGAGGCGGGCAGTAGACAGCGGCTATGGAAAGGGCTCCGCTATCTGGCTGCACTTTGATAGACGTGGCCTGCAAGTAATTAGTTGCAAACCTTTCGTGAAAATGGTGTTTGATGCGTTTCCTGATTAGGATAGAAGGTGTAGCCTCTTATTTGGAAATTGTATTTGTTTGTGAGGTGCGTCTCTATCAGTAGCATAATGTTGATATGATCTTCATTCAGGAACTGTGTTATTTCACATGAAATAACACCATATCTAAGAGCTCAAAATGTAATCTCGGCACATCAATTCGGGTTTCGAGAAAGCCACGGAACCATCGAGCAAGCCAACCGAATAACATGGCTCTCAAAAAGTGCAAGAAGTACTTCTCAAACTTAAAGTTAGCAGCCTACACTGGATTATAAATTCTCGATCACACCTGTGTCTGGACTTCAAAGTTTTGCTCTACAATTCCATCGTTAAGCCCATTTGGACTTACTACTTCCAGCTTTGGGGAAACGCAACAGCAACGTTGTCATTATACAGCGCTATCTTGCGAAACTAAAACATCCACAGGGATCTTGGCATCAAAGCAGAAAGCGGCCTACCACAAAATACTTACACTGCAGCCAAATGCTCTCGCAAGGACCTAATACGGGTTTCGAACAGAGCTCGCCTACATACATCGAGCAAGCCAACCGAATAACATGGCTCTCAAAAAGTGCAAGAAGTACTTCTCAAACTTAAAGCTAGCAGCCTACACTGGATTGTAAATTCTCGAAAACACCTGTGTCTGGACTTCAAACTTTTGCCCTACAATTCCACCGTTAAGCCCATTTGGACTTACTACTTCCAGCTTTGGGGAAACGCAACAGCAACGTTGACATTATACAGCGCTATCTTGCGAAACGAAAACATCAACAGGGATCTTGGCATCAAAGCAGAAACGGCCTACCTCAAAATACTTACACTGCACCCAAATGCTCTCGCAAGGACCTAATACGGGTTACGAACAGAGCTCGCCTACATCGAAACGATCTGCCAGCCCAGCAATAATTTTAGGGGTCAGTCTTCATGACTGTTAGTTAAGTTATATTTTTATAAATTGATCTACTTATTATTAAAGAGAAGATTCAATAAATAAAAAGCTTATACATGAAAAAAAGGCAAATTCAATTGTGCCCTGTACACACATGTTACGTGGGAGAGCGAAGTCTACGGCGCTATCATCTAAAACTAATGTGGACCACTAGGTCATCATTCATATCGACTATATTACTCCACAAGCAACTTTACGTGCTAATTGTCTACTTTTAAGGGGCCGAGATGTACGGTTTAAATCATTTCTATGTTAACCTTTATTCAGCTCTGACATATCAGAATCTGTTGATCATATGTTGCCATATCATGTTAAACCCTCACTTCATGTTGCAGTTGCTTAACGATTGGTGAACTCAGGAGACTTGTCGCAAACCATTTTCCAGCAGAATCCTTAACAGGGCATTACTGCTTGGGATCACATCGTAATTAAGCTTTTTCTTATACAAGAAAGAATTTTTTTGAAACGTGCGAGTTTTTAAAGAACATAAAATCGGTCGTTTTTAAAGGATTGCATATTTGTAATCGTAGAAAAATATCCTATATTGACTTAACAACTAAAAAATTATAGGACCAAGAACAAATTTGATTTTTGCTAATTTGGTTTTGTAAAAATGGTATAGAAAAAAAAAGGAATAAGATAAAAAGATAAATATGTTAGGAAATATGAATTTTCAGCAACTTTAATTTTTCATTCGATTAACAGGTATTACAAATTTACTGTTTACTATTTCACACTCGAAAGTGGATTTTTTAACATCGAATTGATTTCCCAGTAATATAGCTTAATTTCTTTTAAGTTAAATCAAATTTTCATGTTAGCCTACAATAAAAACGCTGAGGATCAATTAGCAGCTTTTAACAAAAGTATGCTTTCTTTAGTTTTCAACCAATTTTGGCTGTTATATTAATTCCCCTGGTGAAGACAATTATTGTCAAAAGCTTGATACGCAGTGAAAAATACCTGCCGACACGATCATGCCCGCCTATCTGTCCGTTTTCAATCAAACTTGTCTCTCCGTTTTATGGCTATCTTGATGAAACTTTCCTAAGTCTTGTTTCTATTGCAGGCATTATATAAATTGGAACGGTCCAGATTGGACTAGGGACTTTGAGCATAAACAATTATTCCAATTTCAGAATTACAGTTTACATTTTTACACAATCAATAAATCCAACCTTAACTGCAACCATCGTGACAGTGCAATTTGGTCATCATAAATGTTCCTAACTCCTATAATTAAAGCTTGTCCTCAAACGGTTCGTTATTCTTTTTTAGAAAAACGGTATGTTGTTGATGTCGATTGCAGTTCTTATGTATTGTTAGTTTTTTGTAGATTTTTTATTGGTGGAGGGGGTTTATGTGCATTTGTAGAATTATTTTCTGATATGTTTTCTTGTAGAAATAGATCATGCCAATAGTGAAATTGCTAACTCTATGCGTTTTTAGTCGGAAATTATCTAGAGTTTTATTTCTAAGATTTACAATAGTATTATTGGATCATTTTAATATTATTATAGTTATGGTTTTTATAAACAAATATATTACAATAATGTATTGCTTGTCGGGACAAGCAATTAGAAATAAAACAAGAGAGAACGCTATAGTCGGGTGCCCCGACTATCAGATACCCGTTTCTCAGGTAAAGGGAGTGCGAGGGAGATGGAGATAGAAACTTTGATCACGCATAACTTTTTAACGAATGGTCCGATTTTGAAAAATTTCTTCTACATTTCGATAGGTATTGATACCCACAATAAAACTGCATTTTTACTTTTCCGAAATATTTAAGTTTTTAAAATCGTATATAAGCGATTGTGGGCGTTAAAGGGGGCGTGGCACCTTTTTGAAACAAACTTGCGCTGCGTAGGAACTCCTAGAATCTGCATGCAAAATGCCAATCTTCTAGCTTTTATAGTCTCCGAGATATCAGCGTTCATACGGACGGACAGACAGACGGACAGACGGACATGGCTATATCGACTCGGCTAGTGACCCTGATCAAGAATATATACTTTATAGGGTCGGAAACGCTTCCTTCTAGCTGTTACATACTTTTGCAGGAATACAATATACCCTTTTACTCTACGAGTAACGGGTATAAAAATAAAAGCGAAGATCGAGAATACCAAAGCCTTTCAGTTGCTGGATATGCTCTGAATGCGCGTAGTAACGGCACTGTGTGAAAAGAGAGTTTGAACGAGGATAGAGTTTGGAGAGAAGGAATAACGGTAGAAGACGGCGGACTTTGGACCCTAGTATAGCGCCGTGCTCAAAGACGAAAAAGGAGAAGCCGAGAATTAACGGGATATGCCGGCCTATATAAGCATGCCGAGCAGAGGAAGCTGGATCAGCCGATCACAAGGAGTTAATCCATTAAGATCAGTAGACAAGCAGCAAATCAGAGAACAATACAAGTCAAGTTAGCAATAGGAGGAAGCAGAGCCGCGCCGAGTCAACAAGGAGCAAGATCGCTACATCAAGATGTTCGGGACTTAGAGTTGAAGTCTCCGAGCTGAGAAACAGGTAGCTGAGGTCCTTAAGGCATCACGCGGCTAAGTCCAGGCGCTTTGTTCCAATTCTCGTCGCGATTTGAGCTTGGCATATTGCTCGGCGAGTCCGACAGAATTGAATAAAAAGAGTCCTTCGACAAAGAACCGTGGGCTCGGAAGGGAAGTTGTCTAGAACCAGCTGTCGTGCGAAAGCAATTACCTTTGCGAATTCCGTTGTACGCCTGAACAGTCAGGCGAAAATTGTGCAGGCCCTGGTGCGACTAGCCGAGAAGGACGCGCGACTGAACCACGGGTGTCTCGAGAGGCGTATGCGTCGAGAGCACAGTAGTTCACCGCCAGAGTCCTAGACAGGCAGCTGACCAAATCCCGAGAGCACGCAGACAACGGAGCCAGGATTCGCGCCGTGAGCAGAGCAGGACATCGAGGACACAAGAAACGACGAGCAGTCATCGCATTCCCAGCGGCAACCAAGCCATTCTCAAACGTATCCAGTCTACGGCTAAGAGGCGAGGGCGGAAGCGTTCGTCTTGAACCTAGCGTCCTGCCACAGGGACTGCATTGGCGGCTTTCCGGCGTATGCCTGAACCGTCCGGTAGTAACAGTGTAGGCGTCTGGGGTGACCGGCCGGGACATATCCAGGGACAGGAGGCTGTGGCTGCGAAAGGCGTATGCTTTGAAAGCCCAGTGCCTGTTCACCCTAGTCTGGGAAGGGAAACGCATCCCCAGACCCTCATAGCCCCGAGGCCAAAGACAGCGGAGGCGTTCCTGACCAGCACGAAACGAGGCAGCGGAGAGCGACGGTGAATCAACCACAACTCATCGGAAAAAGCGTTGAGATACCAGCTTAGTCCCGGGCCGAGGGCCAAGTCGGCAAATAAAGATAGTAAATACGTCTAGAATGTTCTCACTAGACAATCGGGCGGTCACGTTTATATCAATTTGGTGGGTTCGTCCCACATATTCTGAGCAAGCCGCACGATACTCGTAGCGAGCAGACCTTAAAATCAGTTTTTTGGGTGAAAATAACCAAATTGTTCGCGTCGGTAGGGCAACAATTTATATAATAATTCGCCGTTGGAAGTTTCTGCCCAGCCTTATGTTCATGCTGCTGCTTGAAAGTTGAAAACCCCCATTTTCGTCGTGTGAGAAACTAAATTGGGTATTACTAAAAAAGATTGAAAAAAGTGCGAATTTTAAAATTGTCAATCCGAGAAAATCGCGGCAAAAAACCTGTGTCGAAGAATTTTTCCACGCTTTTCATAATTTTTCCATGTTTTTCATTATTTTCCCGCGCTTTTTAGCATTAGACTTATATATTCGTTGCCCTTAGATATTGGTCAGTGCATCATTCTCCGTTTGTATTTGCATTTGCCTATGAGTTGAGCCGCTAGACCCCTTCACATAAAAACGCACACCGACACCGCTGCCGCGATTTTGAATTATGTTTGTCTTTTTTGTTCTTGATCGCAGGAGCACTGCAATTGTTGGTTTGCTTCAACGCTTGTTCGTTGGTTTTCGGTACGTTTGAGCGTTGGCGTGTGCTCCCCTACATTGCGTGCGTTCGGCATATTACTCGTTAGTTGTTTTATATATTATTAAAAGAAATACATCGTATTAACAAAAAATATATATTAATACCCCTTAAATTGCAATATAAAAATAAATGAGGACGGAAGCTAACTTCTGCAAGCCGAAGTTTTAATACCCTTGCAGACTTTGCCTAAAATTACATACATACATAAACTAGATTTGCATAGTTTCATGTCAATAGCTTTTATACTGCAAAAATGTCATATAAAAATAGAAAAAAAGGGATATTTTCGCAGCCTTTAACAATTTTTCCTAAGGAAGCTATAAGATATAGACCTCCGATCGGCAAGCGCTTTTACCCTGATCAAGGTAGGCATAAAAAAATACGATTTGAAAAGATTCATGTCAATAACTCAGCGCGAAATATCATCAATTCTTGTAAGGTATATCCGATTATTCCTATGGGAGCTATAGGATATAGACGTCCGATCGGCGATTTTCAAACTTGATCCGCGTAGACGTATTTAAGGACGACTGTAAAAGTTTCAGATCGCTAGTTTTTAAACTGAGCTCGCAAACGGTATTAAAACAGACTGACAGACGGACATGGCTATATCGACTCCCCTATTAATCCTGATCAAGAATATATATATGTCGGCGCACACTAAGAGTGTGTGCATGTTGGTATGAGTGTATGGGTATATTCTCGGGAATTTCACCAGAAGGCCTATTTCATTACTATTGGTAATGTTGCATTAGCCTCTAATTTTGCTGTGTCATGTTGTCGCTTTAAGAAATTGCGTTTTAGCGGGGCGACAGCGTAGTGTCGCTGTCGCCGAGTGTGGTTCGGTGGAAAGCACAGAAGGAAGAAGGGACGAAGCAGTTAGTTGCGTTTAGAACTTGAGGTGTGCGAAACCGAAACTCGCTGCAACATCAGAAGTGGGATCTGGCTCGCTACCTAGTGAATCAGATGGGCCATGGAAAATTTGAATGGAAATGCAAAATAAAAATTTGATCGAGCTTATCAAAGCCGTACAATCTGCGACACCAGAAACAACAAATAAAAAAACAATTGTGCTACCAAAATTTAACGCAGACCTTGATGGCGCAGACGCATCGGCGTGGTGTTCTACAGTAAATATAATTTTGGCAGAAAATACTGTAAAAGGCAGCGCGTTGGTAATGGCCTTGAGTGCATCGTTGGAAGGTAGTCCGTCGCAGTGGCTTTCACAAATATGTTATCCTGACATAACTTGGGACGAATTTAAAGAACTCTTCATGCAGCGTTTTGGCAGTGCAGAAACGCCAGCGGCTATGTTTCTGTCAATGTTAGCTAATTGTCCGACCGATGGCGAATGCCTCTCCAATTATGTTAGTCGTATGATGACGAGACTTATTACGAAATGGCGTGACATGGACGTGGAGGAAATTGCAGTTTCTGTGACGCTTGCGAAGATGGCTTATGTTGATAACAGGTTGCAGCGTCTAACCTTTACTTCAAATATGCGCACCAGAAGTCAATTGCAAACCGAGCTTAAAGCATTCACGTTCAACAAAAGGAAGAAAAATCAGCAAGAGGAAATTTCTTTACCTGACAGAAAGCGTCCGAAACTTTCAACAATTAAATGTCATTTCTGTGGAAAATTAGGCCACAAGATGATGGAATGTCGAGACAGCAGTAAATTCATCATTCGTCTCAGGCTATGAACAGTAGCGGCAGGAGTGCATTTGGCCACCACAAAAAAAACGAATGTAACCTGCTTTAAGTGTGGTGAACTTGGCCATATTTCAACACATTGCAGTAAGACCAAAGTGGATAAAGTCAAGGATACACACCAGATGAAAAGAGTGGAGCTATGCGAAGTTGTTGAGCCCAAAGGAGAGATGGTTCATCATGGTCAGACGTTTATAACAACATTCGACTCTGGAGCGGAATGTTCATTAATAAAACAAAAGATAAGTGTCAAATTAGTTGGTAAAAGAATTAACAATGTAGTGATGTTAAAGAGTATTGGAAGTGGCGGTATATGTAGCACATTGCAAATTCTTAGCAGCGTAAAAATTAATTAACACTGTATTGAAGTTTTGTTTCATGTTTTGGACAATGAGTATTTGAAGAATGATATTATTATTGGTCGAGAAGTACTGTACCCTGGATTAAATGTTATAATATCACCAGGAAAATTCGAAATTATTAGAGCAAAAACTGTAAACTATTGTTCAAATGATGAGAAATTTTGTGAATTAGATACTGATCTTGTTGGGGAAGATAGAGATAAATTACAAAATTTATTGGAAAATTATTCAAAATCTTTTATTAATGGAATTCCTTCGACTAGAGTTGGTTCGGGTGAAATGAAAATTAAATTAGTAGACCCAAGAAATATTGTTCAAAGAAGACCATATAGACTTAGCCCTAATGAAAGAGAATTGGTACGAGACAAGAATAATGAATTATTACAATGTAAAATTATAAGGCCAAGTTGCTCACCTTACGCAAGTCCCATAATGTTGGTTAACAAAAAAGACGGCACTCATCGTCTGTGTGTTGATTACCGTAAATTAAATTCTAATACAGTCGCAGATAGATATCCCTTGCCCCTTATATCAGACCAGATAGCCAGACTTTATGGAGCGAAATATTTTACATGCTTAGACATGGCAAGTGGGTATTATCAAATTCCCTTGCACGAAGAATCGGTAGAGCGCACAGCATTTGTCACTCCAGAAGGACAATATGAATTTTTGGCAATGCTGTTTGGGCTCAGGAATGCACCTTCAATATTTCAACGCACAGTCATGCAAGCACCTTGCAAATACGTTTGTTGTCGTTTATATGGATGACGTAATGGTGGCTGCTGCAACAAAAAGTGAGGCGTTGGAAAGGTTGCAAATTACCCTTGATTGTCTCACGAATGCTGGATTCTCATTTAATATAAAAAAATGTTCTTTTCTCAAGTCAACAGTTTAATATCTCGGATTTGAAGTGAGTGCAGGTGAAACCCGCCCGAATTCGGTTAAAGTCACAGCGTTAACTACCTTGCCACCACCTCAGTCAGTGTTGCTTTACGCCAATTTATTGGATTAGCGTCTTACTTCAGGCAATTTATGCAAGGATTTTTTTTTAGAAACTCTTGCTGTTGTTTTGGCCATAAAACATTTTCGCCATTATTTATGGGGTAGAAATTTTGTTGTCTAGACTGATTGTAAATGAGATCTATGTCCCAGGGTACAAAGATGGTGGGCTTATTTACAGTCTTTTACATTTGACATACAATACAAAGAAGGTAAACGAATGTCTCATGTTGACTTCTTTTCAAGAAATCTACCTTCAGCAGAGTTAACTTGCAAAATTCCAGAAAAACGAATTAATTTGGCAGAAATATCTGACAATTGGCTTTTGGCCGAACAGCGTCAAGATTCTGAAATAGTTAATATTGGAAATAAATTGAAAGAAAATTCTCTTGCAGAGGACATTGCCAAAACTTACGAGAAAAATTCAGCGAAATGGTAGAACTCGATCTTTAAAAATTGTTCCTCGAACATTTAGATGGTCCGTAATAAATCAGATCCATGAGTCCATTAAGCATTTGGGATGGGAGAAGACTTTAGATAAGGCCTACGACTATTACTGGTTTGATAACATGTCCAAGTATAGTGCGACATGGTCCCCTGACGAAAACTCTAACATTTTACTTCCTTTAGCGCAGCATGACTTTATTGACGGCTTGCTTGACATTGCGCTATTCCAAGTGAACCATGTTAAGAACTCCTTAGGACGTTTACTGGACTTGTGTTTTGTTTCAAATTCAGAAGGCGTTTGCCTATCAAGAACGTCACCACTTACACAACCGGAAGATCCTTATCATCCAACTCTAGAGCTGACTGTAGATACAAGAACAGAGCTGAATAAAAAATCCGAAAAGTCGGTTAAACGAATCCGCTGCTTCCGTAAGGCAAACTTTCATCTTTTAAATACTTTTATATCCGGCTATGACTGGTCCGAATTTTATTCATGCACTAACGTGGCTAAGGCCGTTAATATCTTTTATAATGCATTGAATTCCTTCTTTTATCTGTGTGTTCCGTTATACTATCCGTCAATTTCAAATAAACCTCCGTGGTTTAATAAAGAGTTGTCCCACCTAAAAAATATTAAGTCCAGACTTTTCAATAAATTTAAAATGTGCGGTTCACAATCTGCCTTCTCTCGGTACCTAAGGGCTCGGTCAAATTTTATCGTGCTTAACGCCCGGTGTTATAAAAGCTATTTGACTCGTTGTAGGGTCCAGTTTTCACAGGATCCAAAACAGTTTTATAATTTTGTTAACACTAAGCGTAAATCAGCCTGTTACCCTGCATCACTATCATTTGAAAACTCTACGGCAAATTCTGATCAGGCAATTGCCGATCTATTTGCCCAGTTTTTCCAGACAACATATTCTGTTTCATCCCGTCCAAATCCGTCTTATTCAAATGCCATACCCAAGTCGAACTTGATTTTTTGTCCGAAGTTAAGCGAAAGCTGCCTTCTTTTGGATCTCCATAAAGTTAAGCCTGTCTATTCACCGGGTCCGGACGGAGTTCCAGGCTGCGTGCTGAGGTACTGTGCTGAAACTCTGTGTAGACCTCTGTACAAATTGTTTACCTTGTCTTTAAAAACATCTCATTTCCCTCTTATTTGGAAGGAGTCATTTGTCATTCCCCTTCATAAGAAAGGAAATAAATGCAATACAAGTAATTACAGAGGCATATCCAAATTATCCGCCATCCCAAAGCTTTTCGAAAACACTATTACACCCCATTTGCAACATCTTTGTAGATCGATTATATCTCCATGTCAACATGGATTTATAAGGCGAAGATCTACGACGACAAACCTCTTGGAGCTAACGTCTTTTGTAATAAATGGCTTTAGAAAGAACATGCAGACTGACGTAGTTTACACTGATTTTAGTAAAGCGTTTGATTCAGTAAATCACTCGCTTCTTGTATTAAAGCTAGACTTATTAGGGTTTCCATGTGATCTTCTAACATGGATCTCAAGTTATCTGAGTGGTAGGACTCAACGAGTCCTCTTTAAAAACTCGATCTCTGATTTGATCCGAGTTACTTCTGGCGTCCCACAAGGAAGCCACCTTGGCCCACTTCTTTTTACTTTATTTATAAACGATCTCCCTCTAGTCTTGACAAAGTCGCGTGTCCTTATGTACGCAGATGACGTTAAGTTATGCCTGCAATATAACGAAATTTCTAGCATTTCAGACTTACAATCTGACCTAAACGCTTTTCAAACATGGTGTTGTGAAAATCTTTTGGATTTAAATAGCGCTAAGTGCAAAGTAATGACATTTTTTCGGGTGAACCCACAATATGCAACGTATACGCTGGGTGGTTGCGCGTTGTCTAGAATTACGCATGTTGATGACCTTGGCGTCCTCCTTGACCCTAAACTTAAGTTTTGTGACCATATTACTTCTATGGTGAATAAAGCCAGGGGAGTACTTGGATTTATTAAAAGGTGGTCAAAGGAATTCGATGATCCCTATGTTACAAAGACTCTGTTTATTTCACTAGTTCGTCCAATCCTGGAGTACTGTTCTCCAGTTTGGAGTCCTCAGTATGGTGTACATATAGACCGGATAGAGTCTGTGCAAAAGAACTTTTTATTATTTGCTCTACGGGGCCTTAACTGGAATGCAAGCCTTATTTTACCATCCTACTCTAGTAGACTTCTCCTAATTAATCTACCATCCTTAGTAAACCGTAGAACGATGCTTGGCACAACTTTTATCTATAAACTTATTCACGGGGATGTGGAGAGTCCCGAGTTACTGGGTCGCATAAGCTTCTCCGTGCCTAATAGAATTACCAGGAACTATATTCCACTTACATTAAATATTTGTAGATCTAACTTTGATATGCATGAACCGTTTAGAGTACTGTGTAACGACTATAATAGACTATACCACATTATTTCTACTACCGACTCTTTGCCAAGCCTAAAATCATTAATTTTATCTTACTTAGCACAAAATTAGTATTAGTATTAGTCTCGTACGTATTTCTAACTTAGTCTGTCCGCTTCTACATTGTGCTTTTAACTTCTCGCGATCTCGTTTTTACGCCTATTAGGCTCCGCGCGTAACAAGCACTGCTTGGTGTCGTAAGGGCCACTTGTTTGCGCTGATCATAGTGCATCAACGTCCGAATATTCGGAAGTTTGTTGAGAACTGCATTACGTGTAAAATGTCAAAATCTTCTTCGGGTAAATTTCAAGTAAGGTTCATCCAATTCTAAAAGTAAATACACCTTGGCACACCATTCACATCGACATAACTGGAAAATTGAGTGGCAAGTCTGATCAGAAAGAGTATGTCATTGTTCAAGTGGACGCCTTTACTAAATTTGTTTATCTAACCCATATGCTTAAAATTGATGCTGAAAATTGCATAAATGCTGTGAAGTCTGCTATTTCTCTGTTTGGAGTACCAAATCGCATGGTAGCGGATCAGGGCAGATGTTTCGCCAGCACTAGATTTAGTGAGTTTTGTTCACAACAAAAAATTAATTTGCATTTGATTGCGACAGGTGCAAGTAGAGCAAACGGACAAGTTGAACGTATTATGAGCACCTTAAAGAACTTATTAACTGCCGTTGAAACTAGCAATCGATCTTGGCAAGATGCATTAGGAGAAGTTCAATTAGCTTTGAACGGTACGGTTAGTAAAGTGACAAAGGCAAGCCCTTTAGAATTGATTATCGGCAAAGTTGCCCGCCCGTTGGGGTTGCTTCCACCCTGCGATATAGTAGAAGACGTCGACTTGGCAAAAGTGAGAGCACGAGCAGGTCAAAATATTTCAGATGCAGCAGCATATAACAAGGAGCAATTTGATAAAAACAAGGCTAAAGTTGTTGGATGCAGAGTTGGAGATTTCGTATTGTTAAAAAATGAAGAGAGGCATCAAACAAAGTTAAGTCCAAAGTTTAGGGGGCCGTTTCAAATAACTGAATTGTTAGAGGGGGATAGATATATATGCTCAGGTCTTTGATAAATAATATTTATTTATCTGGTTGAGCTTGAGTGTCGTTTAGAAATCCTAAATACGCACATTGAAAACGCTTCTTTTCTTCAAAACCAAATAGAGGTGAAAGATGCAAAAGATGTTTTCCGTGAAGAGTTGAAAGAGAAGAAAATTGGGAAAAAAAAACAGAAGAAAGTAAAGTAGTGTGGAGGTGTGCTAGCTGTTTGATCTCTTTTCTTCTCCCAGGTTATATTAAAGAAACAAAAATTTAAAAATATATTTTTACGACACCCAAACATCACATCGTTATCCCGAAGAAAGCGAGTTCGTCGATTTATAAGAATATTTTCTGATGAGTGGGCCAGTAATACAATCCACAGATTTGTTTGAAGTTTTCATCTAGTCCTCGGTGGTGTCTATTGTGTATTTCTTCTATTATGATTGCCTTGTCTTCATTGTTTTCTACATCTTGAGGGAATGTCCTTGTGTAAAGTAACTTATTAACGAGTTTTCTTTTAAAGGTTTTTGAATTATTTAAAAATCTTCAAGTGAGCAATGTATACCGACGGTGACAATTGATTGTAAATATTCTCTCAGAATTGAAACCACATTTTCCGGAGTGTCATACTCGATTATATGTCTGGTATTATTACATACGTTAACAGATTCAAGGACTGTGAACCTAGCCTTTGCCATTAATAATTGAATCATAAACTGGTTTACAGGTTTTTTTGTTTCTTCAATTACATTTTCGAAACTACTTTCTGCTGAGTGCAAAGTATTTTGATCAGTCTCGGATGGTTCCGACTGATCTCTATCGGACAAATTGTTAATCTGTATTCGTGATAATGCGTCGGCAGCTACGTTAGTTGCACCTGGTTTATATACGACCTTTGGAGTGAAACTTTCTATAAATGAATACCAGCGTTTCATTTCTATATTTGGATTTTCATCCGAGATTGCAAAAGATAATGGTTGATGATCGGTTTGAATTTCAATTCCAATCACTCCGTATAGGTAATTTGTCAAATTTTTCAGAGCCCACACTATTGCCAAAAGTTCCTTTTTGTTAGTTGCATAGACTTGTTCAGTTTTAGACAGGGTTTTTGAAATAATTGTGGTTAATGTAAATTTTTATACCCGTTACTCGTAGAGTAAAATGGTATATTGTATTCGTGCAAAAGTATGTAATAGCTAGAAGGAAGCGTTTCCGACCCTATAAAGTATATATATTCTTGATCAGGGTCACTAGCCGAGTCGATATAGCCATGTCCGTCTGTCCGTCTGTCCGTCCGTATGAACGCTGAGATCTCGGAAACTATAAAAGCTAGAAGATTGGCATTTTGCATGCAGATTCTTGGAGTTCCTACGCAGCGCAAGTTTGTTTCAAAAAGGTGCCACGCCCCCTTTAACGCCCACAATCACTGATATACGATTTTAAAAAGTAAATATGCAGTTTTATTGTGTTATCAATACCTATCGAAATCTAGAAGAAATTTTTCAAATCGGACCATTCTTTAAAAAGTTATGCGTGATCAAAGTTTCTATCTCCATCTCCCTCGCACTCCCTTTACCTGAGTAACGGGAATCTGATAGTCGGGGCACCCGACTATAGCGTTCTCTCTTGTTTACTATAGTCTGGTTGGACCAGTTCTATTTGAGCCACGAGACTTACTTTTAGCTCGTTAAAAGCTTTAATAGCTGGGTCATCCAGCTTAATTAACGTTTTAATTGACATCCTTTTTGAGATTTTGCCATGATGTCCTCCTAAATACTTCATTAGTAGTTTAGCCTTGAAGGCATAATTCGGAATAAATTTTCTATAATAGCCGGTAAGGCCGAAGAAACTTCTTAGTTCCCTAATATTTTTTGAAGGCGTATATTTAATAAAGGTGTCAATTTTTTCGGGGTCGGTCTTGATGACGTTATAGGATACAATGTATCCTATAAAACTGGTTTCGCGTTTATAAAACTTGGATTTCTCCAAAGATATCTTCATATTAGCTCTAAATAATATATCAATTATTTTAGTTAAATCGACATAATCTTTTTCAAGTGTATTAGAAAAAATTATTATGTAGTCCTACTTCTTCCCTTAGAATGTCGTCCATTGCTCATTGGAAAATTCTTGGTGCATTGGTCAATCCAAACGGCATCCTTAAGAATTTATACTTCCCGTTATTTATTGAGAAAGAAGTCTTTCCTACATCTGATTCTTTCATTAGAATCTGATGAAACCCTGATTCTAAGTCTATGGTTGAAAAATATCTAGCTTTTCCCAAATTAGCTAGAATTACAGACGGGTCTTGCATGGGATATCTGTCGGGTATCGTACTTTCGTTCAACTTTTTATAGTCAATAACTAGTCTTAATTTAGGACTTTCGTCCTCGTCTTGGCCTTTCTTTGGTTCCACCAATACTGGAGAATTGTAAGGACTGCGACTTGGTTGTATTATTCCTTCTTTAAGCATTCTACTGATTTCCTTATTAACGAAATCGGCGACTGACAACGAGTACGGATATTGTTTTCCATATATGGGTCTGTCGTGAACTAAAGTGATTTCCCCTTTTATATCTGTACGAAATGGGATTTGCATGTTGATTTTCGAATGCTCAGTTTCTACTTTCTTTAGTATTCGGTATCTCATATCGAAAATGTTTTTACTTCACATTTGAGATTTCACAATTCTGATTGTTTAAATTGTCAGTGACGGATACTTCAACGTCGGCGTGTTCAGGATTTTTGTATCCCAAACTATTATTAAAGACGGATAATTCAACGTCGTCGTGTTCAGGATTTTTGTATCCCAAACTTGTATTTTTGTCGGATAATTCTACGACGGCGCGTTTAGGATTTTTCAATCCCAAACTTGTATTTTGGTCGGATAATTCTACGACGGCGCGTTCAGGATTTTTTAATCCCAAACTTGGTATGCTTACATTTGCTTCTTCAGAATCAGTTTTGATTTGAACCTTTTCATCAAAGTATTTTTTTATAATAAATTCTTTCAATGGAAGAACGGTTTTTATTCAGATAATAAAAGTTGGTTGCAAGAGCTGTCGTTATCATCTATATTTTTCTTTTTTGTCCCCATAATTCATTACCCCTTGTTCGGTGTTAATTACAGATCCGATTTTTTTCAATAGGTTGTAACCTATTAGTAAATCTGAATTTAACCCATCTATTTCATAGAATGTGTAACGCGTATCAAGCCACTTGGTCGCTCAAGGTTATTGATCGAGCCCAAAGTCCTTCCAGCTAGCGTTAATTTTGAGGATCCAAATTTTGGTTTTCTCCAGCAGATAAAATGCACAGTCGCTCAGCTTAAAGTCTTTACTCGAATAATAATGATGACAAAACCGACTTGGCGTTTGTCGATAGTGTTTTCCTAACAGCGATAGTTTTAACCTTAACATGTTCGTAATATCGATAGCGTATTCTCATGCTAACATTTCAATTCAAGGGATATACAAATATACTAAATTCAATAAATTTAACAGAATTAATTTAAATAAGCGGCGCGAACATATTGCCCGCCTTGGAAGATCCTTCCAAAGTCAGTCATCCAGCGGTAATGGGCAGATTTTATGAACGTTTCGCTTCAGATATCCTGTATTGGTTTTGAGCGTGACCACACGCACGATGTCGTCTTCTCCTGGGTGTAGCTCAGCCACTCATCCAAGTAACCACTGTCCTGGTGGCGAATTGTCATCGGCAATAAGCGCCAAGGTGCCGAGTTGAACGTTGTTGGTAGAGGTAGTCCACTTCGAACGCGCCTGCATTAGGGTCAAATACTCCATCCTCCATCGCTTCCAGAACATATTGTGAACTGCTAGTATGCGATTCCAGTGACTGGTCATGGACAATTTGATCAAATCCTCTTCGAAAGGTTCCAGTTGAGCATTCAGGGGTCGTCCCACCAAGAAATTACCAGGTGTCAATGCTTCCAGGTCATTAGGATCTGATGACAAGGGTTACATTTGCCTTGAATTCATGACTGCTTCCACCTGTGCTCAGCTGTCGAGAGATCTTCAAAGTTGAGTGCAGTGCTATTTGCGCTTTTGACCAGCAGTTGTTTCGCTACTTTCCCAGCGCTTTCCCACAATCCTCCAAATGAGGCGAGCGGGTTGGTATGAAGTGAAATTTGACTCCGCGCTGACTGAAGGTGTCTCCGATGAAGCTCTGGCTGGCAAGATCAAATGTTTTGGCCGTCTCACGTGAGGCGCCTACAAAATTTGTAGCGTTGTCACAAAATAGATCCGTACTGAGGCAACGTCGGGCGAAGAAGCGTTTTAATGCAGCGATAAACGCGTTCGCACTTAGATCAGATACAATCTCTATGGGACATGCCTTCGTTAAGAAGCAAACAAATACACAGAGATAGACATTGACGGGACGTTTTCCTCGGATATTGAAGTGCAAACGGATGAATACTCCCTCGCACTCTGCTTTTTGGAAGCGCACCCATTAGATGTTGTCCTAGGACAGGGCGCTGCCGAAAGCAGACGACGCATCTTCTCACAGCCTTTCTCCAATTGATAATCCAATACCTCTGCCGCAAAAAAGAGCATAAGGATTGCGCTCCGGCATGTAAATTCATTCGATGTGTGTATTCAACTAGAGCTTCAACTCCCAAATAATTATGTGGTAACAAAATTGGATGTATTGTTTCCGTGGTAAATCAGCCTTTAGTAATCGCCCTCCTACACGAATAACTTGTAACCCTTCTTGTACATCGATGAAAGGATTTAAGCCTTGTATCTTTGCTGATTTTAACGTCTACTACTCAATAGCCTACTGAATTCCTCTTTTAACTTTTCTGTTCGTATGACACAAATTATATAACGAAGGCCTCCAGCCATTTCGCCTGCCGTTAATTTAGGTAATTTGGTCCTTTCTTGATTATTTGTTCGTCGCCACCGATATATATATCCAAAAACTCGCTGAATATTCAAAAAATCTTTTACAAATTTGCATTTACTAACTAAATCTTCGTTCTTATCGCAACTTGCTGATAACGAGAATGGACCCTGTTTATACTCAGGCATTGACTCGTGCTTTTGTAACCATGGTACTTCCGGCCAGCTATCTATTGGCTGCTTGAGAAACGCTGGACCGTGCCACCACCAACATGACTTGTTTAGGTCTACGGAATACATACCTCTGGAAACAATATCAGCTGGATTGCTTTTGGACTCTATTTTGCACCAATCCTGAATCTCTAAAAGCTCCTGTATAAGCGCTACTCTATTCGCGACAAATGTTGTCCAGCGGCTTGCATGCGAAGCGAGCCAGTTGAACACAATGGTCGAGTCAGTGAAATACCTCATTCTTGTAACCTTTAAATGAATACTTGATCTAACATTGGCCATTAACAATGTCATGAGCAATGCCGCTTGCAGTTCCAGTCGGGGCAGTGATGTCACCCTTATTGGCGCCACCTTGGATTTTGAATTTACCAAATGTACGTAGACTGATCCTTCATGGTTCTGGACGCGAGCATAGATGACTCCGCTATAAGCGTGGCTTGAGGCATCGGAGAACCCATAAAGCTCTAGAGTGTTCAGATCAGCCTGGAGTGGGACTACGGAACGAGGCATCGCGCACAGGTCGATTAACTTCAGCTCCTTTTGATGTTTTTGCCACTGACTGGCATAACTAGGTGGCAACTCTTTGTCCCAATCAAGCTTTAGCAGCCACAGCTCTTGTACAAAGATTTTTCTCAAAATTATAATTGGGATTAAGAAACCCATAGGATCAAACAATTGCGATAGCTCCGACAACACTATTCTTTTGGTAATTCTGGGATTGCTCTTCACCTTAAAAGAAAATTGAAACTGGTCGCCTGGGCTTTACCAATAAATGCCAAGCGCCTTTGCTGCATCTTCAGTCTTGAGCATAAGGGGTTCTTCTGGAGCTGCTTCACTGTGCTCAGTCGGATAACTGCTACGCCATTTATGTAGGACGAATCTACCGATTTTTAGGAGATCAGAAATTTCTTGTTTTAATTTGGACAACTCGGATGGAGTATCCGCCCCGCACAGCATATCGTCCATATAAAAACTTCTCCCAATGGCCTCGACTGCAAAAGGATAAGGCTCACCGAATTGTACAGCCAAATAAAACAGGCATCCCACGGCTAGAAATGGAGCGGAACTTGTTCCGTAGGTCACGGTTTTTAAACGCAGCGTTTGCACCTCCTGGGAGTTATTAAAACGCCACAGTATGCACTGGAAATTACAATGGGGATCTATTACTAAAATTTGCCTATACATTTTGGCAATGTCAGCTGTTAGCACGTACTTGTAAAATCGGATTAATATCTTAAAAAGATGTGGTTGCAAAGTTGCTCGCACGAGCATAGTGTTATTGAGCGACACTCCGTTGCTGGACTTGCAACTAGCATCAAACACGACGCGCAATTTGGTTGTTAGGCTATCCGGCCTTAAAGCGGTGAGGCATAAAATACTTTACATCTGATCTAGAACTTCTAAATGACCTAATTCCTTGTATTAATCGATGAATTCTGTGTACTGCCTTTTTAGATCCGGGTTGCGGTTTAGTTTCCTCTCTAAGTTCAGAAATCTATTCATCGCTATTGCATAGGTATCTCCCAACGGCATTTTCGGACTTTTGAATGGAAGAGCCACCACAAGATGTCCGCAAGTAGAACGACTAATATTATTGACAAAATGAGTCTCGAAATTCTTCTCCTCTTCTCACTTCCAAAACTTTTGGACTAGCTCGTGTAGGTCATTTGTTGCTTGAACTTTCTCTTCTGTTTCGCTAACTAACAAGGAGACGCTCGTAGAATCGGCTAGTTCGTCGACGACTACCCATCCTAAGAGTGATTTTTGTAGAGTGTGCATTTTTGGTCCCAGCTTGATCTGTCCTGCTACAATCAACTTAAAGAAGGATGATACACCCAGCAGCATATCAATTCGTTCTCCAGAATCGAATGTGGGATCTGCCAGTATTACGCCCTTTGGTGTTTGTAACTACACTCTATGTGCTGCTCTTAAAGGATGATACTGTGTGATTTCGGGCAAAACACAAAAACTTTCGGTGGCAGCAAACCTTGTCACTCTAGACTTGAATGTGGCTGTTACCTTTCCCCTGGTCTGAGAAGTTAAATTACCTATTCCGCTAAGTCTGGTACTTGATTCTCTTACTGTCAACTTCAATTTTGCCACTAACTTACTCGTCAAAAAATTCAACTGGCTTCCAGAATCTAAAATACACCTTCAGTTTTGATAAGTTCCGTCGCTGCTTTTAATAGGCACAACGGCAGTTGCTAGAAAACTGACAGATGTCTTCGCCAACAGCGAACTATGTAAATAATTCTGAGGTTGTTGATCCAGTGTGGTCGGGCTAGAACTGTTTGTGTTTGCTTAAATTTCGCGATGAAGCAATTCTTGATGAGGCTTATTACAAGAGCTACAGTATTGGCTACTACAGGCTCTGGTAGAATGGCGATAGCTAAAACAGACTAGGCAGAGAGATCGCTTCTTGACCTCCTGATACCGTTGAATCGGGGAGAGCTCTTAAATTTTGGACATGATTTAATGGAATGTCCACCTCCGCAAATAAATCAGCTGCCTTTTCCATTGATGTATACCGCTGTAGCTAAGCTTGACTTCTTGGAATCACTTTTAGTATTGGGTTTGGAGCTGTTTGTCTGCCGAGCCTCCCGATTTGCCAAATTCATACCTCTAGATATTAAAATCCTTGAAAGCATTGGGCAGGAAGGGAGTTCAGTACAATCCCATCATTTTCCCACTTACCTACAGTTTCCTCGTCTAGCTTGCTGCGAATCAAATGAAATATAACCGCGTCAAAAATCTCTTACTCTTTAGCTAGCGACCGTAAGGAAACTAGTTGAGAATTTACACTGTCTACTAAAATTCTTAAAGCTTCTGAGTTGGAATGATTGACACGCTTTAAGTTAAAAAGCTCTAGAGCATGGGACTGAACAATGATTGCCTTGTTTTCATAGCGATCTTGCAGCAGGCGAAGAGCACGAATATAGTTAGCCCCTGATATTTTCAAGCAATCAATTGTACTTAGCGGTACGGGACCTAGAGCAGATCTCAAATGAATCATTTTTGATAGATCATCCAACTCACTGTCAGAAGCTATTAGCATTTTGAACGTATTAAACCAACTTGTCCACTCCATGAATTTTCCGGAAAATTCAGGTACCTTTAAAGACGGAAGAGGGACTGATCGCGGCGGTCGCGCTAAGTGTGTACTATTCAAGACCTTAGCACAGCTAAAATTCTTTAAACTGCTTAATACGTTAGCTTTAATTTCACAAAAAAGTTCCTCTACCGTGTAGCGATAATCAACTTCGCATGCATCGTCCGTTTTCTGCTCGATCCTGACTTGAATGTTGCAAAACTGGCTGTAATTAGACTCCACTAGGCTCAACCGTGCTTCTAGTTCTGCAGGCGTCATGGTGACATTGTTTGCTGTAATGTAATCTTTATTGCGTATGAAGGAATTCACTAGTCCAGTTCGAGCTGTCAGAGTTTCATTCTCCTTTGGTTTTTTAGGAGCCATATTTTAAGATACGAATTTACAATGTTATTATTGTTATTTATTTATTTATTTTAATTTTTTTTATTTTTTTTTCTTCTTAGGCTTAAATTAATTCAATTTCAATTTGTCCTCATTAGAAATTAAATTACTTCCTCAAAATTCCCACTCTAAAGGTAACGTCAATATATAATCTACTCCGCTATACGTATATGTATGTGTGGAATTGCGGTCCCACCTTGCGTGTGTGAGAGTAATTGTAATGGTGTCCTATATTAACGGGCAGAAATACATGTGATCGCTGTCTAGAAAAATTGGTAGCGATCAATTCTAACCACACACAGTAAGGACTGATTTACCACGTTTATGTAATTGTTTAAGCAGGGTAATTATTCACACATCAAATCAAAAAACATGCCTGCAAGAAACATTAAATTCATCAACACCGTTATGACTCACTTTTCCAATATAGTCGATGCTGCCGCAGTCGCCGTCTCAGTTATGACGCAGTCGCCGGCTTGTAGATGCTGCCGCAGTCGCCGTCTCAGTTATGACGCAGTCGCCGGCTTGTAGATGCTGCCGCAGTCGCCGTCTCAGTTATGACGCAGTCGCCGGCTTGTAGTTGTTTTTAATTAAATTGAGCTCCAACGACGAACGTTTGTCGATAGTGTTTTCCTAACAGCGATAGTTTTAACCTTAACATGTTCGTAATATCGATAGCGTACAACATTTCAATTCAAGGGATATACAAATATACTATATTCAATAAATTTAACAGAATTAATTTAAATAAGCGACGCGAACAGTTACTATCCAAATTTTGAAAGAATAACGGCAGTTCAATATTTTTAACCATAAGCAAATGAAACTCTTAAAAATATATTAATTAAAATTAGTAATAAGCTTAAACTGTTTGGCAAAATTCATGGAGATATATTTAATCAACAGAAACGGCGTGTCAAAAACGTTGACTTATAGCTATCAACACCAGCTATTTATTGGCATGTATTACAATCCTAAAATGCTATATATCCATTCAACAAAGAAGAAGTAAAGTCACTATATATCAGGAAACAATACACTATCAATAGGCAACCCTGTTTTTGGACACTTTCCAAACTAGTTTTTTGAAAACGTAAATTGAATTAAGATTAATATTTAGAATTATAATAATTGATAAAAACCATTAAATGTAAGAAAATATTATAATTAAATAAATGCAAATATTGATAAAATTATGTGTTTATTTACTGATGAAAAAGCTACTGAAGAAAATGTGATCAATTTGTGATGAATTCATCACTGTTTAATCAGTAGTTAATCACTCCTTTTTCAGTAATTCATCACATTTTAATCAGTAATTAATCGCATTTTCATCAGTAAATGCTGATTAAAGAGTGATGAATTACTGATTAATAAGTGATGAATTACTAATTAAAAAAGTGATGAATTACTGATTAAAATGAGATGAATTTTTCACTGATTAACTCTAAGGACATGCCAATTTTAAATTCAACACTATTTGAAATTTCATCAGTTAATCATCAGCAATGATGAATTTTTGGTGATGATTCATCGATACAACGAAAATGGACACCAAAATTTCTTAGCGACAGGACCCAGGGCACTAAGCGGCAGGCTCCGGACACTTCGTGTGCGTTCGGGGTTTTTGCGCTCTCATTCTTATTCTCATTTTGATGCTCACTCACTTACGCACTCATTGCACGAGTTTGGTCGTTCAGTCGCAGAGAGGCGCGCTTTGAAGAAGGTTGCGCCTGCGCTTGAATTGGACTTTATAATTATGCGTGTTCATGCATTCTCATACAGGAATGCATGTGTGCGTTTATTTCAATTCGATGCGGCAAGAATATTTTGTCTATTGCTATTTTTCATACTTGGTACCCTAACAATATGGGCGTATTCACTATTGGGTTAATAATAAAAATAAGAATAATACATGTTACAGTATATTTTTTAATATTTCACAATAAGTTTCATTTTTGTATACAAATTCAAATCAGTGGTAGCAGTAAAATGTTTTGCATATATGTATGTATTCCAATTAATAATGTAATTGTTGACTAAGGATCAGATTCCGAGAAAAGGATTCACTGGGTACACGATAAACCAGGCAACTGATCATTCGGGCTCTCAAACTTCTACTCAGTTAGGATGAACGGCGAGGGTAATCCTCAGGAGCCTTAGCTCTTTTGACGGTGGGGTGTCTCTAATCACCTTCTCGAACTGTCCACTCATACTTTAATTTTTAGGATTCCTACAGAAACTACTTATTAAAATACTACTCTCAACAATTGGATAATAGAGACTTTGGAAAACGGACAAAATATATTGATGTTTGAATCAGACGGTTACAGGCAAAAATTTGCAAGGTCTACGGTGGCATTTGACGCCTGCGGTCTCTACCCAACCACACCATAATCTTCATTATAATATTTAAGAAGATACCCTAGAGATTCCTTCGATTTAGTTTAAGTTGCCATGTCAGGAAAAAATACACTTATAGCCGTTCATATTTTCTTTCCAATAATTAATTTCATTTTTTTATTTACCCAAAAAGGGTTGAAGTAAATATTATTTTCATAACGAGTATTAATTTATTATAATTTTTGATTTGGATCTTATTCACAAATAGAGGCTTAACTTATTGAAATGAGCCTAAACATAATTAGCTTTAATATAGAAATTCTTGGGATTTTCTTATTTTTTCATATTTAAAGATTAGAAAATCGTGATTAGAAAACTAATTTCGGGAAAGTTAATCTTATTCTTATTGGGGGTGGTTGTTGCTAGACAAAAGTTGTCGGTATAGCTAGGTTTTACTTTTGATTATTTTATTTCAATTTTTTTTTCCTGTTCATATGTTTAATTAATTTTAATTTTCCTTTACTTTGATTTGCCAAAAAGTAATCATTATAAATGTACGAGCAGTCACCAAACTCTCCATACAAGAACATTTTATTTTTTTTAATACAACTCTTTTTGAGAAACACATGAGAGATTGGATAGGCCTAAAATAAAATACAAGATATGCATGCAAATGCGCATAGGTATCACTTATGTACATGTTTACAGCTCCAGCGTTGAAAGGCCTTCCAGCGTAGAGATGGGTTACACGTTGTTATTGTTGCAGACTGTTAAATTCTGTACATTGATAAAGATTATATTTGCAAAGGAAAACTTTTACTTCATGTATTTGTTTTGGCATAAGCCAGATACTTAGCCACGAGCAACAACCATCGTCATCACTTCTAACGACTTTACAAAAGGTATACAGTAGTTCGCTGGGACTAAATTAAATGCGTATGGGGCTTTTGGCCAGGTACACACTTGAAACTGGGATAGAAAGCATATGTTATTCAGGAGTACTGAATATTATCCAGAAGTTCACATACCTGTGGTGGAATATACTTCCTGGGAGTTTTAACTGAAATAGCTTCCCTCCGGAAGTGTTTTCGCATAAAAGCACGTGCAAGTGGCAACTAGGGTTCTGCCAACCACTAACGTATTGCACTTGGGGACACAAATTTGGTTTCGTTTTATCTTGATTAAATGATTTTCACACGATCAGCGCGAGGGTAAAATTTAATTTACTGCACTTCGAACTTAACCTCTGGCTGGTTGCAAAGAAGAGAGCGATTGCAGCCGCGCTTGGCGTTTATATACCGAAAATTTACAGGCAATAAGCAGCTGATATGATAAAGCTAAGCTTAGATATCCGATTTCCTCCTTTAAATATACACTTATTAGGGACAAGATAAGCTTGTGGAATTTGTTTTCGGCTTTACTTAATAAGTTATCTGGTTAAAAAATGTTGACTGAATTGTTTTTATTTAAACTGGTACTTAGTTATAAATGACCACCACCCGATATTATTTCTTCGTTAGATGCAATATTAGCGGGAATTAGCTTGGAATATCTTTCGCGTGATAGATTCCAACCTCCTTTCCCTGTAAATTATCCAGTTGGTAATAGCAATTGCCAAGTTTTTTTTTCGAATTATGCTTCTTACAAATTGAGGGCCTAATTTTGCGTTGTAATTCTGCACAAGTTTACTCTCAGCCAAATTACGACGATATACTTCCTGTCCTTCTCGGAAAGAGGTCTGCCTAGCCCGTAAATTGTATTGCCGGACATTGCGATCATAGGACCGAAGAATATTTACTTTAATATCGTTTCGTAAAAGAGCTAAGTTATCAGACCGAGATATCGGCACTATAGGTTTTTCCCAGGTCTTTTGGCAACTTGTATTCTGCTCCGAGAGTGATTATATCCAATCCAAACCAAGTACGTACTAATAAAGAACGGTTAATGTTCGGTAGCATTACTTTGTGGCGAGTAAAGAGCGGCATAAACGTGGTTTACTCCTAATTCGGTTAGAAAAGCATTAATTTCCAGGACTGTGCTTCTTGGGATTGGGTACGTCAGCATGGTGGGTACGAATATACAAAAATTTATCTACTATTTTAATATCTGGAAATTTATCTTTGTTTGAAGTAAACTTAGCTATTAACAAAGTGTATGTAGAATCCTGAAAAGCATTGGACTTAAGATCAATCATATAAGCCATGTTTAACGCAGATATTTCGTTTTCGGATAGCCTAGATAAGGCGTCAGGTACAACACGATTTTGCTGCAATCAAAAGATTCAAGAGCGAGTCTGCCAGACACGTTCTGTTGCCTCATGAGCCACAGTAAGCTAGAGTGGTCGGTTCCTACTTCAAATTCTTGCAATTCTAAGTAGCAAAAGAAACAAAGTATTACGTCCAAAATTTAACGCTCGGTGACGCTGTAATTGTGATAGACTTAGTTTTTTCGACATAAAGGCAATGGGCATTTCAGCCTGACCTTCAGACTGTTGAACCAACACTGTCCAAAATCGCCGGCAACACAGTCAAGATCAAACTTTTTATCAAAACCGGCGCAGAGGTCAATATTTATTTTCAATTTATTCATAGCCTCTTGAGCCTTTGGGGGCCAAGTAAATTTTACCTTTTTAGAAAGCACATCTGTTCTTGGACAGGTTAGATCAGAGAAATTATGTAATAATCGTCGATACCATCCGCAAACACCGAGAAATCCTCGCACTTATTTATTTAAGGTCGGTGACAAATTTACAATACAAGAAATTTTTTCAAGATCAGTACAGATACCTGCACTACCTTTTTTTTATACCCTTGCAGAGGGTATTATAATTTTGGTCAGAAGTTTGTAACGCAGTGAAGGAAACGATTCCGACCCTAAAAGTATATATATTCTTGATCAGGATCAATAGGGGAGTCGATATAGCCATGTCCGTCTGTCCGTCTGTCCGTCTGTCCGTCTGTCCGTCTGTCCGTCAGTCCGTCTGTCCGTCTGTCCGTCTGTTTCAATACCGTTTGCGAGCTCAGTTTAAAAGCTAGCGATCTGAAACTTTCACAGTCGTCCTAAAACAAGTGTACGCAGTTCAAGTTTGAAAACCGCCCCGATCGGATGTCTATATTCTATAGCTCCCATAGGAACAATCGGATATAACTTGCAAGAATGGAAGATATTTCGCGCAGTGTAAAAGCTATTGACATAAATCTTTCCAAATCTTATTTTTTATGCGTACCTTGATCAGGGTAAAAGCGCGTGACGATCGGACGTCTATATCCTATAGCTCCCATAGAAACAAAAGGGTAAAATCGGTTAAAATGTAATGATTTTTAGGATATTTCGCGCAGTATACAAGCTATTGACATGAATCTTTCCAAATCGTATTTTTTTATGCATACATTGATCAAGGTGAAAGCGCGTGCCGATCGGACGTCTATATCCTATAGCTCCCATAGGAACAATAGTGTGAAATCGGTCCAAATTTGATGATTATCAGAATATTTCGCGCAGTGTGTAAGCTACTATCATACATTTTTCCAATTCTTATTTATTTACGCATATCTTGATTAGGGTAAAAGCGCTTGCCGCTCGGAAGTCTATATCTTAAAGGAGATAGGAAAAATTGTTAAAGGCTGCGAAAGTATCCCTTTTTTTCTATTTGTATATGACATTTTTGCAGTATAAAAGCAATTGACTTGAAACGATGCAAATCTAGTTTACTTATGTATACCTTATTCCTTTCGCTAATTTTTCACTTTTAGCAAGTTCGGCAAAGTCTGCAAGGGTATTAAAACTTCGGCTTGCCGAAGTTAGCTTCCGTCCTCGTTTATTCTTATTTTTGTTATATAACATATATTTTATTTATACGTTAATCAGCAAATTAAATTGATATAAAACGTAGGGACTAGAAAGAGTAACAATTATAACTTGGAAAACATAACAGCAGCGATAGATATCAATATGTTTTTGACTTTAAAATTAACAGGAGTTTTTGGTGACGATCACGATTATATTTTATTTACTGGGGAAGGACTCTCGTTCTTTGCCGCCCTCCTATCCATAGGTCTGCTGGATGCCTTCTCTTTAGCCTTCTTCTGATCATCGGGGTTGCCAATGAAGCAGCTAGGTGGTTCGAGTGGGCTCGAATCCGTGCATTGTAGCGACTTGAGTGACGATTGATTTGTTCCCTTACGGTGGGGATGTGAAGGTCTTTTGTTATATCCTTATTTCTCATATACCACGGCTCATTTACAATGGTTCGCAGTGCTCGGTTTTGCAGCCTTTGTACTCGCCTGATGTATGAGTCGGACGCCGTACTCCATATTTGCATACAATATGTCAAGGAAGGGACTGCTATTGCCTTGTAGATCAGAATTTTATTTCTGAGGCTCAGATGACTTGCTGCTCTAAGCATCCCATTAAGCTTCCTAAGCTTACTACGGCATGTTGCTGCTATTTTGACGTTGTGTTGCCTCCATGTGAGCCGCTTGTCGAGGATCAATCCAATATACTGCGCCTGAGGAGATTGAGGGATGAGCGTGTCTTGGAATTGAACCCTAGGGTGGGTTTGATGCCTTAAGGAGAAGTTGCAATGTTGCGATTTATTTCCGTTTATGCTTATATTCAACCTGTTTGTCCACTCGCTGTACAGGTCCAAGAAGGTCTGGAAGCCTCTATTCGACACGGAGACATACGTTGCCAGGAGGGTACCCGGGTCTCTAGGATTTGGCAAGTGAGAGGTGTAAAGGGTGTACAGAACAGGACCCAAGACACTACCTCGTGGTACGCCAGCTCGTATGCATCGGATAGATGATCTTTCGCCTCACACTTCAACCATAAAGCTTCTATCCAGCAGATATGTTTTAAGAAGGAGATACTGCGCAGTTGGCAAGAGACTCTTCAGCTTAAATAGCAAGCCATCGTGCCACACTCTATCGAAAGCTTCCTTTACGTCCAAGAAGATAGCAGAGCTGTACTGTCTATTCTCGAAGGCATCCAAAATATGATGAGTAACTCTGTGCATTTGCTCCGGGGTTCCATGGTGATGCCTGAAGCGGAACTGGTGGTCTGGAATTGCATCCTGAACACTTCTTACTGCCATCATTCGGCTAAGAAATATTCTCTCGAATATTTTAGAGAATGTGGGCAGCAAGCTTATTGGTCGGTTCGACGCAAACAAGGTTCTCCGGCTTACCTGGCTTCGGTATCATCGATATCACAGCACACTTCCATTGTGTGGTGAAGTGGTGGATAAGGCTCTGCTTCTGGGCAGGCAGCATTAAGAAATTGCAGTGTGTTTTCAACGTCATAACGCTTCGCAAAGTTAAATGGCTGAAAGCGATTTTCCAGTTGGTCAGCAAAAGCCAGGGAAATTTCGGAGTCCGATCTGCACCAAGTGTTGTCAGTACGCTTAATAGGTATTCTGCGAGGGGCTGCCTTTTTATAACTCTAGCTGCTTTCCAGATGCTAAGTCCATATGGTTTTGTAGGATCATCATTAAGTAGCAGATCAGCGAAGTAGTCATTTTTTGTTTTGTGCAACAACTTTTGAGGTCGCCCTCAGCGCGACGATATACCCTTTTGTCGGCTGGATCTCTCGACCGCATGAATCTGCGACCTGTAAATGAGAGTCATCATTGACTCATCATCTGGAACATCTTGTCGAGTTGAGCTACGAGGACTGACATATTTTCATCGGATCGCATTAACATTTGCTCTTGTCGCCGCCATTGACGATCATTTTGGACATTTCGAGGTTTTGCCATGACTGTTGTTGTTGGTCCTGTTGTTGTTTGGTATCTGGATTTTGCAGTCGTCTTGAAGTTTCCTGCGTTGGATGCTGCCGATGTTGATGGAGTCCGTTATATTGGCTTTGCTGATGTAGTTTCAGGTTTCTACTTCCTCGTGGAGGGAAAAGTTGATGCTGCTGATCGATTGTCCACTGCAGTCGGCTAGCCTGTTGGGTTTGTTGTTGTACAGATCCCCTAGCGGCACAAAACCTCTTCTCTCAGTTGGTCGTGCAACGGCTGGTTGTTGTGCGAGGCTACGATGGGTTGTAGCACCTCTACGTCGCCTTTCTGTCTGCTGGTAAGCAATACAGCCCTAGTAACTAGCTGTGCGACTACCTCCACAGTTTATGCACTTAATGGGATGAATTTCTCGTTCGCATTCCACAATCGCATGTTGTTGACCACATCGGACACAGTTAAATTCCATATGGCAGTTGTTTTTTGTATGATTAAAGAATTGGCATCGAAAACACTGTACGACATCGTCCTTTTTGTGAGGATGTTCAACTTAAACTCGTTGACGACAAAGCATCTTAATCTCATGAACTTCTTTGTTGCTCGCGGCTGGTTCTAACTCGACAAAAACAAGGTTGACAAGCTTTGATTTGTCGCAACGGCTTCTAGGCCTGTTAATAAAGCGCACATTGTGTACAAGCGAAGTGAGACTTTCCTTTATGTCCTCATCCGGGATGGAGTGATGTACACCTCGGATGACTATGCGAAAGGATCTTTCCTCTTTAAGCTGCCAGGTATGAAATGTCACCTTTTTTATAGTGAGCGATTTAGTAATGGCTCTGTACGCATCAGAGTCTGCAGCGAGGATCGAAACTGAATTATCTGGGTGGCATTTTATGGAGTATTTCGTTAGGTGGACGATCTTATCATTGGATCTGATAAGTCCGTTTAGGCTTTCGCCATTTTTGATAACAATTGGGGGTGGTTTCTGATTCCGTGAGGTTTCCTTGTTGCCTGTGAGCTGGTTCGGATTACTATTGCCGCTGTTACTAGTGCTGGTGGTGTTGTTGTTGCCATTGTTGGCTGCTACTGATGTCAATGTTGTTGCTTATGCTGTTGTTGTTGTTATTGATGTTGGTACTGTTCTCGTGGTTGTCGTTGTTGTTGCTTGAGATGGTAATATTGGCTCCATCCGATTTGTTGTGGCTGACGGCCTGAGAAGCGACGGTGAGTTCATCTTCAGTGTCCATGTCCGATAGTTCCGAGAACCGATTAAGAGATCCAGTTGGCGTTTGTTAATGCTGGGAAGTGGGGTCCACCAGTCTAAGTCGTCTGCTATAGTTTCATCGGATGAAAGGTCTTGAGGTCTTGTCGAGCGTTGGAAGACGTGGAAGCATAAAGAGAGCTAAATTCGTTTCCTTTGGGCCTCAGCCACTGTTCCTGTAGTGTTGAAGTCTGGTTCAGACATTATGGTAGTTAGTGACTGCTTGACACTGCTTTACTGACTTCCAGTAGACTACGCCCTTTTGTGTAGGCTCCAAAGAGGCGGTCAGTCTCGACCATGCTTTCGTGGAGTTCAGACGTATTATTGCATTATTACGAAATTCGTTGTGCAGAGTCTATGGACAAGTTTACTTTCGTGGCAAAACTTACTGTTTTTGTGAGCTCAGTGGTT
Organism: Drosophila prolongata; assembly: GCA_036346975.1. Lineage (NCBI taxonomy): Eukaryota > Metazoa > Arthropoda > Insecta > Diptera > Drosophilidae > Drosophila > Drosophila prolongata. Next base: position 12,510,598 of record JAYMZC010000387.1, on the reverse strand, counting down.
AAAGTCGCGGTGTCAGTGATCTCACATCCCGTTGGTTGTGCCCTTTCGCGAGAACAAGTGAAGTAGGAACCTGATAGACAGAAATTTGCAGCTTGTTGTAGTTGCAAAACAGCCCTCCAATCTCTGAGATCAACAGACCAATTGTATTTTTATTTAAAAAAAATAAAAACAAATTCAAATATTTTCTCGACTGCGCCTCGAACTGGGTTCCACGTGGCGGTGGGGCGAGCGCCTTCCTCACTGGGAATTGATACTTGTAACTCCAAACTGGATTTTATCCACATTAATAGTAAGATTGGCTTTACGAAATTCCTCGGCGAATCGAACCAATACTGACAAATGTGAAGCAATGTCTTCAGAAACAACGCAAAGGTCATCCAAATACCCAAAGACACAATGACGAAGATCTGGTGGTATGATCTGATCCATTAAGCGCTACATCGTGGGCAATAGCTTGAACTGATATAACGGTAGCCCAGGCACCGTGAATGCAGTTAAATGCTGGGAATCTGCGCGTAGATGAATTTGCCAGTAGGCATCCTTCAAGTCTATCTTGGAAATGATGTTAGCTTTTGGCAATCTTGAAAAGATCCCGTCGATGCTAGGCAAAGGATAAGCATCCTTTTTAGTGGCGTCGTTAAGCCTGCGCGCGTCAAGGCAAAAACTTTGTTGCGCTAGACAACAAGAGGCATGGGTGAACTCCAAGGGCTCACGGAAGGTTCAATTACATCCAACTGTAGCATACGATCAATTTCTTTATAAAGCAATTTCTTTACTACGAGACTAACAGGATAAAAAAGCTGTTTTACTGGTGTTGGATTCCCCACATCAATGTTCTATGAGTGGAGTGCGACCTAATCCTTCAGATGCCTTTGGAAAAAGTTGCTTCATACTGCTAGTTGTTGACTTTGCGTAGCGCTTAAGGGATATAAGTTTTCACCTGAAACCTCATTTGTTTCTTCCTTTACCTGAAGAGAAGATATAATAATCGAAGCAGTCTGAAAGGTTGTCCAAAAATTGTGACCTAAAATAAGTTTTTGTTTGATGCCGGGAAAAATATATACAATCGCAATGGCTTTTTGACACTGTTGTAATTCATTTTGATGTCAAGAAAACCTTGTCATCTTGTATCAGAGTTTTGCAGTATAAGATTTTTTTGGCCACCTTAGACCGTAGACACAACACAAAGAACAGAACCATGAAATTAATGTTGGAAGCCAAGTGCTGATGCGAGTAAAACGAGAACCGCGGAGCACACACTGACCCCCACATCCAGATCGATCACACAGAGATGGACGCAGTTGACGTCCACTGACAAGACTTTACTGCGGGAAGCCCTATGGAACTCGTATGCCCAACTGGGGAGCACGCCCAATGCAGCCAAGCGACACAGGGATACGCTGGCTCAGTTAATAGCTCTCCTTGGGAAATGGGAGTTCCCCGAACAGCACCCCAACTACATGCAACACTGCTGAGGATCACCTCCGAGGAGGTGGTTAGCAACAGGGGCGATCTGACCACCGAATGGATGCAGTACTTCTACTCCGGCGTCTCCATGTGTATACCCGATGTCATTGACCTGGTGACCAAGTATCTACTAATCGCTGTGTGCCACATCAATGGCAAAGACATCCAAACGAATAAACCAAACACCCTCATGGACTTTAGTCTAACCTCAGTGCTGCCAAATGACAATCAATTAAGTTCCTCTATTTTGGAGCTGCTCGGCTGGGCGCAGCACTTGGTCTCCTGGATACGCACTGAACTGATCTCGGAGTAGTTCCTCATGAGCATATTCGACCTCTCCCAGTGGCGACCCGCTCACGAACCCATTTACCTGGCGGCTCTCTCTGTGCTGAATGAGCTCCTCTACCTGCAGAAGCCTTTGCGCTTTGCCCTTTGCGGACACTTTGATGGGTGGCGGTAGCAGCATAATAGCAATCGGCGGCAGAGCGAGATGTACAGCCACAAGTTTCGGGAACTTCTGCGCCTCTATACCACCATGTATGCCGGAAAGCTGATGCAGGAGCCGTTGCTGCTTGACCCCTTCCTGAATTTGCTATATAGCTGCACCACTGAATTGCACGGCGCTTTGGACTTTACCGAAAAGAAGGAGATCTGGACGCCAATAAACAAAGGCATCGCCCAACAGCCCCCCAAAAATCATGCGCTTCAACAATGTGCTCACCCAGCTGGTGGATGAGGCCAACCGACCCGAACTGGAGGTGCTGGACAACGAGCTTTTGGAGAACGATGCCTCCGCCACCGAGTGGCAGCAGTCCCTGGCCCTTCTGGCAGCCACCCGAGGTGCCCACATCGTCTTCGCACAAGTCTATTACCACTGGTTGCTAGACAAAAGTTGTCGGTATAGCTAGGTTTTACTTTTGATTATTTTATTTCAATTTTTTTTTCCTGTTCATATGTTTAATTAATTTTAATTTTCCTTTACTTTGATTTGCCAAAAAGTAATCATTATAAATGTACGAGCAGTCACCAAACTCTCCATACAAGAACATTTTATTTTTTTTAATACAACTCTTTTTGAGAAACACATGAGAGATTGGATAGGCCTAAAATAAAATACAAGATATGCATGCAAATGCGCATAGGTATCACTTATGTACATGTTTACAGCTCCAGCGTTGAAAGGCCTTCCAGCGTAGAGATGGGTTACACGTTGTTATTGTTGCAGACTGTTAAATTCTGTACATTGATAAAGATTATATTTGCAAAGGAAAACTTTTACTTCATGTATTTGTTTTGGCATAAGCCAGATACTTAGCCACGAGCAACAACCATCGTCATCACTTCTAACGACTTTACAAAAGGTATACAGTAGTTCGCTGGGACTAAATTAAATGCGTATGGGGCTTTTGGCCAGGTACACACTTGAAACTGGGATAGAAAGCATATGTTATTCAGGAGTACTGAATATTATCCAGAAGTTCACATACCTGTGGTGGAATATACTTCCTGGGAGTTTTAACTGAAATAGCTTCCCTCCGGAAGTGTTTTCGCATAAAAGCACGTGCAAGTGGCAACTAGGGTTCTGCCAACCACTAACGTATTGCACTTGGGGACACAAATTTGGTCAGCGCGAGGGTAAAATTTAATTTACTGCACTTCGAACATAACCTCTGGCTGGTTGCAAAGAAGAGAGCGATTGCAGCCGCGCTTGGCGTTTATATACCGAAAATTTACAGGCAATAAGCAGCTGATATGATAAAGCTAAGCTTAGATATCCGATTTCCTCCTTTAAATATACACTTATTAGGGACAAGATAAGCTTGTGGAATTTGTTTTCGGCTTTACTTAATAAGTTATCTGGTTAAAAAATGTTGACTGAATTGTTTTTATTTAAACTGGTACTTAGTTATAAATGACCACCACCCGATATTATTTCTTCGTTAGATGCAATATTAGCGGGAATTAGCTTGGAATATCTTTCGCGTGATAGATTCCAACCTCCTTTCCCTGTAAATTATCCAGTTGGTAATAGCAATTGCCAAGTTTTTTTTCGAATTATGCTTCTTACAAATTGAGGGCCTAATTTTGCGTTGTAATTCTGCACAAGTTTACTCTCAGCCAAATTACGACGATATACTTCCTGTCCTTCTCGGAAAGAGGTCTGCCTAGCCCGTAAATTGTATTGCCGGACATTGCGATCATAGGACCGAAGAATATTTACTTTAATATCGTTTCGTAAAAGAGCTAAGTTATCAGACCGAGATATCGGCACTATAGGTTTTTCCAAGGTCTTTTGGCAACTTGTATTCTGCTCCGAGAGTGATTATATCCAATCCAAACCAAGTACGTACTAATAAAGAACTGTTAATGTTCGGTAGCATTACTTTGTGGCGAGTAAAGAGCGGCATAAACGTGGTTTACTCCTAATTCGGTTAGAAAAGCATTAATTTCCAGGACTGTGCTTCTTGGGATTGGGTACGTCAGCATGGTGGGTACGAATATACAAAAATTTATCTACTATTTTAATATCTGGAAATTTATCTTTGTTTGAAGTAAACTTAGCTATTAACAAAGTGTATGTAGAATCCTGAAAAGCATTGGACTTAAGATCAATCATATAAGCCATGTTTAACGCAGATATTTCGTTTTCGCATAGCCTAGATAAGGCGTCAGGTACAACACGATTTTGCTGCAATCAAAAGATTCAAGAACGAGTCTGCCAGATACGTTCTGTTGCCTCATGAGCCACAGTAAGCTAGAGTAGTCGGTTCCACCTTCAAATTCTTGCAATTCTAAGTAGCAAAAGAAACAAACTATTACGTCCAAAATTTAACGTTCAGTGACGCTGTAATTGTGATAGACTTAGTTTTTTCGACATAAAGGCAATGGGCATTTTAGCCTGATCTTCAGACTGTTGAACCAACACTGTCCAAAATCGCCGGCAACACAGTCAAGATCAAACTTTTTATCAAAGTCCGGATCTTGAGCCTTTGGGGGCCAAGTAAATTTTACCTTTTTAGAAAGCACATCTGTTCTTGGACAGGTTAGATCAGAGAAATTATGTAATAATCGTCGATACCATCCGCAAACACCGAGAAATCCTCGCACTTATTTATTTAAGGTCGGTGACCAATTTACAATACAAGAAATTTTTTCAAGATCAGTACAGATACCTCCACTACCTTTTTTTTTATTCTTATTTTTGTTATATAACATATATTTTATTTATACGTTAATCAGCAAATTAAATTGATATAAAACGTAGGGACTAGAAAGAGTAACAATTATAACTTGGAAAACATAACAGCAGCGATAGATATCAATATGTTTTTGACTTTAAAATTAACAGGAGTTTTTGGTGACGATCACGATTATATTTTATTTACTGGGGAAGGACTCTCGTTCTTTGCCGCTCTCCTATCCATAGGTCTGCTGGATGCCTTCTCTTTAGCCTTCTTCTGATCATCGGGGTTGCCAATGAAGCAGCTAGGTGGTTCGAGTGGGCTCGAATCCGTGCATTGTAGCGACTTGAGTGACGATTGATTTGTTCCCTTACGGTGGGGATGTGAAGGTCTTTTGTTATATCCTTATTTCTCATATACCACGGCTCATTTACAATGGTTCGCAGTGCTCGGTTTTGCAGCCTTTGTACTCGCCTGATGTATGAGTCGGACGCCGTACTCCATATTTGCATACAATATGTCAAGGAAGGGACTGCTATTGCCTTGTAGATCAGAATTTTATTTCTGAGGCTCAGATGACTTGCTGCTCTAAGCATCCCATTAAGCTTCCTAAGCTTACTACGGCATGTTGCTGCTATTTTGACGTTGTGTTGCCTCCATGTGAGCCGCTTGTCGAGGATCAATCCAATATACTGCGCCTGAGGAGATTGAGGGATGAGCGTGTCTTGGAATTGAACCCTAGGGTGGGTTTGATGCCTTAAGGAGAAGTTGCAATGTTGCGATTTATTTCCGTTTATGCTTATATTCAACCTGTTTGTCCACTCGCTGTACAGGTCCAAGAAGGTCTGGAAGCCTCTATTCGACACGGAGACATACGTTGCCAGGAGGGTACCCGGGTCTCTAGGATTTGGCAAGTGAGAGGTGTAAAGGGTGTACAGAACAGGACCCAAGACACTACCTCGTGGTACGCCAGCTCGTATGCATCGGATAGATGATCTTTCGCCTCACACTTCAACCATAAAGCTTCTATCCAGCAGATATGTTTTAAGAAGGAGATACTGCGCAGTTGGCAAGAGACTCTTCAGCTTAAATAGCAAGCCATCGTGCCACACTCTATCGAAAGCTTCCTTTACGTCCAAGAAGATAGCAGAGCTGTACTGTCTATTCTCGAAGGCATCCAAAATATGATGAGTAACTCTGTGCACTTGCTCCGGCGTTCCATGATGATGCCTGAAGCGGAACTGGTGGTCTGGAATTGCATCCTGAACACTTCTTACTGCCATCATTCTGCTAAGAAATATTCTCTCGAATATTTTAGAGAATGTGGGCAGCAAGCTTATTGGTCGGTTCGACGCAAACAAGGTTCTCCGGCTTACCTGGCTTCGGTATCATCGATATCACAGCACACTTCCATTGTGTGGTGAAGTGGTGGATAAGGCTCTGCTTCTGGGCAGGCAGCATTAAGAAATTGCAGTGTGTTTTCTACGTCATAACGCTTCGCAAAGTTATTCTGCGAGGGGCTGCCTTTTTATAACTCTAGCTGCTTTCCAGATGCTAAGTCCATATGGTTTTGTAGGATCATCATTAAGTAGCAGATCAGCGAAGTAGTCATTTTTTGTTTTGTGCAACAACTTTTGAGGTCGCCCTCAGCGCGACGATATACCCTTTTGTCGGCTGGATCTCTCGACCGCATGAATCTGCGACCTGTAAATGAGAGTCATCATTGACTCATCATCTGGAACATCTTGTCGAGTTGAGCTACGAGGACTGACATATTTTCATCGGATCGCATTAACATTTGCTCTTGTCGCCGCCATTGTTGATGGCCGATGTTGATGGAGTCCGTTATATTGGCTTTGCTGATGTAGTTTCAGGTTTCTACTTCCTCGTGGAGGGAACAGTTGATGCTGCTGATCGATTGTCCACTGCAGTCGGCTAGCCTGTTGGGTTTGTTGTTGTACAGATCCCCTAGCGGCACAAAACCTCTTCTCTCAGTTGGTCGTGCAACGGCTGGTTGTTGTGCGAGGCTACGATGGGTTGTAGCACCTCTACGTCGCCTTTCTGTCTGCTGGTAAGCAATACAGCCCTAGTAACTAGCTGTGCGACTACCTCCACAGTTTATGCACTTAATGGGATGAATTTCTCGTTCGCATTCCACAATCGCATGTTGTTGACCACATCGGACACAGTTAAATTCCATATGGCAGTTTAAAGAATTGGCATCGAAAACACTGTACGACATCGTCCTTTTTGTGAGGATGTTCAACTTAAACTCGTTGACGACAAAGCATCTTAAGCTCATGAACTTCTTTGTTGCTCGCGGCTGGTTCTAACTCGACAAAAACAAGGTTGACAAGCTTATTGTCGCAACGGCTTCTAGGCCTGTTAATAAAGCGCACATTGTGTACAAGCGAAGTGAGACTTTCCTTTATGTCCTCATCCGGGATGGAGTGATGTACACCTCGGATGACTATGCGAAAGGATCTTTCCTCTTTAAGCTGCCAGGTATGAAATGTCACCTTTTTTATAGTGAGCGATTTAGTAATGGCTCTGTACGCATCAGAGTCTGCAGCGAGGATCGAAACTGAATTATCTGGGTGGCATTTTATGGAGTATTTCGTTAGGTGGACGATCTTATCATTGGATCTGATAAGTCCGTTTAGGCTTTCGCCATTTTTGATAACAATTGGGGGTGGTTTCTGATTCCGTGAGGTTTCCTTGTTGCCTGTGAGCTGGTTCGGATTACTATTGCCGCTGTTACTAGTGCTGGTGGTGTTGTTGTTGCCATTGTTGCTGCTACTGATGTCAATGTTGTTGCTTATGCTGTTGTTGTTGTTATTGATGTTGGTACTGTTCTCGTGGTTGTCGTTGTTGTTGCTTGAGATGGTAATATTGGCTCCATCCGATTTGTTGTGGCTGACGGCCTGAGAAGCGACGGTGAGTTCATCTTCAGTGTCCATGTCCGATAGTTCCGAGAACCGATTAAGAGATCCAGTTGGCGTTTGTTAATGCTGGGAAGTGGGGTCCACCAGTCTAAGTCGTCTGCTATAGTTTCATCGGATGAAAGGTCTTGAGGTCTTGTCGAGCGTTGGAAGACGTGGAAGCATAAAGAGAGCTAAATTCGTTTCCTTTGGGCCTCAGCCACTGTTCCTGTAGTGTTGAAGTCTGGTTCAGACATTATGGTAGTTAGTGACTGCTTGACACTGCTTTACTGACTTCCAGTAGACTACGCCCTTTTGTGTAGGCTCCAAAGAGGCGGTCAGTCTCGACCATGCTTTCGTGGAGTTCAGACGTATTATTGCATTATTACGAAATTCGTTGTGCAGAGTCTATGGACAAGTTTACTTTCGTGGCAAAACTTACTGTTTTTGTGAGCTCAGTGGTTAAAGTCGCGGTGTCAGTGATCTCACATCCCGTTGGTTGTGCCCTTTCGCGAGAACAAGTGAAGTAGGAACTGATAGACAGAAATTTGCAGCTTGTTGTAGTTGCAAAACAGCCCTCCAATCTCTGAGATCAACAGACCAATTGTATTTTTATTTAAAAAAAATAAAAACAAATTCAAATATTTTCTCTACTGCGCCTCGAACTGGGTTCCACGTGGCGGTGGGGCGAGCGCCTTCCTCACTGGGAATTGATACTTGTAACTCCAAACTGGATTTTATCCACATTAATAGTAAGATTGGCTTTACGAAATTCCTCGGCGAATCGAACCAATACTGACAAATGTGAAGCAATGTCTTCAGAAACAACGCAAAGGTCATCCAAATACCCAAAGACACAATGACGAAGATCTGGTGGTATGATCTGATCCATTAAGCGCTACATCGTGGGCAATAGCTTGAACTGATATAACGGTAGCCCAGGCACCGTGAATGCAGTTAAATGCTGGGAATCTGCGCGTAGATAAATTTGCCAGTAGGCATCCTTCAAGTCTATCTTGGAAATGATGTTAGCTTTTGGCAATCTTGAAAAGATCCCGTCGATGCTAGGCAAAGGATAAGCATCCTTTTTAGTGGCGTCGTTAAGCCTGCGCGCGTCAAGGCAAAAACTTTGTTGCGCTAGACAACAAGAGGCATGGGTGAACTCCAAGGGCTCACGGAAGGTTCAATTACATCCAACTGTAGCATACGATCAATTTCTTTATAAAGCAATTTCTTTACTACGAGACTAACAGGATAAAAATGCTGTTTTACTGGTGTTGGATTCCCCACATCAATGTTCTATGAGTGGAGTGCGACCTAATCCTTCAGATGCCTTTGGAAAAAGTTGCTTCATACTGCTAGTTGTTGACTTTGCGTAGCGCTTAAGGGATATAAGTTTTCACCTGAAACCTCATTTGTTTCTTCCTTTACCTGAAGAGAAGATATAATAATCGAAGCAGTCTGAAAAGTGACCTAAAATAAGTTTTTGTTTGATGCCGGGAAAAATATATACAATCGCAATGGCTTTTTGACACTGTTGTAATTCATTTTGATGTCATGAAAACCTTGTCATCTTGTATCAGAGTTTTGCAGTATAAGATTTTTTTGGCCACCTTAGACCGTAGACACAACACAAAGAACAGAACCATGAAATTAATGTTGGAAGCCAAGTGCTGATGCGAGTAAAACGAGAACCGCGGAGCACACACTGACCCCACACATCCAGATCGATCACACAGAGATGGACGCAGTTGACGTCCACTGACAAGACTTTACTGCGGGAAGCCCTATGGAACTCGTATGCCCAACTGGGGAGCACGCCCAATGCAGCCAAGCGACACAGGGATACGCTGGCTCAGTTAATAGCTCTCCTTGGGAAATGGGAGTTCCCCGAACAGCACCCCAACTACATGCAACACTGCATGGAGCTAACGAAAACCCAGCTGGGCATCAACCTGCTGAGGATCACCTCCGAGGAGGTGGTTAGCAACAGGGGCGATCTGACCACCGAATGGATGCAGTACTTCTACTCCGGCGTCTCCATGTGTATACCCGATGTCATTGACCTGGTGACCAAGTATCTACTAATCGCTGTGTGCCACATCAATGGCAAAGACATCCAAACGAATAAACCAAACACCCTCATGGACTTTAGTCTAACCTCAGTGCTGCCAAATGACAATCAATTAAGTTCCTCTATTTTGGAGCTGCTCGGCTGGGCGCAGCACTTGGTCTCCTGGATACGCACTGAACTGATCTCGGAGAAGTTCTTCATGAGCATATTCGACCTCTCTCAGTGGCGACCCGCTCACGAACCCATTTACCTGGCGGCTCTCTCTGTGCTGAATGAGCTCCTCTACCTGCAGAAGCCTTTGCCCTTTGCCCTTTGCGGGCACTTCTAACGACTTTACAAAAGGTATACAGTAGTTCGCTGGGACTAAATTAAATGCGTATGGGGCTTTTGGCCAGGTACACACTTGAAACTGGGATAGAAAGCATATGTTATTCAGGAGTACTGAATATTATCCAGAAGTTCACATACCTGTGGTGGAATATACTTCCTGGGAGTTTTAACTGAAATAGCTTCCCTCCGGAAGTGTTTTCGCATAAAAGCACGTGCAAGTGGCAACTAGGGTTCTGCCAACCACTAACGTATTGCACTTGGGGACACAAATTTGGTCAGCGCGAGGGTAAAATTTAATTTACTGCACTTCGAACATAACCTCTGGCTGGTTGCAAAGAAGAGAGCGATTGCAGCCGCGCTTGGCGTTTATATACCGAAAATTTACAGGCAATAAGCAGCTGATATGATAAAGCTAAGCTTAGATATCCGATTTCCTCCTTTAAATATACACTTATTAGGGACAAGATAAGCTTGTGGAATTTGTTTTCGGCTTTACTTAATAAGTTATCTGGTTAAAAAATGTTGACTGAATTGTTTTTATTTAAACTGGTACTTAGTTATAAATGACCACCACCCGATATTATTTCTTCGTTAGATGCAATATTAGCGGGAATTAGCTTGGAATATCTTTCGCGTGATAGATTCCAACCTCCTTTCCCTGTAAATTATCCAGTTGGTAATAGCAATTGCCAAGTTTTTTTTTCGAATTATGCTTCTTACAAATTGAGGGCCTAATTTTGCGTTGTAATTCTGCACAAGTTTACTCTCAGCCAAATTACGACGATATACTTCCTGTCCTTCTCGGAAAGAGGTCTGCCTAGCCCGTAAATTGTATTGCCGGACATTGCGATCATAGGACCGAAGAATATTTACTTTAATATCGTTTCGTAAAAGAGCTAAGTTATCAGACCGAGATATCGGCACTATAGGTTTTTCCAAGGTCTTTTGGCAACTTGTATTCTGCTCCGAGAGTGATTATATCCAATCCAAACCAAGTACGTACTAATAAAGAACTGTTAATGTTCGGCGAGTTTGTGGCGAGTAAAGAGCGGCATAAACGTGGTTTACTCCTAATTCGGTTAGAAAAGCATTAATTTCCAGGACTGTGCTTCTTGGGATTGGGTACGTCAGCATGGTGGGTACGAATATACAAAAATTTATCTACTATTTTAATATCTGGAAATTTATCTTTGTTTGAAGTAAACTTAGCTATTAACAAAGTGTATGTAGAATCCTGAAAAGCATTGGACTTAAGATCAATCATATAAGCCATGTTTAACGCAGATATTTCGTTTTCGCATAGCCTAGATAAGGCGTCAGGTACAACACGATTTTGCTGCAATCAAAAGATTCAAGAACGAGTCTGCCAGATACGTTCTGTTGCCTCATGAGCCACAGTAAGCTAGAGTGGTCGGTTCCTACTTCAAATTCTTGCAATTCTAAGTAGCAAAAGAAACAAAGTATTACGTCCAAAATTTAACGTTCAGTGACGCTGTAATTGTGATAGACTTAGTTTTTTCGACATAAAGGCAATGGGCATTTTAGCCTGATCTTCAGACTGTTGAACCAACACTGTCCAAAATCGCCGGCAACACAGTCAAGATCAAACTTTTTATCAAAGTCCGGATCTTGAGCCTTTGGGGGCCAAGTAAATTTTACCTTTTTAGAAAGCACATCTGTTCTTGGACAGGTTAGATCAGAGAAATTATGTAATAATCGTCGATACCATCCGCAAACACCGAGAAATCCTCGCACTTATTTATTTAAGGTCGGTGACCAATTTACAATACAAGAAATTTATTCAAGATCAGTACAGATACCTCCACTACCTTTTTTTTTATTCTTATTTTTGTTATATAACATATATTTTATTTATACGTTAATCAGCAAATTAAATTGATATAAAACGTAGGGACTAGAAAGAGTAACAATTATAACTTGGAAAACATAACAGCAGCGATAGATATCAATATGTTTTTGACTTTAAAATTAACAGGAGTTTTTGGTGACGATCACGATTATATTTTATTTACTGGGGAAGGACTCTCGTTCTTTGCCGCTCTCCTATCCATAGGTCTGCTGGATGCCTTCTCTTTAGCCTTCTTCTGATCATCGGGGTTGCCAATGAAGCAGCTAGGTGGTTCGAGTGGGCTCGAATCCGTGCATTGTAGCGACTTGAGTGACGATTGATTTGTTCCCTTACGGTGGGGATGTGAAGGTCTTTTGTTATATCCTTATTTCTCATATACCACGGCTCATTTACAATGGTTCGCAGTGCTCGGTTTTGCAGCCTTTGTACTCGCCTGATGTATGAGTCGGACGCCGTACTCCATATTTGCATACAATATGTCAAGGAAGGGACTGCTATTGCCTTGTAGATCAGAATTTTATTTCTGAGGCTCAGATGACTTGCTGCTCTAAGCATCCCATTAAGCTTCCTAAGCTTACTACGGCATGTTGCTGCTATTTTGACGTTGTGTTGCCTCCATGTGAGCCGCTTGTCGAGGATCAATCCAATATACTGCGCCTGAGGAGATTGAGGGATGAGCGTGTCTTGGAATTGAACCCTAGGGTGGGTTTGATGCCTTAAGGAGAAGTTGCAATGTTGCGATTTATTTCCGTTTATGCTTATATTCAACCTGTTTGTCCACTCGCTGTACAGGTCCAAGAAGGTCTGGAAGCCTCTATTCGACACGGAGACATACGTTGCCAGGAGGGTACCCGGGTCTCTAGGATTTGGCAAGTGAGAGGTGTAAAGGGTGTACAGAACAGGACCCAAGACACTACCTCGTGGTACGCCAGCTCGTATGCATCGGATAGATGATCTTTCGCCTCACACTTCAACCATAAAGCTTCTATCCAGCAGATATGTTTTAAGAAGGAGATACTGCGCAGTTGGCAAGAGACTCTTCAGCTTAAATAGCAAGCCATCGTGCCACACTCTATCGAAAGCTTCCTTTACGTCCAAGAAGATAGCAGAGCTGTACTGTCTATTCTCGAAGGCATCCAAAATATGATGAGTAACTCTGTGCACTTGCTCCGGCGTTCCATGATGATGCCTGAAGCGGAACTGGTGGTCTGGAATTGCATCCTGAACACTTCTTACTGCCATCATTCTGCTAAGAAATATTCTCTCGAATATTTTAGAGAATGTGGGCAGCAAGCTTATTGGTCGGTTCGACGCAAACAAGGTTCTCCGGCTTACCTGGCTTCGGTATCATCGATATCACAGCACACTTCCATTGTGTGGTGAAGTGGTGGATAAGGCTCTGCTTCTGGGCAGGCAGCATTAAGAAATTGCAGTGTGTTTTCTACGTCATAACGCTTCGCAAAGTTAAATGGCTGAAAGCGATTTTCCAGTTGGTCAGCAAAAGCCAGGGAAATTTCGGAGTCCGATCTGCACCAAGTGTTGTCAGTACGCTTAATAGGTATTCTGCGAGGGGCTGCCTTTTTATAACTCTAGCTGCTTTCCAGATGCTAAGTCCATATGGTTTTGTAGGATCATCATTAAGTAGCAGATCAGCGAAGTAGTCATTTTTTGTTTTGTGCAACAACTTTTGAGGTCGCCCTCAGCGCGACGATATACCCTTTTGTCGGCTGGATCTCTCGACCGCATGAATCTGCGACCTGTAAATGAGAGTCATCATTGACTCATCATCTGGAACATCTTGTCGAGTTGAGCTACGAGGACTGACATATTTTCATCGGATCGCATTAACATTTGCTCTTGTCGCCGCCATTGTTGATGGCCGATGTTGATGGAGTCCGTTATATTGGCTTTGCTGATGTAGTTTCAGGTTTCTACTTCCTCGTGGAGGGAACAGTTGATGCTGCTGATCGATTGTCCACTGCAGTCGGCTAGCCTGTTGGGTTTGTTGTTGTACAGATCCCCTAGCGGCACAAAACCTCTTCTCTCAGTTGGTCGTGCAACGGCTGGTTGTTGTGCGAGGCTACGATGGGTTGTAGCACCTCTACGTCGCCTTTCTGTCTGCTGGTAAGCAATACAGCCCTAGTAACTAGCTGTGCGACTACCTCCACAGTTTATGCACTTAATGGGATGAATTTCTCGTTCGCATTCCACAATCGCATGTTGTTGACCACATCGGACACAGTTAAATTCCATATGGCAGTTTAAAGAATTGGCATCGAAAACACTGTACGACATCGTCCTTTTTGTGAGGATGTTCAACTTAAACTCGTTGACGACAAAGCATCTTAAGCTCATGAACTTCTTTGTTGCTCGCGGCTGGTTCTAACTCGACAAAAACAAGGTTGACAAGCTTTGATTTGTCGCAACGGCTTCTAGGCCTGTTAATAAAGCGCACATTGTGTACAAGCGAAGTGAGACTTTCCTTTATGTCCTCATCCGGGATGGAGTGATGTACACCTCGGATGACTATGCGAAAGGATCTTTCCTCTTTAAGCTGCCAGGTATGAAATGTCACCTTTTTTATAGTGAGCGATTTAGTAATGGCTCTGTACGCATCAGAGTCTGCAGCGAGGATCGAAACTGAATTATCTGGGTGGCATTTTATGGAGTATTTCGTTAGGTGGACGATCTTATCATTGGATCTGATAAGTCCGTTTAGGCTTTCGCCATTTTTGATAACAATTGGGGGTGGTTTCTGATTCCGTGAGGTTTCCTTGTTGCCTGTGAGCTGGTTCGGATTACTATTGCCGCTGTTACTAGTGCTGGTGGTGTTGTTGTTGCCATTGTTGCTGCTACTGATGTCAATGTTGTTGCTTATGCTGTTGTTGTTGTTATTGATGTTGGTACTGTTCTCGTGGTTGTCGTTGTTGTTGCTTGAGATGGTAATATTGGCTCCATCCGATTTGTTGTGGCTGACGGCCTGAGAAGCGACGGTGAGTTCATCTTCAGTGTCCATGTCCGATAGTTCCGAGAACCGATTAAGAGATCCAGTTGGCGTTTGTTAATGCTGGGAAGTGGGGTCCACCAGTCTAAGTCGTCTGCTATAGTTTCATCGGATGAAAGGTCTTGAGGTCTTGTCGAGCGTTGGAAGACGTGGAAGCATAAAGAGAGCTAAATTCGTTTCCTTTGGGCCTCAGCCACTGTTCCTGTAGTGTTGAAGTCTGGTTCAGACATTATGGTAGTTAGTGACTGCTTGACACTGCTTTACTGACTTCCAGTAGACTACGCCCTTTTGTGTAGGCTCCAAAGAGGCGGTCAGTCTCGACCATGCTTTCGTGGAGTTCAGACGTATTATTGCATTATTACGAAATTCGTTGTGCAGAGTCTATGGACAAGTTTACTTTCGTGGCAAAACTTACTGTTTTTGTGAGCTCAGTGGTTAAAGTCGCGGTGTCAGTGATCTCACATCCCGTTGGTTGTGCCCTTTCGCGAGAACAAGTGAAGTAGGAACTGATAGACAGAAATTTGCAGCTTGTTGTAGTTGCAAAACAGCCCTCCAATCTCTGAGATCAACAGATCAATTGTATTTTTATTTAAAAAAAATAAAAACAAATTCAAATATTTTCTCGACTGTGCCTCGAACTGGGTTCCACGTGGCGGTGGGGCGAGCGCCTTCCTCACTGGGAATTGATACTTGTAACTCCAAACTGGATTTTATCCACATTAATAGTAAGATTGGCTTTACGAAATTCCTCGGCGAATCGAACCAATACTGACAAATGTGAAGCAATGTCTTCAGAAACAACGCAAAGGTCATCCAAATACCCAAAGACACAATGACGAAGATCTGGTGGTATGATCTGATCCATTAAGCGCTACATCGTGGGCAATAGCTTGAACTGATATAACGGTAGCCCAGGCACCGTGAATGCAGTTAAATGCTTGGAATCTGCGCGTAGATGAATTTGCCAGTAGGCATCCTTCAAGTCTATCTTGGAAATGATGTTAGCTTTTGGCAATCTTGAAAAGATCCCGTCGATGCTAGGCAAAGGATAAGCATCCTTTTTAGTGGCGTCGTTAAGCCTGCGCGCGTCAAGGCAAAAACTTTGTTGCGCTAGACAACAAGAGGCATGGGTGAACTCCAAGGGCTCACGGAAGGTTCAATTACATCCAACTGTAGCATACGATCAATTTCTTTATAAAGCAATTTCTTTACTACGAGACTAACAGGATAAAAATGCTGTTTTACTGGTGTTGGATTCCCCACATCAATGTTCTATGAGTGGAGTGCGACCTAATCCTTCAGATGCCTTTGGAAAAAGTTGCTTCATACTGCTAGTTGTTGACTTTGCGTAGCGCTTAAGGGATATAAGTTTTCACCTGAAACCTCATTTGTTTCTTCCTTTACCTGAAGAGAAGATATAATAATCGAAGCAGTCTGAAAGGTGACCTAAAATAAGTTTTTGTTTGATGCCGGGAAAAATATATACAATCGCAATGGCTTTTTGACACTGTTGTAATTCATTTTGATGTCATGAAAACCTTGTCATCTTGTATCAGAGTTTTGCAGTATAAGATTTTTTTGGCCACCTTAGACCGTAGACACAACACAAAGAACAGAACCATGAAATTAATGTTGGAAGCCAAGTGCTGATGCGAGTAAAACGAGAACCGCGGAGCACACACTGACCCCCACATCCAGATCGATCACACAGAGATGGACGCAGTTGACGTCCACTGACAAGACTTTACTGCGGGAAGCCCTATGGAACTCGTATGCCCAACTGGGGAGCACGCCCAATGCAGCCAAGCGACACAGGGATACGCTGGCTCAGTTAATAGCTCTCCTTGGGAAATGGGAGTTCCCCGAACAGCACCCCAACTACATGCAACACTGCATGGAGCTAACGAAAACCCAGCTGGGCATCAACCTGCTGAGGATCACCTCCGAGGAGGTGGTTAGCAACAGGGGCGATCTGACCACCGAATGGATGCAGTACTTCTACTCCGGCGTCTCCATGTGTATACCCGATGTCATTGACCTGGTGACCAAGTATCTACTAATCGCTGTGTGCCACATCAATGGCAAAGACATCCAAACGAATAAACCAAACACCCTCATGGACTTTAGTCTAACCTCAGTGCTGCCAAATGACAATCAATTAAGTTCCTCTATTTTGGAGCTGCTCGGCTGGGCGCAGCACTTGGTCTCCTGGATACGCACTGAACTGATCTCGGAGAAGTTCTTCATGAGCATATTCGACCTCTCTCAGTGGCGACCCGCTCACGAACCCATTTACCTGGCGGCTCTCTCTGTGCTGAATGAGCTCCTCTACCTGCAGAAGCCTTTGCCCTTTGCCCTTTGCGGGCACTTTGATGGGCGGCAGTAGCAGCATAATAGCAATCGGCGGCAGAGCGAGATGTACAGCCACAAGTTTCGGGAACTTCTGCGCCTCTATACCACCATGTATGCCGGAAAGCTGATGCAGGAGCCGTTGCTGCTTGACCCCTTCCTGAATTTGCTATATAGCTGCACCACTGAATTGCACGGCGCTTTGGACTTTACCGAAAAGTAGGAGATCTGGACGCCAATAATCAAAGGCATCGCCCAACAGCCCCCCAAAATCACGCGCTTCAACAATGTGCTCACCCAGCTGGTGGATGAGGCCAACCGACCCGAACTGGAGGTGCTGGACAACGAGCTTTTGGAGAACGATGCCTCCGCCACCGAGTGGCAGCAGTCCCTGGCCCTTCTGGCAGCCACCCGAGGTGCCCACATCGTCTTCGCACAAGTCTATAACCACTAGTCAAGACCGCAGATTAATCTGCAGTCACTGGAGCACGGAAGTGCGCGCAGCTATGAACCGGCACGAAAACTCAAGGGCGCCAATGTGGGTGAGATTCAGCTACATGGAGCTGCCGCCGACGCCTCTGGATGCTGTGCGAATATGTCCAGGGGCTGGCGCAGAACTTCCTGGATCTGGATTTGGTCCAGGTCAACGAAAGCAAAGTGGCTGCCACCACACTCAGTCTTCTGGGCACTTTTACGGCTCTCATTGAGTACTTTAAGGCCACTGGAGGCAATGCCAAGGATATGCTGGTGAGCACTTTCAAGCCCAATTTGACCAAGGCATAGCCATGGCCATCACAGTGGCCGAGTTTAGTCTGAGCATGCTTCGCACATTTGATAGTGTGCTCACCTGGAAGTGACAGTTCTTCTACAAAAATCAGCTGTCCAATAACCACAGTGGCGGTGGCTCAGGTAACTTCAACTGCGGCGACAACCTGCATTTGGCCCACTTTATGGGCACCCTAAATGCCTACGGTCAGATGCTGGTCAGCGGCACCGATCCCAGCAATGTGCGCAGCGTCCTCTTTTCGATGCAGACTGTCAATGAAAGGAGTCGGCTGTATCAACGCGCCTTGTTTAAGGAGCAGCTGCTGGCCTTCTTTTAGCGGGCTTTGCTCAACTTGCTGTTGAGTGGAGAGGGTTCCCTGCACTTCGACATGCGATAGGCCAGGTGGACCGACGCCAGTTGCGCGAGAGCTTCGCTCACGCCTCGCTGACAGTGGCGCAGACGGCGGTGGAGGAGATCTGCCAGAAAAGTGACATTTCAACGTTTCCGCAGAAACTCACGCAGCTCATGCAGGACACCCACTGTGTGCGTCTCAATGAGACGGCGTAGTCCTTTCCTGAAACTCGGGACTTCCACTGCCCCCCATCCTCGCCTCATACTCCACGCCCACTTTTTTTTTAGATACTTTATTGTTTTATGCTTTGTAACTTTTATTTTGTACTTTGCTGACGCTTCATGCATGCCATATTTTCCGTGACTGTTGTGTTATCTTGCTCAGATCCTGTGACCCGTATCCCAATGTCCCCCTGCTTGGGACCCAATCCCTTCCAGATTGCGTTTCGTTGTTTCTTTTGTGCGAGGTTGTGTTTCTGATTAGGTCTAAAAGCATTCATCCCGATTGATAAAAGACAATAATTGTTAATTGAAAACAAAAATCTTAAATTTAAATGCATTCTTATCTTTAATTTTATTTTCACCACATATGAAACAAAAATTACTATGTATATACATACATAAATATAATTAATAAGCATATATCAATATGTAAATTTTTAATATTTCGATAAGCTCCTCTTCTCCAATTTTTAAAGAAGCTTTATTAATTAGGGATGCCACATCCTCATAGAAAGCTGAGAACGGTTCACCCTGCTTTTGCTTACGCGCTCTGATCATTTCCATACTCAAGCCCAAATGTTTGACCAAACAATTCCTTCTACTTGCCTTTGAAGTTGAAGTTCGGGTTACGTGGGTGATATGGGTGTCTTGAGCTTAGACAGACTCACTGAATGCCAACCAGGGTATAAAAAACCACGAACTTCTTTCTCAGGAAGGTTGATACGGACCAAGGGCCCGTGTTAGCCGTGAGGCTTCTGCGTATGGGGCTTTTGGCCAGGTACACACTTGAAACTGGGATAGAAAGCTTCTGTTCCTGTACTGTACTGAATATTATCCAGAAGTACACATACCTGTAATGGAATATACTTAAGGGGAGTTTTAACTGAAATGGCTTTCCTCCTGCAAGTGGCAACTACCAACCACTAACGTAATGCACTTGGGCACACAAATTTGGTTTCGTTTTCTCTTGATTAAATGATTTTCACACGATCAGCGCGAGGGTTAAATTTAATTTACTGCACTTCGAACTTAACCTCTGGCTGGTTGCATAGAAGAGAGCGATTGCAGCCGCGCTTGGCGTTTATATACCGAAAATTTCCAGGCAATAAGCTTTTTCTCTGAGAAGGGAATAACTTAGCAAACCAGCTGATATGATAAAGCTAAGCTTACATAACCGATCAATTCCTTAAAATATACACTGGTAAGGGACTAGATATGCTTGTGGAATTTGTTTTCGGCTCTACATAATCAGTTCTTAGGTTGAAAAATGTTGACTGAAATGTTTTTATTGAAACTTGTACTTGGTTAGAAATGACGACAATTACATCGGATTTTAAAGTTTGCATCTCTAATTATTGCCAACACTGATACTTCAGCTCAACCCGATACACATTGTATTGCATTCCATTTTAATAGTAACAGGTCAGCTGAGTTTTTTGACTCCGATGAGCAATACCCACAAAAAAAGAGAACTAACCTTTTTTAAAAAAATGCTGTTTAATATTTGTACAACAAACAATAACTACAAGGATATTTTTCAAATACTTGTGGACATTACTGTGTACTGTAAGGCCTTTTTAAAAGTTTCTTAAAAAATTTTAAGTGAAATGATTTTTTTATAACGATAAGCTTAGTCTGAAAATGTTTAAGAAATATTTAAAGAAATAAAAACAATTAAATTAAAATAAAATCAATTAAGATTGTTTATTTTTTGGGTTCTATATAATCTCCGGTTTAACTTTTAATATCTGAACATAATGGCTTCGTCTTTTAATAGTGTCAGTCTATAACACTGGCAGGTATCCGGTCCGACCGAGGAGTCTTCATCGATCCAGGGACAAAGCTTGTAATGAAAACCAAACTTTTAGTGAAAAAGTTCCTTGTCTTGCAAATCCTCCAGTGTAAGTCGAAAATATTCCAGTCTGGTTACGTGCTCCTCAAACATTATGTCTTCGAACTGCATTAAAAACAACTCAATTTGTTTCGAGGGCATTTGAATAGTTTCTTAGTTTTCGGAAGGGTTTATACTCCATAGGACTAAGCAAACGACTGATGCATAAGAAATAATCTTGTGGTCTTGTATGGGAAGTTTTCCTTATTTACTTTATTTATTTGTAGATAAAAATTCGATTAGGGTAGGACTATATCTATTACTATATTTTCATTTATTTACAATATGTGGAATGCCATTCTCATTTAAATCCCTAACGGGTGTCTTAGTGGAAAACTTGTTTACATAAATGCTGATTAAAATGCGATGTATTACTGCCTAAAATGTGATGAATTACTGATTAAAATGTGATGAATTAATCGCTTTTTCACCGAATTTGTATCAGTATTTCAACTCTTTTTCGCCGCATTTCATCAGTAATTCATTCATCGCATTTTCATCAGTAAATAAACACATAATTTTATCAATATTTTAATTTATTTAATTATAATTTTCTTACATTAAATGGTTATTATCATTTTTTATAATAATTTTTTATAATTCTAAGTATTAATCTTAATTCAATTTACGTTTTAAGTAATCTCGGAGGTGTTGGGAAGGTTTGAGGTTTCGGTGCTCTTGGGCACCTTTTTTTGGCTTCGTGCTTTATGTGCTGGCTCTTCGTGACCAAGTATATCTAAAATAGACAAATTATTATAAAATATATAAAAACTTACTGCGTTTCTTGTTTTCCGCCGGCCAAGTCCAGCTTAGTTTATGTAGTCCTAACGGTTTTATTATAAGCTTCACCTTATATCATGAATAAATATATTGACAGTACAGTTTAAGCGATAGAAAAACAAAACAAATAGGAATGTTTTGATTTTTTGTATGTATGTAACAATTTTTTTTATTACATGAATGATTACATTTGAAAGTTCAGTTTGTTGACAATGTTTGTGCAAAAATTTGTGAAAAAATATTGAATGGTTTTTAATTGGTGGCTGTTCTCTTAAACTGCTTTTTTTAGAAGAGCCTTGCGGTGATAATTCCCCATGTCGATCAGGTCAACTGAAACCGTAAAAATAAAAAAAGTTCATTAGAATAGAGTAAATCCGTGTATGTGAACGATCGTTTTTATAATTTTTATACCCGTTACTCGTAGAGTAAAAGGATATATTGTATTCGTGCAAAAGTATGTAACAGGTAGAAGGAAGCGTTTCCGACCCTATAAAGTATATATATTCTTGTTCAGGATCACTAGCCGAGTCGATCTAGCCATGTCCGTCTGTCGCTCTGTCTGTCCGTATGAACGCTGAGATCTCGGAAACTATAAAAGCTGGAAGATTGGCATTTTGCATGTATATTTTAGGAGTTCCTACGCAGCGCAAGTTTGTTTCAAAATGGTGCCACGCCCCCTCTGACGCCCACAAGCCACAAGCTGTGGCCACAGTTTTGATGCTATTATGAGAATTTTAATTGATATGTATTTGTTTCGTCAATACCTATCGATTGGCCTAATAAAAGTTTGCCACGCCCACTCTAACGCCCAAAATCCCATTAAACGCCTGGCTAGCGCCTACATTTCCGCCTTTCATGGCCCGTAGTACAATAGCGCCATCTAACGGATGAGTTTGGAACAGCAGGCCAAGGTGCTCAACAGAGTCAACGTTAATTCTCGATAAGGATTCCTATTAAAGGAAATTGCGATGGTTTTCATTTGTCAATACCAAACTATATCCCAAGAACTATGCAAATCAAATCAAATTAGCCAAATTGGAGGTCTGAGTCAAACAATAACGTATGTGTGTATGCTGGTGCAGGACAAAAGCTGCTTGCGCTAAAGCAGCGCTGGTGCTGATGCTTGTGCTGTAAAGCTGCAGCTCTAAGAGATCACCGAATTCAAATTGATAATTTGAACTTTTTGTCCTTTTTTCCTGTGGTCACTCTAATTTACATTATGTTAATGCAAAATCTAAAGTTGTTTAGCTGAGTAACTGGTATCTAATAGTCGAGGCACTTGACTATAGCGTTCTCTCTTGTTTTTTGTGCATACGGGAACGTTATATGCAAAAAATGAAGTTTTTGGTCGCTGGAGTTTTTAATTTTTTTTTAATTTGTGCATGTAAAAACAAAGTTTCCAGTATAAACAAAATTCATCACGAACCTTAAAAAAAATTTGAAGAAAATCGGTTCAGTAGTTTTTCGCCAATCCATACACCAATACGCCAATCCAAAAAACACCATTTCGAGATATTCGCGTTTAAAGTTTCAAGTTTGGGTTTGGGCGGGGACGAGACACGCGGCTAGGAGCGCTGTAACTTTCTTTCTACTGCTTAAATCTCTATGAAAATTTGGGGTAATGTTCCCACAAAGTTGTTCTTCAAGATAAAGCAATAAAAATATTTTGGATTTTTTGAAAATGAAAAAGGTATATAAATCCTTAAACAGATAAAATCTAATTTCTCCAACCTTTTAACATTCTGCCTGATTTGTCTTTACATGTTTCGCTTCGCCTCAAAGCAGGGTATATAAAAGCATGTTTGACTATGTAAAATAATTATATTATTTAAATTTACCTAAAAAAATTAATCCATTTCTTTCTTTCGATTATAACCGATATTATTTTAAAACAAATATCCATAAAATAATTTAATTAATAAGTATCAACTAAAATATTTATTACAAAAACAAAAGTTTTGCATTTTAATTTCAAGGGTGTGCAAGAGGCATTGCGATTTTTATAGATTGTCCTCCACCACTCAGCTCATCTTTTGGGGAGAGAGACAAAGTAAGAGAGGGAGATAGAAATTTTTTCTGTGTTTCCTGCCGAATTTTGCTTTGGCTCAGCCGGCGTCGCAGGGCAATGAATTTTTGTAGATATGAATTTTGGAACTGCAGGGTGTGTATGGCTTTGAGGGTTGAAAATATCTAGAGAGACAAGGTCGTCAAACAATTGTGATGGCGACTAAAAAGTTGTGCGAATGTATATGTGTACTTGTTTACTTGGCTGGGATAGAACCCAATATCCTAGAGATCAGATGGCTGTGGGTATCTTGTAAAGATTTCATACCATTAATTAAATGACTTTACAACCTGCAGCCTCGGCCATGAATACAACTGCAGCTTAAAGTAGCTGCAACTAATGCATTCGACCTATTTTATAGGCTTTAAAAAGGGATTTCCACATTTCGGTCAACAAAAAAGACCTGTACTTTTTCTATATCTAAAAAACCGGATCTGTATACGCACAGATAGGGTAACGGAATTTCGTTATCCTATGTGATTAAAAAAAAAAGAAAGGAAAGCTAACTTCGGACGGAGCCGAAGTTGATATACCCTTGCAGAATATTCTGTAAATTATATTCTTCAAAATTATTCATATGATGTATTCTTAATACTCAGAAAAAGTCCCAACTTCCTAACTTTACAAACACCAAAGTTATGGCATTTCCAATCGTTAAGTTATATGGCAGCTATAGGATATAGTCGCCCGATCCGACTTATATACTACCTGCAATAGAAAGACAACTTTTGGGAAAGTTTCAAGCAGATAGCTTTAAAACTGAGGGACTAGTTTGCGTAGAAACGGACGGACGGACGGACAGACGGACGGACAGACGGACGGACAGACGGACAGACGGACGGACAGACGGACGGACAGACGGACGGACAGACGGACGGACAGACGGACAGACGGACATGGCTAGATCGACTCTTCTGGTGATGCTGATCAAGAATATATATACTTTATAGGGTCGGAAATGTCTCCTTCACAGCGTTGCAAACTTTTGACTGAAATTATAATACCCTCTGCAAGGGTATAAAAATAGAACTGTCTTGATGGGAGAGAGGGAGAGAGAGAAGAAGAGAAAGTCTCTTAGTATTTCTAAGAGTATTGAGTATTTGAGTATTTAAACAAGAGAGAACGCTATAGTCGGGTGCCCCGACTATCAGATACCCGTTACTCAGGTAATGGGAGTGCGAGGGAGATGGAGATAGAAACTTTGATCACGCATAACTTTTTAACGAATGGTCCGATTTGAAAAATTTCTTCTACATTTCGATAGGTATTGATAAACACAATAAAACTCCATTTATACTTTTCCGAAATATTTAAATTTTTAAAATCGTATATAAGCGATTGTGGGCGTTAAAGGGGGCGTGGCACCTTTTTGAAACAAACTTGCGCTGCGTAGGAACTGCTAGAATCTGCATGAAAAATGCCAATCTTCTAGCTTTTATAGTTTCCGAGATCTCAGCGTTCATACGGACGGACAGACGGACAGACGGACAGACGGACAGACAGACAGACGGACAGACGGACAGACGGACAGACGGACATGGCTATATCGACTCGGCTAGTGACCCTGATCAAGAATATTTATACTTTATAGGGTCGGAAACGCTTCCTTCTAGCTGTTACATACTTTTGCACGAATACAATATACCCTTTTACTCTACGAGTAACGGGTATAACTAGATAGGAAATTTGTTGATTTGAACAAAATAATTTTAGAATATAAAATTCTAAGTTACTGTTAGTTCTTGGTACGTCCTCTTTGCGCGGGTCCGAAGTTACCGTTCCACCTTGTTGCCCTTGCCGTGTCAGGGTCCAAGGTCCATATATTTCCCGTTTGACCTGGTTGCCCTGCACTGATCCGACATACTCGTCTCCTTCGCTGTTGCCAAGCCGCTCTCCTGCATCGGGATTTGTGGGGACTTCTGAGACTCCACACAGGTTTTATTATATTACAATCTATATGGTAATATATGAGTATAAGAGGATACAAATATAAAAAAAATGTTAAATCTATATATAGGACAAAAACTAACATCAGTTTTAGACTCAACAACAAATTTTTTAAAAAAGGTTATCAAAGACCTTAGTGCTAACTTTAAAAGTATGCATCGTAGAGTAGTATGTTTGTTTATAAAGATTCGATTAGTTTCTTTATGATAAGAAAATAGCTAAATTATTTAATTGAAGAAGTCGAAAATATTCGGGTAGGAATTATAAGACTTTTATTTTATATTAATCACTAAAATCATTAAGCCAAATCAAATTAAAAATGAAATACCAAAAATCCAAACAAGTCTTTCGGTAACTTTATTTCTTCCAGAAAAAAAAACAGGCACAACATCTTGAGAATATTGTGTTAAAGATTTAGATCGATCCGAGTAAAGCTTCAGTTGAACGAAGGTAATTAAGCTCGTTTTGTATGGGTGTCCAAAACTTTAAAACGCTCACCAGAAAAGTTACCCTTTTCAAAGTCGGTGTACACGATCCTGCTAAATCTATCGGACGGATCGTTTTGAAATTTTGCCCAGTGGTTCTCAACTAAATTCCTCAGGTAACGCTGTCGAGTTTTTTTTTTTAATTTATTATTTTTAGAGCAACAAATCGGTGTTTTTGACTTTCAAGTGCCTTAAAAAATAAAAAAAAAAAATAAAAACTCGACAGCGTTACCTGTGGAATCTTGTTTATTAAATATTCAAAATTGTCA
Organism: Drosophila prolongata; assembly: GCA_036346975.1. NCBI lineage: Eukaryota > Metazoa > Arthropoda > Insecta > Diptera > Drosophilidae > Drosophila > Drosophila prolongata. The sequence goes on along the minus strand of JAYMZC010000387.1, from coordinate 12,484,625 downwards.
TTTAAGTCAATTTGTCAGCCTATGTTTTCTGGGTATTTTGTAATTCTTTATTTTTGAGTTTCTTTAAATGAAGTTGGTATATGGGCTAGGGTCTTTAGTTTTACTGCTTAACCAAGCTGAAGTTTTGATTGATAATAATTTTTCCTCGTTTATATTCTCTAACTCTTAACGATTTAATATTTTAGGATTAAATATTCCTAATCTTGTTAATTGTAAACCCATATGTAAGTCTTCAATTTATTCAAGAAATATGTTTAAGGAATATCTGAAAATGTGCAAAGCATCTTCTTCTACATCTTTTACGAGTCTGTTTATATTTTTTGATTGTTCATTTATTATTTGAATTATATCATTCAATTTTTTGTTTTTAATTAAATTTCCCTGTAAGTTTTGTTGCTTAACTTCCAACTTTTTATTGTTTATTTTTTTATCATCTTTAGTTAATGTGCCAAATAGATATTTGTAAGCTGTCCCTACAATAAAAAATTAATCGTTTTTGTCTCTGTGTAGAAATAATTCCCTTGATATTATATTTTAATTGTCTTAGTGTTAATATCATAAAATCCTGATATGTTTCAAATATTTTTGTTAGATTTATTTTTGTTTTTTATCATCTTTAGTTAATGTGCCAAATAGATATTTGTAAGCTGTCCCTACAATGAAAATTAACCCCCGTTTTTGTCTCTGTGTAGAAATGAGTCCCTTGATATTATATTATAATTGCCTTAGTGTTAATATCATAAAATCCTGATATGTTTCAAATATTTTTGTTTGATTTATTTTTAACATATAATTATTTATAGTTTAGAGGTACTTTTATAGTCTCTGTCTTCAGAAGTAATTAACAGTTGTTCGAAGTTGTAGGTGTAATGCTAATTTGTTGATCTTTGCCAATGGTATTTTCGTCACTATTATGATCAATTTCATCATCAAAACAAGAAAGCAAAGCTAACTTCGGGCGGAGCCGAAGTTGATATACCCTCGCAGAATATTATGTACATTATATTCTCCAAAATTATTCATATGATGTATTCTTAATACTCAAAAAAATCCCAACTTCCTAACTTAACAAACACCAAAGTTATGACATTTCCGCTCAATCAGTTATATGCCAGCTATAGGATATAGTCGGCCGATCTACTCTTCTACTACTGCGAGGAACAGTTAAGCTTTTTTATTAATTATTTATTTATTAATTGTATCTATCTAATGTTCTTTTCGTTTTTACATATTTTTGCTTGGTCCATCATCATGGTTTATTTCATGAATAATATTTTCCTTTTTTAACCAATTTTGTAATGTTTTAGATACTAGGCCAGGATCTTGATCCATTTAAATTGTTTTTGGTTTTCCTTTCATACTTATTTTTAGAAGAACTTTTGTTTGCTTTCGATCCAATCTGTGGTTTTTGTTTCAATAATAGAAATTCATTTTGAATGTACATATGTCGATGCATGTTAAAAATTTACGTTGGTCTATAAAGTAATAGTCTATAACATATTTATCGCGAATATTTTTGGTTTTTGGAGTTTTTTAAAATATAAATATTTTCTGTGCTCTGCTTTGCATAAATTACTAATTTCACATTTAAAGTTTCTGTGCGTCTGGGAAAAAGAATTTAGTTTTAAAATCGTCGTAAGTTTTTTTTATTAGTCTAGAGGCTCGAATTTCAAGTTTTTTTTTAACAATTAATAGAAAAAAGCACTAGATATTTTTATTGTCCGTTTTTTTATCATTTGTTTATGAAACTTAAAAGACTACATAAAATAAATTTAAGAAGAGGGGGAAAAAGAGGCCGTGTCCCCGTCGCCATGATTTCTACCCTTGTCATCATCTGAAAAAAAAACAATGATAGATTCTTAATGAGTACGAGTGTCGCTATGGCATGAAGCAGCAAAACTAAAAAACTCGGGCAGCGTAACTGATAGAATATTACGTATAACTTACATTCTCTTAATCAGCTATCCCAGCTCCATACAATGACCTTCAAACGATTAGTGTAGTATACTGGAAATGAGGGTTTTGTTATAGAAAGAAGGAGAGAAAGTTATTCATACCAAGGTAGCCCGGGCTTCTAGCCACTTATTGTTCCAGTCGTTCGCTCAACCGGTCTAGTTGCCACGTCACTAAAACGGCTATAACTTTGAAAATAATTTGAGTTTTGAAAAATCTTTTTAGGGAGATATTTTTATACCCGTTACTCGTAGAGTAAAAGGGTATATTGTATTCGTGCAAAAGTATGTAACAGCTAGAAGGAAGCGTTTCCGACCCTATAAAGAATATATATTCTTGATCAGGATCACTAGCCGAGTCGATCTTGCCATGTCCGTCTGTCCGTCTGTCCGTCTGTCTGTCCGTCTGTCTGTCTGTCCGTATGAACGCTGAGATCTCGGAAACTATAAAAGCTAGAAGATTGGAATTTTGCATGGAAATTTTAGAAGTTCCTACGCAGCGCAAGTTTGTTTCAAAATGGTGCCACGCCCCCTTTAACGCCCACAATCGCTTATATACGATTTAAAAATTTAAATATTTCGGAAAAGTAAAAATGCAGTTTTGTTGTATTTATCAATACCTATCGAAATGTAGAAGAAATTATTCAAATCGGACCATTCGTTAAAAAGTTATGCGTGATCAAAGTTTCTATCTCCATCTCCCTCGCACTCCCATTACCTGAGTAACGGGTATCTGATAGTCGGGGCACCCGACTATAGCGTTCTCTCTTGTTGAATATCAAAACTATCGAATTATGAAAAAATTAGATTTGTTCAAATTTCTAGACTAGAAGACCACCTTAATACCTTGATGTATTGTTATACCCTTGCAGAGGGTATTATAGTTTTGGTCAAAAGTGTGCAGACTATATCTTATAGCTGCCCTATAACTGAACGATTGGAAATGCCATAACTTTGGTGTTTTTAAAGTTAGGAAGTTGGGATTTTTTATGAGTATTAAGAATGCATCATTTGAATAATTTTGAAGAATATAGTGTCTTAATTTCCCTTTTTATACCCTTGCAGAGAGTATTATAATTTTGGTCAAAAGAGTGCAACGCAATATATGGTATATAAATTAATAAGTTCCTTTGATGGTAATTTATTTAATTTTATTTTATTAACAGGGACTGAAGAGAACCGGTACCGGTACCGAAACCGGAACCGGAACCGTTTCCTTTTTACGGAACCGGATCGGAACGAAACCGAAATTTTAATTTTCGATGGAACCGGAACTGGAACCGGAACCGATTATTTGGCATACTGTGGAACCGAAACCGGAACCGAAACCGATATTCTTTTTTTGAGAATGAGTCTCGGATCTTAAATCATAAAATATTTCATCATAGTACAGTTCTAACAGTGCTCGCAATAGGGCAATAGACGAACCAATCAGTTTGCTTTTCACAAATTACGTGATAAGCTCGACATCAAGTACTCAGAAACTCAGTTTAGTGTGCAACGCTCTTGGACGCAATAGGAGTGTTTCACGTGATGGGGCGTACACTACAAAACAAAGCTCATGAGCATTATGTTGTCGCAATTACTTTTCTACACGATTATACATTTAAAAAAATGGAACCGATACTGGAACCGGAACCGATTTGTAATATTTTTTAGGAACCGGAACCGAAACCGGAATCGTTTTGCGATTTTTCTTAGGAACCGAAATTGGAACCGGAACCGCTAACAGATTTTTATAGGAACCGAAACCGGAATCGGAACCGGTATTCCAATCGGTTTCAGTCCCTGTTTATTAATCTTGAACTCCTTCGAGCAAGAATATTTAATAAGTTGGTTCACAATATTTATACGCTTGCAGAGGGTATTATAATTTTGGTCAAAAGTGTGCAACGCAGTGAAGGAGACATCTCCGACCCTATAAAGTATATATATTCTTGATCAGGATCACCTCCTGAGTTGATATAGCCATGTCCGTCTGTCCGTCTGTCTGTTTCTACGCAAACTAGTCTCTTAGTTTTAAAGCTATCAAATTGAAACTTTGCACACACCCTTCTTTCCTTTGCACGCAGTATATATGTAGGAACTGCCATATAACTGATTGATCGGAAATGCCATAACTTTGGTGCTTGTAAAGTTAGGAAGCTGGAATTTCCTATGGCTTTTATATTTGGCCAACCAATCCGACCTACCAAATTTCATACGGATCGGCCGACTATATTCTATAGCTGCCATATAACTGATTGATCGGAAATGCCATAACTTTGGTGTTTGTAAAGTTAGGAAGCTGGGATTTCCTATGGGTTTTATATTTGGCCAATCAATCCGACCTACCAAATTTCATAAGGATCGGCCGACTATATCCTTTAGCTGCCACATAACTGATTGATCGGAAATGCCATAACTTTGGTGTTTGTTAAGTTAGGAAGTTGGGATTTTCTATGGGTTTTATTTTTGGCCAATCAATCCGACCTATTAAATTTCATAAGGATCAGCCAACTATATCCTATAGCTGCCATATAACTGAACGATTGGAAATGCCATAACTTTGGAGTTTTTAAAGTTAGGAAGTTGGGATTTTTTATGAGTATTAAGATGAATGAATAATTTTCGAGAATATAATTTACAGAGTATTCTGAAAGGGTATATCAACTTCGGCTCCGCCCGAAGTTAGCTTTCCTTTCTTGTTTAATTTAAACTTTAGCGCGGCTGCAACTCCATACCTACTTCAAGCGACAGCGCAGTTGACGGAATGCCCTGTCAGCATTTTGTATTCGCCCAGCAACGATCATTCGTTGCAGGCGTGCCGCAGTTGGGCAGCCGGCTTTAGCCCAAGGAATGCGTGGTCAGCTTTTTCGACCTTGTGCGTGTGGGCCACCGTATCCGGTGTGCAACTTGGCAATTTTTCTGCCTTTTGGATGCGCGTGTTAACTCCTCCCGCCTTTAAGTGGTAGTCGTCCCGGTGACCTGTCGTACTTGGAGCTTGGAGCAGTACTTGGCTGTCAGGTGATGGTGGACAAGCCAGGCTACACAGCATAGAGATAAGGCGGCGAAGAAAATGAAGGAGTTGCCGAGAAGAGAGCCATTGTCATTTTTTTCTCTCAGAGTCCCGATGTAATGGAAGTTCCTCAGCGGGAGGGTGAGTCGATTCTGATGAGCGGTAATATTTACCAGAGTCATAGCTGAGACTACAGGCTTTTTCTTCGAAGTTCCAAGCTGGTTTATGTACCAGGTGCCGTTGAGTGATACCTAGCCAGAGTAGGTTACAAGGTATGAGCCAGATATTTCTTGCTTTACACCGAGGTCGCCGATTACGGTCACTTTGGCGTCGTTGATGATGAGGGTACCGTGGTCCACTATAGTGACTGGGCTCAGGTGACCTGGAAAGGTGGAACATTGTGCGGTCACCCCGGCCACCATCTGTTGTGCGCATGTGTCGCCTTGAAGTTCCTTGCAGAAGGTAGCGCATACTACAACTGGCGACTAAGTTTCCATTGTCAAAGTAAAAGGATCTTGTCTTGGTGCTGAACATACTAGCTTAGAGTAGGGGAATTTAATGAGGAAGTGGATTATTTCTGAATTTTGGAAAACGCTTAGAATCTTCTAATATTTCTACTAAACTTATGTTAGTAGGCTGTTTGTCTTTGAATTCGCTTCTGTCGCTGCTTCCAGGATAGCCGGGATTACGATGTTAAGTTTTGCTAGGGTTAGTCCCATCAAAATATTTTCTAAGTCTGTGATAACAATTCTGTTTTTTGCTAAGATAATTTCTAAAAGGTAGTTCTCTTCGTCTCTGCCTACCTTTTGAATTTGGTTCATAGAATTGGTAAGTGCATTAAAACGTTCTTGAAATTTAATATTTAACTCAGATTGTCCTTCTTCTCCGCTAATTAATTGTTCTTGATTAAACTTTATTTGCTCCCAATCATTAAAGTCCGGAGTTCCTGCAATGACTTTAAGTGCTGTTCCGATAAGGTTAATGTTACTAGTATCCCTTTGGTGAAGTCCTATGAGTCCTATGATCGTTCGTGAAGGTCTTTGTTTTTGCCTCTGTCTGGTCCGCATAGTCCTCGTACGATGTCAAGTTCGTTCAATGTCGTAGGTATCCGTAACTATACCAAATTACAATGTCACCGTCCATTATGGGGATGTAGTATGCGTTCGTGTAGTTGTTAAGTTTTACTGTCGCGTTCGTCATGGCAGCCGTTAGCGTTAGAAGTAAGAAGATAAAGATGAAAGGCTAATTTAGAATTTAATGATAATCACTATCGTAAATTGTCCTTGTGGACCACCCTCCCTTTAATAAGAACCGTGGTCCTCATGTCTGCTTCAATGGTATTTTCCGAGCATAAAGGGGACAGTTTTAAGAAGACCTTGTCTCCCCTCTGATAATTTTGATGGGTCATGTCCTTGTTAACGTAGTCAAGAGACTTTCCCTGTGCCTGTTGAATTTTTTCTTGAATTTCTTTCTCAACTTCCTTGGGTGTCGATTGTATTAATTTTATTGGTTTCCTGCCAGTTACCGTGTGAATAGTTTTATTGTATCTGTTTGTTACCAGTAAATTGATTTTGGTAGTGTCGTTTAATTTATTTTCCAGTTTCAAGCACCGAGCTATTTCTGAGAGAGTGCTATGGAATCTTTCTACCTGACCATTTGAGGTGCTGTGTAGTGGAGGTGCATTTATTAAGTAGGATTGATTTTATCGTTTCAATGTTAATTGACCTCTCGTTGTCACAGTAAATAGTTTTTGTGTTCGGAAAAAAATTATTACGTTTAATATTGGGGCTTTTACATCAACGATGGCCCTTTAAGTTATTTTTTGTACTTTAGCGAATTTTGAAAATTTATCAATGCATATGAGAAAAATATTTCCGTCCGTTGAAAATATGTCGATATGAAGAATTTCCCCTCATAAGAGGGTATTGGTGTTTGTCCGACCGTCTGTTTGTTGGGGTTACGGCTGTACTTTGCCATGGAACAGATTTTACAATTTACAGTTACTTCCGTTGCTAGCCTGAGCATAAAATTTGTTTTACATTTTCCTGAGCAGCACGGTGGGCTCTATTATGCTCGGTAATTATGATTTCCTTTTGTTCAGTTTTATCCGTTATGTCTTGTACAAAGCTTTTTGAGTACTTAAATGTTGTGCTTGGGAATAACTCGATTAACCTATGCTGAATAAAAGATAGGAGTGGGAGGGAGCAATGTATCGCGTTTTCTACCTCCGGATGAATTACATCTTAAATTGTATTAATTACGCTATTACAGTCGGAGAACTTTATTATGTGTCTCATTTTATTTTTGAATAAAATAAAGTGTCTACGGATGAACTATTTCCTTCTTCAATTATAATTTGATTTCGGAAGCAGACCGACAAGCCGGTCGGTCGTGTCAATGGTGTAAGAAAGCGATTGCTCGCTGTGTATAGTAGCCGCGTCCGATTCTGGAGTGTCTTGTAAGACGTTTATATTTTGACGGGACAGCGCGTCCGCTACAAGGTTTTTCTTGCCTGGCTTCTAAATTACTTTTGCTCCGTGATCATCGATAATACCTTTCCAGCGTTTTAGTTTCGCATTGGGATTTTTATCCGATACAGCGAACGTTAACGGCTGGTGATCAGTATAAATGTGTAAGTCTTTTACTCCGTATAAGTAGTTGCGGAGATTTTTTAGGGACCATACTATTGCCAGTAACTCACGTTCGTTTGTTGCGAAGTTTTTTTCGTTATCACGTAACGTGCGAGATATCATTGTAATGGGGCGTCCCCCTTGGGATAATACCGCCCCAAGCCAATACCTGAAGCGTCTGTTGTTAAATCAAACGGCTTCGTAAAGTCAGGGTATGAACATCGTCTGATGCTAAGATTTCTCTTAACTTATGAAATGCTTCCCTCTGTTGTTTGGTCATTTCGATATAAATTTTCCTCGTTTGATACTTGCTTACTTTTCCACTTTCTCCCTTTAGCATTTCTGTAAGGGGTCCCGCTATTGATGCAAAACCTTTAATAAAGCATCTATAGTATTTTGCCAGTCCCAAAAAGGGTCGCAGATTGAAAAGGGTTTTTGGTAGATGAAATTCCATAATGGCCTTGACCTTTTCGGGTGAGGTTCGTAGGCCCCCTTCTGATACTATGAATCCCAAATACTCAACGCTTTTTTTAAAAAACTTTGATTTTTCTTGGGACACGCTCATGCCTGCCTCTAAGAGTTTCTCAAGAACCCAGTGAATATCGTTAACGTGGTCCTCCTTTGTGTTTAATGATTTTTTCTAGCCAGAGACGAACGAATGAAGTGCGTCTTTTCTAAATTTGTCATTTGATACAGACGCTAAGACTGCGTCATGTGTCATTACTGTTTTATTTGTAAGAAGTGTTAACTTCTTTTCAACCTCATCATTGTATTTAAGAAGGGGTAGATCCCCTTGCCCTGACAGGCTTAATTCTTGCTCACATGCGTTCTTGAATCATATGCGTTGGAGTTTTGTCTGCGTATGTAAAGTCGAGACGTGCCAAGATAACATGACAATTAGCACAGTATTAAACGAGGCTAATACTGCTGCTGCTTAACCTCTAATTTTATTTTTGAGAATGGCCACTGCCTGAAAATGACTACTGCTACCATTGAAAGGCTCAAAGACCTTATATGCCGCAATGACTGCCTGTCTCCAGGATATGTAGGTTTCGTGTTTCCCATTGAACTCGGGAACCGATTTTATAATATCTAGAGGCTCATTACAGTCTATACTAATTTCTTGGAATGTCTCAATTTTTGGGTATTTACTTTTAGCCTATCCAACTCCCCTATGATGGTACTTAACTTCTTCTCGAACAGCCTTTGTTTTTATAGGGCCGCGTTTATGGCCGCCTCCATGCGATATGTTCGGGCTGCATTTCTCGCGAATGCGTTTCTACCTTTTCAGGACTTTCTAGGTCACTTTTTTAAAGACAATTTGACTGCTTCTAGTCGATGGGTGCAGGCCTCCTCCTGGTTTTTTCTCTTTTGTCGCTTATATTCTTCCCCGACGAGCTGGAGACATCGTTTCTGTAAATGAGTTTTAATTAAAGCGAGGGCTTTTTTTTATTTTCGAGAAATTCTCGTTTAATTATTTATATTAATTATGTTTTTTTGTATTATTATTACCTTGTTTTTAAACACGCAATATTAGTTTAAAGAGGCAAAAAAAATTGTTTGAGACAAACAAATTTGTATACTTTTTATAGTACAAATTTTTGGATTGTTTAATATTTAAAGCAATCTTGTATAATATTTATTTCAAAAATTTTTGTCGAAGATCTTGAGAACAATCACCGGGGCACCGTGGTACGTTCGCAACGAAACCATACATCGCGACTTAAACATTCTACCAGTCAAAGAAGTGATCGCAGAACAGAAGGAAAAGTACTTTACCAAGCTATCGTTGCACCCTAACCACCTGGCGAGAGGTCTTACAAGGTTGATCAACCAATCACGCCTTCGTCGCAATGACTTACCCACCCAGCGACCGACTTGAGGCACGCGCAACCAGAATGCAGTCTTATTATACTGTTAGTAAAATTTTAATGTTAAGATTCGTAAACTTATTGTTAGTCTCAAAATTAAGAGAAGATTCAATAAATAAAAGCAAAGTTAAATAAAAAAAAAAAATTTTTGCAAGGTAAAAAAAATTCCAGTGTAGTGATAAAGGCACGAGTACAGATTTTTTATTTTACTGTATTTTTTATAAATCCTATTTAATTGAGGGGAAAATTATTTCTCTTGGTGTAGACAGACACCAGAAAATACTACAGATTTTTTCTTTAACTTAAGGGTTTTTTTCTACCTGCATTTATTTTATATTTATTGCTGTTTCTTACTGAAAATTTTGCAATTCACTTACATATTTTTTTGTTAGTGCAGCTGGTGTATTCTGATTCCTCGAGTGGGGCGAGGGGGCTGGCTGTTGCCGGCGACTGCTGCTGACGATTGCTTTCCCTCGTGAGTGGCGAGGGGGTTGGCTGTTGGTGGCGACTGGTGCTGACGACTGCCATCCCTCGTGCGCGGCGAGGGGGTTGGCTGTTGCCGGCAACTGCTGACTGCGACTGCGACTGCTGACGGCGACGGCGACTGCGACTGAAGCCCGATTTTCCGTGTAATGGTACGATAAAACTTCGCGCGTTTTTTTTTTTTGGTTTCGCGACTTGGGCTTTTATTAAACTTTGCTTTTTAAATTTTTTATTACTTTATTATTTATAATTCTTTTTAGTGGGTTCCCTTTTTTACGTTAGGGCGCCAATTAACATGTTCGTTTGATGGTATTTTATTTTATTAATCTTGAACTCCTTCGAGCAAGAATATTTAATAAGTTGGTTCACAATATTTTTCGCAAGTTTTAGCCTACGGAGTAACACTTAGACTAATTTAAACTTTACCGCGGCTGCAACTCCAAACCTACTTCAAGCGACAGCGCAGTTGACGGAATGCCCTGTCAGCATTTTGTATTCGCCCAGCAACGATCATTCGTTGCAGGCGTGCGGAAGTTGGGCAGCTGGCTTTAGCCCAAGGAATGCGTGGTCATCCGATGTGGAGGTGTTGCGCTGTTGAACTCGCTGATAAGTAGGGTTCTCAATTCCTTCCAGTCCTGTGGTATATTTCTCATCAAAAGTGATCGGGCTTGTCCAACTAGGAAGTTCCTGATGACTGCTTGTATAATTCTGATGCTGTAGGGTAATGGTAGACTAATTCGTCGACTTCTTTAGCGTGGTGGTTTATTTCGTCTTCAGATTCTTCTGGCTCACACATTAGAGGGGACTTAATCCTCTATGCGTAGCAACGTAAAAGATGCTCTGATTGCACAAGGCAATACGAATTCCAATGGGGGAATTTCGGGTGTGTACCTCTAGCTACGCTTCAATCCCGTTCGCCGGATTTTCGGTGTTCTTCCTTCTTTCCCTACCCATTAACACACTAGCACAATAATTAAGGAGCACTTTTAAATAAAATAACCAAAAGGGTCAAAGCCAAAATATCAACTCTACAGCTAAATAGGCAACAATATATATATGTAATCTAATTCACGATCTTCTTGGGATCTTCTTTCAAGGCTACAAGACTTGAAGTTTCGGGACATGAAGGTGTAATTTTTCCCCGGTCTGTACTCTCCCAACCTTTCCAATCCCCATAAATGCTATGGATAGACCCTTAAACAAACCGTTAAATATTTATAATAGTAAATTTAACTTCCCCATGCCTTAATTATATTATAGAAGGACTTCTCAATACTTTACTTCATTATTTATTTAAGGAATTCAAATTATGCGCTGATTGACATTCTGTGTCTAACTTCATAGTATTTATTCTTAATGCAAATATATATGAATCGAATCCTACGTTAAGTTTTCATTTCAAAAGTAAAAAGTAATCAAGGCTAAAATTGTTTATATACGCTTAAGAAAAGCAATGTGATCGAGTATTCGAAGTGGTCAAATACCAAAAGAATCAAAATATTTCAGAGATATGTAGTGTAGAGCATAAAGACTTAATAACCTTAAGTTAACTTACCAAACATTGCCGTCGTTGAGCTCAAAATGACATGTGGTCCTTTTCGTTAATACGCCCAAGCTTAAATCTTGACTAAGTCATACACAGATAACATGCCAACCCTTAGGCTCCTCCTCCTAACCTTTGCATCGAGTGGTATGTATGGCCATGGTTGGAAACTACCCTACCGTCATCATAGATATCAATGAACAGTTTCTTTGTATCTTTCAGTTTTCCAGAATGCGAGAGAAAGAGTCGGATTCCTGGGGGGTTTCACATCCTCTTCCTCTGAATTTAAATGGTTCCTTATCTCTAGATTGCCTAGAGCAGGTTAGGAACGGTCGCTGTTTGGTTTTGCTCCCTCTAATCAGGTTATGGTAAACCCGCTGGGTTTCAACTAAGGGCGGATTAGCGCGATCGCCGTCTAGGTTGTGAGCGGATCCCGTTAGTCTATGGACCACAAACAGCCCGGCTTTGGGCAGGGTATTTGAGAACTCCACCAGGTTATCTGCGAACGCCACGCCACTGTGGACGCCACTGAATCTGTGGCCGGTTACGTAGTGCAGGTTAGGAACGGTCGCTGTTTGGTTTTGCTCCCTCTAATCAGGTAATGTACTTCTTAGACTTTTTGAGAGAGCCAAGACATAGAGAGATAGCATATCAAATTCAGCCGTTGCGGTTGCACTTTGGCTCTCACGATATGTCAATGTGTAGGCATTGGAAAACTGAATGTGCGTTTTGCCTACTCTGTTCTGTCGTTAACCCTAGAATGACCACGACCACCAAAACCACCGATAATGAGACGATGCTGTTTTATTCAGCAAGGGTATAGTTATGTAAAAAAGAGCCGCTGATTGAAAAAAAATAAGAATATGGCGTCAAGGATGCGGTTGAATATCCTTTAAGTGATATATGCCCATGGATTTTCCCTGTAAATTGGCTAATTGATAATATACGGAACTACTTTGCGCAACACCAAAACCGATACGAAAACAGAACCAATGTGGGCACTGAATTTCAGCACTGTCTTCCTGTGACAGGAGTTACGCGCAATAGCCTTATCTCCGACTATAGATTCTACCTTCCTTGTACGCAAATTGTAAATATTACCGTTGTTCTTATGGGCAGGTGTTATATTTTCTTTAGCTAGGTTACGCATCATCTGTAACGCAGAGCTATTACTCATCCTTGCATCATCTGACAATAAATTTAAATGCTTGAGAAATTCGAAATCTATTCCATTCAGAGAATACCCTGTGCTTTGATGTATTGCCGCCCTAAGCGCAGTGCTAATCTCAGGTAGCTTTGAATGTTGTTAGAAGTAAGCTTGCGTAAGGGCCTTTAAAAATGAAACTTGGTAAGATGATCCCATATTTGGATCGCGGAAAAGGTCTTAACAATCCATATCGATTTTTTGGAATGGTCGATCCGACCACATGGTTGGTGGTTTGATAGTGAAATGTGGACTTTTTGTTTGTCGACATACCAAGCATTCCGAAATATATTCCCTAATGTGCATAACCATTTTTGGCCAAAATACGTATCTTTTTAATTTTTCAACGGTTTTAGCCATGCCACAATGGCCTGGCTAAAACGTCTTTTGTGCGAGCTGATGGTAAAATATTTGCCTGGTTTTCTTGTAAACAAGCCCGTCCGTGACTTGAAGATCAGGTAGCCTATGCTGGTTTTGTGTGAGTGTTTCAATTAATTCCAAATATTCCCGTGATTAAAATTCCGGAGAAGGCAAATCTCTTGTCGGACATTTATCTTCTAACTCAATCACCCGTGATTGGCTTCGACGCGATAGCGTGTCAGGGACAATGTTTTGGGGACCTCGCGGTTAAGAAATTTGAAATGAAAAGCCTTGAAGATTTGTAGCCCAGCGAGCCAAACGTCCTGACAAATCTTTTTGATGCATCAACCACTTCAAGTATGGATGATCTGTGATGGCTTGCAATTCCTGGCCCTCAATATAGGCTTGAACTTTCTTAATTCCTTTTATAACTGCCTCGTATTCAAGTTCAGTGATTGAATAGCTCCTTTGGGCCTCTGAAAGTTTTTCTTTTTGCTTTGAAAGAAAGATCCATGGTAAATCAAAATAATTAAGTATTTTCTTGTATCAACAGAGACGGAGTTATCTAAAGACTTTCGTAGATAACATGTATTTACTGCTAGTAATTCGAAAAGCTGAGTTCCCCTCTGAATACAAATTTTCGCAGTAAGCTTATCTTTATGACTCGGATGAGCGGGGTACCATCTGGTCGACCTGGTCATATCTTTCGACTCGCAGTCGCAAATTCCTAGGTTTGCCAAAAGGCAAAAGCTGGCTTGTAAAATCTATAAAAGAAACTTTTGTGTGTAAGTATTAGGTAGCTTGTACGTCTGTTACGCGGTGAATGACTTTACATCGGACGTTCTCCACGAATCGTATTCGCTAAGTACGCGAATTCCGAATATATTGTCAAACTTTCCTGAACATCGTCCTAGCGACTAATTAGTCTTATTGAAGAGCTTTCGTGGAGCTGTAATGATTTTTCGGTGGCTGCCTACGTTGGGCGCTAATGGGGGAATTTCTGGTGTGCACCTCTAGCTACGCTCTAACTAGTTCGCCTGATTGTCGGGGTTCTTCCTACCTTCCCTACCCATTAACACACTAGCACAATAATAAAGGTGGACTTGTAAATGAAATAACCAAAAGGGTCAAAGTCAAAACATCAACTATACACCTAAATATATATGTATATATGTAATATGTAATCTAATTCCAGACGGATCTTCGGATCTTCTTTCAAGGCGACAAGACTTGTAGTTTCGGGACATGAAGGTGTAATATTGCCCCGGTCTGTACCCTCCCAACCTTTCCTATCCCCATAAATGCTATGGATTGACCCTTAAAGAAACCGTTAAATATTTATAATAATTATCTAACTTCCCCATGCCTTATTTATAGAACGACTTTTCAATACTTTACCCCATTATTTATTTATGGAATTCATATTATACATTGATTGACATTCTGTGTCTAACTTCATAGTATTCATGGTTAATACAAAGACATATGAATCAAATCCTACCTTAAGTTTTCATTTCAAAAGTAAAAAGTAATCAAGGCTAAAATTGTTTATTTACGCTTACGAAAAAAATGTGATCGAGTATTCGAACTGGTCAAATACCAAAAGAATCAAAATATGCAGAGATATGTAGTGTAAAGCATAAAGACTTAATTACCTTAAGTTGACTTACCAAACATTACCGCCGTTGAGCTCAAGATGACATGTGTTCCTTTATAAATGAATAATGATACAATGATTAGTGCTTAGCCCTAACCATACAGACCACCGTGCCGCCGTGCCCGATTTCGGACATAGCCCGTTGGATCTCTTCCGGATTTATCCTATACGTCGTCATTTTCTCCTCGAGTGCGGAGATGAGACTCAACGGATCTGAGCTACCATCAAGCCGCAGGTTCCACTTATGCTTCTTCTCGGGGAGCAAATGCTGAGTGGGAGTCGTATTACTCCGTACATCCTGCCCCTGTTGGCCAGTGGCCAAGCGAGCACCGTGTGTCGTTCCTGGATGTATACCTCGATGACAGGTTGGAACCTCGATCGGCGCAGCGTCGGAGACGACGGGGATCCGGAGGAACTCCGCCCGACTGCTGTACTGTTCCTGCAGCTGAGCCTTCCTGGCCTCTTCGACGGTACCATCCGCTTTAAATTCGAACTCAACGGCAAGGGAGTTGAGTTCGTTTTTCCAGCGAACTCCTACACAAGGATTTTTGATAAAATTATCGTCTTACTTTCCTGGGGCGGACTCCCTTCTTAAATCCTTCTATTTCTTCCTGACGCTGGGTAGGGGCGGTCGTTTCGTCTCGACTCTCCGGGCGACTCTTCCCTTTTCACAGTGGGTCTTTAGGCCACTTAGATAAATCCCTAGCTGGTCTCGGTGTCCCTGCTCGGGCGCCACTTGTAAGGATGCTTTATCGGCCGGGGTACAGATCTCAGTCGGATGTAAGAGTCCATTACAAGAGGTTAATTACCGAAACACCGGACTAGAGAGTTCCGCTCCACAGGCGAACGGATAATTTTGAGGGGTAGTCTTCACCGAAGGTTTTTATTTGTGTGGAGGAAAACGAAGACGACGTTGGTCGTGTAGAGTCCTATTCCTGGGCTACGAACCGACGGGCTGGACCTTCCGTCGGTGCCAAGCCGGGAAGGGTACTCTGCGGGCGTTGGAGTCCTGTATTTGGCGTCAGGGGCGAAAAATCCACCGGGCTGGACGTTCGGGCGAGGCCGGACCGGGAGGGTACTTTGCGGGCGTCGGGTAGTAAGAGGACGGGAAAGTTAGACTCGGACGACCGGCCGGGACGGGTGTCCACGCGCAAGTCACAAAACTAAGAAGGAGGCAAAGATACCAGGATGTTGGGTCAGACGGAACGGTTGTCCACGTGCAAGCCCCGAAACTACGAAGGAGTCGAGAGAATTAGGATGACGGATCAGGCTATGAAAGAGGCGAGGGATCCTAGTTTAACGGAGCAGGCGGGGTCCAGATTCAGGTCCGGTGGTACTACGGTAATATCTTACTAGGAGCGGAAATACGGCCACTGTGGTGAACGGGAAGAATGTCCACGTTCAGGCCCAAAGAAGCTGTTGGAATGAGGTTAGGTTAGTAATGAAGCTTAGTAGTAAAGTCCCACTGCCCACTTACCCGCCTAACCGACCGAGGGGCGCAGTCGTGTATCGTACGGCACGATTCGCGAGAAGATAGACGCGAGATAGGGAAATATAGGTAAATGTCCGGGGAAGAAAGTAATAGGAAGATGAATTTTGTGCCGAAGAAGCTAGTATTAATCGTTTTAAGAGCGGCAGAGAGTCAAGATTTGAGATGATAGAAAAAAATCTATTATAGTCAGAACACAATACTCTGAAAGGCTCATGCAAGGCATAGTTAGATCTACAATGATTTAATATTAGGGGAATATAATTTCTAGTTAATCTACTCGGCACAGAAAAGTTGAGCCGATTTACCAAGTCGGGGGAGTCAATATCACCATACATAAGGTTACAAATGAAGACAGTACCAAGCATCGTTCTACGGTTGGATAGGGAGGGTAAATTAATCAACAGAAATCTACTAGAATAAGAAGGTAAAGTAAGATTTGCATCCCAGTTTAGGCGCCGCAAAGCAAAAAGAAGAAAGTTTTTTGTACTGATTCAATACGACCAATATGCATTCCGTACTGCGGACTCCAGACGGGAAGCCCATACTCCAGAATCGGACGAAATAAATAAATAAAGTTTTAGTTGAATAAGGATCATCGAATTCTTTTGACCACCTTTTAAAAAATCCAAGAGTTATTCTATCCAAAGAGCTGCCACTTAATGTGTAAGTCGCGTATATCGGATTGACCCGATAAAAAGTCATCAGCTTGCACTTGGATGCGTTTAAATTTATTAAATTATCTCGGCACCAGTTTTGAAAATTATCTAAATTGGATTGCAAATCTAAATGGCAGGAAAGGTCCTTATACTGCAGGCACAACTTAACATCGTCTGCGTACATAAGTACGCGAGAATGACTTATAATTGAGGGAAGATCGTTAATAAATAATGTAAAAAGTAACGGACCCAGATGGCTCCCTTGCGGGACACCGGAGGTAACACGGAGAATTTCAGAAAATGAATTTCTAAAAAGGACCCTTTTGTGACCTGCCATTCAGATAACTTGAAATCCATTTGAGCAGATCAACTGGAAAACCTAACAGGTCAAGTTTTTGAACAAGAAGTAAGTGATTTACAGAGTCAAATGCTACTAAAGTCAGTGTAAATGACGGCTGTTTGAAAACTACTATTGAAGCCTTTTATCACAAATGTAGTGAGCTCTTAATAAATCCGTGTTGACACGGAGAAATGATTGATCTGCAAAGGTGCTGCAAATGAGGAGTAATAATTTTTTCAAAAAGCTTAGGAAGAGCTGAACTTAGAAATGCCTCTGTAGTTACTGGCTTCTAACTTGTTACCTTTTTTGAAAAGAGGAATAACAAATGTTTCCTTCCAAATATTTGGGAATTGGGAAGTTTCTAGAGATAAGGTAAACAACTTGTGAAGAGGTTTGCTCGGGGCCTTAGCGCAATACCTAAGCACACACCCAGGAATACCATCGGGCCCTGGCGAATAAACAGGCTTAATACGAAGAAGATCCAAAACGGTTTAGGGCCCGACTTGTGAATTGGGTTCCATTGTCGCATACGAACTTCCGGGGGATGCCCCCTCGCCCGAGTATGCGTTCCCGAAAGGCTTTCTGTACTACAGCAGCGGTGGCTTTCCGGAGTGGGATCAACTCTACCCATTTGAAGAACATGTCGTGGATAACAAGAAGCAGTGGACCTACAAAGTCAGCACAGAGAATGTCGAAGGGTTCGCTTACGACACGGTCTGCTTTGGTCTGAACGGTCTTAAATTTCTGGCAAGACTAACAGTGCCGAACGTGGTGTTTGACCAGAAATATCTTTGCGACAAGCGGGTAATCGTCTTTCGGACCCCCAAGTGTCCTGCGGTCGGGGAATCATAACACTCGTATAAGACGCGGGCTCTAAAGGGAGTGGGTACACAGAGTTTCAACGGGAAGTAGTCCTCGTCCTCAGCTCGGTAACCCATGTTCCCAAAGAGGTGGCCGTTCTATGGCATATAGTCGGCGAACTTCTCAGGCTCGTCGTGTACCTTGTCTTTCGTCTTCCAGATCCACTCGCAGTGGTCCTCGAGCTCGAGCTTAGAGGGCTGTCGCGAAAGCGTATCGGCCACGAAGTTCAGCTTCCCTCGTCGGTATCGCTCGGCAAATTGAAACTGAAGCCCAGCGCGCTTTTCGACCGGAAGGACTCTCAATAGAATTTAACCATTTGAGAGCCAGGTGGTCGGTAACGACTTCGAATCGGTAGCGATGACCTTCTCTTGGCCCTCGATATTCTGGGATAACACCGCACTCAAGCCGACGTCACTCGCGTCAGTCTGCAAAACAAACTTCTGGTCGAAATCCGACCAACCCAACACGGGGGTGGTGGTCAGGCATCTTCGAATCTCTTCCAAGGCGTTTTGCTGTTCCGGTCCCCTGGTCCACTTCTGACCTTTCTTCAGTCACTGGTTGTACGATGGTCGCGAAGCTAGGGATGAATCTCCGATACCAGGATGCCATCCCGATCCATTGACGGAGTTTCTTCAGGGGGGTCTTCAATCCATTGATCGCAGACTCCTTTTCGGGATCGGTCTGAATCCCTTCGCCGATGATCACATGACCAAGGTAAACCAGTTTCTGCTTGAAGAAAGTACACTTCCTTTGATTTATCCTCAAATTTTCCGCCCGCAATCTGCGGAACACTTCGACAAGGTTAGCGAAATGTTGTTCCTCCGTAGCGCTAATGACAATAATCTAAGTAAGCGAAGGCGACCGGCTACATCTGCGCCCCAATTCCGCTATCCAGAGCACGTTGGAACGTGGCGCTGGCGGAGTGCAGCCCTAAGGGCATGACCTTCCATTGATATAGTCCCCGACCCGGGACCTTGAAGGCCGTGTGTTGACGACTATCCCTGGTCATGGGTATTTGCCAATAGCCGTTTTTCAAATACAACGTGGAGATGTACAGGGCGTGACGCAACTTCTCCAGGATGTGATTGATCCTCGGGACCGGGTAGGCGTCGGGCACTGAGTATGCGTTCACCTATCGGTAGTCGACGCACATGCGCCAATCGATAGCCTTTTTCTTCACCAATACGATTGGTGCGCTGTGTGGGCTCCTGGAAGGCTCGATGGCACCTGCGCG
Source organism: Drosophila prolongata (assembly GCA_036346975.1). Taxonomy (NCBI): domain Eukaryota; kingdom Metazoa; phylum Arthropoda; class Insecta; order Diptera; family Drosophilidae; genus Drosophila; species Drosophila prolongata. The sequence continues at coordinate 12,465,344 of JAYMZC010000387.1, read as the reverse complement.
GAGCAGTTCATCTACTTGGGTATCGATGACATGTTGCATCGCGGGGTTTCTGGGATAATACCTTTGCTTCAATGGCTTATCGTCGCGCATGACAATACGGTGTTCGGCGACATGAAATACCCCCTGGAGACTCTCGAAAAAAGCTAACTCTCGGTCGATGAAGTCTTGTTGCCCCAGACTCAATGGTGCAATCTGTCGCTCCTCGTCGTGGTCTTCCGCCTCCATCCTAGTGGGTATCCCAGTGTCGTTTGTCGTGGCGTAGGCGTAGGGCTGAGAACCTCTGCTCCTCCTAGTCTGGCAGTCCCCAATTGGACCCTAAACTCGAAGGAGTGAAACGCTTCTCCTCGATTGTTTCTCGGTGTTATGGGTACTGGGAGTAACAAATGGTCTGCTTGGGGTTCTGGCTGCAAGTCGAGGGTGGCTTGCCCACATCGCACGCGCGTTCCTGCTGCTTTGAGGACATCTCAAGTATCACACAATCCAACATGGTGGGCATCACCAACATGGGTAAGAGTACTGTGGTGTCCGTCAACGTGACCGCGGTTCGCTATTCTAGTGACAACCTCCCGAACCTCGCCTGCGCCGGCAACCAGGTTTGTAAAACTTTCACTGGCGAAACTCCTCGATGCCGCGGTATCAACGGTGGCGTCTACCCACCTTCCTCCGACTTCTATCGCTGCTGTGATGAGCCCACCGTGTATTTGTTGGGGTCGGGTCGGTGCTTCGCTCGTCTCCGCCGCACTCGGGTTCCGGCGGAGACGTCCTCCGTTTCCTTTCTCTCTGCACGTAAATCCGAATCTCGTCCTCTAATCGTTCAAAGAATCGAGAAGGTACGAAGAAATCCAGGAATTCCCTCCGGAAAGGCGGACTGCAGATGGCTAGTATGGAACCACCGTACCGCCGGGCCCTCGAAGATTTCGGACATAGCCCGTTGGATCTCTTCCGGATTTATCCTATACGTCGTCATCATCTCCTCGAGTGCGGAGATTAGAAATAATGGATTATAGCTACCTTCGAACCTCAGGTTCCACTTATGCATCTTCTGGGGGAGCAAATGCTGAGTGGGAGTCGTACTACGCCGTGTGTCTTTCCTGGAAGTATCCCTCGATGACGGGCTTTAACCGCGATCGGCGAAGCGTCGGAGACGACGGTGGTCCGGAGGGACTCCGTAAATTGCCACATCTCGTCGTTCTTTCCTGCAGGGTTAGGGCTCGGGTCCCGACTGCTATACTGTTCCTGCAGCTGAGCTAGTCGGTTCCACACCCGTTGTGGGAAGGATCCTGCGCTGACCAGGTTGGCAAACGCCTTCCTGGCCTCTTCCACTCTACCATCCGCTTTAAAGCCGAACTCAATGGCGAGGAAGTTGAGTTCGTCTTTTCGGCGAGCATGTATCCAGCGAACTCCTACACAAAGGTTTTAGATTAAATCGTCTTCTTCGTACTCACCGTCGGATTCCTTAGCAGTACTCATCGGCTGTTAGCGTCTTACTTTCCTGGGCGGACTTCCGTCTTAAATCCTTCTATTTCTTCCTGACGCGGGGTAGGGGCGGTCGTTTCGTCTCGACTCTCCGGGCGACTCTTCCCTTTTCACAGTGGGTCTTTAGGCCACTTGTATAAATCCCTAGCTAGTCTCGGTGTCCCTGTTCGGAAAGAATGCTTTCTCGGCCGGGTTTCAGATCTCAGTCAGATCTAAGAGTCCTTTACAAGAAATTTGTAAATCACCGAAACACCGGACTAAAGAGTTCCGCTATACAGGCGAACAGATAATTTTTAGGGGTAGTCTTCCTGGGCTAGGACCCAACGGACTGGACCTTCGGCGAGGCCGATCCGGGAGGGTACTTTGCGGGCGTTGGAGTCCTGTATTTCGCGTCAGAGGCGAAAAATCCACCGGGCTAAACCTTCGGGCGAGCCCGAGCCGAGGGGGTACTTTGCGGGCTTCGGGTAGTAAGAGAACGGGAAGGTTAGACTCAGTCGGGTGTCAGACGGTCAGACGGGACGGGTGTCCACGTGCAAGCCCCGAAACTACGAAAGAGGCGATGATACTAGGATGTCGGGTCAGACGGGACGGGATTCCACGTGCAAGCCCCGAAAATACGGAAGAGCCGAGGGATTTAGGATTACGGGTCAGGCGGGACGGATATCCACGCGCAAACCCCAAAACTACGAAATAGGTGAGGGAACTAGGATAACAGATCCGGCGGGACGGGTTTCCAAGCGCAAGCCCCAAAACTGAAGAATGCCGAGAGCGGTCGCGTCAGGCCTGAAAGACTCAGAAGAACTAAGCCATTTGTAAACAGGAGAATTTGGGTGCGGAGATAGCTTATCTAAGACACGTTTATTATTATTATTATTATTTATTTATCTTCCTAGCGCTAAAGTTAACAATTTAACTTAAAAATAAAGCACTAGTCACAAAACAAAGTTCACAATCTTACAGAACGTTTTACAGAATTACTTAAACATATTTGCAAGTTTTGATTGTTATCCGTAGTACAATTTTGAATTCTTATCTATAGTTAGTTCTTGGATTTATAATTAGTTGTGTGTGGTTGTGGGTGTGGGTTAGTTATTTTTTAACATTAATAATAATTCTTTCCGAAACTGTCTAGCACTTCTTGTATTCTTTAAACTGTGTGGTAAATTATTCCAAAGCTTAACAGCCCATGCAAAGAAGTGATTTTCACTTGAGGAATAGTTGATTCTTGTGGGAATTATATTATTCGTTCTGGCTGATTGTGCAAAGTTGAGAAACGAAAACAAGTAATTTGGTTCCTTGGTCGTCACTATTTTGTGAAGGAGAATTAGTGTCCTAAATTCAACTAATGTGGAAAAGTCTAGTCCAAAGATTTGTTTAGCATGACTTGAAATTGAATCGTGTGGTTTAATATTGAAAATAAATCTTGCTATATTGTTGTATGCTACGGTTAATTTATTCTTACTTATTGAGTCACATTTTCCAAATATTCTAAATATTTGGCTGTCTTCCAGCATGTTGGAAATGTAGAAGATGTTATTGCTGTATTAAAAATGTGTGTTATATATGGAAGTAGCTTGGGGACAAGGATTAGTAAAAATTTTGGATGTATATTATCGAGACCCATTGCACTTGATTTTATATTTAACATGGACTGTAGGACACCACACTGACTCACACAAACAAAACTAAAGCTAGTATCACAGTTGTTGTTTGGCAATGTGTTCAGGTACGGGTTGTTAGTTTGATCAGGTACTAAAGGTTGAGATTTCACAAATTTATTATTTAATTCATTAGCATTAATATGGCAAGCTGTCTCTTGTCGTTGTTTTCCTACTCCAATACTTTTTATGTTTTTCCAGAATTCTTTACCAGATGACACATTATTGAATTTCTGTTGATAGAATTTCCTTTTAGCTAACCAACATGACTTATTGACCTTTATTCTCAAGGAACTGTACTGCTTGTGTAAGTAATCTGTTTTATAGCGTTTCCACTTTCTATATGCCCTATCACACGCATTAATTGTATTTTTGATTTCCATGCTAATCCATGGGTTCTCATTTGGCCTAATTTTTTTTGTTTTGACTGGTACATATTTGTTGTATAGAAGCTCGATATTGTTGTTAAAGAACTCTATCTGTAAATCAACATTGGGAATTGTATACAATGCTTGCCAGTTGTAAGAGTTACACTCTGAGTCCAGTAGCGTATAGTTTATATCTTTTAAGGCCCGATAGGTTATGGAGTATTCCTCAGCGCTTACGTCTATGCTATACGTCAAGTAGATAAGATCATGCCGCGAGAAAACTGGTACAGATACCTGGTCATATAAAAGGATTTTACTTGCGTCATCTACGAAAAATACATCTAGTAGGGTTTGTGAGGATTTTGTGAAATGGGTAGGGTGTGTGACATTTGCTGGCTGAAGTCCGAGAGATAATAGTTCTGCGCAGAGACTAGTATCAGTTAAAAGGTCACTGTTGAAATCACCGGTTAATACAACATTTTTGTATGTCAGATTGATGTCAGTCAGATTGGCAAGTAGATCTGAGTAGCAAGTAGTACGATGTGGTCTATAGGCACAGCCAATAAGAATGTTTTGAGAATTTGTTCCTCGTACTTCTACAAATAAGTATTCTATTGCACTCTCTAGCTCTTGCTGACGTATAACTTTACATTTAAATTGTTTACGGACAAAAATAGCAACACCGCCGGCATGATTTACTCTATCAGAACGAAACAGATTGTAATCAGCACAACGAAGATATGAACTACTTATATCGGACGTGAACCAAGTTTCGGAAACACAGATGACATCGACTTTTGAATTTTCGAATAGGTACCTGAACTCATCGATTTTTTTAGTCAGACTTTGCGCATTTATGTGACATATTATCAGACCAGTAGTTTGTTTACAAAGAATTCTGATCAATGCGTGGCTGTTAAAGTTTTGATTAGGCTCGATTGCAGACATAAGTAAAAGAAGTATAAGTATTTTGAAGTGCTAAGACCTGGAACACACACACAGTACCACACATAATATAATAAAACTACAAATTGCAATTGAAAGTAAATATAAATAGAACTAATAATACCTTAAAATGATAATATAGAACATTTAGATGAACTGCATTAACGAAATAAATTAGGTGTCGCTCCATCCTTCCTAGAGTCAGTTTCAGCAGGTGTCTCAAGCCGATCAGGATTAATGTCGGTAAGGGCCTTCATGTTCTCAATGCATAGGACCTGATCACTGCCCGTCTTCTTTACGTGGACCATTGCTCGACGAGTGAAGACAGCCGATAGGACCTTCTGACGCTTCATGTGCATGGCTGCTTTAAAAATCTCATAGTTGGTTTTAGTCAGCTGTTCGTTCAGATAGATTGGAGTGGGCGAATCTATGCCAACATAACTTAGAGAAAGCTGGCTTTTCGTTTCACGCCGTAGTGCACCCACGGTACGCATTAGGTTAGCCTTGTCCTCAAGTCTATCGAACTTGATCATTATAATTGGGTCAACTATAGAACGACCGTTTCTAGGGGGTTTCATCCGGAATATATCTCGAATTCTTGGGGTGGGGGTAACCTTAAGGTTAAAGCAAAGGGTGTGAAACAATGCCCTCACATCTTCGCCTTGATTAAATGGTACCCCATGAAGGCGGAGATCACAAGCTACCCTTTCATTTTGCTGCAGCTCAGATGCAGACTTTAGGCGATTGACTTGGTCTCGCAAGGCCCGGATTTCCGCAACCTCACTCTCCAAACGCTCAACTCTCTTCATGATTTCCGACATATCACTGTTAATAGCGTCCAGCGTAACAGTAATTTTGGTCGTAATGCGATTCTCCAGTTCAGCCATATGGTTTTTAAAGAAATCAGTTTGCTCAGCAAACTTCTGGCTTATTTTATCCCAAAGCCCATCTGTTGGAGAACTTAACTCAGTGGAAGTTTTTTCCCTGGTTCGCTGGCGGTTGTGGCATGTTTAGGCAGTTAGAATTTAAAAAATGGTTTGGCGAAAAATAAGCTAGCTGCTACAACATGAACTCTTTTAACAGTCACACTTCTGCGGTGGTGTGATCGTGCCGTGTGAATGGTGACAACAGCTGACCTGGTCCACCTCTAGTTTTTGGCTTACTTTTGACACGCTTTCTGGCTCAAGAGAGTTTTCCGCCTTCTTGCCGTTTTTTCACCGTGTTTGCGACGATTTGAGTGGTCTTCGGGGATATGAGTGGCTTTTGCGACGCGAAGAATTTAGTTTTATTTTACCAAAATCAGCAACGATACGGGAAAAACATCAGCATGTGCAGACGACTTAGGCTCCGGGACGATTTGTTGAAGCTTATTGTTGGTCGTAACAGTAGCGGGAACTCAGAAAAAACGAGTCAACACGGAGCTTGAGGTATAGCACGTCTTTCCTTTTTTCTACTCTCGTTTCGTGTTCTGATTCTTGATTTCATCTTTTTCTGCATGACTTTGTGGGGAGTTTTAAGACTCCTCACTTCCCATATTGAAGTGTCCGGACTTTTCAAAACCTTTAATCCTATCAACAGGCGATAGAAATTAAGCGATAAAGGCTAAACTGCCCGAGATGAAATTGGGCGTAGGCAGATCCCTAATAGAAAGCTATCCAATACAGAAATGAACTATTTTACCTTAGAAAATAAGTTAAAAATAGTTACTGGCCATCGACAAGAGATTGATACACTTGAAAGAACTTAACTCGAAATTGTTTTATATATTTTGGCCTTCCGATATTAGAAAAATTAATAATCACACAATAAAATTTAAATAGTTGTAGGAAAGCTCCTTGAGAATTACTAAGATAGTGCCGTTCATGAGCAAGATTGGAATGTCAAGAGGGAAAACTTAAAAAAAGAAACCATGGGGTAAGCTCAAAGAGATGTTAAAACCTATCAGAAGGGAACAAATACTGAAGATAGGCTAAGCTTGGTTAAAGGAACATCTGAAAATCTTCCGATGGCAAACGAACTTTTAGGAGAACTTTCAGCGTTGTCGGCAGATGATCTTTATCTTTAAATAGATACTCCTCCAAATAGCATTTTATCTTTCGGGTGGCAATTATTATTCTGAGGTACTCCTTTGCGATTACGGATGATGACCCACTCCACCTCGTCGATAATTACGGATAATAACATAACATCGCATTCTTATATTTCTACTGCGTTATCATTCTTTTACTTTTTTGAATAATACATATCTGTAAATTTGAATCACTTGCACCGATACACAAAAAGTTGAACAGCTGAAGTGAGCAATTACAAGGTAAAAATTAGAATTTGGCACCTCATAGCTTCTGAACCAATGAATGCAATATTAGTCAAAAAATCCAAGGATGCATTACTTATAAATATATTATAAAAACAATGACCCAAGCTAAAATAAAATCGTTTTTATTAGTATGCGTCAAATTGAATTTTCGGCTGTGCGTCGACTTTTACTGCTCTTTACACTTTTTCCACATTTTCTAGGTTTATTAGAGACAGTTTTCTCTATATTAATGTGAAACGAATGGAAAAGAAGTTTAATTTATTAAAGTTTAGACCATTTTTAACTAGTTGCCAACACAAATTTGTTAATATATAAATTTTTGCCTAATTGTTAGATTTATTTACAAATTTTTTAAAAACAAATATTGGTTAAAATAGGACCTGGTGTACTACAGCCATTTGTCTTCTTCTTAATTAATAATAGTAATAAGTAGTAATCAAACGACCAATATATCTTGCAGGTTCGACACATTATGAGCAACAACAACTCATTGTACTTTCCACCCTTTGATGCTAAAGAGTTTCGGCAGGATATACATTGGACTATCTATCGCTGCAGTGCTGTTAACAATGTTGGAACTATTGTATCAAAAGACGCTATGGTCAAAGCAGGTCAGAATATTGCTCATATTTGTTTAATTAATTTGAGTGGCAACCACCCATTCTGAAAATTGTTGTCAAAGGCGCATCTTGTTTATTTGTGCAATTCACTGTAGAAATTTCTGCAACACGTAGCCCTTACTTGGCCCATTGGCCAAAATGCCGCGCCACACTATACTGGCCAACGTCTTTTTCAAAAGATCACGCGATTTTATCCGTTTTTTTGCAGCTCAATCATAGAGTGTCTGATCAATTTTAACCGAATTAGCTAATGCGCACGCCTTCGTTATAGCCGATGGTGTTTAAACTAGGAATGGGAGAAATTTAAAGCCCAGCGCGTCGAATGAGCCACAACAGGCAATTCGGGCTCTGGCGTCGAGCAGATGCGGCACTTTAAACTCGTTTTTCTCAAAACCACTTTTTTGAAGTCGGTAGTCACGTTTTCTCTAAAACTATTGCACCGATCGACTTCTGCTTTTGCACACATCTTTTAGACATGTTTTTGTTGTCCTTAACGAAGGGATTTTTTTTCAATTACAACTCATTTTAAAGTCCAAAATATGGCCAAAATTTACGAAAAAATTACACTTTTTATGAAAAGCGCAACAAAAAAATTCAATTTTTAATTTAAAAAAAAAATGGCTCGTAGAGGAGAAGCCAGACACATACACTATCAGAATAACTTTGGTTTTTTGATTTCAGATAAAAATTGACGGAGATATTTTGCCTACCGCAAGGACACAATTTTTGACGTGGTCAAGTTCAAGCCTGCCTCAACGGCTGAATTTTTAATATTTTTGGTTCAAATTTTTACACAATGTTGGTCAAACCTTACACATTAATGTACAATAAATATAATTTGTAAAATTATCGTAAGATCTTTTAAAAAAATTCACGCAAATCGTGCTTCAAGACCCGGATAACCCCTTAACAACAAAACAAGAAATAACATTTCTAAATTTATAACCACCCAAATCTGAATAAATACTTTTGCTTGAAATTATTTAAATCATAAATAATTCTGAATAAAAACAAATGATAGGATTTATTTAAATCATAATAGATTAATTTGCTACAAGAATTTAATAAGAACACAAAAAGTTTAATTTAACTGTAACTCAAATTAATTAGAAAATAATGCGGATCGAAAAAATATAACCAAATTAAAAAAGTAACACTCGAAGAAAACTGTGAAAAGTTAACGCACATATATTTATATACCAGAGTTATATACAGACATGTAACGTTTATTTCTGACTTACTCACCATATTTGTATAAGTTCATTTATGAAAGCTCTCCCTCCTGCATTTGGCGTCTGGAGGAAATATATAATCTTGGTGTGGCACAAAAATTTATTGTTACTAGTAAAGTTAAACATATATATAAGCACTAAAAGAAAAAGTAACTAAAATAAAATAGATATGACGTAAGGTATGAACTCCCGGCTGCGGTGGTGTCAGAACGCTCACCGTGCATTTGAGCATATGTCAAATAATTCACATAATACCCGAACCCGAACTAGAAGTCACAAAGTAAATTACCATAAACAAATATTGTAACCATAACATGCGGTCTGCCGTTTTGGAGACATATCCGCCAAAGCGAGAAACAAAAAAGTAATATTATATCTTAAATTGGATTTAAATTATACAAGGATTTTAGAAATGAATGCGAAAGACGTTACAATATTCAAACCCGTGAAGAAATAGTAAATTGGCTTAGTTTGCAATGGAATTTTGTTCAAAAACAGAAAGAAGCAATATCATTTCTCCAGAAAGGTGGTCTATTAATTGTTTTAAATCTGTCGTCATCAACAAAGAGGCTATTAACTGCATTAACACATTGGCACATGTGGCACTCAGAGGTCTTGGTCATATGTATAAGCATACCGCTAGTTGGAAATTTAGTCTATCTCTTTTTAGAAAGTGTTGCTCAGCTGAAATTTGTTGTGACACCTAATGATAATATGGAGAATGGCGGCCTACATAAGGAAGCGACATTGGGCGTACTTAGTACTTACAATGTTGACGAAATCGATATTGAAATCCACACTCCTCCGCACTTTTAGCCGACAATAACCTACTGCCGAAAGTCAAAGCTTCCCAATTAGCAGGCTCGTGTGCTTGATCGAAATTGGAACGGCACAGTGTGGTTGTTTATCATGTACTATCTATGCTGCGTAAGTTATTGAATTGCACCGGTCAATGCAATGTGATCCCCTAATGTCAATGTCGACAGTCGAAAGTTATGTCATTTGTCAAACTATTAACTATTTCCAACTACGGTTTTCTCGTTGGCTTTGTCTTTTGATTGCATTTTCTAATGCTTTTATTTCAATGAATTTTATTTCAAATTTTCAAGATCAAGGCCGTTAGTTTTTGGATTTCAAAGCCGAGCTGGTTTATTTTAGAATCAGTCAAAAGTATAAAGAGTTGTGTAGGAATCCGGCACTGGAGATACAATATTTCGACACCAGGTGTATCTCCGTATTCTCCTTTGGCCTTTTTGCCTGCCATAACGACGTAAAATTGTTGTCAAACAAAAGAATTGTTCAATCTACTTTGTCAACTTATTGCAATGATTTCGAAGGACTATTTTCCAGTGCTGAAAAACTATTTTTCTTCATGCAGTTAGCAAACATTTTTTTCACGATCCGGTAGTAGCAAAGAGACGCAAATTCACAGCCTTTACTAAGAAAGAAGTTCGATTCGATACACAAATTCAATTGCAACTTTCAGGAGCTGAACGCATTTAATCTATTTGCATAATGAGGACACATAATTGCTCACGGTCGTATCACAGGTGCAAAATGGTTTCAGCGGCTTGACCCATTATTTTTTGCAGTAATAAAACGCTTAAAAACTATTTCTACACACATGGTTATGTTTTAGAGGTTAAAGGAGCATAGCTGGCGATCAAGAAGCTTAGAATTTATTGGTTGGGTGTTCAATTTTTTCTGCTCGCCGTTTACTTAAACCATTCGGAAAAAATTTTAATTTAATTAATTTATTTTTATTTTTGTCTTTGCCAAATTATTCATTCACAGAGAAGCGCTCCTCGCATGAAACACGTTAACCATTTGAGCCGATTTCCAAATATTGTTGTGGTATTTTCGAATTTTATGGTTATTTTTATATGGGTTTATACAAACGATATTGTACTAGCACGTGTAGGGCCTTGATATTATTTTTGTAGCCAAGAGAGCAAGAAATAATATCTGAAGCAAATTCAGATGAACAATAATTAGTAAGCAGGAGGATAAAAAAGGGGCCAATGCAGATGCTGAATCTATATTACCTAGGCCCAATGCACTAGTCGATGGATTCTCCAAGTACGTTTGGCTGTTTGCTATAAAATACAAAGGAGCCAATAAAGTTGTCAAAAAGCTGTAAAAATGGTCAAAAGTTTTACATTTCTTGCTCCGATCGTGATTAATAGAGGAGCTTTCACTTCAAGCATTTTAGAGTAGAAGAGTTTACAGAAAATCAATACAAGATTTCGAGGAATAGAGAAGGGAAATGCGTCGTGAAGAACATAACTTTGACGAAAAGCATGTAGCAAGCCATTTATATTACAATGGTCTTGGATAGTTCAGAGAAATCACTCGAAATCTGTGCTTTACTCGGGCGCAACGTCTCCAGCGGGACACCAACTGAAGCTTTAGTCAAGACCTAAAATTGTATCTTAAGAAATAGAGTCGTATATATTTTATCCAGAAATAATATTCAGTTTTCTCTAATAAACTAAATTAGAAATGTTTGCTTACATTTGTCTTCATTTATAATGTAGACTCTGACATTTGCAAAAGTTTATTATACGAACAGATTTCTCTGACGAATTATGAGATTTGTAGTTATACAAAAACAATAAGCTTACATTATTATATTGGTTTGTTTTTATTTTTTGTTTGTTTAAAAAGATTCATTTTTACATTCATTATTAGCTTCTGATTATAAGTAATTTATAAGTAGTCAAAATTTCGATATGAAGTAACAGTGGGGTTGATCAAGAAAATAGAAAATTTGATTGATTTTTTTGTTCATTAAAAATTTGATTCTCGATCATGCTTTCGTGCAGACGTGTTATTGCATAATCACGAAATTCTTTGTGCAGGGTCTATGGACAAGTTCACTTTCGTAACAATACGTATTGTTTTTGTGAGCTCAACAGCTGGAGTCGCTGTGTCAGTGATCTTGCACTCTGTTAGTTGTGCCTTTTTTTCTGCGAAATTCTTTGTGCCTTTTTGCGAAAACTAGTAAAGAAAGAGCTCATAGCAGACATTTTCAGCTTGTTATGGTTGCAAATCACCCCTCCAATCTCTGAGATCAACAGATTAATTGTTTTTTATTTAAAAAATAAAAATAAATTTAAATATTTTCTCGAATGGGGCTCCACCTGGCTGTGAGGCGAGCGCCTTCCTCACTGGACCACAACCGCCTTTTTGGAGCTTACAAAAAAGGGCGTAGTGTACGGAAAGTCGGTAAAGCAGTGTAAGGCATTCACCAGCTACCATAATGTCTGAACCAGACTTCAACACCGCAAAAACAGTGGCTGAGGGAAGCATTAAATTCCTCATTAAACGAATTTAGCTCTCTCTATGCTTCCACCTATTTCAACGCTCGATTACCTCAAGACCTAACACCCGAAGAAACCATAACAGACGACGATGACTGGTGGACCCCACGTCTCAGCACTAACAAGCCCCGTTTAGACTCCAAGGGTCCTAATGCCAATAGAAAAATTTAAAGGAGTTCTAATAGCCCAGAAACAACTGGATCTGTTAATCGGTTCTCAGAAATGTCGAACATGGACACTGAAGATGAACTCAAACCGACAGCAACAACAACTCTGATGGAGCCAATACCACCATCTCAAGTAAAATCAACCACAACCACGAGAATAGTACCAACATCATTAACAACAAGAAAGGAAAGCTAACTTCGGGCGGAGCCAAAGTTGATATACCCTTGCAGAATACTCTGTAAATTATATTCTCCAAAATTATTCATATGATGCAACTTAATACTCATAAAAAATCCCAACTTTCTAACTTTAAAACACCAAAGTTATGGCATTTCCAATCGTTCAGTTATATGGCAGCTATAGGATATAGTCGGCCGATCCTTATGAAGTTTGGTAGGTCGGATTGATTGGCTAAAAATAAAACCCATAGAAAATCCCAACTTCCTAACTTTACAAACACCAAAGTTATGGCATTTCCTATCAATCAGTTATATGGCGGCAATAGGATATAGTCGGCCGATCCTTATAAAATTTGGTAGGTGGGATTGATTGGCCAAATTTAAAACCCATAGAAAATCCCAACTTCCTAACTTTACAAACACCAAAGTTATGGCATTTCCGATCAATCAGTTATATGGCAGCTATAGAATATAGTCGGCTAATCCTTATGAAATTTGGTAGGTGGGATTGATTGGCCAAATTTAAAACCCATAGAAAATCCCAACTTCCTAACTTAACAAACACCAAAGTTATGGCATTTCCGATCAATCAGTTATATGGCAGCTATAGGATATAGTCGGCCGATCCCGGCCGTTCCGACATATATACTGCGTGCAAAGGAAAGAAGGGTGTGTGCAAAGTTTCAATTCGATAGCTTTAAAACTGAGAGACTAGTTTGCGTAGAAACAGACAGACGGACAGACAGACGGACAGACGGACATGGCTATATCAACTCAGGAGGTGATCCTGATCAAGAATATATATACTTTATAGGGTCGGAGATGTCTCCTTCACTGCGTTGCACACTTTTGACCAAAATTATAATACCCTCTGCAAGGGTATAACAACAACAGCATAAGCAATAACATTGACATTAGTTGCAGGAACAATAGCAACAGCAACTAAACCAGCACTAGACACAGCGGAAATTGTAATCCGAACCAGCTCAATCAGAAACAACCCCCAATTGTAGTCTAAAATTGTGAAAACCTAAAACCCTACAAAATCGCTCACCATAAAAAGGTGCCATTTCATACCTGGCAGCTTAAATAGGAAATATCCTTCCGCATAGTCATCCGAGGTGTACATCACTCCATCCCAGAGCATGCTTGGCCACAATGGCCACAAATCAAAGCTTTTCAATCCTTGTTTTCGTCGAGTTAGAACCAGCCGCCAACAACAAAGAAGTTCATGGTGGATACGTAACATGGAAGTGCCTTGGCAACTCTGCTGTCAATACCGTCAAATCCTGGAGCTATACTAAGGTGAATCTTTCTTATTTGGTGACAAACTTCTTCCGGACTTTTATGACGAATAGGTTCTGCCTCTGGGGCGGCAGCATTAAGAAATTGCAGTGTGTTTTGCAAAGTTAAATGGCTGAAAGCGAATTTCCAGTTCGTCAGCAAAAGCCAAAGAAATTTCGGAGTCCGATCTGCACCAAGTGTTGTCAGTACGCTTAATAGGTATTCTGCGAGGGGCTGTCTTTTTATAACTCTAGCTGCTTTCCAGATGTTTAATCCATATGGTTTTGTAGGATCAGCATTACGTAGCAGATCAGCGAAGTAGTCATTTTTCGTTTTGTGCAACAACTTTTTGAGATCGTCCTCAGAACGACAATATGCCCGTTTGTCGGCTGGATCTCTCACCAGATCCAGAGCCCTAGATTTTAAAAGGGCATGAGGTGGATCCGATGGGTTTATTGAACCTTGCCTACAGGGAACAAATCAATCATCACTCAAGTCGATACAATGCACGGATTCGAGTCCACTCGAACCACCTAGCTGCTTCATTGGCAACCCCGATGTTCAGAAAAAGGCTAAAGAAAAGGCATCCAGCTGACCTATGGATAGGAAGGCGGCAAAGAACGAGAGTCCTTCCCCAGTAAATAAAATATAATCGTGGTCGTCACCATAAACTCTTGTTAATTTTAAAAACGAAAACATATTGATATTTATCGCCGCTGTTATGTTTTTCATGCATCGACACACACATGCTTATCCCCAAATATATCAGTCAGGAAATATAATATCAAGTTTCTGTTTGACTTACGTACGATTCCGTAGAAGCAGGTTCGTTGGGCCCATCGAAGATGCTGCAGTAGATCACAGAATTGCAAAGATATTAGAAAATATGATTTCCTGATGGACCGGGCGTGTGTGGTTTGCACGATTGGAATTTACAAATGACTCTTCCAATTACTGACGAACTCAAATTTAGATCGTCCAATCAAGTTCCTAATATCTATATATATATAAAAATATTTAATTAATTGAAATTGTCACATCACGTCTATAAATCTCATTCCTGTGACCTTCCTTCGGATACAGTTCGTGGACAGCTCACTACATCCACCGTATCCCAGTTTCTCCGGCTCTTCTCCTAGTGGTGCTGAAGCATGATCGCCTAGAGTGATCACGCCTTCTTCCTTTACTTCTGTCGCATTATCAGAATTACATCATCGTGGCCGCACGTTTGGCGCTTTTCTCTTTTTATGTAGTCTGGCCGCACGTGGCGTGCGTTGGTGAGGTTATGAGATTGTAGTCGGCTCAAAAACTTCACAAAATTCTGGATGACTCTAGATCTTCGTGGCTGCGCGTGGCGTGCGTTGGTGAGGTTATGAGGTAGCAGTCAGCTCAATAACCTTCCTAAATTTTGGATGATCCTATATCATCGCGGCCGCACGTGGCATGCGCTGGTGAGGTTATGAGATCGCAGTCAGCTTAATAACCTTACAAAATTTGGATGATTCTATATCATCGTGGCCGCACGTGGCGTGCGCTGGTGAGGTTATGAGATAGCAGTTAGCTCAATAACTTTAGAAACTTCTGGATGACTCTATATCATCGTGGCTGCACGTGGCTCGCTTTTCGCTTTGGAGTTGCGCAGTCTGTAGGGGTGCCGCGCGTGGCTCGCTTTTCGCTTTGGAGTCGCGCAGGTTGTTTGTCAAAAAGACTTTTATCGCAGATCCTCTCTTTGTCTACCGACCAGTCTGGGAAAACCCTGTCTCACTGGCCGGCTTTGACGTACACGCCCCCGTAGTATTCTTGGCCTACTGCAACTAAATAGCAATTCACTCAACTGACCAGATCGTACTACTGGTATTTACCTGTTGCTGGTCTAAAGTACTTCAGGTTATTTGTAGTTAATTCTAAGTAATTCTCCACAGTCACGAGTGCAGCTCTCTCTATGAAACACTTTGGCTAGCGCAGCGTTAACGTGCGTCTTCTTTAACGATTTGAAATGAAGTGAACGCTTTGGCACGCGTTGCCGTCTGCATCGACGCATCGTCGCTAAGCTTCGAGTAACGGAATCCCTCCAGTTCTCATTCACATTTCCCTCTCTACGCACTATCGGTGTTGCGCGAGCGAGAACACACTATGCGAGTACGCTCATACGAGTGAGTGATCTAGCTAGCTGATACTCGCCTGCCTGGGTAACGCGACGTTGTCAAACTTCAGCGGAATTTTACCAAAGTCTTGATTTTTTCTTTTCCTTCTTTCTGCTTATTCCCGCTTGGTCAACTGTACTAAGGAGAGTGCGTTCGAGACTTGCTTGCCCTATACTCTGCCTTTAGTTTCGAGGCATACTCGACTTTGTATGTCTTACACAATTTCGGTCAAATTTTGTCTTCTATTTTTTTTTTGTTCCACATTAGCGTGAAAACAGACCCTAGTTGGAAGACCGAGTGGTGACTATAGGCGTAACGCAGCGAACATGGGAGAGCTGTAAAACCTAAACGTAGAGAGTAAAGTGATCGGAGAATCACGGAATAGAAGCCACAGTGAGGTAACATTCGACTTGTGCAGCAGACTATAGTAAGGTTAAACTCGACGCGTGCATAAGTGAGGTTAATTTCGACCTAGCTCAAATGCTAGAAGACGCACCAGGATTTTGTTTTGGTTTTGCATGGCCATTCTATATTTTGTGTGAATTTAGACGTGCAGACATACCTATGTAGTCCCAGTAGACCGTGAAGGTTTATTTTGTTAGACAGCGCTCATACGAGTCGATCAATTGTAATCGCGATAGGAATTTCTATTCAATTATATGAAATATTAAACTTTTGTTATACAACAACCCCAGCGATGGGTGATCGATTTGTGGAATAACGGATTTAGTTTATTATACCCTTGCAGCGGGTATTAGCGGGTATTTCAGTCAAAAGTTTGCAACGCTATAAAGTATATACATACCTATAAAGTATATATATTCTTGCATCACCAGGAGAGTCGATCTAGCCATGTCCGTCTGTCTGTTTTTACACAAACTAGTACCTCATATATTTGCCATAGAAACGACGGCAAAATGCAGCCCAAAATCGACATAGCTTCATTGTTTTTAGTAATATAGGCATAAAATCGAAATGTAGTCGATTTCTAATAACTGCAAGGGTATATAAGCTTCGGATTGCCGAAGCTTGCTTCCTTTCTTGTCAAGTAACGTAACGTAAAAGATTTAAAGACATAAGAACCATGAAGTGAAATATATTACGAAAGATCATGAATTTAGCCTAACCAGAAAGTCACGCACAAACGAATGCAACTGATAACTGATTTATGGATTAAACTTTCTCAGAAATGAATTCTGCATATAATGAACAACAAATTCAACATTAATTGTTGAGATTTTGAAAATGATTTGGTAAACTTGGATTTCACAGCGGGAAGCATGGGTTAAGATAATTCGGTAAAATTTGTATTAGGGGTTTCGCACAACTCGGCTACGGAAACCATGGTAGGGATGGAAAAGAGCCAGCCTCTCAAGAGCATCAGAGAGTGCTTTTAAAGAATGTAGCTACACCCCAAACCTTAGTAACCCATTTAATTGGTAAGCAATAGTTGGAATCAAAGGTTAAAGTTTAAGATGGACGTCCAGAGTTTGACTGCCAAGAACTCACCCCGTCCCGACTGACTGCTAACACAAAAACCGGTCCCGCCGGCTTTCAAATTTTGGATACAGCGGAAGTGTTAGGTGGGTTAAGTATAACGAATTTTAATAGGATTCGCGATCAATAATAGAAGCTGCCCCTTGCCTACACTACTACCTTTTCGGAAAATACCCGCTAGAACTCAACACCGACGCCCACCATTACAATTATTGGCGCTCAACAACGTGGGGCATGTCACTAGTAAGTCGGGCTCGTCACTAGAAAAATTTTGGCAGTTACCAATATAATTATTGGCAAGCTGAAATTAAACGAATGGCACCCCAAGGTCTGATGCTGATAAACAATAAACAATATCAGTTTGTTAGTGATCAGATTTTTTTTAGAAACCCTCGAAGAACAGTGTATATCGTTTGTGTATACAGCAGCGAGTGCATTATTTAAAAGGTTGTTTGATAGGAAATTCGATTAATTTTGGCTCATGACCGGAATATCGACCGAAAACATTAGTTTACTAGTGTAAAACATAAATATGCGTCAGCGTGCAATAACACCTGCATGTAAAATAATAATAGCAGAACAATAAAATAAAATAACAATAGAGTAAATACAATTAAAATCATCGAATTTTCCTTTCGGTTTAACTCAGGAATGATGTAGTGCAATAATTTCAAGACTTGATTTGGAATACATGACTGAAGTGAGCTATTGTTACTTCACATGTCCCTTGGTTTTCTATAATCTTTTGTACTAATCAATAAGCGTAGGCTAAACTCGATCTTGAACTAAAGATTCAATAAGGTTTAGAAGAAGAGAGGATGATAGTTGGTGGAATTAAATTTCATAGGTGTAGTCTTGACCAAGGAATTGCCCTAGCTAAAATCTTATCATATCGAAAAACATTAGAGAAAATGTATTCAAGAATCAATAACCCATTTTTTTTAAATTAATAAGTAAGTCTACAACTTTTTGTTAATATTGTATCAAAACTCAGAGCTTACCGCTGAACCAAAAATTTATTTGTAAAGAACTTTAATTAGATTACAGTAAGATGCCTGTGAGACATACTACAGAGAATGTTACTGACGGTAACGGTCGTGATAACGACAACCAGTGTAGTTTATGTAATACGGTGATGAATTCGGAAACTCCTTGTATTACAACAAGATGCAAGCATACTTTCCACCAAAATTGTTTAACCAAATGGTTAACAGATAAAGAGGAATGTCCAATATGTCATATTCCATGTCAACCACAGGAGTTACAATATGTGAATCGAGGTCAAACGTTAGAAAGAGAATTACTGGCAGCTGAAAATCCGGAAGGTATTTCCGTAAATAGACCCCTAACTAGACCTTCGTTACCAGCAGGAATAGACTATGATCGCATAAATCACATGATTAGTGAGTCGGTGTCTCAAATGTTAAATGACGTACATTTAAGCCACAATAGCAACGTACCACCAGCAAACACAGCAGCTGATAGACCGGAAAGTAGGAGTACTTTTAGCTCTAGAAGCTTAGTACTGAGAAAGTGATAACTATTATACAAAATTGGTATGTCAAATTTGACGGAACAAATCAAGGATTATGTGTAGATCAATTTATTTATCCGCTCACTAGCGAAGGAAAGCCTACAAGAAGATTTAGGTCTCGTGAATAAGAATTTACCTGTTCTTCGTAAAGTAAACGCTTTAGATTGGTATTTCATAAAGGGCAGGTAGAATCACTTGGGAGTCTTTTTGTACGGAATTAAAACTGGAATATGAAGATCATTGTTCACAGACTGATCTTAAGGAAGAAATTCGGAGTAGACGACAAAAACAGAAGTAATCGTTTGAAGCTTTCTACGAGTCAATTAGGATGATTGGATAGACTTCCAGTTCCTTTCTCGGATGATGAGTTGCTTGAAATACTAAAACGAAACGTTCTTCGATAAGTTAAAAAAGACTTGTTGTATGTCAGCGTTCATTCCGTAGCTTAATTGCGTTCGCTTTGTGCGAAACGAGAAAGATTTCTTGCAGAAGAAGTATGTCTAGCTATATCGATATACCAAAACAAAATGAAAGGACATATCGCGACAGTAGAGGAAGATGAATTCGTGGAAGAAAATGATTCTGAATCAATTGCAGCATTGAAATTAAGGTAGTCTTGCACCTTGTGAGGTCAAAAAAATAAATTTTTTTTTTTTGCAGTTTCGGATACATACATGTTTCAATTTTACTCTCCAATTTCAAGTCGAAATCTCTTGAATTACGAAAGTTATCGGGCGTTTGGTGGACCGGTGTCAAGCGCGTTGCCATTATAGTGCAAATTTTCAAACGCGTTTTTCTCTAAACCATGTTTTCCGAGTTGGCGGAAGTCGTACAAGCCGCAAAAATTGAGCAATCGTCATGAAATTTTTTATACATGTTCCTCAGAAGTATGTGCATGGAATAGACTAGGATCTTTTGAAAATATTAAAAATTGTTTATTTAAAAAAATAATGAGTGACGAAAAAATGAGGAAAAAACCGATTTTTTTTTCAAAAGCTCATAATTTTTGCATTTTTCATGTTTTTTCAATAATCCTAGTTCAAGCCAAGTGTACAGATTAAGAATATATTCGTTTTTTGCGTTTCAGATTATTTCTTAAGATTCCAAAAAATCCGCCATGAGGACGAGTTTTTCGCGGACATGCCGCCATTGTTGGGTACTCCCCCTCCCCCCTTCGCTTGGATCGCACTCAAAAAAATTGTGTAGCTTCAATAAACTGTACCCTACAACTGGCTAAAATTTTATTCCCATACCTACTATACTTTCCAAGAAATAAATTCCAGAAAAAAATCAGGTTTTGGGCGCCAACAAGGTGCAAGCTATAACTGTAACGGCGAAGGACACTTTTTGAACAATTATGTTATGTTATGAACCAAATGTTTATAGGTCCAACTGTAGTCGATGTTTTCCAAATAACTGGGAAAACCGGAAGAGGGTTGTGTCCAACAATACCAGGATACAACTGCAGACAATAAGCCATTAGAAAACCAGCCAAAAATCGTTAAAGAAGAAACAACGAAGTTAAAAAAGGAGGACATAATTGTATACCATATCATTTACGTCTGCAAAATTATAATAAAGTAAACGAGGACGGAAGCTAACTTCGGCAAGCCGAATACCCTTGCAGACTTTGCCGAAATTGCTAAAAATTAAAAAGTAGCGAAAGGAATAAGGTATATTGTTCCTATGGGAGCTATAGCATATAGCTATAGCATATAGCATACCCTAATCAAGGTATGCATAAAAAAGTAAGATTTTAAAGATTCCAGTCAATTGCTTATATACTGTGCGAAATATCCTAAAAATCATTAAATTTTAACAGATTTCACCCTATTGTTCCTATAGGAGCTATAGGATATATACGTCCGATCGCCATGCGCTTTTACCCTGATCAAGGTATCCATAAAAAAATAAGATTTGGAATGATTTATGTTAAAAGCTTTTACACTGCGTGAAATATCTTCCATTCTTGCAAGTTATATCCGATTGTTCCTATGGGAGCTATATGATATAGACATCCGATCGGGGTTTGATCTGCGTACACATGTTTTAGGATGACTGTGAAAGTTTCAGATCGCTAGCTTTTAAACTGAGCTCGCAAACGGTATTTAAACAGACGGACAGACGGACGGACGGACAGACGGACATGGCTATATCGAATCCTCTATTGATCCTGATCAAGAATATATATACTTTATGGGGTCGGAAACCTCTCCTTCACTGCGTTACAAACTTTTGACCAAAATTATAATACCCTCTGCAAGGGTATAAAAATAGAATATTCCAGGATATAGAATCAATTAGATTTAATGTACGTAGTAAAAGAAGCACTCTTATAGTGATAAGAAGATTTTTGAAGTACATAAAAGAGACTCGGAAATTATTAGTAGCTTCAGTAGTAGCAAACAAATCGGACATTCGAATCTATGCAGATGTACAGTTTCTTGGATATCAAGAGCAAGGCTTATTAGATACCGGGGCTAGTATAAACAGTATCGGGTCTGACTTAGCCAAAGAAAACTTTTCATAGTTGAAACTACTTAAATCGCATGAAGTAATAGGATGAATACTCGTTGATATGCTATATAATTCTGAGAAGCGACCCATAAAGCTGTACATTATTTCAGCCATTTCGCAAAGATTTTTCATAGGGATTGATTTTTGGAAGAGGTTTAACTTAGCACCGAACGTTATTCCATCCATTAGTACGCTTGAAAGTTCACCAAAGAAAGTACAGAATATCATTTAACGGATGCACAAAAGCAGCAGTTAGAGGCTATTAAAAAGCTGTTTCCAAGTTTTGCTGATTTTTTTGTCCACTATAGTGCACAGTTGTCCGTGGTCAGCGAAAATGGATTTCTGTTTATTAAAAAATTGGAAGAAAGTTATCTCGGCTGGACAGCAAAGTATTCCCTGCCATACATATGATAAAATTTATCACGCAAAGTGTCTTGGCTATTCTGGCCTGGTTCGCGATACCATCGAAAAGAGGAGTGGACTACGCTAATACTGCGATTAATGCATCGTATATGAGAACCAGGCAATATCTATTAGGCGGCTCACAAAAAGCAGTGTTACGGAATTAATCCGGAACTTCCGTAAAAATACGGACATTCTCGTGGCGTTTGAATCGCAGCTCACTAGTCGCATGCTAGCTGAGCGTGATTCCCCAAAGCGCAATAAAGTCGCGGTCGGTGGGCATTCTATGGCAAGTGCTGTGCAACCTGCTGCCCGCGATTCGACTCCAGCTCAGCTGCCAATCTTAGGCGCCACTCAAATGGTACTAAGATCGGGGGCAAAAAGTGATTCGGTATCCGAAGTTGCTGGAATCGATGTGGCTCCGCTAGGTACTTCCGCTCTGTCCGATCAAAATAAAGTAGTGGCCCCAACACCTCATGTAGACTTAACGTCCGGATTACCGGCCGATACTGGTAGTACAGATACAAATTCTGTAGTACCAAAAAGGGTTGCATGTGTTGTACCAAAAACGGTTACTTGTGTTCGGGTGCCCCAGCTAAAACATGTATTTGTTTCACGGATTGCCCCAGACATCTCATCACTGGATATTACGGCTTATATCCGTAACAAAATACAAGTTGATGATTTGAAGGTCGAACAATTTAAATTTTCTTATTCTAGGAAAGTATCATCACATAAGATTGTTATTCCTTGTGCTCTGTTTGCATCTGTGTGTTCCACCAGTTTCTGGCCTAAGGGCATATTTGTAAAAGAGTACGAAGCTAAGAGAAAGAAGAATAGTTCAGGGGAAATGGAAAATACCATTAAAGAACCATCCCCAGCGCCCTCCACATCCTCTTCTGTCCCAAAAAACTAGCCTCCTCCTTTCTTCTTTCCTATCAGAATACAAGAGGCTTACTTAGTAAGCTGACTAATTTGTATTCGGATAGTTTTTCTTTCCCATATAATATGGTATGTACAGAGACCTGGTTAAGCCCGGATATTCTTAGCTCCGAAATTCTCCCGTCAGTCCAGACGGGGAGGTGGAGTCCTGATTGCTGTCGACTCCACCTTTTCGTCTGAATTACTAACTTTCGAAGAATTTTATGACATCGAATTCCTAGGTATAAAATTATCGTTTCCCGGTAGTTTTGAAATATTACTTGTTCATATTTCCCACCATCATCTGAGTTCCCTATTTACGAAAATCACCTTTCCGTTATTCAGTCCATTTACAAAAAACTGTCAGATCGAGATCAGTTAATAGTATTAGGTGATTTTAATATACGAAAACTCTAATATTTTACTTCCTTTAGCGCAGCATGACTTTATTGACGGCTTGCTGGACATTGCGCTATCCCAAGTGAACCATGTTAAAAACTCCTTAGGACGTTTATTGGACTTGTGTTTTGTTTCAAATTCAGAAGGCGTTTGCCTATCAAAAACATCACCACTTACACAACCGGAAGATCCTTATCATCCAACTCTACAGCTGACTGTAGACGCAAGAACAGAGCTGAATAAAAATTCCGAAAAGTCGGTTAACCGAATCTGCTGCTTTCGTAAATACTTTTAAATACTTTTACATCCGGCAATGACTTTTCATGCACTAACATGGCTGAGGCCGTTAATATCTTTTGCAATGCATTGAATTCCTTCTTTTATCTGTGTGTTCCGTTATACTATCCGTCAACGTCAAATAAACCTCCGTGGTTAAATAAGGAGTTGTCACTCCTAAAAAATATTAAGTCCAGACTTTCCAATAAATTTAAAATGCGCGGTTCACAATCTGCCTTCTCTCGGTACCTAAGAGTTCGGTCAAATTTTACCGTGCTGAACGCCCGGTGTTATAAAAGCTATCTGACTCGTTGTAGGGTCCAATTTTCACAAGATCCAAAACAGTTTTATAATGTTGTTAACACTAAGCGTAAATCAGCCTGTTACCCTGCATTGTTATCATTTGAAAACTCTACGGTAAATTCTGATCAGGCAATTGCCGATCTATTTGCCCAGTTCTTCCAGACAAAGTATTCTGTTTCATCCCGTCCAAATCCGTCTTATTCATATTCCATAGCCAAGTCAAACTTAATTTTTTGTCCGAGGTTAAGCGAAAGCTCCCTTCTCTTGGATCTCCATAAAGTTAAACCAGTCTACTCACCTGGTCCGAACGGTGTTCCAGGCTGTGTGCTTCAATACTAAGCTGAAACTCTGTGTAGACCTCTGCACAAATTGTTTACCTTGTTTTTGAAAACTTCTCATTTCCCACTTATCTGGAAGGAGTCATTTGTTATTCCCCTTCATAAGAAAGGAAATAAATCGAATACAAGTACATACAGAGGTATATCCAAATTATCCACCATCCCAAAGCTTTTCGAAAACGTTATTACACCCCACTTGCATTATCGTTGTAGATCAATTATATCTCCATGTCAACATGGATTTATAAGACGAAGATCTACGACGACAAACCTCTTGGAGCTTACGTCTTTTGTAATAAATGGCTTCAGAAAGAACATTCAGACTGACGTAGTTTACACTGATTTTAGTAAAGCGTTTGATTCAGTAAATCACTCGCTTTTTGTATTAAAGCTAGACTTATTATGGTTTCCATGTGATCTTCTAACACGGATCTTAAGTTATCTAGGTGGCAGGACTCAACGAGTCCTCTTTAAAAACTCGATCTCTAATTTGATCCGAGTTACTTCAGGCGTCCCACAAAGAAGCCACCTTGACCCACTTCTTTTTACTTTATTTATAAAAGATCTCCCTAATCTTGACAAGGTCGCGTGCCCTTATGTACGCTGAGGTTATGCCTGCAATATAACGAAATTTCCAGCAGTTCAGACTTACAATGCTTTTTAAACATGGTGTTGTGAAAATCTGTTGGATTTAAATAGCCCTAAGTGTAAAGTCATGCATCGTCGCATGCAGACGTGTATTTATTGTGCTCCGGGAAAAAGTATTCAATAAAATCACAAAAGTGCAGTGACCGTTTTAATAAATCTACTATAACGCGAAACGACGCTTTCTGCGATGAAATCGCGAATGTATATATTGATTGGTCATTTTATTAATATAAAACTAAACACTTAAAACTCTAATTAACTTTACCTTGAATACAATGAGTCTGAACGTCGTTCGCACACAACGTCAACGTGAGCAAGACGAGAGACAGCTCTCAGTACAAAGAAATAACACTTACTTCTTTTTTAAAGCAACCGAAAGTAATGCAAGCTCTGATCAAGCGCGGGCAATTACCCCCAACTTGACCGAATTCTTAAACGTAGCGAGGGAGAGAGCGCGTTCTTGCTCCCCCTCGCTACCATCGACGTCTCTGCTGCCAAAGAGCGCTGAAAGTGCTCCAATGCAGGTATGCAATAACATAAGCTCATCAGCAGTAACTAGCACCGCAATTTCTTTAACAACGTCAACTGTAACTACAACAACAACTGCAACTATATCGACTGCGCGTTTAATGACATCATCAGCTAGCAGCGCAAATATCTGCCGCTGCGCTGCCCGACAAACAGAACAAAAACAATGACTGTGCTAAGCCGGCTGTGCAGACCGGTATGGATCGCTACATCCAATTTAAAAGGAAGCTGAGCCCTCTAAATTCTCAACGCAAAATAACCCGTAACAATGCTAGCCTAGATGGAATAGAAACGCCCATGAACTCAAACCGTTGACGAATCTACTGAAGTCGAGAAAAGGAAAAGCCTCATTCTTATTTTTATAAATTCTTGTTCTAATATAACAAGCGGTTGCTCCAGTGTCAATTAATATTTTAAACTTTTTATTTATTTTTTTATAATTTCTAATTAAGTAGGGTAAGCCTACTCCTGACCTTTGTCTAAAAAATGGTTCTCCTCAATTTTATTTAATCTCATGGTCTTGTTAGCCGGTTGGTTAACAGTTCCAGTTGGTACCCTTTAATTTTGGGCTTGGCCTTGCGGAGTGTTCTGGTTATTATATTTATTATAGATTTGATTGAATCCGTTATTAGGCCTGTTATGAATCTGTATAGACTCGTCTATTTCCATTGGTTCTGGCTTATTTTGTGGCTGTCTATAAGTATTCCACTGATTTTGATGGTTATTATTAAATTTACCATGGTTCCAAGAAATATTTATATTCCGATTATTATAACCATAATTATTTCTGTTCTAGTTGTTGTCTTGATTGAACCTTAGATTATTATTGTTCCGCTGAATATTATAATTATTGTTTTGTTGTTTTGGCTTTTGATTGAAATATGTTTGTACATTACCACCAGAGTTTGGCTCACTGTTTTCTCTGAGTAGTTGAGAAACTATTTGCGAAATGAGCTCTCATGTTGTTGCTTTCTAATTCCTGAACTATGACCATTGCATTTGGTAGGTCAGGGTGATTCATTGCGAAAATGGTATCTGAAATTTGGCCGGTGATGAAAACTCTAAGAGCTGACTTCCTATGTTTTTCATTAATTTCCGCTGTGATTGGTTTGTTTCTACCGTAGGTCATAATAGTTTTGTTAATTAGTAGAGTTAATTTTCTATTAACTGTACCATAATAATCCATTATGGATAGTTTTCCTTGACTCAATACACTTAGTTCCTGTTCGATAATATGAATTGGACGTTTGTCGCTAAAGACAAAGTCAAGTCTGGCCATTATGGCATCGAAATTTAACACGGTACCATTATGGGTTGAGGCATCGTTTGCCATTCCTGTTATTTTATTTCTTAATATAGATAAGGCAGAATAAAACCTTTCACTCCCTCTGGCATACTGACCCATGGCTATTTCAGCTGATTCTCTCCAGCTTACATATTTATCTTCTTCACCTTTATATTCCCTAACAGATTTGATGATCTTATAAGATGTTTCGCACTTAATATTTGGATCTACAATCTCTATCTGATAATCTTCAACCGTCTTTGATTTATGAGAAAGCTGCGATCTTAAATTTACGATCTCCTCCTTTAATGGATTTAATTCAAAATTAACAATTTGTTTTATTAAATCTCCAACATTTAACATTGTATTGTTTGTAACCGCCGGATAGTTCGTATTTTCTTGAGGCGTATTCATGTGGAGTCTTTTATTTACTCCAGCCTGGCTGGTTGAAGGTTCCGACATTTTAAGAACTTTTTTGAAATTAGAAATTAAGTCTTCCACTTTGTTTTTTTTTTTTTTATTTCCTTTTTTACTAATTTCTTATATATAAACAAGAAAGGAAAGCTTACTTCGGGCGGAGCCGAAGTTGATATACCCTTGCAGAATACTTTAAAAAAAATATACTCTCCAAAATTATTCATATGATGCATTCTTAATACTCATAAAAAATCCCAACTTCCTAACTTTAAAAAAAAAAACACCAAAGTTATGGCATTTCCAATCGTTCAGTTATAAGGCAGCTTTAGGATATAGTCGGCCGATCCTTAAGCAATTTGTTGGTCGGATTGATTGGCTAAAAAAAAAACCCATAGAAAATCCTAACTTTCTAACTTAACAAAAACCAAAGTTATGGCATATCCGATCAATCAGTTATATGGCAGCTATAGGATATAGTCGCCCGATCCGGCTCGTTCTGACTTATATACTACCTGCAATAGAAAGACAACTTTTGAGAAAGTTTCAAGCAGATAGCTTTAAAACTGAGAGACTAGTTTGCGTAGAAACAGAGAGACGGACAGACGGACAGACAGACGGACAGACGGACATGGCTATATCAACTCAGGAGGTGATCCTGATCAAGAATATATAATATATAATATATAATAAAATGCCATAACTTTGATGTTTGTAAAGTTAGGAAGCTGGGATTTTCTATGGGTTTTATTTTTGGCCAATAAATCCGACCTATTAAATTTCATAAGGATCGGCCGACTATATCCTATAGCCGCCATATAACTGATTGATTGGAAATGCCATAACTTTGGTGTTTGTTAAGTTAGGAAGTTGGGATTTTCTATAGATTTTATTTTTGGCCAATCAATCCGACCTACCAAACTTCATAGGGATCGGCCGACTATATCCTATAGCTGCCATATAAGTGAACGATTGGAAATGCCATAACTTTGGTGTTTCTAAAGTTAGGAAGTTGCGATTTTTTTTGAGTATTAAGAATGCATCATATGAATAATTTTGGAGAATATAATGTACATAATATTCTGCAAGGGTATATACACTTCGGCTCCGCCCGAAGTTAGTTTTCCTTCCTTGTTTTACTTTAAAACTTTTTTAACTTTTATTTTAAAGCCTTGTTTTAGGATTTTTTTTAATCGCACGGCCCAACGTTGGGCGCCAATTAACTTTCTCACTAGTGAATTAGTTAAAAAAAATTATTTTTATTTTTTATTATCACTTATTCACTATTACAATTTTTCAATAGGTCGAACTTGTTTTATTCACTGCTCTTTTACTTTCACTTGATTTTTCTTTGGTGCTCGGTTCAGATCTCAAAAACGGACTGGACTCCTCGAGTTCAATGATTAATAATCAAAGCTCGGCTTAAGAGATTCATCTCAAAAAATTGATAAAGAGAATGACTCAAGAGAGTCGGAAAAAAGGATGATGCAGTTTGCAATTAAATTTGAAATCTAAATTTGGCCGTAAATTGGTGTTTACATAAGCGGACTTTAGGGATCGCTTTGGAAATCTTTTGTTTGCGTTAGCGGTTCCGATGTTTACAATATCGGCTTGGATGTTTACAGCATCCGTTCGATGTGGACTGCGTGAAATTGATCTGGGTGGGAATAATTTAGAGGCGTAGTTGACAGAAATAGGTGACCACGGATTTATCTCGGGTCTTGTCAGAGTTAATTGGAAATTGGCTCTCGGCTCAAAGTTGTTTATAAATTGGGTAAGAGCCCCTAAGTAATGTGTCGTATAACTCCCCCCATTCTAAATGGAATCGTCCCGATTCATTGGAACTGATGGGTATATTGAATGTATTTTGTTGTTTAATTCAACAATGATATTTTCATCTAGGGTATTTTCATTGACGGGGATATTATTTATTTCATTATCGGAAATTTTGCTTTCTGGTTCGATTTCTATATGAATTTGCCATGTTTTGAATATTAAAAATTTTCTGTATTTGATTACAACCATAATAAATAAATATATAACTGTGAATATGATTAATATTAACGTAACTGATATTTGAGTTTGTTTAATTTGAATAAATGGATTTAGTATGTTAATATTATGAAATGAGAGTTCCGAATCATTGGATATAATATATTCGGATACTAAAAAATCTATATATTTTCGAGCGGTGATGTATTCCAATATCTTATTGTCTACATTGGTGTAAGATATATTATTAATTTTAGAGGTGCCATTAAAGGTTATTAAATATGACCCATTTAAATAAGTGCCATTAACTATATTTTGTCCATTTACAAAAATGGCTCCATCTTGGATTACAAATATATTTTTATTTTTTTCACGGATTTTGTTACAAATAGATTTTTCCCCATTTAGTAATCTAAATTAGCGAGACCTACACGGCGAGCGACCATAGTGCAATTATAAGCACCATCCGCATGAGAAGAACCGCCACACCGACAATTACTCGAGGACACTACAAAGAAAATACGCTCGACATACCAGCATTTAGAGCGGCCCTGGAAGGGATGGAATTAGCGGAAAACGAACGGGCATTGATGGAAAAGGTCAAGGTAGCCTGCGACGCCAGCATGCAGCGCAGTAATAGCTTCAAGGGGCGCAAGCCAGTCTACTGGTGGAACCAAGCGATTGAGGAGGCACGCCGCGAATCCATAAGCGCTAGGAGAGCCTACCATAGGGCCCGCGGAACCGAAGCCTTCCATATACTCAGGGAAGTTTTCACCCAAAAGAGGAAGATCCTAAAGCGGAATATAAAAAGCAGCAAAAGGCGGTGCTTCCTGCAACTCTGCGATGAAGCAGAAAACGACTTGTGGGGAAAGGCCTACAAGGTGGTAATGAAAAAAACCAACGCCGTTAAAAACGTGACCCCAACAGGCTCCGAGAAACTGGGAGAGATAATAAGGCACCTTTTCCCAGCGCAGGAAACGAGGCAAGCGGAAGCGTTTGGTGTCCCGGACCACCAGATACCGCCGGTTACCCTACAGGAGCTGGTCAACATAGCCCAGAAGGTACCAAACAACAAGGCACCAGGGCCAGATGGGATCCCAAATCGGGCACTCAAACTTGCCATCAGCATGTACCCGAGCACCTTTGCCAGTGCATACACTAAGTGCCTGGCCCAAGCCTGCTTCCCAGAACGGTGGAAACAGCAAAAGCTGGTGCTTATTCCAAAGCCAGGAAAAGACAAGGAGGAACCGTCGGCTTATAGGCCCATTTGCCTTCTAGACACGGCCGGCAAAATATTGGAAAGTATTGTCAGTGCAAGACTCGGAGAGGAAATAGAGGTTGCCGGAGGGCTCTCAGAAAGTCAGTATGGCTTTAGAAAGGCTCGCTCAACCCTGGATGCACTAGAAGCCGTGGACCGCATAGCCAGGCAGGCCATAGAAGGCAAAAGGTGGCTGGGAGGAAACAAACAATACTGTTTGGTGGCAACTCTGGACATCAAAAACGCCTTCAACTCGGCATCTTGGAGCAGAATAATGGCCTCACTCGGGATGCTGAACATCCCAAAGTACCTGCAGGCGATTGTTAGCGACTACCTGAGCGACAGGTGGCTCCACTATGACACGGACGAAGGACCTCAACGCTACAAAATCACAGGAGGAGTGCCACAAGGGTCCGTCCTAGGCCCATTATTGTGGAACACCATGTACGATGGTATCCTGCGACTAAACTTCCAGCAGGGCGTAAACGTTGTTGGCTTCGCGGACGACGTCGCGGTCATAGTGGTCAAAAAGTCCATAGCTGAGGTAGAAAGCTCTACAAACGCAGCAATCAGCATGATAAGTGAGTGGCTACAAATCGTAGGACTTGAACTGGCTGAGCAGAAAACCGAGGCGGTACTCATCAGCAGCAGGAAAAAAGTGGAAACGGCACGAATCACTGTGGGCGGAGCCCAAGTGGAGACGAAAAGGGCTATAAAATACCTAGGTGTCATGCTGGACACCAGGCTGTCCTACAGGGAGCACCTGCAGGCGACTCATAAGAGGGCAAACGGAGTCACGATGGCAGTGTCCCGAATGATGCTTAACCATAGAGGCCCAAAATCCACGAGCAGGAAGCTACTGTTTAACGTAGCAAAGTCGTCCATCTTGTATGCTGCACCAATATGGGCCGAGGCGACAACAAAAAAGAGCTACATAAAGGGTATAGAGTCGGACTACAGAATAGGAGCTCTTAGGGTAGCCTCCGCCGTCCGCACGGTCGCTACAGAGGCCATTCTGGTCATCAGTGGTAAAACACCAGTCGAGCTCGCAGTTGTTGAGGCCAAGGAGAACTTTGAAGCGAGAAAACTAGCTGCAACACAGGCGGACCACCGCTTGGCAAAACTAAGGTCAAGAACAAAGTCCCTTGAAAACTGGCAGCAAAGATGGGATAGGGCAGAAACCGGCCGGTGGACGCACCGACTCATCCCCAATATAGCGGCTTGGGTAAACAGACCACACGGCGAACTAACGTTCCATCTGACACAGGTGCTGAGCGGACATGGATGCTTTAAAGAGTATTTACATCGCTTCGGCCACGAGACAAGCCCAATCTGCGATACCTGCGGAACAGTGGAAAATGCCGAACACGCACTAACCACATGTGTCAGGTTCGGAGAAGAGCGCCGAAGAGCTGAACAAATCCTGGGGACCCCGATCACAGTGGAGGGACTTGTTCCTAGTATGCTGGAGAGTCAGGATAACTGGACAGCTGTATGCAGTCTGGCTGCGGAAGTCACGACGGAACTGAGGCGGCTGGAACGCATAAGGAACGAGAGGTCCTAAACAGGCCAGCCAGCCTTGCGAAGCAATGCTTCACGGCAGTCCCGCAAGTCTGGATATCATATGTATATTTATTTATTTTGTCTATGTATGTAATTTATGAATAAAAAAAAAAAAAAAAATTTAGTAATCTGGTAAAACAAGAACCTTCGGGGTTAAGTGTGCAATAATTATTGAATATTTCTTTCTTAAAATTTGACCACACATAGTACTTATTTATTAATAATTTTCCATCATTATGTGAAATGGATCTTGAATTGTAAATTTCACAACGATCGGTAATAATAGGGTATATTATGTAAATTATAATAAGATCTTGGTGCAAAGCGATTTTAAATTCAGATATATCTAATAGATCTGTTATAATTACAGGTCTACTTTTGTGTTTATAAATTTCTTGTATATCATCATTATTTAGAATTTTAGTATTAAATACATCAATTTTTGCGAGTGTAATTGTGTCCATTAAATTCATAAGATCGTAAGTTAGCAAGCGCAGACGATATTTTCTTAGTGGAACTTCTTGATCCTTAAAGAATGTTTTAAATTCTTCAGATAAAGATTTTATTTCTTTAAATATTTTAGAATTAATAAAGAATTGATCGTTATTATTTTGTATTAAATCATCGATTTTATTTTGGACTGTTATGAAATCATCATGATCTGGTGTTCCCGCTATCCATTTCCAAATGGTGCCTAATTCATTAATGCCTCTTTTCGATATACTGGGTATTATTTGAGAGATAAGTATTTTGATAATTTTTAAATCGTGGGATATTTCCTAAAGAAATATGTCATGATTCTTTAGAAATTCTGCTTCAAGATTAATTATATCTCTATAAAAACTTATATTAATTATATGAAATAAGTCTGCGTATGATCCATAAATAAGAACATCTTTGGTATCCTTGTAAAGAAGGAAATCGTGGTTCGTGTAATCCATTATTTCCGATTTGGTTGTACCTACCAGCAATAATAAGTACATTATTGAAAACATTATCTGGAATTTGAAACCAATTATTTTATATTATCTTTATGAATCGTACGGTTTCTGTTATTTATAATAACTTTATTAGGGAGATTTTCCTTAACTACTTGTTTTTTATATCTAGAATTAAGCTTGTTTCTTTCCCCGTGTTTCTTTTCGTAAATTACCTCTCCTATATTATAATTGTTATTTTGTCTATCTTTATTGTGAAAATGCAACGATTTCTCTTGAGCCTTTTGCAGTAATTTAGGAGTTTCCTTATGTTCGATTTTATTAAATAATATATCAAAAGGTTGTTGGTTGGTTATTGAGTGAATTGCTAAATTATATTTTTGTGCTGCTCTAATTATGATTTCAGAATAATCAATTAAATTAAGTTCATTTTAATGCAGCGAGCAATTTCTGTTAAGGTAGAGTTGAGGTATTTGTCCGTTCGACGTACTATGTCGAGGATCTGCAAAGTATAATGATATCCCATTTCATTGTGCAAAGGATTTAAATTGGGATGAAGAAAAACTTGGTTCGATATCTATCATCAAAGTTTTGGCTAATGGAAATTGTTGTAAAATTTCTGAAACTTTATATTATTTATTTAGTTTATTAGGAATTTCTTTTACGACTAAGTATTTGGTATAAGAATCTATACAAGTAATGAATATAAGATTTTGGGCGTAATATATGTCAACCCTTTATAAACTCCTTAAGTTTTTTGTATAAATTAGGCCAATAACTTTATAACTAGACTTTAGGCAAGATATTTGTTTATAATTTTCATCAAGCCCTCTGTGAGCTCTGCAATGAGTTTCTGTGATTATGATAGATCTGTCCTCAGCGTTTTCGACATCCTGGACAAATATCTTAGTGTATACAAATTTATTTATAAAATTGTCTTTAAGTGGTTTTTGTATTTTATAAAAGTCTTCTAGAGTACAGTGAACTCCTATTGTTATATTGGGTGGAATGAATTCTCTTAAGATGGATACTAAATTTTCTGGAGTGTCATACTCTATTATGTGTCTAGTATTTCCGAATACATTAATCGACTCATGTATTGTATACCTCCCCGTTGCAATTGTTGCTTAAACTGGTTTAAGGGTTTTCGGGTTTCTTGTATAACATTCTCAAAACTACTCTCTTTTTTATTTGTTGCGTATAATTGTTTGGTTTTGGTTAGAGTTTTTGAAATAAATGTAATTGGTTTTCCTTCCTGAGAAAGAACAGCACCAATAGCTAAGTCAGACGCATCAGTTGTTATGGTAAATTCTGTATTATAGTCTGGTTGTATTAGTTCTACCTGTGCAATTAAATTTTCTTCAAGCTCGTTACAAGCTCTTACAGCTGAATCATCAAGCTGTATTAAAGTTTTACGTGATGTTTTTTTAGATACTTTGCGATTTTGGCCTTCTAAATATTTTGTTAAAGGTTTAGCTATCTTTGCGTAATTTTGCACAAATTTTCTGTAATATCCTGTAAGGCCTAGGAAGCTTCTAAGCTCTCGAATATTTTTAGGGATCGGATATCTTACAATTGTAGAAATTTTTTCGGGATCGGTTTTGATCACATTGTGAGAAACAACGAAACCTAGAAAGTTTGTTTCTAATTTAAGAACTTTGATTTTTCAATCGAAATTTTCATGTTTGCGTTTAGCAAAATTTTAATTATGACAATTAAATCTTTGTAATGTTGTTCAACTATTTTTGAAAATATAATAATGTCATCCATATAAACATGACATGTTTTACCCACTTGTTCTCTTAAAATATCATCCATTGCTCGCTGGAATATTCTGGGAGCGTTTGTCAAACCGAACGGCATTCTTAGGAATTCGTATTTTCCATTGTTCATGGTTCATTCATGAGAATCTGATGAAATCCAGATTCCAAGTCAATTGTTGAGAAGTATTTGGCCTTTCCAAGATTTGATAAAATCACTGAAGGGTCCTGCATTGGATATCTATCAGGTATAGTATTTTCATTAAGTATTTTATAATCTATTACGAGTCTGAGCTTTGGAGTTCCATCTTCATTGAAACCCTTTTTTGGTACCACTAGTACAGATGAATTATAAGGACTTATACTTGACCTTACAATTTCTTCTTTTAGCATTCGACTTATTTCAGAATTTACAAAATCTGAAGCTGATAGAGCATAAGGGTATTGTTTACTGTAAATTGCCCTATCATTTACGGTGTTTATTTCACCACGTATATCTGTCCTAAAAGGAATATGCATATTTATTATCGAATTTTTTTTTTTTTTTTTTTTTTTTAATTTAAGTTGTTTCGAATTTTCTTCATTGATAATATTTAATATTTCGTTCTCCAAATCTTTTCGTTGATCTGCAGATTATTATGTTGTTTAATTTTTTATTGTCAGATAATTCAACGACGGCGTGTTCAAGATTTTTAATTCCCAAACTTTTATTAATGTCGGATAATTCAACGACGGCGTGTTCGGGATTTTTAGTTCCCAAACTTTTATTTTTGTCGGATTTTTCAACGACGGCGTGTTCAGGATTTTTATATCCCAAACTAAATTCGCATTGATTACCCATTTCAGATTCGGATCTGATTTGAGTCTTTTCATCAAAGTATTTTATTAATATAAATTCTTTTAATGGAAGTATAATGTTTTCTTCTGTTAAAGAAAGTTGGTTTCAGATTTTTCCGTTACCATAATTTAATTTTTCTTCTTTTTCATTATATTTAATTACTCCCTTTGCTGTATCGATTACAGCTCCTATTTTTTTTAAAAGGTTATAGCCGACCAGTAAATCTGAGTCCAGGCCTTCTGTTTCATAAAAAGTATATCGCGAATCAAAAATAGTTATCATGTTATTAAATATCCATTCACTGTGGATACTCTTTTATATATTGGAAGCTCATTCTTATTTTTATAAATTCTTGTTCTAATATAACAAACAGAACAAAAACAATGACTGTGCTAAGCCGGCTGTGCAGACCGGTATGGATCGCTACATCCAATTTAAAAGGAAGCTGAGCCCTCTAAATTCTCAACGCAAAATAACCCGTAACAATGCTAGCCTAGATGGAATAGAAACGCCCATGAACTCAAACCGTTGACGAATCTACTGAAGTCGAGAAAAGGAAAAGCCTCATTCTTATTTTTATAAATTCTTGTTCTAATATAACAAGCGGTTGCTCCAGTGTCAATTAATATTTTAAACTTTTTATTTATTTTTTTTATAATTTCTAATTAAGTAGGGTAAGCCTACTCCTGACCTTTGTCTAAAAAATGGTTCTCCTCAATTTTATTTAATCTCATGGTCTTGTTAGCCGGTTGGTTAACAGTTCCAGTTGGTACCCTTTTATTTTGGGCTTGGCCTTGCGGAGTGTTCTGGTTATTATATTTATTATAGATTTGATTGAATCCGTTATTAGGCCTGTTATAAATCTGTATAGACTCGTCTATTTCCATTGGTTCTGGCTTATTTTGTGGCTGTCTATAAGTATTCCACTGATTTTGATGGTTATTATTAAATTTACCATGGTTCCAAGAAATATTTATATTCCGATTATTATAACCATAATTATTTCTGTTCTAGTTGTTGTCTTGATTGAACCTTAGATTATTATTGTTCCGCTGAATATTATAATTATTGTTTTGTTGTTTTGGCTTTTGATTGAAATATGTTTGTACATTACCACCAGAGTTTGGCTCACTGTTTTCTCTGAGTAGTTGAGAAACTATTTGCGAAATGAGCTCTCATGTTGTTGCTTTCTAATTCCTGAACTATGACCATTGCATTTGGTAGGTCAGGGTGATTCATTGCGAAAATGGTATCTGAAATTTGGCCGGTGATGAAAACTCTAAGAGCTGACTTCCTATGTTTTTCATTAATTTCCGCTGTGATTGGTTTGTTTCTACCGTAGGTCATAATAGTTTTGTTAATTAGTAGAGTTAATTTTCTATTAACTGTACCATAATAATACATTATGGATAGTTTTCCTTGACTCAATACACTTAGTTCCTGTTCGATAATATGAATTGGACGTTTGTCGCTAAAGACAAAGTCAAGTCTGGCCATTATGGCATCGAAATTTAACACGGTACCATTATGGGTTGAGGCATCGTTTGCCATTCCTGTTATTTTATTTCTTAATATAGATAAGGCAGAATAAAACCTTTCACTCCCTCTGGCATACTGACCCATGGCTATTTCAGCTGATTCTCTCCAGCTTACATATTTATCTTCTTCACCTTTATATTCCCTAACAGATTTGATGATCTTATAAGATGTTTCGCACTTAATATTTGGATCTACAATCTCTATCTGATAATCTTCAACCGTCTTTGATTTATGAGAAAGCTGCGATCTTAAATTTACGATCTCCTCCTTTAATGGATTTAATTCAAAATTAACAATTTGTTTTATTAAATCTCCAACATTTAACATTGTATTGTTTGTAACCGCCGGATAGTTCGTATTTTCTTGAGGCGTATTCATGTGGAGTCTTTTATTTACTCCAGCCTGGCTGGTTGAAGGTTCCGACATTTTAAGAACTTTTTTGAAATTAGAAATTAAGTCTTCCACTTTGTTTTTTTTTTTTTATTTCCTTTTTTACTAATTTCTTATATATAAACAAGAAAGGAAAGCTTACTTCGGGCGGAGCCGAAGTTGATATACCCTTGCAGAATACTTTAAAAAAAATATACTCTCCAAAATTATTCATATGATGCATTCTTAATACTCATAAAAAATCCCAACTTCCTAACTTTAAAAAAAAAAACAACAAAGTTATGGCATTTCCAATCGTTCAGTTATATGGCAGCTTTAGGATATAGTCGGCCGATCCTTAAGCAATTTGTTGGTCGGATTGATTGGCTAAAAAAAAAACCCATAGAAAATCCTAACTTTCTAACTTAACAAAAACCAAAGTTATGGCATTTCCGATCAATCAGTTATATGGCGGCTATAGGATATAGTCTGCCGATCCTTATGAAATTTGGTAGGTCGGATTAATTGGCCAAAAATAAAACCCATAGAGAATTCCAACTTCCTAACTTTACAAACACCAAAGTTATGGCATTTCCGATCAATCAGTTATATGGCAGCTATAGGATATAGTCGCCCGATCCGGCTCGTTCTGACTTATATACTACCTGCAATAGAAAGACAACTTTTGAGAAAGTTTCAAGCAGATAGCTTTAAAACTGAGAGACTAGTTTGCGTAGAAACAGAGAGACGGACAGACAGACGGACAGACGGACATGGCTATATCAACTCAGGAGGTGATCCTGATCAAGAATATATAATATATAATATATAATATATAATAAAATGCCATAACTTTGATGTTTGTAAAGTTAGGAAGCTGGGATTTTCTATGGGTTTTATTTTTGGCCAATCAATCCGACCTATTAAATTTCATAAGGATCGGCCGACTATATCCTATAGCCGCCATATAACTGATTGATTGGAAATGCCATAACTTTGGTGTTTGTTAAGTTAGGAAGTTGGGATTTTCTATAGATTTTATTTTTGGCCAATCAATCCGACCTACCAAACTTCATAGGGATCGGTCGACTATATCCTATAGCTGCCATATAAGTGAACGATTGGAAATGCCATAACTTTGGTGTTTCTAAAGTTAGGAAGTTGGGATTTTTTTTGAGTATTAAGAATGCATCATATGAATAATTTTGGAGAATATAATGTACATAATATTCTGCAAGGGTATATACACTTCGGTTCCGCCCGAAGTTAGTTTTCCTTCCTTGTTTTACTTTAAAACTTTTTTAACTTTTATTTTAAAGCCTTGTTTTAGGATTTTTTTTAATCGCACGGCCCCACGTTGGGCGCCAATTAACTTTCTCACTAGTGAATTAGTTAAAAAAAATTATTTTTATTTTTTATTATCACTTATTCACTATTACAATTTTTCAATAGGTCGAACTTGTTTTATTCACTGCTCTTTTACTTTCACTTGATTTTTCTTTGGTGCTCGGTTCGGATCTCAAAAACGGACTGGACTCCTCGAGTTCAATGATTAATAATCAAAGCTCGGCTTAAGAGATTCATCTCAAAAAATTGATAAAGAGAATGACTCAAGAGAGTCGGAAAAAGGATGATGCAGTTTGCAATTAAATTTGAAATCTAAATTTGGCCGAAAATTGGTGTTTACATTAGCGGACTTTAGGGATCGCTTTGGAAATCTTTTGTTTGCGTTAGCTATGAATGCTATGCTGTGAAGCATTGGAAAAATTCCGTTGTTACACTGAAATGCAAAATTTCGAGGTGATTACATATCACTCGAGTATTGTCTGGTTAAGAGAAAAACCCAACTTGAAAGGACGACTACCTCGATGGGCTATGAAATTTTAGAATTACAAATTCCCAGTTCGTCATAAAAAAGGTAGACATCAAATAGTACCAGATGCACTGTTACCAGAAAGCGATATTGCAGAAATAGTAGAGGCAGGACCTGAAATCAACTTAGAGTCAGCTCATTTTTCAGATAAAGACTATCAGTTACTTAAAAACGAATTAGGTCTAACCAAAGCTGCTTACCCGATCTCAAAATTTAAATGCTTTAGATGAGTCAACTTTGTTTAGATCGAGATGATTATCTTACACTAATGCGTGAAGACCTAAAGTCTCATATTAAGAAAAGACAAGAAGTTAATACCCGGCAGAAGAATTTAAGAGCAAAGCCTGTTAACTTTAAAGTTGGACAGGAAGTTTTTCGGTGAAACTTTGCCCAAATCAATTTTAGTAAGAATTACAATGCGAAACTAGGCCCTATCTTTATAAAATCACAAATTGGAAACTAGTAGGCACCTAAAGACATTCAAGTCTGAACGTCCTTTTTCCGTCTAACTTCTAATTTGG
This sequence comes from Drosophila prolongata, assembly GCA_036346975.1. Classification (NCBI taxonomy): domain Eukaryota; kingdom Metazoa; phylum Arthropoda; class Insecta; order Diptera; family Drosophilidae; genus Drosophila; species Drosophila prolongata. The sequence goes on along the minus strand of JAYMZC010000387.1, from coordinate 12,425,917 downwards.
TACAGAAATGGAAAGTTATCCGGTTATGTAATCGGCGAAAATTAAATTTATAACGACCATTAGAAGTTCGGCAGCAATCACCTTGCGACAGTTAGCAATATTGGAACATACTTCCAATATCGAAACGCAACTCTACGACTTGCGTACGAGTCTTGCCAACTTGCTTTCTTACTTTTTCTTTTCCAAACGATCGGCGAACAGAACAGACGTTCTCGATTTTTCTCCAGAGAAAACCCAAAGTTTTAATCCGTCCACCTACGCTAAAAGTGCACGTGGTTTTGTTACATATACGCGCCTACGGTAAAAGAGCCTGTGTATTTCGCATACGAATACGAGCTCAAAGTGCATAATTGACTTGAATTTTGGTAAACGTCCGCCTACGATAAAAGTACAGATACATTAGTGTATTTCGCTCAAATGTTACAATCCATAGGGATCCGCAAGAAAGGGAAAATAACAGTTCTTGGGAGTTTTCTGGTCTCTGTAAGTATTTCATAACGAGCACCCCGCGCCCCTCCCAGGAAGGTTTTCTGATTTAGTTATTTGTTCCACATTAGCGTCAAAACAGACCCTAGTTGGAAGACCGAGTGGTGACTCTAGGCGTAACGCAGCGAACATGGGAGAGCTGTAAAACCTAAACGTAGAGAGTGAAGTGATCGGAGAATCACATTTGTTTTGGTTTTGCATGGCCATTCTAAATTTTGTATGAATTTAAACGTGCAGACACACCTACATCGCTCACACGAGTCGATCAATTGCAATTGGGAAAGGAATTTCTATTCAATTGAATGAAATATTAAACATTTGTTCTACTCCAACCGCAGTCCTGCGATGGCTGATCAATTTGTAGAATAACGGATTTAGTTTATCAAGTATTATTCTTAAGTTACGTAATGTAAAAGATTTAAAGAAATAAGAACCATGAAGTGAAATAGATAACGAAAGATCATAAATTTAGCCTAACCAGAAAGTCACGCACAAACGAATGCAATAATTTTAAGCCCCTACAGCATCGTGGAAAGGCCTTTCAGCACTGCAACCGGAATGGGTGAGGGAAACCATGTCTTAAATATTCTTATTCCCATATTGGCTTATTATTTTGTAAAAGAACTTTCAACATTCAGTCAGCATAAGACCAGTAGTAATGACTATGCTTGTAAAGTAAATTTAATCGGAAACCAGTCCTCCACCCGAATGGGAGTTTGACACGGAGACTAGATCTATAATTCTGGGTTTACAAAAAGGTTCGGTAGTCTTGTATCCTGTTAAGGAAAGTGATTTATGGAATACACTTTCTCAGAAATGAATTCTGCAAAGTATGTTAGTTTGTGATAAACCTTTATAATGAACATTGAACATTAGTATTGTTATTTAAATTGTTGAGATTTTTGAAATGATTTGATAAACTTGGATTCCACAGCGGGAAGCTTGGGTTAAGATAATTCGGTAACATTTGTATCAGGGGCTTCGCACAACTCGGCTACGGAAACCATGGTAGGGAGGGAAAAGAGCCAGCCTCTCAACAACATCAGAGAGTGCTTTTAAAGAATGTAGATACACCCCAAACCTTAGTAACCAATTTAATTAGTAAACAATAGTTAGAATCAATGGTTAAAGTTTATGAAAGAGGGACTCTGTAATATATTAGTGTCATGAACGTCCAGAGTTCGATTGCCAAGAACTCACACCGTCTAGACTGACTGCTAGCCCTAAGACGGGTCCCGCCGGCTTTCAAATTTTGGATAGATCGGAAGCGTTAGGTGGGTTAAGTATAACTAATTATAATAGGATTCGCGATCAAGAATGGAAGCTGCCCGTTGCCTACACTACTACTTTTTCGGAAAATACCCGCTAGAACTCAACACCAAAAATTAATAACAATATGTTTTGTGATATTGTGGTCGAAATATCGACAGTTACACAAAAAAATAAAGTTTAAAAAATAATCATGCCACCGTGCAAATATTGTTAAAGTGGCGTACTCGATGCCGAAACATCGAATAAAATTGTGACAAAGTGGTCGAGAAATCGACATATTCAAATTAGCTTATTCGAGATTACATCGAAAAAGTTAAAGTTATATAGAACATCGTCAAGCAAAAGAAAAGAAAACATCAGCAAAATCATAAAATATAAAAAAAAACCCTACAAATCTACGTAAAAAAATATATATATATAAAACTCAACAAATTATTTTATTTAAAAAAAAAATTTGTCTTCATCGTTCGTCAACAAAAATACAAAAAAAATCAACAGTGACAGGAAGAAAGCAGCCAACAACAAAAATCAATCAAAAACAAGAGAGAACGCTATAGTCGGGTGCCCCGACTATCAGATACCCGTTACTCAGGTAAAGGGAGTGCGAGGGAGACGGAGATAGAAACTTTGATCACGTATAACTTTTTAACGAATGGTCTTTTGAAAAATTTCTTCTACATTTCGGTAGGTATTGATAAACACAATAAAACTGCATTTTTACTTTTCCGAAATATTTAAATTTTTAAAATCGTATATCAGCGATTGTGGGCGTTAAAGGGGGCGTGGCACCATTTTGAAACAAACTTGCGCTGCGTAGGAACTTCTAAAATCTACATGCAAAATGCCAATCTTCTAGCTTTTATAGTTTCCGAGATCTCAGCGTTCATACGGACAGACAGACAGACAGACGGACAGACAGACGGACATGGCTAGATCGTCTCGGCTAGTGATCCTGATCAAGGGTCGGAAACGCTTCCTTCTAGCTGTTACATACTTTTGCACGAATACAATATACCCTTTTACTCTACGAGTAACGGGTATAATTAAGCGTGGGGGCACACCGCATCCTGCGCCATCGAAGGGGTATCAGCGTGACACAAACCAGCGACGTCTAGCTGATGCTGGTGAAGAGGGTCCAAAAGATTAAATCAAATTTTTATACCCCTGCAGAGGGTATTATAATTTTGGTCAGAAGTTTGTAACGCAGTGAAGGAGACGTTTCCGACCCTATAAAGTAGATATATTTTTGATCAGGATCAATAGGGGAGTCGATATAGCCATGTCCGTCTGTACGTCTGTTTCAATACCGTCTCCGACCTTAGTTTAAAAGCTAGCGATCTGAAACTTTCACATTCGTCCTAAAACAAGTGTTCGCAGATCAAGTTTGAAAACCGCTCCGATCGGATGTCTATATCCTATAGATATAAAAATAGAAGATATTTCGCGCAATGTAAAAGCTATTGACATAAATCTTTCCAAATCTTATTTTGTTATGCGTACCTTGATCAGAGTAAAAGCGCGTGGCGATCGGATGCTATATCCTATAGCTCCCATAGGAACAATTGAGTGAAATCGGTTAAAATGTAATGATTTTTAGGATATTTCGCGCAGTATATAAGCAATTGTCATGAATCTTTCCAAATCGTATTTTTTATGCATACCTTGATCAGGTTCAAAGCGCGTGCCGATGGGACGTCTATATCCTATAGCTCCCATAGGAAATTTGATGATTATCAGAATATTTCCCGCAGTGTGTAAGCTACTTATTTATTTAAGCGTATCTTGATTAGGGTAAAAGCGCTTGCCGATCAGACGTCTATGTCTTATAGGTTCCGTAGGAAAAATTGTTAAAGGCTGCGAAAGTATCCCTTTTTTTCTATTTTTATATGACATTTTTGTAGTATAAAAGCAATTGACATGAAACGATGCAAATCTAGGTATACTTATTCCTTTTGATACTTTTTTAGTTTTAGCAATTTCGGCAAAGTCTGCAAGGGTATTAAAACTTCGGCTTGCCGAAGTTAGCGTCCGTCCTCGTTTTTATATATATTACTCTTATAATTAATACAAATTTTTAAAATTGAGCGGAACCCTCCCTGCCCGATTAAAAGCCCGTAAAGCTCTACGAAACAGGTAATTGTTACTTAAAAAAAATGTTTAATGATGTCCAAAGCGAGAGGTAGAAATTACTAAAATACTGATGGAGTTAGAAAAATTATATAAATGCATAAATACTAATGATGTGCTATTAAAAGTTGGTGTAGTAGATCACGACTATTTTAGGAAAAACCATTAAACAGCTATGATGGAAATATGTCTAAATATTCAGGATAAACAGAATAGTCAAAATAAAATGGGCTTAGGTTTCGAAGAGCAGCAAGCACAGGAGGCTTCATGTTCTGGGCAGAAGCAAAAGTCTTCTGGTGCCGATATGGATGTATCATACGGGCCGGGTCCAAAGACTTCCAACTCAGAGCAGAGTCCAAAAACTGTCTGAAAACTTTCGAAACACATAGGACAACTAAAAAATTATTTAAATGAAACATTGGTAGCTATAGATAATGGAAAAAAGAACACGTTTCCAATCAGAATAGATAAAATATTGTTAGGTTCAGGGGAAAATTATGTAACAGCTTGGAAATTGTTAGGTTTAGGGGAAAATTATGTAACAGCTTGGAAATTGTTAACCAAGCGGTACGAAAATAAAACCAGTTAAACCGCCTTCTTGACCTACAACATTTAAGTGTGGACTCAGTAAGTCAGTTAAGTTATTGACACTATATATGAGCAATTCACATGATCAAATTGAAGGCAACGCTATCCGAGGAGGTTGATAATAACTTCAAACATATTATTATAAAAAAATTAAATAAAGAGGCTTTGCCGTTATATGAGAGCCATGTTAAGAAAAACAAGGAAATTCAGTTATTATTTGGATTTTTTATAGCAACGATTAAATTCAATAAGCTCAAATCAGGATCAAAAACCTGTTGAAAAAGAAATGTCTACTAATAATTGTCCCATTTGCAAAGGTATGGGACGCACAATATTTCAATGTCACAAATTTAGGGCTTTAAATCCAGCTGAAAGAATGCATAAAGTAAAAAAGGCAGTTTTGTATTTTAAATGCCTAAAACACACCCATAATAAAAAATGCACTAGCGATACAACATGTTCGCTGTGCAAAGAAAACACCATAGCATGCTACATATTAATTATGCTTATAATCAAAAAAGTGAAAAATTAATACGATCATGAATAAGCTACAGCGCGTGTTAAAATAAGATCTTAGAATGGAGAATTTGAAACACTTAGAGCTTTGATTGACAGTGGGTCACAAAGCACAATTATTTCAGAAGAATCTGCGGAGATTCTAAATTACAAAAAATTCGATCTCTAAAAGAGATTAGTGGGGTATCAGCCACAGTGGGAAGTGGAGGAAGAGACAAAAATGATATCGAGACGGAATTATATGAAAACAACTTTACAAGAACAACAAAGAAATATTCAGATAAAGAAGATGTCACCTTAGGGGATTCAAAGAAACAAAAAATAGCTCGTTTTATGAATTTGGAGAAACAATTAAATAGGCAAAACTTAAGGCTGACTATACTAAATTCATGTATGAATATATGGAGTTAGGGCATATGGTCGAAGTAAAAAATGAAGGCAAATATTTTTTACCACATTAGGCAGTTATTAGGGATTCCAGCCTAACGACCAAGCCTAGAGTAGTTTTTGATGCTTTAGTGAAAACTACTAATAACAGAAGCTTGAAGGATATCATGTGGATTGGCGAGTTCAAAAAGATATTTTTGATATTATTAGTAAGTGACGAAAATGGAAATATCGAAATAATGTATCGCCAAATAAAAATAAATGAAAAAGATCAAAAATACTAATATATTTTATGGAGAAATTCTCCAAATGAAAATATCAAGAACTACAAATTGACAACAGTCAATTGCTCTGCTTCTGCTCCATATTTGGTCACCAGAGTCCTGGTGGATATAGCAGACAAATGACAAAACATAAAAATTAGTGAGATCGTTAGAATGACCTAATGACTGGAGCGCATTCTATGGAAGATGCATAAGTTTAATTAAATTAATATCTAACGAACTATTAAAAGTTGGATTTAGTTAAAAAAAAATAGATTTCCAACAATTTGAAGTAATAAAAACGGTGGAAGACACTGGTGACAATAAGGTACTGAATATCAGGAATATCAGGGATCAGGAATTAACTAAGGAAGATAATAAAGATGGGGAATCTTACAAACAAATTTTATTACATTTGGAAAATATACGAATTCCCAGATGAATAAGTTGCAATGAATTTTCTGTTATATGACGCTTCGGAAAAAGCATATGCTGCAGTAGTGTATGGTAAAATAGGAAATGCTGTAAACATAATAGCTAGCAAAAGTAGAGTAAATACAATAAAAAATAGAAAAAACCATCTCTAAGCTAGAGCTAAGTACAGCTCATCTGCTTACTATCTTAGTATCATCTGCTTCATCCAAAAAATAAAAGAATCCTGTGATAAAATGGTAGAAATCTATGCTTGGAGTGATTCCACTATCACTTTAGCATGAATTAAAAGTAGTCAAAGTAAGATCAAATTAATCAGACCAAGAACGGATGACATTCGGAAATTGACGAACACTGAATGGAATCATGTAAAGTCTGTAGATAATCCACCTGATTTAGCATCTAGGGGAATCAATGCTAGCCAATTTAACTAATTGTGATCTTTGTTCGAAAGGGCCTAAATGGTTAGCCGAAGGAAAGGAGCATTGGCCTAAACAGCAAATTTTAGAGGAAACTTCTATGATAAATACGCTAATGAAAACCGAAAACGATGATCCGATTTACAATTTATTGAAAAAGTATTCCTGTTTTAAAAAATTACTACGTACAAAGGATATATTGATGTAATTGTTTGTATGGATACCAAAGCCATACATTTAGAAATGGTCAGTGATTTAACTTCTGATGCATTTTTAGCAGCACTTAGAAGATTTATTGCTAGACGAGGTAAATGTGCCAACATATATTCTGATAACGGAACTAATTTTGTAGGAGCTTCAAGAAAGTTGGATCAAGATGTAGTTAAAGCAAACCAGGAAAATATTATGATTGCTGCGCAACTTGAAAAGGATAAAATTGATTGGAATTTTATTCTCTCGGCAGGACCTCACTTCGGAGGTACATGAAATACCATACTTAAAAGGGTTATCGTGGACAACAGCTTAACATACGAAGAAATGTCAACTCTCTTGTGTCAAATAGAGGCGTGTTTGAACTCAAGACCTTTATATACTGCGGAAGATTTAGATTTAGTTGAGATTGACCAGATTTAGATTTAGTTGAGCCAATGACAGATGACAAAATTGGAAATCTAGATGGGTGGAAACTAATCCAAAAGATAAAAAGAGAATTCTGGGTGAAGTGGAAAGAGGAATATTTGCATACTCTTCAACAGAGGCAGAAATGGAAGAGGGAAATTCCTAATCTAGAAGAAGGACAAATAGTCCTTTTAAAATATGAAAATTGTCATCCAGCCAGATGGCCACTAGGAAAGGTGGAAAAAATCCATAAAGGCAATGATGAAAAGGTCAGAGTGGTAAAAGTAAAATTGCAGGAAGGATTTATCACAAGGCCCATAAGTAAAATTTGTACCTAAGACGGAATGAAATCAGTCGACAAAACTAAATCTGACCCTAAAAAAATTCAACAAAAGAGGCAGACAAGAAATTCATCTAGGATATCAAAACTCGGATATATAATGGCCATGTTGTTGTTTATATTAAGTTGTCAGTTTTCTAACGCATAACCCAAAGTGGACAAACAGAAATATGCAAGAGAAAAAATAAAAAAGATGGGAGACGTTGAAATAGTTGCCTCTTCTTGGAATCTAATTATTTTTTATAATATGGACTTAATTTGAGATGCTAAAAAAAGGGTATAGATTTGGTACCGCAAATAAAATTAATTTGCGATAAGCTCCATAGTTTCGAAGACCAATGCCTTTTAGTTTTAGATAATACAGAAAAGAAAATGTTGGACTTAGAAGAAAATAACAAACTTTTCATGGCTCAAAGTAGGGCTAGAAATAAGCGAGCTCCATGTGGATTTATGGGATCCCTATGCCATATTTTATTTGGAATAATGGATGAAAACGAAAGTTTAAATTTTTTTTTTTTAAGTTTGTTGAACACGCCACACAAGGATGGACCTTGTTTTCGTGTATTGTCGAATTATTTCTAAAGATCCCAAAAAAAAGCGGGTAACGGGTGCTCCATTCTTGAGCAAATCAGGTGTGGTCATAGCCGGTCAAAAGTTAATCAAGATGTGTTATTACAGAAGACGACCGTGTCTGTCACGGCCGAGAATCCATAAGTCTGCCGGGTGTCGTCTGCAGAGACGCCGTCGACCCAGTGGTGTTGCAAGATGTCTTGCCAGACAGTTTGCATGTGTGAGCAAACGTTCCCGGTATCGACTTGAGGATTTGCAAATCGTCTCCGTTACCGTCGGCACTCCCGTGTCCTGGAACATAACTCGGTTTTCAACATAATGCTGCCACTTCACCCCTAGCATCCTCCTGAGTGCCTTTGTAATGCATGTTTGCACCCTTTTTAGTGACGAATCACAGGCCGTGCCCCAGCAAGTGATTCCCCAGTTTAAAGTTGGAAGGACAATGGCCTTAAAAAGCCGCACCTTAGCTTCAAGGGATAGGCCGCTGCCTGGACGAAGGAGCCAGTCCATTTTTTCAAGTTTTGTTCTTGCTGATCCACAAACTCGATCAATTTGTCCCTTCCCTTCGTGCCAAACCCTGTCAAAGGCCTGTCCGTTGACGGCTGAGCAGTATTTGTGGTCTTCGAAAGCCCCCAGGATATGGTTAATTACTCTGTGCACTTGCTCGATAGCACTATGGCGACTACGGAAACCAAACTGGTGGTTCGGAAGTGCGTCTTCAAAGGCGTTAATAGCTAGAAGTCTACCAAGCATGATCCGCTCAAAAATCTTGGAGAAAGTGATAAGCAAACTAATCGGCCTATAAGATTCCGGACAACATGGGTCTTTTCCTTTTTTTGCCACCATTGTGACTAATGCTCGTTTCCAAGGTGATGGAAAATAACCAAGGTCCAGGCAAGCATTAAAGAGGAGACAGAGCTGTGCAATGACAGAGCTAGGCAGAGCCTTTGCTACTTTGCCATCAATCGCGTCCATGCCAGGACCTTTAGTAGTAACCAGTCGCTTTATAGACCACGTACCTCATCTTCGTCTACTGGACGGACAGTAACAGGAGGGCCAAATGAAAGTCCTAACCTAGAGATTGTTGTCTGGACTTCTTCGCTTGTTGCAAATTCAAATGGAGTAAAGCGATTTTCAAGATCATCAGCAAATACTTCAGCAATCTCGAAATCTGTATGGGCCCAAGTCCCATCACCACGTTTAAGGGAAAACCTCTGAAGTGGCTGTCTTTTAAGGTTGCGGGTGCATTTCCTGCGCGCAAATCCGTGATTCTGGTTAGGATCAATTGCACTGAGCTTGTCTATAAAAAATTCTGACTTGGCCGAACGAAGGACTTTCCTTAGCTAGGACTTTCCTTCCACCTTGCCATATCGATGGTATGCCTCGTCCTCGTCCAGACACGGCGAAGTGCATGACCCTTTCTGGCCAAGGCAGCAATTTCTGGCTTTGAATAAGCACAAGATGGAGGAGGAATAGGTATACTTCTAGGAGGAGGGGCAGCTTGATAGATCTGTTCAACTAAGACCTCAGCAAAGGAATCTAAGTCGTCCACAGAAAGAAGATAAGGTTGCTCCTGAGTCAGAGCAGTAAGTTGCGCACTGAATCTTTTAAGATCCGAGCCCCGGGGAAGAAGCCTGGATTTGGAGACGATCGTATAGGCAGCCAGGCAAACATATATCAGAAGCGGAATATGATCAGAGGAAAGTCACGGGCACTCTGAGATTGTAAGGTGGTTGCACGGGATGCCTTTGTACACAGCAAAATCAATGGCAGTCGGGAGGTGGTCATTGATCCAAGGAAAATGAGTGGGTCCGCCAGTAGCCAAAATCTGCATATTTGAGTCAGCAATAATTGACATCAGGGTGTTTCCCCGAGGGCATGATCGCATGCACCCCCAGAAACTGTGGTGCGCATTCCAATCCCCTCCAATGAGAAAGTGGCTACCTACAGAGCCGAAAAGACGCAGATATTCCTCAGTCGTCCATGAAAGGCGGTGACCAGGTGAACAGTAGACAGCACCAAATGAAATTCTGCAACTGCTTGCAGGTGAGGCTCCGATATTGTGGCACTTATGTGATAATCTAAACAGGATTTGATGATGATCATCAGGGTGGTTGGCAGAGTGAACAGTATATCCATTAATGTGGAAGAATGTACGGCTGGTAAAATGTGTCTCTGAGATCAATAAAATGTCAATGTTGCGTTCCTGGAGGAGGTGCTCAATCTCGAGTGATTTGCCAACTAAGTTGTTGGCGTTCCAAATAACGATATTTATACCGTAATTAGTCATCGCATTCCGTTGACCCTGATAGATTGGCGTGCTTAGAAATCACGCTCTGTAACATTTGTAGTGTGGTCGTCATTACTGACATCATTTGATCAAAGCCTAACAACAACTTCTCAATTGCAGCCGCTTGGGCTATCGCAGCAGCCTCTTGTTGCTTCCTTAATCCATTAATAAATTCCAGAAGCCTGTCCTGAGTAGGTTGTTCAACCAAGGAGGTCTTTTCAGTTGGATGTGAATTAGCCGTTGGCGAAGTCTGACTTGAGGATGCAGAAAGACGCGTAGAAAACCAAGCATTTTGAGCCGGGGGCATGGCAGGCTTAAAAGTACGTTTTTGAGTGGGTCTACGCTCTACAGAACCAGTGGGCTTACGTCTTTCAATAGCCTCTAAATAGGCAGGACATCGACGGGAAGACGCACTATGATTAGAACCACAGTTAATGCACTTGAGTTGTTCCTCATTTATGGCCAAGCACCTCTCCTTGTCTTTTGTTTCATGGTCACCAGCACATCTGGCACACTTTGGCAAGAGTGAGCAAAAATTTTTAGAATGTCCAAATTCTTGAAACACCTTAAAGGACCCTTTCTCTGAAGCTGCGGTTCCACTTTAACCACCTGGTAGTCAATTATCTGGATATCATATACATTTTTGTTATTTTTAGCTGGTTCCAGCTCCACAAAGAATATATCCCGGTTCGCCTTCCCATTTTCACCTGGGGGCCTGTAATACATTCCGAGGGTTGTGTCCCAAAGCTTTAAGTTTTGCAGTAATTTCGGCTATTTCAGTGGAAGCGTGAAGTCCCTTGATGACGACTCGAAAGGCTCGTTCATTATACCCGTTACTCGTAGAGTAAAAGGGTATATTGTATTCGTGCAAAGTATGTAACAGGTTGAAGGAAGCGTTTCCGACCCTATAAAGTATATATATTCTTGTTCAGGATCACTAGCCGAGTCGATCTAGCCATGTCCGTCTGTCCGTCTCTCCGTCTGTCCGTCTGTCTGTCCGTCCGTATGAACGCTGAGATCTCGGAAACTATAAAATGGTTTGTTTCAAAATGGTGCCACGCCCCCTCTGACGCCCACAAGCCACAAGCTGTGGCCACAGTTTTGATGGTATTATAAAAATTTTAATTGATATTTATTTGTTTCGTCAATACCTATCGATTGGCCTAATAAAAGTTTGCCACGCCCACTCTAACGCCCAAAAACTCATTAAACGCTTAAGCCTGGCTTGCGCCTACATTTCCGCCTTTCATGGCCCGGGTAGATGACTTTGGAACAGCTAGCATCCAAATGCCACGCACATCATACTCTATTACATAGATACCAAAACTCGAGTGAGCCACATCAAGGTAGAAGCTCAGCAATGGCAAGGTACTTCTACTTCTCAGGCTTCTACCCATTCGGCTCAGGTTCTTCAAGACACTTCGGAAATTAACCAAGTTATTCTAGCAACAGCCGTTGTTAGTGTTCGCGATCGATTTGGTCAGCTCCATCGAGCCAGGGCTCTATTAGATTCAGGGTCGCAAGTTAACTTCATGACAGAAAGCCTGACTCAGCTTTCAAGATTGTCAAGAACAAATAAATGTCTTACTATCACATCAGTGGGAGAATCAAGTTCCATTGCCAGAAGCGAAGTCAAAACTACGTTATATTCGCGGCTCAATGGACACGTTTTTACGTCTGAATTTTGGGTACTGGGAACCATAACTAGCAATCAGCCAGATAATATGCTTCCTGCAAGGCAGTGGAAAATTCCGGCCGGCGTAGACTTAGCTGATCCAGAGTCCATTGCTACAAAAAACACTATTGGGATTCTGACTTGGCCGAACGAAGGACTTTCCTTAGCCAGGACTTTCCTTCCACCTTGCCATATCGATGGTATGCCTCGTCCTCGTCCAGACACGGCGAAGTGCATGACCCTTTCTGGCCAAGGCAGCACTTTCTGGCTTTGAATAAGCCCAAGATGGAGGAGGAATAGGTATACTTCTAGGAGGAGGGGCAGCTTGATAGATCTGTTCAACTAAGACCTCAGCAAAGGAATCTAAGTCGTCCACAGAAAGAAGATAAGGTTGCTCCTGAGTCAGAGCAGTAAGTTGCGCACTGAATCTTTTAAGATCCGAGCCCCGGGGAAGAAGCCTGGATTTGGTGACGATCGTATAGGCAGCCAGGCAAACATATATCAGAAGCGGAATATGATCAGAGGAAAGTCACGGGCACTCTGAGATTGTAAGGTGGTTGCACGGGATGCCTTTGTATACAGCAAAATCAATGGCAGTCGGGAGGTGGTCATTGATCCAAGGAAAATGAGTGGGTCCGCCAGTAGCCAAAATCTGCATATTTGAGTCAGCAATAACTGACATCAGGGTGTTTCCCCGAGGGCATGATCGCCTGCACCCCCAGAAACTGTGGTGCGCATTCCAATCCCCTCCAATGAGAAAGTGGCTACCTACAGAGCCGAAAAGACGCAGATATTCCTCAGTCGTCCATGAAAGGCGGTGACCAGGTGAACAGTAGACAGCACCAAATGAAATTCTGCAACTGCTTGCAGGTGAGGCTCCGATATTGTGGCACTTATGTGATAATCTAAACAGGATTTGATGATGATCATCAGGGTGGTTGGCAGAGTGAACAGCATATCCATTAATGTGGAAGAATGTACGGCTGGTAAAATGTGTCTCTGAGATCAATAAAATGTCAATGTTGCGTTCCTGGAGGAGGTGCTCAATCTCGAGTGATTTGCCAACTAAGTTGTTGGCGTTCCAAATAACGATATTTATACCGTAATTAGTCATCGCATTCCGTTGACCCTGATAGATTGGCGTGCTTAGAAATCACGCTCTGTAACATTTGTAGTGTGGTCGTCATTACTGACATCATTTGATCAAAGCCTAACAACAACTTCTCAATTGCAGCCGCTTGGGCTATCGCAGCAGCCTCTTGTTGCTTCCTTAATCCATTAATAAATTCCAGAAGCCTGTCCTGAGTAGGTTGTTCAACCAAGGAGGTCTTTTCAGTTGGATGTGAATTAGCCGTTGGCGAAGTCTGACTTGAGGATGCAGAAAGACGCGTAGAAAACCAAGCATTTTGAGCCGGGGGCATGGCAGGCTTAAAAGTACGTTTTTGAGTGGGTCTACGCTCTACAGAACCAGTGGGCTTACGTCTTTCAATAGCCTCTAAATAGGCAGGACATCGACGGGAAGACGCACTATGATTAGAACCACAGTTAATGCACTTGAGTTGTTCCTCATTTATGGCCAAGCACCTCTCCTTGTCTTTTGTTTCATGGTCACCAGCACATCTGGCACACTTTGGCAAGAGTGAGCAAAAATTTTTAGAATGTCCAAATTCTTGAAACACCTTAAAGGACCCTTTCTCTGAAGCTGCGGTTCCACTTTAACCACCTGGTAGTCAATTATCTGGATATCATATACATTTTTGTTATTTTTAGCTGGTTCCAGCTCCACAAAGAATATATCCCGGTTCGCCTTCCCATTTTCACCTGGGGGCCTGTAATACATTCCGAGGGTTGTGTCCCAAAGCTTTAAGTTTTGCAGTAATTTCGGCTATTTCAGTGGAAGCGTGAAGTCCCTTGATGACGACTCGAAAGGCTCGTTCATTATACCCGTTACTCGTAGAGTAAAAGGGTATATTGTATTCGTGCAAAAGTATGTAACAGGTTGAAGGAAGCGTTTCCGACCCTATAAAGTATATATATTCTTGTTCAGGATCACTAGCCGAGTCGATCTAGCCATGTCCGTCTGTCCGTCTCTCCGTCTGTCCGTCTGTCTGTCCGTCTGTCTGTCCGTCTGTCTGTCCGTCTGTCTGTCCGTCCGTATGAACGCTGAGATCTCGGAAACTATAAAATGGTTTGTTTCAAAATGGTGCCACGCCCCCTCTGACGCCCACAAGCCACAAGCTGTGGCCACAGTTTTGATGGTATTATAAAAATTTTAATTGATATTTATTTGTTTCGTCAATACCTATCGATTGCCCTAATAAAAGTTTGCCACGCCCACTCTAACGCCCAAAAACTCATTAAACGCTTAAGCCTGGCTTGCGCCTACATTTCCGCCTTTCATGGCCCGGGTAGATGACTTTGGAACAGCTAGCATCCAAATGCCACGCACATCATACTCTATTACATAGATACCAAAACTCGAGTGAGCCACATCAAGGTAGAAGCTCAGCAATGGCAAGGTACTTCTACTTCTCAGGCTTCTACCCATTCTTCTCAGGTTCTTCAAGACACTTCGGAAATTAACCAAGTTATTCTAGCAACAGCCGTTGTTAGTGTTCGCGATCGATTTGGTCAGCTCCATCGAGCCAGGGCTCTATTAGATTCAGGGTCGCAAGTTAACTTCATGACAGAAAGCCTGACTCGGCTTTCAAGATTGTCAAGAACAAATAAATGTCTTACTATCACATCAGTGGGAGAATCAAGTTCCATTGCCAGAAGCGAAGTCAAAACTACGTTATATTCGCGGCTCAATGGACACGTTTTTACGTCTGAATTTTGGGTACTGGGAACCATAACTAGCAATCAGCCAGATAATATGCTTCCTGCAAGGCAGTGGAAAATTCCGGCCGGCGTAGACTTAGCTGATCCAGAGTCCATTGCTACAAAAAACACTATTGGGATGGGTTGTTTCTGAGGCCTGATAGTACCTCAACCAAACTTCGGGTCGTGTTTGATGCGTCTGCAAAGACAACTTCAGCGCAGTCATTAAATGACATTTTAATGGTGGGGCCCACTATTCAGAGGGAACTGTTATTATCACTTGTTAGTTTTCGTTTAAATCGATTCGCTTTAACAGCAGATATATCGAAAATGTATAGGCAAGTAAGTCTCCCAGAAGAAGATCGTAACTATCAACTCATAGTATTGCGCAAGAATTCATCTGATGAGCTACAAATATTTCGTCTTAATACAGTCAGCTCCATTTTTTGCCATCCGTAGCTTACAAGAACTTGGAGTTCGTAATAGGGATAAGCATGAAATTGGTTCATACATAATTTGCAACGACTTTTATGTGGATGACATGCTTACTGGAGCCGATGATATTGACACCTTGAACGTGATGTGTAATCAAGTGTCAGAAATTCTCAGTAGTGGCGGTTTCCAGCTGTCTAAATGGTTTTCAAACCATCCACAACTAGAAAAAGGGAACAACACTGAAAAATCCCTAAATTTCGACCAAAGCCTTGGGTATGCGGTGGATGCCACGCACAGACACATTTCGATTTCATTTAGATGAGAGCTTTACAAAATTGACTCCGACAAAACGTACAATTTTTTCAGTAAGCGCGCCGCTTTTTGATCTCTTGGGATTGCTGTGCCCCATTGGCCTTACATCTAAAATTCTTCTTCAAAGCCTTTCGCAACTTCAACTGGAATGGGATGAATCCATTCCGATGTCTTTACATACGAGTTGGGAAAGGTTAAAGAAGAATCTACTTAATCTTCACGCAGTCACCATTCCTAGGTACACGTTTGCCAGTGGGTGCTCAGCCGTTCAAATTCACGGTTTCGCAGATGCATTCAGCCAAGTTTACGGAAACCATATACTAAAAACGAAAACCATACCAAGGCTTGAATTATGCGCCGCCACACTTTTGGCACAATTTTGGTGCTACGTCAAACAAGTTCTTGACAAATGTGAAATCGGGAGTGTTTATTTCTGGACAGACTCAGAAATAACCTTACATTGGATAAAGTCTCAACCTTCGTCACTTTTTTTCAAACAGGGTAGCCACAATTCAAGAGCTATCAGAAAATATAACCTGGCGACATGTCCCTTAGCAGTTTAATCCAGCAGACATTGCGTCCCGTGGCTGCGATGTAGGTGATTTGACTGAGTCCATCTGGTTCGAAGGTCCGAAATTTCTGTATGAAAATGAGTCATCATGGCCAGAAAACTCTCATTTTTCTATACCTTCCGAATTAAAACAAGAGAGAACGCTATAGTCGGTTGCCCCGACTATCAGATACCCGTTACTCAGGTAAAGGGAGTGCGAGGGAGATGGAGATAGAAACTTTGATCACGCATAACTTTTTAACGAATGGTCCGATTTGAAAAATTTCTTCTACATTTCGATAGGTATTGATAAACATAATAAAACTGCATTTTTACTTTTCCGAAATATTTAAATTTTGAAAATCGTATATAAGCGATTGTGGGCGTTAAAGGGGGCGTGGCACCATTTTGAAACAAACTTGCGCTGCGTAGGAACTTCTAAAATCTACATGCAAAATGCCAATCTTCTAGCTTTTATAGTTTCCGAGATCTCAGCGTTCATACGGACAGACAGACAGACAGACAGACGGACAGACAGACGGACAGACGGACAGACGGACAGACGGACAGACGGACATGGCTAGATCGACTCGGCTAGTGATCCTGATCAAGAATATATATACTTTATAGGGTCGGAAACGCTTCCTTCTAGCTGTTACATACTTTTGCACGAATACAATATACCCTTTTACTCTACGAGTAACGGGTATAAAAACTCAGAGTTAAAAAGAGCTGCCCAAGTGTGTACAGCCGTCGAGCTATCAACTCCGTTTGAATTCATTACTCGTATCTCATCGTTTCCCAAACTCATTAGAATTTTAGGATACGTTTATAGATTTCTAAGCCTAGCTAAATCACGAGAAAGATCAGTAAGTCTGACTGCTAGAGAGTTACAACTATCATTTTTTAAACTGATGGAAATCATCCAAAAAAATGTCTTTGTAGAAGAGTACAAGAAAATTAAAAAAAGACATGTTTAACAACCAAGTTTGCAGATCATGTCGCCCTTCATACAAAAGTTTTCTAAAGCTGGTAGAAGATTTTCGCTAATTCGGGTGGGAGGTAGACTCTTGCATGCACCTAATTCAGAAAATGCTAAATTTCCGATATTACTCCCTGGTAAGAACCAAATTGTTGATTTGTATCTCCGAAATATGCATTGGAGAAATTGTCACGCAAATGCAAAAACGATGATCGGTCTTCTTCGGCAAGAAATCTGGTTAATAAATGCTCGCAGAGAAAGCATCGAAAATGCATCCATTCTTTTAGATATAAGCCTGTTCTGATGAACCAAATTATGGGAAATCTGCCTGCGGATAGGTTCGAATCCGTAAGGCCATTTCATATTTGTGGCGTAGATTTGTTTGGTCCTATCAATGTATCGTTGCATATTCGAGGACGGCCCTCCATTAAGATGTATATTGCTGTATTTGTCTGTTTTGCTTCCAAGGCTGTTCACCTGGAACTCGTTACAAATTTGTCGACTGACTCTTTTCTTTTGGATCTTAAAAGCTTCATCGCAAGACGTGGCGTACCGCATCGAGTACATTCGGACAACATTCCGAACTACGTGGGAGCCAGGAACGAGCTGAGAAGTCTTCAGAGGGCCCTCGAGGATCACCAGTCGCAGTTTCAACTGTTCGCCGTGGAGAGGGGCATAGGGTCATCAGCGTGCTGGCAGGGGCCGATGGCAAAATTCGAGTGGCCGAAATCAAGACCGCAACAGGCGTATTTAAGCGTCCTATTTAGAAGCTGGCTGCACTCGCATTATATTGAAGGCAGGTCCTTCAAGGTGGCCGGAATGTTGAAGCGCAGAACGCTAATTATGAAGTTTATGTTAAGATAGACATAAGTAACAGCTTAAGAGAGCCCAACAGCGTTATGCTCAGCGCCAATGCTAAGATCAGATTCAGCGGGCCTGCAAAGGCTCTCACAAAACTGCTCTGCTGGGCACAATAAAGAAGTGGAATTTTGAATATCGAATCGGCCAAGTTTTGCGTTTTCTCCTTTCCCCAAATTTTGCAGCAGCCAAGCCAAGTCTTTTCACTTTTCGGCATTCTCAATTATTAATAATTAATTATTTTCGTTTCGATTTTCTACATAAATAAAAAAATCGATTTTTTGTAACCGAGAATAGGGGACCCCCTTAAAGAAAAACGAACAATAAAATTATGTCTTAAAGTAATTCATCTGTGTATGTATGTTTGAATATTAAATTATAAATTAAGAAAATTAAAAATTGAAAGATACCATATAGCTTAACCTTTCCTGGCCTTTTGCAAAATGTTCAGACACTCTGAACACAAATTCATATGAATGACATGTTCAAGAAGAACACTAATTGTCATAAATTTAAGACTACACGAGCTCTGTTCATGTCAATATGTAAATCAAAATAGAGCTGTAAATAACGATCTGTAACTTAAAACCTACAAGGGGGCAGTGCCAAACAGTTGTAATCTTAGGTACAGGCCACTTGAGCCTGACAATAAATATAGTTCTCACTGCACAAAGGGTCGTCTTGCGGGAGACTGTTGATAAGGCTCCCGCTCAGATAGGTGTATTATGTTATTTACCTAAACATTGGCTTAGAAAAATAAAATCAGTTTTAATTTAGAACTCTAGAACTCAACAAATGTGGATGTATTTTCATCTTGGTTAAGTCGAGACATTTACAATTAGTATCAAAAATATTTGATGTTTCACGAAATCGAGGAAGCAGAGTTCTGATTTATTGAGGCGCTATGAAAGTGCTTAAAACAGTGCACATTGGTATGAATTGCCCTTTTTTGGCATAAACTCGAATTTTAAGAGACGGACTTAATTTTTTTTACATCATTTTGAGACCATTGTAAATTTATGATTTTTATTTTTTTTTAGATTATTGTAAATTTGTAAAAATTCGGTTCTTATTCTTTTTTATTTTGACCACGCCCAGAAAGCCGCCCCAATCCCAAATATAAAATAAATGTACTTGTTAAATTTTTTTACTAATTATCAGTATTTAACTCGAAATCTAAATTTTGTTCGAGCTCGAAATGCGGGATATCAATTACTTCTTCAAAAGCGGGTATCGACAAAGTTCCGATTATTCTTTAGCCACACTTCCCGCAGATCGCTCCTACAAATGTCGAGTTGTTCCGAACGTATTTAAATATTACGAAATGGCTCAAGTATGCGTAAAAGTTATTAACTCCATTTAATGGTATATACAATAACAAATATTACCACATTTGTACTTTTCCCATTCCCGCATACTCTTGCTAGTTCTACTCCACGAAACACAGCTTTCTAAGCAATATTATACATACCTTGACGAATATTTTACATAATTTAACCAAAGGAATTCCGGATATTTGCTAAAGAATAATGAATTAAGCTTTTGGCACGCTTTGTAGAAAAATTAAGGCACACCCAACTTAGCTCGAACAGCTGACTTTAGACGTTTGCCAGGAATTGTCACAAAACTATTTTTTTTAAAAAGATTTATGATAGTTGAACATTTTTTTTTAACAAATTAAAAAAAATGCTAAAAATTTCACAAAATTAAAAGGCTTTTCATCCCAATGTGAAGAGTATTCAGTTTTCAATATTTTTCGAAAAATAAATAACACTCATAAAAATACTTTATAAAAATGTTTTTTCTTGTAGTCGTTTTACAACGTTATGATCCAGAGGTTCAAAATCCACAAGGATTTCTGGGAAACAACGTCCTCATCAAATGTTCGATTCCGCCTCTTATTAAAGAGTACGTAACAGCAACGTCGTGGCTTCAAGAGCCCAATTTAAACATTTACCCGTCACTTGAAGGAGGTAACAAATTTTAAATTACAATATTTTATTTAATGAATATAAAATTAATTGACAAACATTTTTTTTTAACTTAGATGGAAAATATCATATGCTACTTACTGGTGAATTGTTGGTTTATAATATTACCAAACAAGATGCCCAAAAACTGTATCGTTGTCGAACACATCACAAGATTACGCAGGATTATGTTGTCAGTGGCAACGCAGGAAGAATTCAACTAACAGGTTTGATTACAATCAAGCTTATAAATTCCAGTCCAGATCAACGTTGAACTCCATTTTGCGGGATTATGTGGGGTTACAGAACACGTAGAATGTACTCCACAATTTTAGAAGAACTGCTTTGGACCTATTCGCTAATAACTTTAAATAACTTTTAAGTAGTACAATTGAATGGAAACACGTTTCTGTAAACATTTTTACTTTGCGCTATCGAACTGTAATTAATAGATTTACCACCATAGGGAAAAAAAATTATTTTTTAAATAATAAATACAAATTTGTTAAATATTTTGAGGTCAGTTAGGCGAAAAAAAAACTTATTTTGTGATGAAGGTCCCAAATCATTTTTGACCCTATACTTTCTTTTTTTGTATTTGTAAATTCTATAAATACCTCAAATGTTTATAAATAGAAAAAAAATCAATTTTCTCCATAAGAAAGAGCAAACAAATTAAGTATCGGAAGCAGTCGTTAATACTCGAACTTCTCCGTGAATAATGACAAGAAACTTCCTAGAGTTGCGCCCAGCAATAGGTACTAAGCATTTCTTACTACACAGGATATCAAATTATATGCATAATGCACTCCCTATGGTATGTAAGGTTTTCATAGTTTCAGTTATTTAATAGTTTTAAAAAATGTTTCTTCAGCACAAGTTTTATGAGTAGCATGACTACGGTGCCTGGCTGGCGGATGTTGCCGTGCTGTGTCGGCACGGGGTGCGGGGGGCCGGTAGGTCGGTGCCCGGCCGGCGTATGTCGCCGTGCTGAGTCGGCACGAGGTGCAGGGGAAATGTGAAGTCGGGCGGTCAGCCCTCTACTGTTAACTCTTCCCCCTTCGAAAATCTGCGTCCCGCAGATCAGCAACTCTTCACGGGGCCGCACTGATGGTGTGCGCCTTCAGTTCGACGATGCCTCGATGCGTTGGAATGCCTTTGGTGGAGGTTATTTTTCTCCATATACAAGGCGACAACGAGGGTCATCACTGCTTCTGTTAGGATTGAGAATAAAAAATTGTTAGATATTGTCGACAGCTTCCTTAAGTTCTGCAGGCTAAAATCTTGAATATATTTTGGCGAAAGCTGGTAAGGTTTCTTTGCTTAGTATGGCCGGCATGGCCATTACATGCGTTGTCGAGTAGCTGCTGTAAGACATGTTCCCGATGTGGACGGTCTCGTTATCATACTGGACTATAAACGATCCCAGTAGATGGCGTTTCCCTGAGTCCGCCACGACCGTTCCGTTGAACACCTCTATCTCCTGATCGTTTCTCCGGTAGTTAGTTTTGTGAGCAAAATCGAAACATTTTTTTTTTTTTTGCATTTTTTGCATGGCTACAAGTGTCTAGAATATCATACTCAAAGCGCAAATCGAAATACAAATAGTTTAAAAGTTATTAGCCCCCGAGCCTCCAAAACTTTAATCGCGAATTCTGGAAAACTACATTTTTCAAGCTTGCGACTGTCAAAAAAAATTGTATAATTTTTTGTTTCAGACTATTTTTACGATCTGTCGAATAGTTGCCAGCGGGGTTCCTGTTTCGTGCACTGGCCTACGTCGCCCTGGGTCCTGCTTCCGGAAATGCATCAAAATTTTTCAAATTTTTACAAAATCATCTTTAAAATATCAGAAATATACCTGTCAAGTTTGAAGTACCTATGTTCTTTTCATTGTCTAAAAAAAATTCCTGAAAATTGTATATTTTTTGACACAGAATGGACCCTAAAGGATCTGGGGATATAGCTGGCCCCGTCCAGTTTCCTTAAGTTTTTTTCTTGGCACACCGTCGTATATACGATAGAGAGACAGTTTCCGAATACTGCATAGGTTTCCTGGGTGTCCATCGCCAGGTTGTTGTATTCCAGCACCACTTGTTTGCCTTCCGTAATCGTGGGGTAAAGAAGCATCAGCTTGTATTTGGTGTCCACAACTTTGGGTAGTGCCGGCACGTATAATAGGCAGGTTCCGTTAGTTAGGATCGATGGTGCCGCGAATTGCACCGCTTCCACCACATTTTGCTATGGTAGGCTGCGAGTTTCTGCCAGAAGGGTTTTCACATCATTTTGGTCCAAAAGATTCGAACGGCTTCGCAAGTTGACCTGCTTCAGCAGTATCATTGCCTTTAATTTGAATCTGCTGGTTATTATTTAGGATTACGTTGTCTTGAGACTGGACGATGGTATTCCAATCCGATGCGTCGGGTGATCCTGCAACCCATTTCCAGGCTGACCCTTGGACCGAGGAGCGCGGTGTTCCGACGTCATTCTTGTAATGCCTTCGGTAGCTATTTCCAGGTAGTGGTATATCAGCGATGCGACTCTGGTGTCGGTCACCACTGATGTTTCTTTGGTGGTCTTGTCAATTATATTATGTATTTGTTTTTGTTCAATTATGTGGAACACTCCATTAACTCCATTCTTATATTTGTTTTTGTTTTTTATATTTTTTTGTTCTTTGTATTTTCTTATAGAAAAACAAGAAAGGAAAGCTAACTTCGGGCGGAGCCGAAGTTGATGTACCCTTGCAGAATATTCTGTAAATTATATTCTCCAAAATTATTCATATGATGCATTCTTAATACTCATAAAAAATCGCAACTTCCTAACTTTAAAAACACTAAAGTTATGGCATTTCCAATCGTTCAGTTCAACTTTTTATGTGAGACTTATGGAAGATTTTTCCTGATTTAGTTTTGACCGTGAATCGTATTTTTCAAGAAAGGTTTAGTGGAATCTTTCAACCTGGCCGTTCACTTCACTCTTCTGTGTGTCTAACAAACGGTTATTTCGAGAGATTGTAACATAAGTAGTTGAGCTCTGTGGGGCAGAGAGACTATTGTTTCTGGTGCTGTGAAATAAAACAGAACTTTGGTCAGCCTCTCACGGAGATAGACTGCCGACTTTGATTCTATCGGGAAAAGTTTGGCAAATTTGAGAATTTATCGATGCAACTCAGGAATTTGAGATTTTCGATCGTAAAAAGGTCAATGAGCAGGATTTCGCATGGGTAATTAGGCAATTCCGACTTGGCCGGGTGCCTATCAAATTTAAACATTTTAATGTGGCTTGCCATTCTGGGGAAATAAAATTTTTCCAAGATCTGTAACTTCATCTCTTTTGGTTTTCTGTGAACCCTTGAATGCTCCGTATTTATTATTCTACTCGTCTCTACTTCGTCCGCTATATCGGTTACCAACCTTTGCATAATGCGAAGTTTGTACCCCTAGAAGTTCTCCCGGTAGCAGTCTTGCAGAGACTGTAAGTAGCTCTCAGGAATTGTTATGCCTCTAACTGTTCAAGTATTTTATCAAAAAGGGTAGCAAATTTAGTGTGCAATCAATGGGGATAAAGTGACGCACGTAGCCCGTACGTGGGGTTTCGCAAGAATATTCCAGCCCATCTGAGTCAAAGACAAGTTGATTCCTAAACACGTTAATAGGGGCTTCCACGTGAGGAATTAAGTCCGATGCGTCTTGAAGCGCACTGTGAACGGTAGCAACGGAGTCCGTTGTTGAAGTTGAGGATGTGTCGGCATTGAGCTAGTTTACATTCGAGACGATGCGAGAAAGCAACCACATTGAATTTGCCTGGCTTCTAAATAAGCTCGCAGTTGTATTCTTCTATGCACTTTCCTGCGTTTCAACTTATCATTATGGTTCCGATTACCTAATAAAAAGGTTAGGGCTTGTTGATCGGTATAAACTTTAATTGACGCGGCGCCGTAGAGATAGGGCCCATACTTTCGCTAGCATTTCTTTCTCGCTTACAAGCAAAATTGAAATAGTCTTGGATTGAGATGCCTTGACATGAGCATGCTCCCCCCTCGTGAGGTTCGTCAGAGGTTTAGCGATTTTAGCGTAATCGCAGATAAATTTTCTATAATAGGAGATCATTACTGGAAAACTTTAAAGTTCCTTCAAATTCGTGGGTGCAGGCGCGGATCATATCCGCCGTTATCACATAACCCAGAAATTCGATCCGGCTGCGCAGAAACCAAGTTTTGGGTATGTCGGATTCCTTCATGTGAATCTGGTGGAACCCGGACGTTAAGTCAAGAGTTTTAAATAGTTTGGCCTCCCCCAGCCTGGACAAGGTAGATGTTATATCAGGGATTGGGTAGGTGTCAGAGATGGTGACTGCGTTAAGACGCTTGAAATGTATCACCATTCGGTATTGCTTTTCCTCATTGGGCTTGGGATTTTTTGGGACTACCCATACCGGGGAATTGTAGGGGCTTTTGGAAACCCTGATTATTTCCTTCCGCAAGAACTCGTCAACCTGGTTTTCTACTTCTCCTCTTATGTTCCCGTGGTAATGGTAGCTTTTTGAATATATGGGTTCCTGAGTACTTCTTCGGATTCAGCTCGAAGACTTGTATCCACGTCAAAAATAGTGGAGAATTTTGAAATTAGGGATTCGAGGTATTCTCTCGCTTCTACTGGGTGTTGCTTGTCGATTAGCGAATGGACATTCAAGTAAGGCATGGCAAGTATCGGAATTTTTACCCCTGGTGCTTTTGTTAAAGAATAAGAATTTTTCTATCAATAATTGCCTTATGGGATTTCAAAGTGTCCCCGCCATGGAAGACACTTAGGCCTGGAGGAACGAAAAAGGTGACCGGAGAGTCATTGCCTATGGGACTGAAGAATGGCCGGGTCAGTTGATACGTTGTTTTTATCTCCCCTCCAGCGGATTGAACCGGGAAGGGTTTCGACAAGGGCTTGTATTCTTTGGCTATCTGGGGGCTAATTAAGTTCTTATTCGCGTCTATTAGAAACTGTAGCTTAGCCCCATCTTTCACGCCATACTCTATGTATGGAACGCTAGAGAGGCGTCGGCCATAACATTTGCTGCGCCAGTACTACCAGCCTCCATGTGAGGTTGGTGACCAGCCTGATTGTCTGGTAAGGCTTCATCATAGTAAGCCTCACCGACTGATTTTTCCTCATGCTGGCTCAGAGCGGCCTCACCCGAGGTTGGGGCAGAAGTAATTTGGTACAATCTTTGGGATTTCTGAAAAGGGTTAAGGTTAGAAGAGGTGCTGGGGCTGCGTTTAACGCTTGAATTAATGTTACCCTAGTTTAAACGATAGGAGTGGCCAGACTGGTGGTGCTCCATTTTGATCGCTCGGGGAATTTAATATCTTTGCGGGGACTGAGAATTCCTGCCTACGTCTTGATACTGGTATTGGTTATTATAAGAAGAGTAGTTAGATTGGGGCCAAGAGTACTTCTGACGGTAAGGCTGACAGAATGAAAACTTATTAGACTAAGTGACATGATTCATTGAGGCTTGGTTCTGCAACTCAAAACAGATTGCGTAGGCTTCTGCCTAATTTTTTGGTTCGCGAATTAATAGTAGCTTAAAGAGGTCACAAAACATCCAAGGCTCTGTCCCTGTTCCGGGCTTTTGTTACCGTTTTTAAGGCAGCGTATTATCAGGGCAAAATGAGCACTTATTCCTAAGTAAAAGGCTTCCACGGTCTTCGACCCCTGAGTTATTTGACCCATCTGGTATTATAGTGTGCGCAGATCTCGCTTATCGGCGTAATGGAGCATTAGGACGCGTTTTATCTCGGGCCAATCGTCTTCTGCCACGTTGTATGACAGTAGAGTTGTCTCGGCGTTACCCCTAATCTTCTGCTTAATGCTAACAACTATGGAACGATAGAGAGGTCTTTCTTTGATTATCCCGTTGTCTTTCAGAATGGCTTCCGCTCTATCCATCCAAGAGTCCTCGCCACCAGTTTCACCCTCAAAGACCTGCATTCTCTCTTAATTCATAGTCCGTGCGGGCGGGAGTCAAAGACTTCGGTTGGGAAGCAACCTCCTTAACTTTTTCCCAAGCCTCCTCTAGGCTCACCACATTGTCACTATCTTTTTTCACATCATCTCTAACATCGGCCATCTGGCCAAGCAACAATGCCAGAGTAGCCTCAAATTTAGTAAGAGCTCCCTTAATTTCTTCCATATTAACAAATTGATTCAAACAGATGGGAGTTTTTTTTGGCTTAAATAGCACATTGATAAATTAAGTTTTTTGTAATTAATAAATTCCTCGGTAATTTCGCTGAGAACGTCTCACTTACCCGTGCTTCGTATAATTCTTTATTTGTGTTTTTTTCTGTATTATCTTCGTGTATTGAGAACGTGAGTGCGAGGTCACTCACAACGTGCAGATTATAAGGGTAAAGACTTTAGTGTGATGCAGGTACAATTAGGACACATATCCTTGTCAGAACTGTCTTATACCTAGCCATTTGGGTTATATTCCTTGGTAGTTAAGTCCTTTCCAAGTTATTCAGACGTCCAGAGTGTTCGGCGTTTACGTTATAAGCTTTTTATTCAAATTTATTAAACAATATTTAGTATGTGCCGGTTTGTCAGTCCAATTAGCTCTGTCCTCTCATGAGCTGCTCCATTCGCCAGGCCTCGGTAGGTGACCGTCCCAGCGTCGACGTCGGCGTCAGCGGCCGGCAGGTAAGTCGGTGCCCGGCCGGCGGATGTTGCCGTGCTGAGTCGGCACTGGGTGCGGGGGGCGGTAGGTCGGTGCGGGGTCAGCCCTCTACTGTTAACTAGTCGGGCCGTCAGCCCTCTACTGTTAATCTATATAAATAAAAATGGTGCAAAAAATGTACGTCATCGCAAAACAAGAGAACGGCTGGGCCGATTTGGCTCAAATTTTTTTTCATTTGTTTGTAATTGCCATAAGAAGGTTAATACATAAGAAAATTTTGGGAAAACCTGCCGGAAAAGTCGCTATCGGCTCAAGAGATGTATTCTTTGTTGTACATAAAACTGTTAAAACAGCAGTCTTTGGAAATATGGCCTTCATTGTTGTACATAAAACTGTAAAAAACGAGTTAACGAAACATTGCCAAAGTTTTAATTGGAAATAATGCCTCCTTTTAGATCAAGACTTGGACGGCGTTCACGCAATGCAATACATTCTCAGAATGTCCGTAATAATCGAACGCAAGAGGTGCCCGAATTGCACAGCTTCGCGCTGCACAAAGACCACCCCAAGCCCGACAAAATGTGAGTAGAAGAAGACCAGCCGCAAATGAAAACTTAAATCGCGCTGCATTCGCATACAATTCCGAAAGACCCTACAAAGATCATTGCTGCGTTGTTATTGGTTCATTGTCTGTCGTATGTCAGCATTGCAATGCACTGAAGTTTCGATTGGAAACCCCCGGCTTATGCTGTGCAGATGGCAAAATTAAATTGCCCGTTTTGGCTCATCCACCAGAGCCATTGTATTCGCTACTATATGGAAATTCAGCCCAATCAAACAGTTTCCTAAAGCTTCCTCAAAAATATAACGGATGCTTTCAAATGACGTCATTTGGAGCCGAGGTTGTTCATCAACCAGGCTGCAATCCGAGCTATAAGGTAATGGCGTCGCTTTATTATCTCATTTTTTCAAAATTGCATCCCAACATTCAGATTCAAGGGCAAATTCACCTTCGAGCGGGCGCTTTGTTACCACCACCAAACAAAGATCATAAATTCCTTCAGATCTACTTCATTGGTGATTCGGAAAATGAACTAATCAGCGTTGTGCAATTTTCACTGCAACTAAACGTGAAATTATATAACAATTGCACAATCTTCTGCATGAGCGTAATGAATTGGTCAGATTGTTCAAAACCGCATTGGATACAATGCATTCTGACGACCACAAAATCATTATCAGCGCTGACAAAAGGCTCACTGGAAGCCATGCAAGACAATTTAATGCTCCCACTATTAATGAAGTCGCAGTGGTGATTGTTGGCGAGATTGTGGAATCACGCGATATTGTTCTCAAGTGTCGGGATGATGGCCGATTGCAGTGAGTTTATGAGACTCATCGGTTATATGATGCACTTCAATACCCGTTGATGTTCTGTCGTGGAAAAGATGGGTATCACTTCAACATAAAGATGGTCAATCCAACGACAGGTTAGTTTACAAGTCATTATTTCTTTTTGATTCTACAACTTTGTTTGAATTCAAATTTTAGAAGAAGAAACGAATAAGAAGGTCAGCTCTATGAATTTTTATGCGTATCGATTGATGATTCGACTAGATGTTGACAATCATCTGTTGAGATACCGCCATTTGTTTCAACAGTACTGTGTCGACATGTACGTCAAAGTAGAAACGGAGCGTCTCAATTTCATTCGTTTCAATCAGTCGAAGTTGCGCTCAGGCGAGTACATCCACATGCGTGACGCCATCGCTACTGATGGCCAATTGCAGCGAGTTTATGAGACTCATCGGTCATGTTCTGTCGTGAAGACGATGGGTATCACTTCAACATAAAGATGGTCAATCCAACGACAGGTTTGTTTACAAGTCATTATTTCTTTTTGATTCTACAACTTTGTTTGAATTCAAATTTTAGAAGAAGAAACGAATAAGAAGGTCAGCTCTATGAATTTTTATGCGTATCGATTGATGATTCGACTAGATGTTGACAATCATCTGTTGAGATACCCCCATTTGTTTCAACAGTACTGTGTCGACATGTACGTCAAAGTAGAACCGGAGCGTCTCAATTTCATTCGTTTCAATCAGTCGAAGTTGCGCTCAGGCGAGTACATCCACATGCGTGACGCCATCGCTACTGATGGCCAATTGCATCGAGTTTATGAGACTCATCGGTCATATGATGCACTTCAATACCCGTTGATGTTCTGTCGTGGAGACGATGGGTATCACTTCAACATAAAGATGGTCAATCCAACGACAGGTTTGTTTACAAGTCATCACTTCTTTTTGATTCTACAACTAAGTTTGAATTCAAATTTTAGGAGAAGAAACGAATAAGAAGGTCAGCTCTATGAATTTTTATGCGTATCGATTGATGATTCAACTAGATGTTGACAATCATCTGTTGAGATACCCCCATTTGTTTCAACAGTACTGTGTCGACATGTACGTCAAAGTAGAACCGGAGCGTCTCAATTTCATTCGTTTCAATCAGTCGAAGTTGCGCTCAGATGAGTACATCCACTTGCGTGACGCCATCGCTACTGAAGGACAAGCTGCCAACATCGGTTGTTTGACCATTCTCCAAGCTACTTATATTGGAAGCCCGCGCCATATGCATGAGTACGCTCAAGATGCAATAACGTATGTCCGTAATTACCGACGCCCGGATTTATTCATCACGTTCACATGCAATCCGAAATGGCCCGAAATTACGAATCTGTTGCTTGCAGGACAAACATCTAGCGATCGACCTGACATCACTGCACGAGTATTCAAGCAAAAGATCACAGTACTTGAGAATAACATCGTTAAGGTGAAGGTTTTTGGCGTAGTACTCGGTTGAGAGGCAGAAGCGTAGCTTACCACATGCGCACATTATGCTTTGGATCTTCGACAAGATCCGACCAGATCAAATTGATTCGAATATTTCAGCCGAAATACCAGAAGTTTCACTCTGGGGTTATATGAAGTCGTGAAATTGGGGCGAGACAAAGTTCGCCGGGTGCTCTAGTATATATATATGTCGAGGATTCACTGGAATCGTCCTCCGCTTCAGGCTGCTCTTCGTGGTCCGAACGGAAACGTTTTCTGGCGCGTGGCATGATCTTTGCAGTTTGGCTCTTCAAATACGAATGTTCTCTAAAACTGCTTGCGTCCCTTTTTGCAAGCGTCGCTCTCTACTTTATTCCACTCTCGCTCTCACATTCCAATACACACCATTGAGAACTTTCCGTTATTCCTTTTTGATGCGGGCACCTGCATCCTTCTATCTCGCTCACACCAGTGCACAGACTAACGTTGACAACAGAATCAGTTGCCTCCATTCGGAGAACCGAAGAAACAGCACAGAAGCACATGAAAACGAAGTTAAAGCGAAAGACATATCAAAGCTAACAGTCGTTATAATTTGAATTGTCCAACCAATCCACGACACGGCCATACTGACTTTCACACGTCCTCGTGTGTTTTCGACTTTAAAACATTACAAAATGTTATCTCCCAATAATAAATAGAACTAGATGTACTTTGAAGATAATGCAAAATAACTATAATTTCGTTAATCGGAAGCCTTATGAGCTAATAGTCTATGAACAGCAAATTAAACTTAGCATTTTTCCTTAATAACATTATTCTTTTAAATTCAAAAGTTATACAGAATTCTTAGTTCTTAATTAGCAGATCGAACTTACATTTCCTCATACTTAAACAAAGGACAATACTTTCTTTTTTTTTTTTATTTTAAGCCGTAAGATCCGGATTACCATCAATTCAAACAATAATTATTTTCCATTTTCATTTGCTTCTCCAATAAGCAATCACATTTTCACATCGTCAATCACTATCTCTAACAACTTTCATTTTACTTAACAATTTAAGTCTTTCTCGACCAACCGGCCATCACATAGCACACAGTTGTCATTTACATTTTCTTATTTTATAAATCATCGCAGCCATCACCGGCTCGATCAACATCATCTTCATCCATGACCGTCTCGTCATGCTCTGTGGTAATCCCCTTCTCAGGCATTCTTCGTAAAAATTCGTGGGAATATTTGTAAGTTCGATTGCCCTTTAACGCTTTTAATTTATATCGATCACCTGGTAATAGCTCAGCAACTAAAAATGGGCCTTTAAACTTGGGGTCTAGTTTTGCCTGATGTCGCTCCTCATTCTTGAGTAAGACATGATCCCCAACTTTATGCTTAACAATAGTGGCTTTATTCCGATCGAATCTCAATTTGTCATATTTGGAATTTTGTTCCATATTGTGCTTAGCTATATTTCTGATTAGATTTACATCAGCTACACTCTCGTTTTCAGCAACGGGTACAAGACCAAATGGTCTAGCTTCTTTTCCAATTAGTAACTCTATTGGACTAACTTTCGTTACCCTATTGGGAGTGCAATTAAGAGCCAGTTGAATTTCGTACAAAGCGTCCTGCCAAGATCCCTTGCCTGTTTCAACCGCAGTTAGCATAGATTTAAGAGTACTCATCACTCGTTCGACCTGGCCATTGGCCCGGCTGGCGCCAGTTGCGATCAAATGTAAATCTATCTTTTGTGCTGAGCAAAAGTCACGAAACACAGTACTGGCAAAGCTACGTCCCTGATCAGCTATCAAACGGGAAGGAACCCCGAAAATCGATATTAAAGACCTCACTGACTTGATGCAGCTTTCAGAGTCTAGTCTAGTGGTGTGAAACAAATGGACGAACTTAGAAAATGCATCTATTTGGACGATTATATATTCCTTTTGGTCATTTTTACCACTAAGCTTCCCTGTGATATCAATATGAACTGTATGAAACGGGACGCTCACTTTCGGAATGGGATGCAATTCAGCTTGTACCTTGCCAGTCGGAGGTTTAGATAACCTACAGGTAATGCAATTGTCAACGAATTTACGGACATACTTGGACATTTTGTCAAACCAATAATACTCGTACATTTTTGCGAGGGTCTTTTCCCAACCGAGATGCATAATTGCCTCGTGCACGTTGTTAACAGCAGACCACCTAAAGGGCTTTGGAATAATAGGAAGACAGTGAGTTTTCCCATGTCTTTGAATTTTCCTATATAGAGTACCACCACGTAACTCAAAGGTTTTTGCTATATCTTCAGGAAGTTCTCCATTGCGCAACTTGGACACGATGGATGATGTTTCGTCATCTCTTTGCTGCTCTGCCAGCAACCAGTTGTCGGTAATCTCTGTCAAGTTTATACGCTTTTCGGTTATACCTTTTAAATTTTTACGATCTTCCAACACTGGGTTTCGAGAGAGAAAGTCTACATGAGCCATTCGATCACCTGGTCTATACTCAATATCGAACTTAAAAACCTGCATATACGACCACCACCTTTGCACTCTAGGAGTTAACTCGGCTTTAGTTTTGGAAGCTTTGAGCGAATTACAATCCGTAAATACCGTAAATTGACGACCATGCAAGTAATGACGGAAATACTTCATGGAGACATATACTGCGAGCGTTTCCAACTCGTATGAGTGGTAGCGTGATTCGGCGGGGGAAGTCCGTTTGCTGAAATACTCGATCACTCGAGGCTTGTTCTCGATCCGATGCAATAAAATGGCCCCGTAACCATCAGCACTGGCGTCGGTGTGAAGCTCAATCGGAAAAAGTGGGTCGAATATAGTGAGTACGGGTTCATTGGTCAAGATAGAAATTACTCTTTGTCGCACTTGCTCATGCTCCGGGTTCCACTCAAACGATATGCTTTTGGAAGTTAATGCATACAGAGGTTTCAACAATTGTGAGAACTGAGGAACAAATTGTCTAAAATAAGAAACAAGTCCAATGAACTGTCTCAGCTGGGTCACAGACTGTGGGGGCGGCAGATCAGTCAATGCTTTTATTTTCCTTGGATTGGGTCTTATTTCACCTGCCTTAACTTCAAACCCCAAATATTCAACACACGATTTAAGAAATGAGCATTTGGTGATATTAAAGGAAAATCCAGCTTTAGTTAGGGTTTGTAAAACTATATCAAGTCTTTCTAAAGCTTCGTCTTTGGTACCTGCTACTACCATAACGTCGTCCATGTAAACTACGACATACGAATGAACAAGATCACCTAAAGCACAATTAATAGCTGGTTGAAATACGGAAGGGGCATTCTTTAACCCAAATGGCATGGTAACAAACTCATACTGTCCGTCCGGAGTAACGAACGCTGTTCGTTCGATCGAATTCGGATGAATTGGGATTTGGTGGAATCCGCTTGCCATATCTATGCAGGTGAAAAACTTAGCACCGCTTAGTCTACCTATCTGGTCCGAAATAAGTGGCAACGGATACTTATCGGAAATAGTGTTCGAATTCAGTTCCCTATAATCAACGCAGAGACGGTCAGTTCCATTTTTCTTCTTAACAAGAAGCATCGGGCTTGCAAAGGGGGAGGAACTTGGTCTTATAATGTTTGCATCCAACAGCTGTTTAATAGACATTCGCACTTGTTCTTTTTCTTCCACGCTCAATCTATAAGGTCGTCTCTGGACTGTCTTGTTTGGATCAATAAGTCGAATCTCTAGCTGCCCCGTAGTTACGCGACTTTGTGGAATACCGTTTATAAACGAACCAGAATAATTTTGAAGCATTGATATTAGCCTATCCTTATCTAAACCACTTAGATCGGTATCAACACTGGCCAAATCGGGAACACAATCTGAAGTCAAGACAGGCAATACAGTTTTTTCATTAAACATTGAAAGTGAATTTGATGTAATTGTTACACCGATTCCCTGGCTCAAAATTTCACGCCCAATCAAAGCATCGTATTTGATATAACTATCTTGAACTGCATGGAAAAGAACTTCGAACGAATGATCACAAATCAAAACTTTAGCCAATATCTGTAGGGTGCTACAAACCGTATTACTACCAATACCCCTTAAAATTACTACGTTATTTATTCTAAGTCCAGACAGCTTTAGCGAGACGGCTTCCTTGATAAGCGAGCACTCGGCTCCTGAGTCAAAACAAAATTGGAACGACTCACCAAATTGTTGAAAAGTTCCAAGGGGCTCAAGTACGGTACACAGGTTGACATCTTTAACATAATCCCTCTTGACCGGCATTGAGCGCTCCTGACGATCCGGGCACACAGTAGCCACATGCCCTTCCTTTCCACACTTAAAGCAGATTAGAGTCGAGCGATCTCTTCCTCCATTATGTCCAGAACGTTGAGTAGCTAGTTGGCTATGTCGCGGTTGCACACCAGACGAACGACACTCCGCCTTCTTGTGACCCTCTTTTCCGCATTTGTAACATCTGACATTGGAGAAGGGTCTTGTTTTCTTATTAGTCAGGGTCGACAAGACGTCACCAGTACCGCGGCTCGGTCCAGCATCAAAAGAAAAGGCTTTCAACTCCTGTTGCAACTCGTTCCGAGAATTGACTTCTGTAGTAAAAGCCAAGCGTCGCAGTCGCTTGTCCAATCCAGCCACGTGCGCCAAAGCAACAGAAACGGCAATTTGCTCTACCGTCAGGGACTTCCACCTGGACATCAGGGATGTTACAATTCTGCTTCCATACAGCGACATAGATTCACCCTCTGTTGGGCGACCATTGAGCAGATTTAACACAGTTGCAGCCAAGGTCTCCGTTCCGGCGAAATACTGCAAAAATAGTTCTCTGAACTGCGTCCATGTGATCCCAGGGTAGACCGTTTGTGCAAGCCAGTGAGACGCGCTTCCCTGCAAAGACCGACTGAGAGCCATCACGAGAGCGCTGCCTTCTAAACTGTTTTCGGAAAGAATGTAATCCACCGTTGCACTCCATGATACTGCATCCGCGCTTGCACGATCAGGATTAAAGTTCGGCAATACAATGGCAACTGCGTCATTCGGGGCTCGCTGTACTGCTTTTATGAGTTCTGAGAAAGTACGATTTTGTGATTCCAAAAGCAGTTTCAGATTATTTTCACTTTCGATTTGAGGCCTGGGCAATCCCACTTCTGATGTCGAGGATTCACTGGAATCGTCCTCCGCTTCAGGCTGCTCTTCGTGGTCCGAACGGAAACGTTTTCTGGCGCGTGGCATGATCTTTGCAGTTTGGCTCTTCAAATACGAATGTTCTCTAAAACTGCTTGCGTCCCTTTTTGCAAGCGTCGCTCTCTACTTTATTCCACTCTCGCTCTCACATTCCAATACACACCATTGAGAACTTTCCGTTATTCCTTTTTGATGCGGGCACCTGCATCCTTCTATCTCGCTCACACCAGTGCACAGACTAACGTTGACAACAGAATCAGTTGCCTCCATTCGGAGAACCGAAGAAACAGCACAGAAGCACATGAAAACGAAGTTAAAGCGAAAGACATATCAAAGCTAACAGTCGTTATAATTTGAATTGTCCAACCAATCCACGACATATATATATGTAAATATACTCGTAAAAAATACTTTAAAACTATTTTCCCACGAATCCAGTGTACAGTCATATTGCAAAATCTAACAGACCGATGTTCTTTAAATTTGTTTTACCAATAAAGTATTAGGTCAACCACCTAGATTAAGCTAGAAATTTAGATTAAGATATACGATTTTGAAAACCAGAACCGATTATCTTATCAGGGCAGCTAGACCATAAAATTTTGTTCGATATTTTTGAAGCAACGATTCTATATAATTTTTAGAAAGATCCGGCCGGAAAAATTAATGACTTTCGAAAGTTGCAGCTGGGTCGCACAGTCCCCTATAGCATAGAAACCGTTTTTATACCCTCGCAAGGGTATAAAAACTTTAGCTATACGTAATCAATTTCATTATACTCTTGCAGAGGGTATTATAATTTTGGTCAAAAGTGTGCAACGCAGTGAAGGAGACATCTCCGACCCTATAAAGTATATATATTCTTGATCAGGATCACCTCCTGAGTTGATATAGCCATGTCCGTCTGTCCGTCTGTCTGTCCGTCTGTCCGTCTGTCGGTTTCTACGCAAACTAGTCTCTCAGTTTTAAAGCTATCGAGTTGAAACTTTGCACACACCCTTCTTTCCTTTGCACGCAGTATATAAGTCGGAACGGCCGGGATCGGCCGACTATATCCTATAGCTGCCATATAACTGATTGATCGAAAATGCCATTACTTTGGTGTTTGTAAAGTTAGAAAGTTGGGATTTTCTATGGTTTTTATATTTGGCCAATCAATCCGACCTACCAAATTTCATAAGGATCGGCCGACTATATCCTATAGCTGCCATATAACTGATTGATCGGAAATGCCATTACTTTGGTGTTTGTAAAGTTAGAAAGTTGGGATTTCCTATGGGTTTTATTTTTGGCCAATTAATCCGACCTACCAAATTTCATAAGGATCGGCCGACTATATCCTATAGCTGCCATATAACTGAAACGATTGGAAATGCCATAACTTTGGTGTTTTTAAAGTTAGGAAGTTGGGATTTATTATGAGTATTAAGAATGCATCATATGAATAATTTTGGAGAATATAATTTACAGAGTATTCTGCAAGGGTATATCAACTTCGGCTCCGCCCGAAGTTAGCTTTCCTTTCTTGTTTTTAAATAGCTTTTGTAGTATGTAATTGTCTGATTGGCAACAACTTTTACCCTGAGCAAGGTATACATAAATAAATTAGATAAATTGAATAGTTTTATGTCAATAGCTTTTATACTGCAAAAAATACGAATTGAAAAAATTTAAGGCAATGGCTTTTACACTGCGCAAAATATTCTGAAAAACATCAAATTTGGACCGATTTTACCCTATTGCTCCTATTGGAGCTATATGATATAGACGTCCGATCGGCACGCGCTTTTACCCTGATCAAGGTATGCATAAAAAATACGATTTGGAAAGATTCATGTCAATAGCTTATACACTGCGCGAAATATCATCAATTCTTGCAAGATATATCCGATTGTTCCTATGGGAGCTATAGGAAATAGACGTCCGATCGGGCCGATTTTCAAACTTGATCTGCATACACATGTTTTAGGAAGATAGCGAAAGTCGCTAGCTTTTAAACTGAGCTCGCAAACGGTATTGAAACAGACGGACGGACGGACGGACGAACGGACAGACGGACAGACAGACAGACGGACATGGCTATATCTCCCCTATTGATCCTGATCAAGAATATATATACTTTATGGGGTCGGAAACGTCTCCTTCACTGCGTTACAAACTTCTGACCAAAATTATAAAACCCTCTCCAAGGGTATAAAAAGGCAATGTGTTCTCCAAAAATTGAATTCTTTTAATGATTTCATATTTGTAATCGTGAACAAGTGGCCACTTAAAAATTTAATTTTTGCAACTGCTAAGCCTCTCTTACGCCACTGTGCAATGCACTCGCAAAAAGTAATCGAGCTAATTATTTTAGTTTTAGATTATTTTTAGTCTTTAAAAATAGTATCAAAACAACAAAAAAAGGGAATAAAATAATATTAAAGTTATAAGTATTAAATATGCGCGTTTCTTCAAATAAAGTGTTAGTACTTAAAAATCAGCGAGGATTCCAAAAATGTCAGTTAAAAGTCCGACCCGACAGCACGATTCGAGTTGTTAAAATTAACAACGATGGGCTACACGATCAGCGATTCACAGTTGTGAGAAGAATCCCGCAACACTGTAGTTTAGCAATAAGAAACTATACAGTCAGAATATATACAGAGTTTCATTTTTTCTGCCCTAGTAGCAAGAATAAGGTGAGTTCTAGCACCAGCAAAATAATGAAAGCAAGCAATGCAACACTACGGTACTCGATTGTATGTTCGATCGAACATATTAAAAACTCTATTTTTTTAGTTTTTCCCATACCTGGCATCTTTTGCATCAAACAAATTTGATTATGTTACCACATGTTCCTTAATAAAGACATACCACTCATTTGCGCACCGTAAAAGCTGACTTAGATCAAATTATGGACGCTGCTGTTTAGATTTGTAGGACACGCTTGTTGAAAAGCCTTGCAGGTGAGCTGTGAGAATTGCGGCAAGCGCAGCGGCAATAGTAATTGATTTTTTGTTAGGTTCGCAGCAACTTTCTCTTGCGAGTTCACAGTTCCAACACAAATGCAAATTTTTGACTTGGTGATAAGTTGTTGTTTCCAGGTACGTGTAGCCTTGCTCAGCAGTGTCGTGTATAATTTTAATTTTGCCGTAACATACGCCCTTGGGTGGTGTTTAGGTCAGTAGCCCACTGCACCGCCGCTGCTCACTGAGGTCTCCCGCGCTTTCGCTCTCGCCTCTCTTGCGCTCCCTGGCTTGCTTTCTCTCAACTTCCGCGCTCCGAAGCGCGAGCCTCGGGTTCGGATCCGAACTCCTCGGTCGGCGTCTGCTGATCTCCCGCTCTCGCTTCAGCGATAGTTAATCTCATGTATGCAGCAAAATAAAGCTGACCACCATTGAAGTTACTACGACGCCCCCGACTTCCTCTTTTTTTTCACTTTGCGTTCGCGCTGTGGGATTTTTGTGGTGCACTGCAAGGATGTTTTTTAGTGGCAGGATCGCCCCCTACAAACAGGTTTTATTCATAATTTGTTTTATTCCCGCTTTATTTTTTTCCACGTTTTCTTCCATATTTTTGTCGAATTTTTGATATTAATCGCCTGACCTTAACGCAATTGAGCATCCATGGGTTCATTTGAAGCGAAGCCTGGTCGACAAGACACAAGTGGGGTAATCAATTGATAAGACGTGGAGAACGGTTGAAGATTCGTGATACAAAATGTTCCTGAAGTTTGCCAAACTCTTGTAAAAAGTATGCCCAGAAGAATCGATGCAGTTATAAAAGCCGAAGGCGGCCACACGAAAAATTAGGACTTTTCAAGTCAACTGATTTATCAACTCTCAATTTTTGTATAATTAGACGTTTAGAAGCCAATTTTGGTCTTAAAAGCTAATATTTTTTGAGTACATTATTAATAATGTACTGAATAAAAATATTAATTTTACAACATATTAAAATTTAAGTTACTTATCTTTACATTTATACATAATCACAACTTTAAGAAAATCGTGTCACTGTATCTAGTTAGCTCCCTATCACCCTCGCTCAGCAAGGTCATTGGTTTTGATCGGCAACCCATGCATGATTGGTGCAGGGTTTGATCACTGATTTAAAAATAACCTTACGTTGGCATACCCTCGCCGTCAAAACCCCATAAGAGAGAAGCATTGACATCGGCTGTGTGACGAAAATAAAACGATTTTGGCAACAGCGGACTCCAAATTCACGGCACATAATTTACCGGCAGCAAATTTGAAGGCCGAATAAAGCCTTTACTATCCAAGTAACACCCAAGACGTGGATAAATTAAATATTAAAATTAAGTAGAATTAAAATTTTTTCGTTTTCTATAGTTCTTATATCATTTGATGGTTTTAATATGTATGGCATCAACATGATTTTACACTTATCCAAGCATAATAAGTTATTCTACACTTAAGTCTTTACGCTATGGGACTCCCAGGATTTCGTTTATACACATATTGTTATTGATAATCCAACCGAATGCAAACATAACGAGGAAGGAAGCTAACTTTGGCAAGCCGAAGTTTTAATACCCTTGCAAACTTTGCCGAAATTGCTAAACTGAAAAAGTAGCGAAAGGAATAAGGTATACATAAATAAACTAGATTTGCATCGTTTGATGTCAATTGCTTTTATACAGCAAAAATGTCATATAAAAATAGAAATAAGGGATACTTTCGCAGCCTTTAACTATTTTTCCTACGGAAGCTATAAGAAATAGACGTCCGATCGGCAAGCGCTTTTACCCTAATCAAGATATGCGTAAATAAATAAGACTTGGAAAACTTTATGTCAGTAGCTTACACACTACACGAAAGTCAGAAAATCATCAAATTTGGACCGATTTCACCCTGTTGTTCCTATGGGAGCTGTAGGATATAGACGTCCGATCGTCACGTGCTTTTACCCTAATCAAGGTATGCATAAAAAAATACGATTTGGAAAGATTCATGTCAATTGCTTTTACACTGCGCGAAATATCTTCCATTCTTGAAAGTTATATCCGATTGTTCCTATGGGAGCTATAGGATATAGACGTCCGATCAGCACGCGCTTTTACCTTGATGAAGGAATGCATAAAAAAATACGATTTGAAAAAATGTATGGCAATAGCTTTTACACAGCGCGAAATATTCTGAAAAACATACAATTTTGACCGATTTTACCCTATTGTTCCTATGGGAGCTATAAGGTATCCGTCCGATCGGGGCGATTTTCAAACTTGATCTGCGTACACATGTTTTAGGACGAGTGTGAAAGTTTCAGATCGCTAGCTTTTAAACTGAGCTTGCAAACGGTATTGAAACAGACGGACAGACGGACATGGCTATATCGACTCCCCTATTGATCCTGATCAAGAATATATATACTTTATAGGGTCGGAAACGTCTCCTTCACTGCGTTACAAACTTCTGACCAAAATTATAATACCCTCTGCAAGGGTATACAAAAAACATGAATATCGAACCTTTTGTTCTATACGGGTCCAGGTTGAATGATTTGCTGTTCTTTTATTTAACGCTATATTTAAATATACTTCCTAATATCCGCGAATAATGAAACAATTATCCCAATAAAGACATGTAAATAAATTAATTAAATTACTATGTTATACTATAAAATAAATGAACCAAAACAAAGCATGATTATGGCCTCTTTGCCCAATTTATAAACAACTTCAGTCTGCAATCTTCTTTCTTGCTTGAAACTTTCCCAAAAGTAGGCTTTCTATTGCAGGTAGGCTATAAGTCGTAACGAGCCGGATCGGGCGATCATATAGCTCCCATAGGAACAATCGGAAAAAATAAATTTAAAAAAGTATAATTTAGTTGTTTTTAATTTAGTTTGTTGTTCTTTGCGATTTGGTAGCATTTACATACTATAAAATACGGTTTTAGTTAAATTAATTTCATGTTTATCTTATTGATCCCATAGAAAAATTGTAAAAATTAAAAAAATAAAGATGAAACAATATTTTTATTTTGCTGTTTTTCTATTTATCAAAATATTGCTTTGAGATATAGTTATTATTTACTATATCAGAATTACGCTTTTAGTAATATAGCTTCCATAGAAACAATCACAAAATGCAGCGCAAAATTGACATTTATTTATTTAATGCTAACCACTAATTAAAAACTACTTGCTAACAGTGGGTATGAGCTTTAGCAGCTGTAGGCTTTCAGCTCTTTGTGCTTCGTATATTCTTCATTTTAATGTCTTTGAGTCAAGCTTATTTACTAGATGTTTTTATTTACAAAGTATTGTTGCTTATTTTTATTTAACATTTTTTACTGACACTTATTTTAGTTGTCATAATTGATGTACATCTATATATTTTTTGTTTATTTGTTATTTATTTTTATATTTTATTTAAAATGTGGGATTTTGCTCAAAGTTCATGATGTTGTTGAAGTTGTTGTTCGTGGGGTTTGCAATATATAGTATAGGATTGGGGTTGTGGAAGCATTGGGACGTTGTGTGGAGAGGGAGGGGCAAGAACATATTATATATTCGACGCTTATGCACGCATTGGTGCATAGTGGGCACATGTTGTTTTTTGTGTTGTCATGGTAGTGGGCATTAGTTAAGTTTGTATGTCCTAGTCTAAGTCTTGTTATTATTATTTGTTGTCTCCTGTTCACTGGAGATTTTTTATGGGGGTGTTGATGATAGTTTTGATATTTGTTGGTACCAATTGGAGGTTGAATTGAGTAGTAGAGTTAAATAACTCCTCACAAATGAATGAGAGTTTGGAGAAATACGGCTGGTGAGAGTTTGGAGGAATACAGCTGGTGAGAGTTTGGAGAATACAGCTGGAGAGAGTTTGGAGAGAAACAAGAAGAGAGTTTGGAGAATACGGCTGGAGAGAGTTTGGAGAGAACGTGTAACGGTAGAAGGCGGCGGACTTTGGACCGAGTCAATCCAGCAAGATCAGTAGACAAGCAGAAAACCAGTGAATAAAACAAGTCAAGTCAACATCAGGAGGAAGCAGAGCCGCGCCGAGTCAACAGGAGCAAGATCGCTACATCAAGACGTTCGGGACTTAGAGTTGAAGTCTCCGAGCTGAGAAACAGGTAGCTGAGGTCCTTGAGGCATCACGCGGCTAAGTCCAGGCGCTTTGTTCTAATTCTTGTCGCGACGTGAGCTTGGCGTATTGCTCGGCGAGTCCGACAGAAGTGAATAGAAAGAGTCCTCCGACAAGGAACCGTGGGCTCGAAAGAGAAGTTGTCCAGAACTAGCGGCCGTGCGAAAGCAATTGCCTTGTCGAATTCCGGCGTACGCCTGAACCGACAGGCGAGAATTGTGCAGGCCCTGGTGCGACTGGCCACGAAGGACGCGCGTCTGAATCACGGGTGTCTCGAGAGGCGTATGCGTCGAGAGCACGGTAATTCACCGCCAGAGTCCTAGACAGGCAACTGATCGAATCTCGAGAGCCAAAGACCCGCTGCACCTAGTCTCACTAGAGCACGCCCCAGGACTTCGCACCGTGAGCACAGCGAGGACACTTTCTGTGCGTTCTCATTAGACAATCGGGCGGTCACGTTTATATAAATTTGGTGGGACGAACAACACAAATCTTCTGAGCTAGCCGCACGATACTCGTAGCGAGCAGACATTAAAAATCATTTCGTTACAGTAGGTCCGTTTGTTTATCTTTTAGTTTTGTTTTCAGAAAGTGTGTTATGTCTTTGTTGTTGTTTGGGGTAAAAGTTAAGGGGAATTTGCCAGCACGTTTGGCTGCCTCGTCTGCGTTTTCGTTTCCTATGAGTCCTATGTAGCTAGGAACCCAGATGAAAGAGATTTTTGGGAAGTGTTTGGTGATTAGGTTTCTGACTGAGGTGGCATAATGTGTGTGGTTGTTGTGGTTAGTGATCGAGGATATGGAGGAAAGGGAGTCTGTGCATATAGCGTGTTTGCCTGGGATCTTGGCGCATAATTTGATGGCCTCTTGAATTGCTATTATCTCACTCGAAAGGACTGAGGAATAGTAAGGTAGGACACCAAGTTTTATTGTTTCTGTTTCGCTTGTGATGCTGTAGGATGTTACGTCTCCCGATGTGGATCCGTCGGTATAGACGAATTTGTGGTTTGGATAAGAGGATTTGATGTTGTGAAACAAATGATGGAAAATGGTTGGTGATGTTGTGTTTGTATTGTATTTTGATAAGGTGTTTGTTGGAGTCTAATTCCTAACTTAGTTGAATTTGATCATCTCCGATGTTATTTCTTGGAATGTTAACAGATTTAGTATACTTTTATAATTCTTACGGTCACTTTGTAAGACCAGCCTTGAAGGAGGCTTTTTTGGTAATTTTTAGTGTGTGTATAAGAGAGAGAAGAAAACAACGTGAAATAAAACTGAAGCGCAAAACGTGGAAAAAAGGCTTTTTCTTTACAACAACCGGTCACTGTCTGTGCAATCAATCCCAGCCCCGTACCCGAAGAAATTCGGCAGATTTACTCAGAGAAAGGTCTGAACGTAATTTGGCGACCGTGACTGGACGAGCGATCCGTCCGACAGTGTCAAGTTGTTGGTGTTGTACAGGCCACGCTATTAATTTCCACCAGACCACAAAGGCGTCTCTCAGCGAAGTTCAGGCAAAAGCGCCACAGCACAAGCCAACCAGCGCGCTCATCTTAGGACACACCAAAGGCATTGGAGAAACATCCAGAAGACGATCGTGGCAACACTCCCAGCTCGTATACAAGGCGGATCATCCACGTGGACTGGTGCTCCATGCAATTCACACACTCACACAATCATGGGATTGCAGTGAGTCACGGTAAGCGAGAGAACATAACCTCAATGTTATTTACTTCAATAAATCATTATTACGCAACAAATATTCTGTCCGCAAAGGTTGTTATCGAGATTCATTGTTATTTTCTGTAGTTGTAGTGTTCAGTTGGTAGGCAAAATTTAACTAGTTCCATTTAGCGTTCTATTTGTCAGAGATAAAAGTTATACCAGATTTGCCACACAATGGTTGACCCAGGCGGTGCTGCCGCTGGAAGCGAAGTCAACACTAGCAAATTAGTATCCCTCCGGCATCAACGGACTACGATTACGCGAAACATGACCAATTTGAAGACCAAACTCCACCAGGAGAAGGAGACTTTAAACGTGCCAGCTTTAGAATGTTATCTTAAAATACTAGAAGGGCACTTTCGTCAACTTTCCACAACTCAAGGCCAAATTGAGAGTCTACACAGTGCCGACACCGAGCGAAGCAGTATGGATGAGCTCTTCGTGGAAATTAAAACAACGCTGTTGGCCGCAATATCAAGGAAACGTCGGGCCAGCATTCCAGGAGACACGACATTGAATAGTTCATTCAATTCGTCAGTCATGCATCACAATCGACTGCCAAATCTGAAGTTGCCGAGCTTCGACGGAAAATACGCAAGCTA
Source organism: Drosophila prolongata (assembly GCA_036346975.1). Taxonomy (NCBI): domain Eukaryota; kingdom Metazoa; phylum Arthropoda; class Insecta; order Diptera; family Drosophilidae; genus Drosophila; species Drosophila prolongata. The sequence continues at coordinate 12,381,872 of JAYMZC010000387.1, read as the reverse complement.
TAAACGTTTCGCTGGTGCATTTTCAAATCTCGTGGAAACGGTTGGTGGCCTTTCGAATATCGACAAGTTTACCTACCTGCTCAATTGCTTAACTGGGCCAGCTCTTGAGGTAGTACAATCATTCCAGATTACCGAGGAAAACTACTCGAAGGCTATGGATCGGTTAAGGCAGCGATACGATAACGACGTGTTAATTTTCCTAGACTACTTTTCAAATTTGTTTGCAGTTCCAAACATCGAGAATGCCAATGCAGCCAAACTTCTAAACGTCGTCGATACGATATCCGCAATTCGATCGTCAGTGCTCTCACTTGGATCAGCAGCAAACATAATGGATGCAATTATAATTCATCTTGTAAGGATGTTTCTACGGCTGGGATGGAGCTCAGTCTCCCCAGGATCCTTTACAATCGAATTCGTAAATAAGCGGGGACGAGGAGAGGCGGGCAATCTGGATGCAGTCGCCGATGCGTACGGTGGGCCTTATTGGCGGGTCAGAGCAGGCATTTGGGACTCGGATTTGGGGCAGACGCGAACGAATGAAAGCCGTCACGTGCGTGCCGGAGGAGGCACAGTGGTATTATTATCTACCAATAATTGTGTGAATATGTACATTTTTACCCGCTGGATGTGGGGCAGCTTTTACGGTGCCTCACACCCCCCCTTACGTGGGGGTGGCGAAGCGAGATGGCGATGCCGCGTCGGGCCGTGATTGTGACGCGGAATCGGTGTTCCTGGTGGTGCCGCAGGAAACGAACGTTCGTGCGGTTGTGGGTCTTCACGTACTCCACGATGGCGCGGGGGAGACGACGCCCGTTCGTGTCCACCCTCCACGCTGCCGGTGCGACGATCCAATCATCCCGGGTGCTCCCGAAACGCCTGCAGGAGTGCGTCTTCCTCTGGTCCGGCCGGGAAGAGACCCAGGTCTATGAAGTCGGCATCCTCCGTGTCGTCGGGCCTCGCTATGGGGTCGCGTGCACCACCGTCTCTTCCCAGTTCCGGTCCCGTCGCCAGCTGATCATCTCCACTCTCGGGATGCTGCTCCCTGGAGTGAGCGGGATTAGTCTGTCTAGGGTGGCTTCCCTAGGACTCGGTGTCCGTGGGCTCTCAGGGGAGGCGGGCAGTGGCGTTGCTTGCCTGTCCTCCCGTTCTGGGTGCCGGTCTTGAGCTCTCGAGCTTCCAACCTCGGGGATTCCCCTTCCCGGGGTAGTTGGAAGTGGCTCGTTTTGCGCTACGGTCGTCTGGGGACTCGGGGTCCTGGCTTCGGCTTCTTCTGGCTGCGTTTCCCGCGTCGTCGGGCAGCCCAGTGTGGGATCCATCCCTTCCTCGCCTTCGTCCATCTGGGGCGACTCGGCAGCTACGGCCTCCGCATCGGCGTCGTCGCTCAGGGATCCACTTACCGAAGTACCCATAAACGAGTCTCCGGTGGCATCGGCTTCTCGTGAGGCGGTCGAGGTGGTGGGGCTGCGAGGCCGTGCTGCGTAACCGGCCCATGCGTCGTTGGCCTCCGCTAGCGAGCACTGGAGGGGCACGGGTGGGCCTCCAGTCGCGAAGCGGCCATCCTCTCCGACTGACGAGTCGTCTGTAGACGGTGCTGGGTGTGGTACCCAGGCCCGACTTTCCTGGACGCATCTCTCCTCAAACCCCTCAGCGAACGCCGGCGTCACCACGCTCTCCAGCCAAGCGGTCACTAGGTAGCAGGACGTGCTGTACCCGACTGCCGGGGATCCCGCGATGTTTAACCGTGCCAGCCTCGCTGTAGTCAGTCCCCTGGTGTCGGGCTCGTCATCTCGAGCTGGCGGCTCCTCCTCCTGTCTTGGTTGTCCGTTCGATCCACTGCTCCCCTCGCATTCGTACGACGGGTCGCGGAGGATGGTGGACTGGGAGTCGGCGTCTCCGTCGCAGGCAAGAGGTGGAGGCGGCGGTGTCTCGGCCGGGTCGAACGGCGGCGACGCGATGCGCTCCGCGTGCTCCGATAGCACGGAGTCGGTGCTGATGGTGACGGCGGGTGGTGAGGGAGAGCGGGTGGAGTCGCTCCATGGGCGGTACTCGTACTCCCCGTTTTCGGACATGGTGACGGTGTGCTAGTAAATGTAACGTATTAGATTAGGTCTTATTCTGTGAATCCTACCTATAGTGCGGCTTGAGATACTTATGGTTCTAGATTACATGTTCAGAGTTCTTAGCTTACTTGGCGGCTTAACCTAACTATGGCAGCGCGGGTGCCCCGCTTGACTCACGTGACCCTGCTTGATGTTGGTTTATTCGGAGTGTACTCGTCGATGGGTGGCTTTCTTGGGCTGGGTACGCTGCTCAGTGACTTGGGCATCCTGGTTGCTCTCCTGGCCGAGTATCTCCTGCTGGTCGCCCAGAGCTTGGGAGTCTTCTGGATCCACGTTTGGGGGTTCGGAGGCGAACGCTTCTGTGTATGGCTCTGCCTCGTTGTCCGCTGTCCGGTTCTGTACTCTTTGAGATCCGGGAGACTGGCAGTACGCCGTTTCCTAGAGCCCCGCAGTTGTAGGCGCACTACATTCTGGGATAGGAACTTCACCACTTTGTATGGTCAGGTGTACTTCGGAGCCAACTTGGCGTTGAATCACTCGCTGGCCTTGGACAGGTGATGGGTACGGACCAGCACCCATGATCCCACCAACGGTCGCCAAGCGCGCCGCCGTAAATTGTAGTACCGCTGTTGTTCCTGGGATGCCCGCTCGTTGTTCTCTCGTGCGATGGCATATGCCACCTGTAATCCTTTAGCCCGGTCTTCGGGTGGCTGTGGCGTGGTACTTGAGCTCGGCGTCACCTTGTCGTACCAGGCCCCCGGCAGGCGTGGCTCGCGGCCCTGGAATAAATAGGCGGTGCTGAATCCCGTGCTGTCCGAGATGCTGGAATTCACTGCGAGCGAGATCTTTGGCAGTAGCTGGTCCCAGGATCGCTGATCGTCCGCGATCATAGTTTTGATCGTCCGGTTCGCACGCTCGGTCGGGTTCTGTTGCGGCGAGTACGAAGCCGTGTACTGAATCTGGACGCCGGCCCATTTGCAGAGTGCCTTGAACCCTCGACTCGTGAATTGCGCGCCGTTGTCGCATATCAGCGTGCGTGGGGTTCCGAATCGGGAGAGGATGCGCTCTCGAAACGCCAGTTCCAGCTGGGCCGTCGTCGCCTATCGCAGCGGTATGATCTCGACCCATTTCGAGAAGACGTCCAGGCAGACCAGCAGCATTGTATTCCCGCGACGAGACCGGGGTAGGGGTCCGATGAAGTCTGCGCTGACCATTGTGAAGGGTTCCTCTGGGCGACGGGTGAGCATCTTCCCCGCGGGCTTGAGCTGACTCGCCTTGAACCGCTGGCAGGTCTCGCAGCACCTTACGTGTCGTCGAACGTACCGATGCATTCCAGGCCAAAAATAGCGCTGTCCAACTCGTCGGATCGTCTTGCGGATCCCTAGATGTCCTGCCGAGGGGTGGTCGTGGAACTCCTCCAGCACGTGTCGTCGGTGCTCCGTGGGAACGCACAGCTTCCATGGGCTGATGCCCAAGTGGGGTGATGGATCGCCGAGGTGGCGGTACAGCTGTCCGTTCTCTCTGGCGTAGTCCGGAAACTTTTCCGGTTGGACGTCGATTTGTTCCAGTTTGGCTCGGATCCACTTGCATGGTGATACTGCTTCATGTAGCTGGTGGAGCGTGTCCAGTGGTTGGCGCGACAGTGCATCAGCGACCCTTCCTGTAGTGCACGTCGAATTGGAACTGCTGGAGCTCCAGCGCCCAGCGAGCGAAACGCCCGGTCGGGTTTTCAATGGTATTCAGCCATTTCAGGGCTAAATGGTCCGTGATAACATCGAACCGATACCCTTCCAGGTAGCACCGGAGTTTCCGAATGGCCCAGACGATGGCGAGGCATTTTTTCTCGGTGGCCTAGTAGTTTTCCTCGGATTTCACCAGTCGCCGACAAGCGTACGCCACCACTCGTTCGCCTTCTTCGGCTTGCTGCTTCAGGACTGCTCCGAGCCCGTAGTCGCTGGCGTCGGTTTGCAACTGGAACTTCCGGGTGAAATCCGGGCATGCCAACACCGGCGCTTCGGTGAGCTTGCTCTTCAGATCTTCGAACGCGAGTTGCTGTGGTTCCTCCCAGAGCCATCGTTTTCCCTTCCGTAGCAACGTGGACATCGGCTGCACTATGGCGGCGAAGTTGGGTACAAATCGCCTATACCATGAAGCGACTCCCAGACATCGCCGCAGCTCCTTGCAATTGGTGGGGGGTTGTAGCCCCTTTATGGCCGCGATCTTGTCCGGATCGGTCTGGATACCGGCCTCACTGATCACATGCCCCAAGTATACTAGGCTTCGGCAGAAGAACTTGCACTTGGCCCGGTTCAGCCGTAGGTTGGCATTCCGAAGCCGCTTGCAGACCTCCTTGAGGTTTTGCATAAGTTCTTCCCGCGTAGCTCCTGTGACGATGATATCGTCTAGGTAGGCAAAATCGTGAGGCTCTAGGTCTGGCCCGATGACGCTATCCAGGGCCCTTTGAAATGTCGCTGGAGCCGAATGTAATCCAAACGGCATTACTCGGCACTGGAACAATCCTCGACCAGGCACGGTGAATGCGGTACAAGCGGGACTTTCCTGCGCCACTGGGATCTGCCAGTAGGCGTTTTTCAGGTCGAGATAAAGCGCGCGTTCCGCAGGCGCTCCAGGATGTGGTTGATGCGCGGAAGCGGGTACGCCTCTGGCACGCTGTGTGCATTTAACTGCCGGTAATTTCCCCAGTCTTCTTCCTCACCAGGACAATGGGAGCACTATGCGGGCTCCGTGATGATTCGATCCTCCCATTCCGGAGTAGCTCATCGACTTGGTCGCTGATGATCTGCTGCATGGCCGGTCGTCCTGGAGGCCGGGAGGGTGCGGCTGGTACCGCTCGAGAGTTCGGGGACGGCGGCGACGACGATGTAGCCGTGGCGGCCATTGGAGACGGCAGCGGCGATGATGTGGCCGTGGCGGCCCTTGGAGCCGATGGCGACGACGATGTGGCCGTGGTGGCCCCGGGAGGCGGCAGCGACGATGATGTGGCCGTGGTGGCCCTTGGCGACGATGACGACGAGGTGGCCGTGGTGGCCCTTGGAGACGGCGATGACGATGATGTGGCCGTGGTGGCCCTTGGCGACGATGACGATGACGATGAGGTGGCCGTGGTGGCATTTGGACACGGCAGCGACGACCATGTGGCCGTGGCGGCCCTTGCAGCCGATGGCGGCGACGATGCCGATGGCGACGCGGATGCACCCGTGGTGGTTTCTGGAGACGGCAGCGGCGATGGTGTGGCCGCGGTAGCCCTTGGAGCCGATGGCGGCGACGATGCGGCCGTGGTGGCCCTTGGAGACGGCAGCGACGATGCTGTGGCCGTGACGGCCCTTGGCGATGATGACGATGGCGACGAGGGTGCATCTCCGGTGGCCCTTGGCGACGATGACGCTGGCGATGAGGATGCATCCTTGGTGGCTCGAGAGTTCGATGATAACACAGCCCGAGAGCCCGATGACGATGTGGCGTCACTTGACTGCTGGAGTGGATCCCGTGGATGCCCACCGATTACGACCCCCGCTCGGGGTGGGTTCGCGGCTGTCGGGTCTGCAGGCATTGTCTCGGGCGTGGTTATCGTCGTTGCATCTCGAGGGGGCGCCGGAAAGAGTCTCAAGCAAGTGCGACCACAGATCACGGACGCCTGGATGACGCACAAGAAGTCGATCCCTAGGATAACGTCGTCCAGGATCGTGGGTAACACCAGAAGGGGTAGCTCGGCCTCTTGCCGGTCCAGTTTGACGCGTGCCCACACGGCTTTGGTGACTTCTTGGGTGGAGCCGTCAGCCAAGGAGATCCGCGTTCGCACAGCCCTCTTGTTGGTGGTGGTGGCCAGAGTTTGGGCCACTCGCTCGCTCACGAAGCTGCGCGACGCTCCAGTGTCCAGCGTGGCCAGAAATGATCGTCCGTCGATGCTAATCGTCGCTACTATCCGTCCGTTCTCCAGTCGAAGTGGTGGCTTTACGGGTTGGGAAGTGTGCTGGCTGTCCCCGGCCGCTCCCAATTCGAGCGGGGATGCTGTCCTTTTCCCGACTGCCGACAACAGTTCACTGTCCGCACGCCTCTGCGTCCGCAATCCCAACAGAATAGGCGGGGTGGCCGAGTGCACTCTTTGGCGAAGTGGCCTACGTCTGCGCAGCGGCGGCAGGCACGCTGTATGTCCACCGGCCGGCTGTCCCTGTCGGAGATCATGTGATTCGTAGCCCCGATGGGCAGGGGGATGGCGTTGGGTTCTCTTGCAGTCGTAGTCCTAGGGTATGGTAGTGACCTTTGCGCTTGGCCCGACCCCATGGTGGCGAAGTGGGCGAGGGCGGCGTGCCGGATCGAGTCCCGATCCCGTGCGATCTCATATGCGGTGGCATGCTCCGTCAGCGTTTCGAGGGTGGAGAACTCGTGGCGACGGATAAAGAGCTGATATTCTGGCAACAAGTTTTTTCGGACGTTGATGCACTATGATCAGCGCAAACAAGTGGCCCTTACGACACCAAGCAGTGCTTGTTACGCGCGGAGCCTAATAGGCGTAAAAACGAGATCGCGAGAAGTTAAAAGCACAATGTAGAAGCGGACAGACTAAGTTAGAAATACGTACGAGACTAATACTAATACTAATTTTGTGCTAAGTAAGATAAAATTAATGATTTTAGGCTTGGCAAAGAGTCGGTAGTAGAAATAATGTGGTATAGTCTATTATAGTCGTTACACAGTACTCTAAACGGTTCATGCATATCAAAGTTAGATCTACAAATATTTAATGTAAGTGGAATATAGTTCCTGGTAATTCTATTAGGCACGGAGAAGCTTATGCGACCCAGTAACTCGGGACTCTCCACATCCCCGTGAATAAGTTTATAGATAAAAGTTGTGCCAAGCATCGTTCTACGGTTTACTAAGGATGGTAGATTAATTAGGAGAAGTCTACTAGAGTAGGATGGTAAAATAAGGCTTGCATTCCAGTTAAGGCCCCGTAGAGCAAATAATAAAAAGTTCTTTTGCACAGACTCTATCCGGTCTATATGTACACCATACTGAGGACTCCAAACTGGAGAACAGTACTCCAGGATTGGACGGACTAGTGAAATAAACAGAGTCTTTGTAACATAGGGATCATCGAATTCCTTTGACCACCTTTTAATAAATCCAAGTACTCCCCTGGCTTTATTCACCATAGAAGTAATATGGTCACAAAACTTAAGTTTAGGGTCAAGGAGGACGCCAAGGTCATCAACATGCGTAATTCTAGACAACGCGCAACCACCCAGCGTATACGTTGCATATTGTGGGTTCACCCGAAAAAATGTCATTACTTTGCACTTAGCGCTATTTAAATCCAAAAGATTTTCACAACACCATGTTTGAAAAGCGTTTAGGTCAGATTGTAAGTCTGAAATGCTAGAAATTTCGTTATATTGCAGGCATAACTTAACGTCATCTGCGTACATAAGGACACGCGACTTTGTCAAGACTAGAGGGAGATCGTTTATAAATAAAGTAAAAAGAAGTGGGCCAAGGTGGCTTCCTTGTGGGACGCCAGAAGTAACTCGGATCAAATCAGAGATCGAGTTTTTAAAGAGGACTCGTTGAGTCCTACCACTCAGATAACTTGAGATCCATGTTAGAAGATCACATGGAAACCCTAATAAGTCTAGCTTTAATACAAGAAGCGAGTGATTTACTGAATCAAACGCTTTACTAAAATCAGTGTAAACTACGTCAGTCTGCATGTTCTTTCTAAAGCCATTTATTACAAAAGACGTTAGCTCCAAGAGGTTTGTCGTCGTAGATCTTCGCCTTATAAATCCATGTTGACATGGAGATATAATCGATCTACAAAGATGTTGCAAATGGGGTGTAATAGTGTTTTCGAAAAGCTTTGGGATGGCGGATAATTTGGATATGCCTCTGTAATTACTTGTATTGCATTTATTTCCTTTCTTATGAAGGGGAATGACAAATGACTCCTTCCAAATAAGAGGGAAATGAGATGTTTTTAAAGACAAAGTAAACAATTTGTACAGAGGTCTACACAGAGTTTCAGCACAGTACCTCAGCACGCAGCCTGGAACTCCGTCCGGACCCGGTGAATAGACAGGCTTAACTTTATGGAGATCCAAAAGAAGGCAGCTTTCGCTTAACTTCGGACAAAAAATCAAGTTCGACTTGGATATGGCATTTGAATAAGACGGATTTGGACTGATCAGAATTTGCCGTAGAGTTTTCGAATGATAGTGATGCAGGGTAACAGGCTGATTTACGCTTAGTGTTAACAAAATTATAAAACTGTTTTGGATCCTGTGAAAACTGGACCCTACAACGAGTCAAATAGCTTTTATAACACCGGGCGTTAAGCACGATAAAATTTGACCGAGCCCTTAGGTACCGAGAGAAGGCAGATTGTGAACCGCACATTTTAAATTTATTGAAAAGTCTGGACTTAATATTTTTTAGGTGGGACAACTCTTTATTAAACCACGGAGGTTTATTTGAAATTGACGGATAGTATAACGGAACACACAGATAAAAGAAGGAATTCAATGCATTATAAAAGATATTAACGGCCTTAGCCACGTTAGTGCATGAATAAAATTCGGACCAGTCATAGCCGGATATAAAAGTATTTAAAAGATGAAAGTTTGCCTTACGGAAGCAGCGGATTCGATTAACCGACTTTTCGGATTTTTTATTCAGCTCTGTTCTTGTATCTACAGTCAGCTCTAGAGTTGGATGATAAGGATCTTCCGGTTGTGTAAGTGGTGACGTTCTTGATAGGCAAACGCCTTCTGAATTTGAAACAAAACACAAGTCCAGTAAACGTCCTAAGGAGTTCTTAACATGGTTCACTTGGGATAGCGCAATGTCAAGCAAGCCGTCAATAAAGTCATGCTGCGCTAAAGGAAGTAAAATGTTAGAGTTTTCGTCAGGGGACCATGTCGCACTAGGTATATTAAAATCACCCAATACTATTAGCTGATCTCGATCTGACAGTTTTTTGGAAATTGACTGAATAACGGAAAGGTGATTTGCGTAAATAGGGAACTCAGATGATGGTGGGATATATGAACAATTAATATATACAAAACTACTGGGAAACGATAATTTTATACCTAGGAATTCGATGTCATAAAATTCTTCGAAAGTTAGTAATTCAGACGAAAAGGTGGAGTCAACAGCAATCAGGACTCCACCTCCCCGTCTGGACTGACGATCAAGCCTATAAATTGTGTACGTACCCGAGAGAATTTCGGAGCTAAGAATATCAGGCCTTAACCAGGTCTCTGTACATACCATAATATTATATGGGAAAGAAAAACTATCCGAATACAATTTAGTCAGCTTACTAAGTAAGCCTCTTGTATTCTGATAGCAAAGAAGAAAAGAGGAGGCTAGTTTTTTGGGACAGAAGAGGATGTGGAGGGCGCTGGGGATGGTTCTTTAATGGTATTTTCCATTTCCCCTGAACTATTCTTTTTTCTCTTAGCTTCGTACTCTTTTACAAATATGCCCTCGGGCCAGAAACTGGTGGAACACACAGATGCAAAAAGAGCACAAGGAATACCAATCTTAAATGATGATACTTTCCTAGCATAAGAAAATTTAAATTGTTCGACCTTCAAATCATCAACTTGGATTTTGTTACGGATATAAGCCGTAATATCCAGTGATGAGAGGTCTGGGGCGAGCCGTGAAACAAATACATGTTTTAGCTGGGGCACCCGAACACAAGTAACCGTTTTTGGTACAACACATGTAACCCTTTTTGGTACTACAGAATTTGTATCTGTACTACCAGTATCGGCCGGTAATCCGGACGTTAAGTCTACATGAGGTGTTGGGGCCACTACTTTATTTTGATCGGACAGAGCGGAAGTACCTAGCGGAGCCACATCGATTCCAGCAACTTCGGATACCGAATCACTTTTTGCCCCCGATCTTAGTACCATTTGAGTGGCGCCTAAGATTGGCAGCTGAGCTGGAGTCGAATCGCGGGCAGCAGGTTGCACAGCACCTGCCATAGAATGCCCACCGACCGCGACTTTTTTGCGCTTTGGGGAATCGGGCTCAGCTAGCATGCGGCTAGTGAGCTGAGATTCAAGCGCCACGAGCAGGTCCGTATTTTTACGGCAGTTCCGGATTAATTCCGTAACACTGCTTTTTGTGAGCCGCCTAATAGTTATTGCCTGGTTCTCGTATACAATGCATTCATCGCAGTAGTAGCGTAAGCCACTCCTCTTATCGATGGCATCACGAACCAGGCCAGAATAGCCAAGACACTTTGCGTGATAAATTTTATCACATGTATGGCAGGGAATACTTTGCTGTCCAGCCGAGATCATTTTCTTGCAATTTTTTAACGAACAGAAAGCCATTTTCACTGACCGCGGACCACTGTGCACTATAGCGGACAAAAATATCGAAAGCGCTCAAGAACTTTTTAATGAGAGATCAAGCAGAGCGACAGAGCGGGAGCAAAACACCGAATAACTTTGATGTTAGGCACCACGAAACGATATAGAAACGAAAAGAGAGAGAGAGAGCGGGATTATTAACCGATTAACTCCGGTATAAAACACCTCTGAGAGATATGACCGTTGGAGTGCGTGCCGTTCCAACAGCGCTCAACGACGAAGAGAAAGACTGAAAAGAGGGGCAATGGAACACAATAACAACAAACCAGCACCGAATTAAATAATGATAAAAACTTTTTGTTTACTGAACACAAGTTAATCACGATGCACTCGCGAAGCGAACGGAAAGTTGTTAGAAAACACTTAAAGGTGTAGAAAGGTTTAAAAGATTTAAGTAAACCCCGGTGGTTTCAATAAGAAAATGAAAATTCGGAGCGCAAAACAAAAACACGACCGTTCTCTGTGAAGACGTTTCTTTTCGAGCTCGTCTGCCAGAGTGTACTTCGCGCGCTGCATCATGAGTCTCAGGTCCACAAGGAAGTTCTTGAATGGCTCCTGCGGCTGTTGATACCGGGTGCGGATCGTGTCCTCCAACCTCTGAAAGTACCTCGGAGGCAGGAAGAACTCCAAGAACTCGGTCTTAAATAGGAGCCATGGCACAGAGTGCATGCGATAGGCTCGGTACCAGCCTTCCGCTCTTTCAGATAGTAATCCGGAGGTGGCTCTGGGTACGTCGCTGATCCGGACGTTGTAGGCGGCTGCTCCTTCCTCGACTCGTTCCACGAAATGGTCCGGGTCCGTTTGTCCGTCGAAGAGGATTCCTCAGCTCCGTATCTTCTCGGTCAGTACCGCTGCGGATATGGCGTCGCGCGGTGCTCGGTTAGTGGAGGCCGTGGTTGCATTCTGGGCTTCCGCGCTGGTGGTCATGCGTCCTGGTGAGGATGACCGCCCGGGTACGATCAGCTTCATGGCCCCCGCTTCCAGCATTGGGGACGTGGACCGTGATTGCATTTCCTTCGCGGATGGTGCCTCGGGATAGAGGGCTTCTAGCTGTGCGAGTCGAGACAGCGTGGTCTGGATATGCTCTGTCTTCCCGATAAAGTCGGCTAGTCGTGCTCGCAGCTCGACTACCGTTCCCGCCGTTTCTAATCCGAACTCCTTGAGGAGTCCCTCCAGTTCCTCTTTCCGGCGATATGAGATCCAGCGGACGCCCATGGTGGCCGGCTTTTCCTCACTTCCGGTTGCTACGACTACTTCCTGCCGTCCGGCGTGGGTTTCCGGGTGGTCTTTGATGTCCAGTTCCTTTATCCTTGGCGTCGGGTTTCAACGACCCCGGCGACGTAGAGTGGCCGGAACGAGGCTTAGTGGCGATGTTGAACGGTGATGATGGCCAAAAACCACGTGTGCGGTGGCACGAAGCGGCCGGAACGAGGCCTAGCAAAGCTGCGCTGCGTCGGTGGCGATGCTTGACCACGGTGGTGGCGCTGAGTGGCCTTGCCGAAAATCCGGCAGGGATCAGTGGCGTCGATGGCCAGAACGAGGGCTGGCAGAGCTGCGCTGCGTCAGTGGTGGCTCTGCGTCGGTGGCGGCGCTGCGTCGGTGGTGGTGCTTGACCACGTGGGTGGCGCTGAGTGGCCTCGCCAAGAATCCGGCAGGGATCAGTGGCGTAGATGGCCGGAACGAGGGCTGGCAAAACTGCGCTGCGTCGGTGATGGCTATGCGTCGGTGGCGGCGCTGCGTCGATGGCGATGCTTGACCACGTTGGTGGCGCTGAGTGGCCTTGCCTGGCCTTGAACGAGGCCTAGTGATGATGCACTGCGTCGGTGATGCTTCCCGACTGCGTTGGTGGCGGCGCTGCGCGGCCTGGACACAAATCCGGCTCGAATTCGCGGCGTCGATGGCCGGAACGAGGACTGGCGACGGCGCTGTGCGGCCGAACCGAGGTTTGGCGAGGATCGGTGGTGTCGTTGGCGACGGCCACGTTTAAATGGAACGATAAAAGTTCCCCGTTGCAAATAGAGGTGAGAGAGCCCCAACCAAAACTATGGCGGCAGTCGTGTGCGTATCAAAAATAGTTTTCCTATTGTCGTGTGTGTTTACTTGGTTTTGCGACCATGGTTTTCTGGTGCTTGGCGCGTGTAACGACCCTGTCTGTGGCGAAAAAATAGCTCCTAGCGTCGCTGCTGGTGTGCGCGGTGCCCCTTGGTGGCCTAAGCGGTGTCTGGCTAGGATTTATATATGCTGCCGTGATCGGCACGCGTGCCCGGGCAGTTTGCGGCGATGCCGGGCGCTCTGGGTGGCCGGGCGGCTCGGCGACGCCCAGCGGCGTCTTATGGGTCTTTAGGCCATAAATTTGGTGGACCCCGGCTCGTCCTCCGCTCGTCCCTGTTCGGGCGCCAGACTGTAAGGATGTTTCTACGACTGGGATGGAGCTCAGTCTCCCCAGGATCCTTTACAATCGAATTTGTAAATAAGCGGGGACGAGGAGAGGCGGGCAACCTGGATGCAGTCGCCGATCAGTCGCGATGCGCGCGGCGGGCCTTATTGGCGGGTCAGAGCAGGCATTTGGGACTCGGATTTGGCCAGACGAACGAGTGAAAGCCGTCACGTGCGTGCCGGAGGAGGCACAGTGGGGGGATTGGCCCTTACCACTGTGTCAACTCCCGCCGCCTGGGGCGCTGTTTCACGCCCACGCAGAGGAATCGTCTCTAAACATGGACAGAAGTCAGCGCTCCCAGTTCTGGGACAGGCTCCCACTGTTCGGGATGGGTGTGCGTCGGTCGAAACCGAGACGGAAAGCTATGCAAGCGGAAAGAAAACCCGTACTTGCACGCCTTCACGTCTGTGCACGTGGCTGCCACCAAGGTCCACTTGCGCAGAGGAATCTTCTCGAAAACGCAACCGGCTTGGCTTAGGCCACTGTTTTAGCACACGCGGATCAGGGCTTTGAGGGTCAGGGAAGAAATAAATCCAACTCGGTGAATGTTCGCTGTTCTTATTGTCAGTGTTTTGTTTTATTTTTCTTGGTTATCTTTTTGGGCTTTTCTTCCTCTTTTCTATATGTATATTTTCCCTAGTCGCACTATTTTCTTTCCCTGTCTCTCCCTATCTCTCTCGCACTCTACTCACTAGGGTCTTTCGTCCTGATCCTTGATGTCCTGCGTGTCCTTGGTGTCCTTGCGTGGTTTTTCTCTGCTTCGATATTTGGTCTTTGACTTGTGGCGAATGAAAAAGAGCAGCCGCCGGGCTTATATAGCCAGCCGGGCTCTCGCTTCTCAACACTGGAAACGTGCGTAGATCGCCTAATCCGATCGTGTGTAGATCGCCTAACCCGCTGAGTAGAGCGCCTGATCAGCTGAGATCCTAATTAACACACTAAATAACGCCTGTTTGAACTACCGGCTAACGGCCGATTAACACACTAAATAACGCCTGTTTCAACTACTGGCTAACGGCCGAAGTTTTGAACTTAACGGCTCTTTTGGCTTCTTGCCTGCCTCCGTGGCCTATCCTAACTTAGTACTAGTTTTTCTTATTATCTACCAATATGTGTATGTATATGTATATCTTAAATTTACTCGCTGGATGTGGGGCAGCTTTTACGGTGCCTCACAAGATTTCACCTTATTGTTCTTGTTTGTAGTTTTATTTTTATTATTTATAGGAATGGTTGCCCCTAGAACATACTCTAGTGACGATAGGTTGCTAAACCAACACTTAAATTGGTTTAACTCGGAGGGATCATGCGTATGAGGGCCAAAGACACAGCGATGCTCACTCGTAGAACGCAGAGTAGTTGAATACACAAGTATTGCTTGAGTACTGATTTTATTAGGGCAAAAGGTCGGGTTTATATACACGTTTTTCAGAGTCAAGGGGGCACCATAGCAAAGAAGTGGTATGGGGCTGTTAGTTAAAAATACATTGCATTGCTTATGTTCTAAGATATACAAAGGTACAGAGTCATCATAATTGTCTCCCACACAAGGAGTTAATACGCTAGAGTTAGTAAAAATAGAAAAGGTAGCTCAGGCAGAGCTGGCGCTGTCCGTGAACGTCAAGTGGCTTAGCGACTCAAGTGGTACGCTAACATACTCCCGGCCGTTGAACAGGTGTTTAACATCATCCAATGTTGATCTCAAAGGCGTCGGATACAGGTGTCTGGTGATGTCTTCTTGGGGAGTTGGTTAACGCTGGCCTCTCTGGTAAGTCGATGTCCTTTGACGATGGCGAAGTTAAATGATGTGATTTCTTTTGGAAACATACATAAAATATTATCACCCCAAGTGATAAAATTAGGGCGACATATGCACTTATGTGGTGATGTTGTAGATCGACGATCTCGTTTGGCATTTTTATTTTTATTCTCGGAATCAATTATTTACTGAGCTCATTCAATTCATTATAACTTAGCTTCAATGAAAACTTTAGGAAGCGGTGTTAAAGATTCATTCAGAATCGATTTGGCAATCGAGCATACGATAACTTCAATGTTCCAGTAGAGGTTACCTGATGGCCAATTACGCTCAGAAAAGAATTTCTTAGAGTGCACTTCGGATCCAAGGATAAAAGTCCGATATTATCAATTGTAATTGGTGATAATTGATCATCACATACTGCTGATAACTCCATTGGTGATTTAATTGAAAATATCCATTGATTTTTTGTTCTTAATCTTTGCCATGAGAATGATTTTGTCGAACTTTTTGTTTGGCACAATGACGATGATTTGTTATTAAACATTTGAAACTCGCAATGATTTTCAATAGAAAACATGGATTGCTTATCTGAGCAAATATACTCTTCGTCATTAATTGAATTACAAAGATCAAATTCACTTGATGACATAGTTATGAATTGATCTCGATGTTGATTCACAGCCATGATTGGAAATTCAATATCAAGGGAAATCATTTTATTGTTGATGATTACCGGTATTGGAATCAAGTTATATATTTCAAATAACTGTGTTGATAATAATGGCAGTGTTAATTTAAAGATTACATAATCCTTTACCACCTTTGCTTCTGCCCTCATTAACTTATATAATTGAAGTATATCATCGTTGATGAGAGGGAGCATTTTTCCTTGAGGCATGTGAATTTTTAATTTGTTTAAATGTTGTCGAAGTTGCTTGGGAGAAACGAGCAGTGGGCTAATTTCATTGTGATGGACGTTTGTCAGAACATGTGAAATCTCTGTCTGAATTCTTTGAAGATTTGCCGCCAATATGGATAATTGATTTGTCAATGCAATATACCATTGAAAGGCTTTGAGAGAATCTAGACGAGCATTGGCTATATCCTCCATTTGCTGAGTCATTATTTTAATCCTTTTATCGATGGTAGCTTCATCTCGTTTCATGATGTTTATCGTAGAATCAATTATTGAAGTCTGATTCTTAACTAATTCTAAAATGTAATCTTCATTCGATTTCACCTTTTGAATAGTTGATGACATCTTCTTGGCATACTCTCTGCCAAATAAGCTGTTGGCAATATTTTCCACTATGTCCAAGGGAGAACGACGTATTCTTGACATGTGGAGTAAATAATTTTCAGTTTTTATTTCTTCGTAAACGTGTTGAAAATGGTTATATACAGCAGCACATGCTTGAACTGGTTGTATATGTGAACACATTTGACCAACCTTAAGTGTCCCCGTGTAAAATGTCTTTACATCTTCGAGATACGGCTTTAAATCATAATAAGCTATGATTGTCCAGTCTGCAGTTGCTAGTCGAGTAGATTGAATTTTTTCGTAATAAATTCCTGGCCTAGAACCAAACCTGGTTATGTTAATCGGACCGGCGATGGCTAATGGTAATAGCAGCAGCAAGATTAATAATGGCATCGATATCATTGGTAAGGATGGGCTCTTTCGTCTTTTTGGCTCTTGATCTTCCTTTGTTTCTTCAGCATCTTCTTCATTAATTTCCTTGCGTTTTTCTCCTGGATCTTCTTGACGGAATAGTGGAGCAAGCTTATGGATTGCTCTTTTAAAAACTCCTGTTGCAGTTTTTACGTCTGCAACTCGCACATATCCATCGTGACCTGGATAAATTTTTATTATTCGTCCTGTAGGCCATTGAAGCATAGGCATATTGTCTTCCTTGACAATAACCATCATGCCTTCTCTTACATTTTTATGGGCCTGTTTCCATTTTGAGTGTTGTTGCAGGCTTGTTAAATATTCTCTGGACCATTGCGTCCAGAATATGTGCTTGAGTCGCTGCACCAGTTCCCATTGTTCAGGTAGTGATTTTATTCTAAGTGGTTCTGGGTCTGGTTGAGCGACTAGTGCTTCTCCAATCAATAAATGACCTGGTGTAAGAACTGTAAAGTCATTAGGATCATTCGACATTGGAGTAAGTGGCCGAGAATTTAATACTGCCTCGACATTTGTTATGACAGTGCTCAACTGCTCAAAGGTGAGGTTTGCAGTGGACACATTTTTTAATAACAACGTCTTTGCTGACTTTACTGCAGCTTCCCATAATCCACCAAAGTGAGGGGATCTTGGTGGAATAAATTTAAAGTGAACAGCCTTCGTATTGCACAGCTGAAGTATGGAGTTCTTAGCCTGCTGTGAGTGGATTGTTTCCTTTAACTCCTTCAATTGACCACGTTGGTGGCGCTGAGTGGCCTTGCCCAAAAAAATCCGGCAGGGATTAGTGGCGTCAATGGCCAGAACGAGGGCTAACAGAGCTGCGCTGCGTCAGTGGTGGCTCTGCGTCGGTGGCGGCGCTGCGTCGGTGGTGGTGCTTGACCACGTTGGTGGCGCTGAGTGGCCTTGCCAAAAATCCGGCAGGGATCAGTGGCTTCGATGGCCGGAACGAGGGCTGGCGGCGCTGCGCTGCGTCGGTGAGGCTTCCCGACCACGTTGGTGGCGGCGCTGAGCGGCCTGGACACCAATCCGGCGAGGATCCGCGGCGTCGATGGCCGGGACATGGGCTGGCGAAGATGAGCTGCGTGAGCGGTGGCTCTCGGTCACGTTAGCGGCGGCGTTAAGCGGCCGGAACGAGGCCTAGTGATGATGCACTGCGTCGGTGATGCTTCCCGACTGCGTTGGTGGCGGCGCTGCGCGGCCTGGACACAAATCCGGCTCGAATTCGCGGCGTCGATGGCCGGAACGAGGACTGGCGACGGCGCTGTGCGGCCGAACCGAGGTTTGGCGAGGATCGGTGGTGTCGTTGGCGACGGCCACGTTTAAATGGAACGATAAAAGTTCCCCGTTGCAAATAGAGGTGAGAGAGCCCCAACCAAAACTATGGCGGCAGTCGTGTGCGTATCAAAAATAGTTTTCCTATTGTCGTGTGTGTTTACTTGGTTTTGCGACCATGGTTTTCTAGTGCTTGGCGCGTGTAACGACCCTGTCTGTGGCGAAAAAATAGCTCCTAGCGTCGCTGCTGGTGTGCGCGGTGCCCCTTGGTGGCCTAAGCGGTGTCTGGCTAGGATTTATATATGCTGCCGTGATCGGCACGCGTGCCCGGGCAGTTTGCGGCGATGCCGGGCGCTCTGGGTGGCCGGGCGGCTCGGCGACGCCCAGCGGCGTCTTATGGGTCTTTAGGCCATAAATTTGGTGGACCCCGGCTCGTCCTCCGCTCGTCCCTGTTCGGGCGCCAGACTGTAAGGATGTTTCTACGACTGGGATGGAGCTCAGTCTCCCCAGGATCCTTTACAATCGAATTTGTAAATAAGCGGGGACGAGGAGAGGCGGGCAACCTGGATGCAGTCGCCGATCAGTCGCGATGCGCGCGGCGGGCCTTATTGGCGGGTCAGAGCAGGCATTTGGGACTCGGATTTGGCCAGACGAACGAGTGAAAGCCGTCACGTGCGTGCCGGAGGAGGCACAGTGGGGGGATTGGCCCTTACCACTGTGTCAACTCCCGCCGCCTGGGGCGCTGTTTCACGCCCACGCAGAGGAATCGTCTCTAAACATGGACAGAAGTCAGCGCTCCCAGTTCTGGGACAGGCTCCCACTGTTCGGGATGGGTGTGCGTCGGTCGAAACCGAGACGGAAAGCTATGCAAGCGGAAAGAAAACCCGTACTTGCACGCCTTCACGTCTGTGCACGTGGCTGCCACCAAGGTCCACTTGCGCAGAGGAATCTTCTCGAAAACGCAACCGGCTTGGCTTAGGCCACTGTTTTAGCACACGCGGATCAGGGCTTTGAGGGTCAGGGAAGAAATAAATCCAACTCGGTGAATGTTCGCTGTTCTTATTGTCAGTGTTTTGTTTTATTTTTCTTGGTTATCTTTTTGGGCTTTTCTTCCTCTTTTCTATATGTATATTTTCCCTAGTCGCACTATTTTCTTTCCCTGTCTCTCCCTATCTCTCTCGCACTCTACTCACTAGGGTCTTTCGTCCTGATCCTTGATGTCCTGCGTGTCCTTGGTGTCCTTGCGTGGTTTTTCTCTGCTTCGATATTTGGTCTTTGACTTGTGGCGAATGAAAAAGAGCAGCCGCCGGGCTTATATAGCCAGCCGGGCTCTCGCTTCTCAACACTGGAAACGTGCGTAGATCGCCTAATCCGATCGTGTGTAGATCGCCTAACCCGCTGAGTAGAGCGCCTGATCAGCTGAGATCCTAATTAACACACTAAATAACGCCTGTTTGAACTACCGGCTAACGGCCGATTAACACACTAAATAACGCCTGTTTCAACTACTGGCTAACGGCCGAAGTTTTGAACTTAACGGCTCTTTTGGCTTCTTGCCTGCCTCCGTGGCCTATCCTAACTTATTACTAGTTTTTCTTATTATCTACCCCTAGAACATACTCTAGTGACGATAGGTTGCTAAACCAACACTTAAATTGGTTTAACTCGGAGGGATCATGCGTATGAGGGCCAAAGACACAGCGATGCTCACTCGTAGAACGCAGAGTAGTTGAATACACAAGTATTGCTTGAGTACTGATTTTATTAGGGCAAAAGGTCGGGTTTATATACACGTTTTTCAGAGTCAAGGGGGGCACCATAGCAAAGAAGTGGTATGGGGCTGTTAGTTAAAAATACATTGCATTGCTTATGTTCTAAGATATACAAAGGTACAGAGTCATCATAATTGTCTCCCACACAAGGAGTTAATACGCTAGAGTTAGTAAAAATAGAAAAGGTAGCTCAGGCAGAGCTGGCGCTGTCCGTGAACGTCAAGTGGCTTAGCGACTCAAGTGGTACGCTAACATACTCCCGGCCGTTGAACAGGTGTTTAACATCATCCAATGTTGATCTCAAAGGCGTCGGATACAGGTGTCTGGTGATGTCTTCTTGGGGAGTTGGTTAACGCTGGCCTCTCTGGTAAGTCGATGTCCTTTGACGATGGCGAAGTTAAATGATGTGATTTCTTTTGGAAACGTCTCCATACATAAAATATTATCACCCCAAGTGATAAAATTAGGGCGACATATGCACTTATGTGGTGATGTTGTAGATCGACGATCTCGTTTGGCATTTTTATTTTTATTCTCGGAATCAATTCTTTACTGAGCTCATTCAATTCATTATAACTTAGCTTCAATGAATTATTTGGGTGTGAAACTTTAGGAAGCGGTGTTAAAGATTCATTCAGAATCGATTTGGCAATCGAGCATACGATAACTTCAATGTTCCAGTAGAGGTTACCTGATGGCCAATTACGCTCAGAAAAGGATTTCTTAGAGTGCACTTCGGATCCAAGGATAAAAGTCCGATATTATCAATTGTAATTGTTGATAATTGATCATCACATACTGCTGATAACTTCATTGGTGATTTAATTGAAAATATCCATTGATTTTTGTTCTTAATCTTTGCCATGAGAATGATTTTGTAGAACTTTTTGTTTGGCACAATGACGATGATTTGTTATTAAACATTTGAAACTCGCAATGATTTTCAATAGAAAACATGGATTGCTTATCTGAGCAAATATACTCTTCGTTATTAATTGAATTACAAAGATCAAATTCACTTGATGACATAGTTATGAATTGATCTCGATGTTGATTCACAGCCATGATTGGAAATTCAATATCAAGGGAAATCATTTTATTGTTGATGATTACCGGTATTGGAATCAAGTTATATATTTCAAATAACTGTGTTGATAATAATGGCAGTGTTAATTTAAAGATTACATAATCCTTTACCACCTTTGCTTCTGCCCTCATTAACTTATATAATTGAAGTATATCATCGTTGATGAGAGGGAGCATTTTTCCTTGAGGCATGTGAATTTTTAATTTGTTTAAATGTTGTCGAAGTTGCTTGGGAGAAACGAGCAGTGGGCTAATTTCATTGTGATGGACGTTTGTCAGAACATGTGAAATCTCTGTCTGAATTCTTTGAAGATTTGCCGCCAATATGGATAATTGATTTGTCAATGCAATATACCATTGAAAGGCTTTGAGAGAATCTAGACGAGCATTGGCTATATCCTCCATTTGCTGAGTCATTATTTTAATCCTTTTATCGATGGTAGCTTCATCTCGTTTCATGATGTTTATCGTAGAATCAATTATTGAAGTCTGATTCTTAACTAATTCTAAAATGTAATCTTCATTCGATTTCACCTTTTGAATAGTTGATGACATCTTCTTGGCATACTCTCTGCCAAATAAGCTGTTGGCAATATTTTCCACTATGTCCAAGGGAGAACGACGTATTCTTGACATGTGGAGTAAATAATTTTCAGTTTTTATTTCTTCGTAAACGTGTTGAAAATGGTTATATACAGCAGCACATGCTTGAACTGGTTGTATATGTGAACACATTTGACCAACCTTAAGTGTCCCCGTGTAAAATGTCTTTACATCTTCGAGATACGGCTTTAAATCATAATAAGCTATGATTGTCCAGTCTGCAGTTGCTAGTCGAGTAGATCCAATTTTTTCGTAATAAATTCCTGGCCTAGAACCAAACCTGGTTATGTTAATCGGACCGGCGATGGCTAATGGTAATAGCAGCAGCAAGATTAATAATGGCATCGATATCATTGGTAAGGATGGGCTCTTTCGTCTTTTTGGCTCTTGATCTTCCTTTGTTTCTTCTTCAGCATCTTCTTCATTAATTTCCTTGCGTTTTTCTCCTGGATCTTCTTGACGGAATAGTGGAGCAAGCTTATGGATTGCTCTTTTAAAAACTCCTGTTGCAGTTTTTACGTCGGCAACTCGCACATATCCATCGTGACCTGGATAAATTTTTATTATTCGTCCTGTAGGCCACTGAAGCATAGGCACATTGTCTTCCTTGACAATAACCATCATGCCTTCTCTTACATTTTTATGGGCCTGTTTCCATTTTGAGTGTTGTTGCAGGCTTGTTAAATATTCTCTGGACCATTGCGTCCAGAATATGTGCTTGAGTCGCTGCACCAGTTCCCATTGTTCAGGTAGTGATTTTATTCTAAGTGGTTCTGGGTCTGGTTGAGCGACTAGTGCTTCTCCAATCAATAAATGACATGGTGTAAGAACTGTAAAGTCATTAGGATCATTCGACATTGGAGTAAGTGGCCGAGAATTTAATACTGCCTCGACATTTGTTATGACAGTGCTCAACTGCTCAAAGGTGAGGTTTGCATTTTTTAATAACAACGTCTTTGCTGACTTTACTGCAGCTTCCCATAATCCACCAAAGTGAGGGGATCTTGGTGGAATAAATTTAAAGTGAACACCCTTCGTATTGCACAGCTGAAGTATGGAGTTCTTAGCCTGCTGTGAGTGGATTGTTTCCTTTAACTCCTTCAATTGGTTGCTGGCGCCAACGAAATTTGTTGCATTGTCGCAGTATAGGGTCTGACACTTCCCGCGACGACTTATAAATCGCTGTAATGCTCCAAGGAATGCTGCAGTCGTTAAATCTCCGACAAGTTCCAGATGGACAGCCTTTGTGGAGAAACAAACAAATACTGCTATGTATGCTTTATCAGGCCGCTTGCCACGGATTTTGTGATGTATCCAGAAGGGTCCGCAATAATCAACTCCGGTATTTAAAAATGGTCTGTTTTGTGAGACTCTATGCTCAAGTAGTTTTCCCATTATTTAAGAAAGTAATTTTGGACGAAACCTGGTACATGGCACGCATTTCATAATTACGTTTCTAACCATTGGAGTGATTTTTATGATGTGATACTGTTGTCGTGCAATACCTTTTAAAGTATTTTGACCACAGTGCATATTTTCCTCATGAAGTTTATGTAACAGCATTTTTACGATGTTGTCATTGTATGGGAGTCAGTAGGGATTCATAGCATCCCGGGAAATTGGGGCATTTTCCACCCTTGTTCCTACTCTTATAATAGAGTTTTCGTCCAAATGAAGATGAAGATATGCGACCTTGCTGCTATTGGGTAATGGGCGTTCGGGATGACGTCGAAGGTGATTAAATTCATTTATGAAATCAGCCTGTTGTATACAACGTATTATAATCCGCCTAGCTTGTTCTAATTCGACAAGCTCTAGTAAGACGGTTAGTTTTCTATTTTTACGATAACAAAATCGTAACATGTATGCTATTATACGTTGCAAGCGATTGAATGAATTTCCGTGTTTAATGCCATATATTTCTTCTCCAAGCGAAACTGTTGCCAAAGTAACAATTTTTGTTTTCCGTTCCAAAGAAATAGTGTTGTCCTTTGGAGCTTTAAATAGAGCTGGCCATTTCTCTTCTTGTCCATGAAGAAACAGTGGTCCGTATAACCACAACGTATGTGCACTTAATTGAGATGCAGGTATCCCTCTAGAGAGTACATCGGCAGCGTTGAGACTTGATGACACATGTCTCCATTGATGTGGACAGGTTGTATCTTGTATTTTCGACAACCTATTTGCAACGAATGTATGGAAATTCGATGCCTTTGCATTTATCCAACATAAGACGATGGTGGAATCTGTCCAGTAATGACATTTAATGGATTCTGATTTAAGATCCTTTTTCACCTTTTCATAACTCTAGTCGTGGTAGGGTTTGCTTTTCAAGAGGTGCTACTTTTGATTTTGCGCATAATAGGCGCACAGTCGTTTGTTTGTTCTTATATGGCTCTTATATAAGCCACAGCACCAAACGCTTTTTCAGAAGCATCCACAAATATATGGAGTTCTTGTTTTTGAGGTATCTTACCATCATAAATGTGTCGCGGAATAGTCATTTTATTTAAACACAGCAAGTCTTGTCTGAAGGCCTCCCACCTTTCCTTTAGGGAATCTGATATCTCTGTGTCCCAATCTAGTTTAAGGACTGACAGATTTTGTAGAAATATTTTTGCTCTGATTATGACTGGAGCAAAAAGACCAAGTGGGTCAAAACTTTGACCCAACTCAGAGGCTACCACTCTTTTTGTAATTGTTTGAGTGTTATGTTCTTGAGCCTTTCCGCACAAATTGTCATTCTTAGGGCTCCAGACAATTCCCAAAGTCTTTACACTGGTATGTTCCAATGCAGTGCCAAGATTTATGTTGCTAGCAATATCTATTGGTGAAAATTCCTTTAGCAGATGGTGTGAATTAGAACACCATTTTCTTAGTTTAAATCCGCAAGGTAGCAAGATTTTGTTTAGTTCTTCTTGAATCCTTGCAGCATCTATAATTGTGTCTGCTCCAGTTAGGCAGTCATCAACATAGAAATCATTTTTCAATGCATTTGATCCTAATGGCCATTTTTCCAAATTTTTATTGGCCAAATGCTCCAAGCATTTTGTGGCAAGAAATGGAGCTGACGTTGTGCCATAAGTTACAGTTTTCAGCCGGTAATATTTTATTTCCTCGGACGGATTGTAGCGCCAAACAATCATTTGGTTAAATTGATCTTTTGGATTCATCCAAACTTGCCGATACATTTTTTCTATATCCGCCGTAAAAACATATTTGTGAACTCTGAATCTCAATAGAATCGCAAACAGATCATTTTGAACAACTGGTCCTGGATAAAGTAAATCATTTTATGATTTTCCTGTAGATGTCTTACAGGAAGCATCAAAGACTACTCTTAATTTTATTGTAGTGCTTTCTGGTTTCAGAACACAGTGGTGAGGAATAAAATAATGATGTTTTGGTATTTGACTAGTTTTTCGTATTCGGCCATAAAATCGTTATATAATATTTTAATGTCTGGCCTGTTTCTTCGTTCCAACGAAAGAAAACGCCTTGTCGCAATATTGTCGCAAGACTTCCCAGGGCTGAGGGATCTTCAAAATAAGGTAATCTGACAATTAACCTTCCATCTTGTGCGTGCTGAAGATTTTCCAAAAAATGCTTCTCGCAATGTCTTTTTTCTGGCGTCCGGTATTTCCTTATCGGTTCCATGTTGTCCAGTTTCCAGAATTTTTCCAACGATGATTTGGCTTCCTCGGCTGAGGAAACTACCATGCAATTTTGTGGCATTTTTGCACTCATGTTTACTTGCCCAGCAATTATCCAACCAAATTCGGTGTTCTGGAGAATAGGTTGGTCTGAATAAGACCTAATTTGTTCAGGTTTTATAACGGAAAAGTGATGTTCTGCGCCAAGCAATATATCAATTTTTCCTGGTTTCGCGAAATGTGGATCAGCGAGCCGGATATTTTTTGAGATTTTTAAATCAGCTACTTTTATTTGTTCCGTAGGCTGATCGGCCACAATATGAGGAAGAACAAAGGCTTCAACTCTTGTTTCAAAATCGCTATGTTTTGATTTAATTAAAACACTAACGCGTCCTTTACTTATTCGCAGCTGACCTCCAACTCCCTCAATGCGAAGGTTTGTTGGTTGTAGTTGCAACGATAAACGCTTAACAAGTCTTTCTGAAATCAGATTTATTTGTGATCCGGAATCGAGCAGTGCGCGAAAATCTCCTTCTTGATTATTAAGTCCTTGCACTATGACTCTAGCCGTTGCTAACAGTGTGTATTTGTTCTCACAACTGTTTTTCGTAGCAGCAGAAGCGGACGTTTTAGGTTCGGTATTTGGTTTTCCGTTACCTAAATGTAGCAATGTGTTATGTTTATACCCGTTACTCGTAGAGTAAAAGGGTATATTGTATTCGTGCAAAAGTATGTAACAGCTAGAAGGAAGCGTTTCCGACCCTATAAAGTATATATATTCTTGATCAGGATCACTAGCCGAGTCGATCTAGCCATGTCCGTCTGTCCGTCTGTCCGTCTGTCTGTCCGTCTGTCTGTCTGTCTGTCCGTATGAACGCTGAGATCTCGGAAACTATAAAAGCTAGAAGATTGGCATTTTTCATGTAGATTTTAGAAGTTCCTACGCAGCGCAAGTTTGTTTCAAAATGGTGCCACGCCCCCTTTAACGCCCACAATCGCTGATATACGATTTTAAAAATTTAAATATTTCGGAATATTTATATAATATTTATCAATACCTATCGAAATGTAGAATAAATTTTTCAAATCGGACCATTCGTTAAAAAGTTATGCGTGATCAAAGTTTCTATCTCCTTCTCCCTCGCACTCCCATTACCTGAGTAACGGGTATCTGATAGTCGGGGCACCCGACTATAGCGTTCTCTCTTGTTTTTGTTACATTTTATGCATGTATATTTAGACATGCATTGCTTCGTCATGTGGTCTGCCTTAAGACAATTGACGCACAGCCTTTTTCGCTGAACCCAGGTCAGCCTTTCGGCAAGAGTTGACTCCTTAAATTTCTCGCATTTGAATATGCTATGCCCTTTTTGACAAAACAGACATGCCAATGAACTTGTTGTTGCTGAAGCACTTGTTTTTTGTTTTTCTTTATGCATTTTTCCGCCGATGGCTTCAAGTGCGAGAAAACGTTGTTCTAGAAACCCAAGGAATTCCTTTATTGTTTGAATTTCCCTGGTATCTAAACTAGTTTTGCTCATACAGTGTGTTTGTAAGCCGATCTAGTTTTCTTGTCATTTGGAACAGAAGGACTGGATCCCATGCAAGGATTCATTGATATTGTCATGCAGATTTTTTATTGACTGAGAATCATTCGTCACATTAGGGTGATCAAATAATTTTTCAAATATTGCAGTCGAAAGGACCCGCTTATTATTGAAACGTTCTTTAAGCATGGTCCAGGCAGTATCATAATTAACTTCTGTTAATTCTAAATGCCTGAATAACCTTTCTGCTTCGCCAGACAGACTAGCTTTAAGATACCACATTTTTTGTATTTTTGGTATCGCTGATTCATGAACCATTTTATTAAAAATGTCATGAAATTGTTGCCATTTTAGATAGCTTCCATCAAATTTTGGAATGGAAACTTTTGGCAACTGTATTGAAGAGATTGTAGAAACCGCTTGATTGGTGGCTACTGAAACGGGGTCTGCATATGGATGGCAGAATTGCAACATTGCTTCTTCCGCGGAAATAAATCGCTCCATACTATAACCCACTTCTTCAGGTGTTATACATAACTTGTGGATTTCAAAATGAAAACTTTCAATTTGTTTCCATAAATTATCAATTACCGATTTATAGGTAAATTTGTTTTCTGGAGCTATATGTTTCATGGTTCTTGACATAGATTCCAGAACCGCTGCTTGGTGTCTGATCAGCTTTTGTATGTGATCCACCTCTTCTGAAGATGTTTCTTTTGCCGGTAACTGAAGAATTTTTGAGTTAAATTCTTCGATAGCTTAATGAACAATCGTCCGCATATGATTGTAATATTGTTTTTCAAAATACTCATGCGGATGTGGAGTACTCTTTAATGATTCTAGGATACTATTATTTCCTTGGTCGAATTTTTTCCAATGCTCTTCAATTTGTCGTTTTCTGTCTTCAAAATACGACGCCTTTTCCTTTCGTTTGCTGGAATCCTTTTTGATGTTCCGTAGCAAAATTTGGATTTCTTCGCCAATTTGGCTTTGTATGGCAATCAAATTTTCAACCTCCATTTTGCCTTTACAATTGCCTGACCCGTTGGAAGATAATTGATTTGCTTATATAAGCTGGCTACGCTTCTACTCGCAACCGATTTATGGTCAAAGACAATTAAAGATTTTCGGATTAGAAAAGAAAGCCAACAAATAGTTTAAAACCTTTTTATTCAAAAAGTATTTTTTATTGTATTTAAAATGTGTGTTAAAAAAATGTTTTTAGTTTTGGATGCAAAACGCTTCCAGAAATGTTCAAGAGCCGTCTTGTTGACTACTTGAAGTTGTTGAGTTCTACTTGAAGAACTTCCTTGTTGTTCAATCTCTAACGTTAATCGATGATTATCCTGGGAGTCGCCAAGTTGACTCCAGTAAATCGGATTATATTATTAAAAAACAATTTTAATTTTTATGGATGCCACCGCTTCCAGAATTATTCAAGAGTCGCCTTGTTGACTACTTGAATATATTGTTTTCCAGTGAAAAGCCTCTGTGTTGACTGTTTCTATTTTGGAAAATAAATCGACAATTATCCTGGGAGTCGCCTAGTTGACACCAGTAAATTGGATTATATTGTTCAAACAACAATTTAAATTTTTTGGATGCTACCGCTTCCAGAATTATTCAAGAGTCGCCTAGTGGACTACTTGAATTTATTGTTTTCCAGTTGAAGAGCCGTCTTGTTGACTACTTCAATTTCGGAAAAAATAATCGACGATTATACTGGGAGTCGCCTAGTTGACTCCAGAAATCGGGGTATATGGATGTTGTAAGTTGGAAGAGTCGCCGGGTTGACCTCTTCTACTTTTATTTCCAATATTGTAGTAACAGATCGCCAAGTTGATAAGTTACTCCTTGAACATTTCAAGTTTTTCGGGAATATGCTTAGAAATTTATTCGAGGCAAAATTCCCTTTGTTATGAATTTTGCTCAATATCTGAATTATTGAGCAAGGTTTTCACAACTTTAACTCGCCAAGTTGATCGGGAATCTGTCTAGCAAAGTATGTGCAGAAATTAGTCGCCAAGTTGACTACAATTTCATGCAATGGTCGGGGTCACCAAAATGTTTGTAGTTTTATTTTTATTATTTATAGGAATGGTTGCTCCTAGAACATACTCTAGTGACGATAGGTTGCTAAACCAACACTTAAATTGGTTTAACTCGGAGGGATCATGCGTATGAGGCCAAAGACACAGCGATGCTCACTCGTAGAACGCAGATTAGTTGAATACACAAGTATTGCTTGAGTACTGATTTTATTAGGGCAAAAGGTCGGGTTTATATACACGTTTTTCAGAGTCAAGGGGGCACCATAGCAAAGAAGTGGTATGGGGCTGTTAGTTAAAAATACATTGCATTGCTTATGTTCTAAGATATACAAAGGTACAGAGTCATCATAATTGTCTCCCACACAAGGAGTTAATACGCTAGAGTTAGTAAAAATAGAAAAGGTAGCTCAGGCAGAGCTGGCGCTGTCCGTGAACGTCAAGTGGCTTAGCGACTCAAGTGGTACGCTAACAGTTCTTATGGGAGCTATAAGATATAGACGTTCGATCGGCACGCGCTTTTACCCTGATCAAGGTATGCAAAAAAAATACGATTTGCAAAGATTCATGTCAATAACTTATATACTGTGCGAACTATCCTGAAAATCATTAAATTTTAACCGAGTTCACCCGATTGTTCCTATGGGAGCTATAGAATATATACGTCCGATCGGCACGTTTTTTTTTTTCCCTGATAAAGGTATCCATAAAAAAATACGTTTTGGTAAGATTCATATCAATAACTTATATAGTGCGCGAAATATCCTGAAAATCATTAAAATTGAACAAATTTCACCCTATTGCTCCTATGGGAGCTATAAGATATGAACGTCCAATCGAGACGCACTTTTACCCTTATCAAGGTATGCATACAAAAATACCATTTAGAAAGATTCGTGTCAATAGCTTATATACTGCGCGAAATATCCTGAAAATCATTAAATTTTAACCGGTTTCACACTACTGTTCCTATGAATATATACGTCCGATCGACACGTATTTTTTTTCCCTGATCAAGGTATGATTAAAAAAATACGTTTTGGAAAGATTCATGTTAATAAATAATACAGTGCGCGAAATATCCGGAAAATCATTAAATTTTAACCGATTTCACCTTATTGTTCTTATAAGAGCTATAAGATAAAGAAGTCCGATCGGCACGCGCTTTTACACTGATATAGGTATGCATAAGAAATACGATTTGGAATGATTTATGTCAATAACTAATATATAGTGCGCGAAATATCCTGACAATCATTAAATTTTAACCGATTTCACCTTGTTGTTCTTATGGGAGCTATAAGATATAGACGTCCGATCGGCACGCACTTTTACCCTGATTAAGGTATGCATAAAAAAAAAAAGATTTGGATAGATTAATATCAATAACTTATATATTGCGCGAAATATCTTGAATATCATTAAAATTCAACAGATTTTCCTTTGGGAGCTATAGGATTTAGACGTTCGATCGGCACGCGCTTTTACCCTGATCAAGTTATGCATAAAAATTACGATTTGGAAAGATTCATGTCAATAACTTGCATACTGTGCGAACAGATTTCACCCTATTGCTCCTATGGGAGCTTTAGGATATAGACGTCCGATCGGCACGGGCTTTTATCCTGATCAAGGTATGCATAAAACAAGAAAGGAAAGCTAACTTCGGGCGGAGCCGAAGCTGATATACCCTTGCAGAATACTCTGTAAATTATATTCTCCAAAATTATTCATATAATGCTCATAAAAAATCCCAACTTTATAACTTTAACAAGAGAGTACGCTATAGTCGGGTGCCCCGACTATCAGATACCCGTTACTCAGGTAAAGGGAGTGCGAGGGAGATGGAGATAGAAACTTTGATCACGCATAACTTTTTAACGAATGGTCCGATTTGAAAAATTTCATTTTTACTTTTCCGAAATATTTAAATTTTTAAAATCGTATATCAGCGATTGTGGGCGTTAAAGGGGGCGTGGCACCATTTTGAAACAAACTTGCGCTGCGTAGGAACTTCTAAAATCTACATGCAAAATGCCAATCTTCTAGCTTTTATAGTTTCCGAGATCTCAGCGTTCATACGGACAGACAGACGGACAGAGAGACGGACAGACAGACGGACAGACAGACGGACATGGCTAGATCGACTCGGCTAGTGATCCTGATCAAGAATATATATACTTTATAGGGTCGGAAACGCTTCCTTCTAGCTGTTACATACTTTTGCACGAATACAATACACCCTTTTACTCTACCAGTAACGGGTATAAAAACACCAAAGTTTTGGCATTTCCAATATTTCAGTTATATGGCAGCTATAGGATATAGTCGGCCGATCCTTATGAAGTTTGGTAGGTCGGATTAATTGGCTAAAAATAAAACCCGTAGAAAATCCCAACTTCCTAACTTTACAAACACCAAAGTTATGGCATTTCCGATCAATCAGTTATATGACAGCTATAGGATATAGTCGGCCGATCCTTATGAAATTTGGTAGGTCGGATTGATTGGCCAAATGTAAGACCCATAGAATATTCCAGCTTCCTAACTTAACAAACAACAAAGTTATGGCATTTCCGATCAATTATTTATATGGCAGCTATAGGATATAGTCGACCGATACCGGCCGTTCCGACATACATACTGCGTGCAAAGGAAAGAAGGGTGTGTGCAAAGTTTCAATTCGATAGCTTTAAAACTGAGAGACTAGTTTGCGTAGAAACAGACAGACGGACAGACGGACAGACAGATGGACAGACGGACAGACGGGCAGACGGGCAGACGGGCAGACGGGCAGACGGGCAGACGGGCAGACGGACAGACGGACAGACGGACAGACGGACAGACGGACAGACGGACAGACGGACATGGCTATATCAACTCAGGAGGTGATCCTGATCAAGAATATATATACTTTATAGGGTTGGAGATGTCTCCTTCACTGCGTTGCACACTTTTGACCAAAATTATAATACCCTCTGCAAGGGTATAAAAATACGATTTGGAAAGATTCATTTCAATAACTTATATACTGTGCGAACTATCCTGAAAATCATTAAAATTGAACAGATTTCACCCTATTTCTCCTATGGGAGCTATAGGATTTAGTCGTCCGATCGGCACGCGCTTTTACCCTGATCAAGGTATGGATAAAAATTACGATTTGGAAAGATTCATGTCAATAACTTATATACTGTGCGAACTATCCTGAAAATCATTAAATTTTAACCGATTTCACCATATTGTTCCTATGGGAGCTATAAGGTATGGACGTCCGATCGGCACGCGCTTTTACCCTGATCAAGGTATGCATAAAAAAATACCATTTAGAAAGATTCATGTCAATAGCTTATATACTGGCTTTAACCGGTTTCACACTATTGTTCCTATGAATATATACGTTCGATCGGCACGTGGTTTTTCCCTGATCAAGGTATGCATAAAAAAATACATTTTGGAAATATCAATAACTTATATATTGCGCGAAATATCCTGCAAATCATTAAGATTGAACAGATTTCACCCTATTGCCCCTATGGGAGCTATAGGATATTCACGTCCGATCGGACGCGCTTTCACCCTGATCCAGGTAAGCATAAAAAATACGATTTGGAAAGATTCATGTCAATAACTTATATACTGTGCGAACCATCCTGAAAATCATTAAATTTTAACCGATTTCACCCTATTGTTCCTATGGTAGCTATAGAATATATACGTCCGATCGGCACGTGGTTTTTACCCTGATCAAGGTATGCATAAAAAAATACGTTTTGGAAAGATTCAAATCAAAAACTTATATATTGCGCGAAATATCCTATGGGAGCTATAGGATATAGACGTCCGATCGGCACGAGCTTTTACCCTCATCAAGGTATGCATAAAAAAATACGATTTGGAAAGATTCATGTCAATAGCTTATATACTGCGCGAAATATCCTGAAAATTATTAAATTTTAACCGATTTCTCCCTTTTGTTCCTATGAATACGTCTGATCGGCACGTAGTTTTTTCCCTGATCAACGTATGTGTTTGGGGGAAGACAACAAAAATGCCACCCTTAGGTTATGTAATAATAACGCTTTTAATTTTATAAGTTTATGTACATGTCGTGTTTATTCTGCCAGTCGAATCTGCACCGCTGCAGCCGAAAGCCTGGCTTCATATTTTTATTCGGGTTTTACAAATGTAGTCGCTGAATAGGTAGCGCGACAGCTTAGCGAGATAAGGCAAATATAAAGAGGAGAGCGCAAGAGCGCTACAGGTTCAGCCATACACCAATGCGCACTAGACTAGGCGCTGGCGGGCTGCTCCGAACATTCTCCGCCCGTTGGAGGAAGTAGGGCTCCAACTAAATGGGAATCGATGGGCAGAACGGCTAACTTGGCGACGGCTCTCTTGACTAGACCCGTAGCTGTACGGACCATAGCTACTCGGACGATGCCGTCCTCGCCTGGAACGACTCCTTGGATGCACCCCAGCTGCCATTTCAAGGGTGGAAGGTTGTCCTCCTTCAGCAACACGATGCTTCCGACATTGATGTTGGATGTTGTGTCACCCTTTGCCATCTGCTGAGGCGGCCTTCTCGGAGATGCGTGATATCAGGCTCAGGAAACCTTGTGTAGCTGAAGCCTTTCAGGAAATGGGCCGGCGTTAGCACCTCAAGACTTTCAGCGTTTTCTGAAATTGGACAGAGTGGACGGGAGTTAAGGATGGCAGAAATCTCATAAGCGAGAGTTCTCAATTCATCGAGGCCCAATATGGAACCATCGACGACTCTTTAAAAGTGAAATTTGTCCCATTTAACAGTCGCCTCCCATAAACCACCGAAATGTGGGGCACGCGGAGGTATGAACTTCAAATCAATCCCATCAGCTAAGCAGGAGGAAGCTATCGCAGCCGTATAGGGTTCGCTCAGAAATAGATTCCTCAGCTCGGTTAGCTCGCTCTTAGCGCCGACAAAATTCGTCGCATTGTCACTCCAAATAGTACGCGGAGTGCATCTCAGGTTGGTGAATCTTCTCAACGCTGCGATGAAAGAATCCGTTGTGAGTTCCTGGACGACTTCCAAATGCGTGGCCTTCGTAGAGAAGCAGACAAAGGCGGCGATGTAGCACTTCTAAAGCGCCTTGTTGCGGGCCTCTGCCTTATGATAAAATGGTCCACAATAATCCACTCCCGTGGTATGAAATGCTGAGTTAGGTGAACTCGATTTGCTGGCAGGCTGCCCATAACGTGCTCCCAAGTGACAGGCTTCATCCGAAAACATCTGACGCATTTGTTGGCCAATACCTTTGCCTTAAGTAGTATTTTATATGAAAATATACGATGATTGCCTTGGTAACCGAATGATCCTTGGGTAACAATATCGGATGCTGAGTATCGTAGTCCAGGCTTGCATTCTGAAGTCTTCCACCAACGCGAAGTAATCCATCGGAGCCGATTATTGGTCTCAGCGAAATCAGCTTGCTCTTCTGTGGACACGGTCTGTCCTGGCTAAGACATCCATACTCCTTGGCTAAGTGAACCTGTTGGATGCTCCTCAGAAGAAGTGCGGTCCCCGAATTGAGCTCCTCAACGGTAACACTGTTCCTTGAAGGTGAAGATTTTGCTCTGCAATTCGAAATGAACCGATAAATGTACGCAAATACACGCTGCAACTTGTGAAAAGAGTTAAGGAATTTGCAGTTGATCGAAATGTCAGTGCAAACAATTCCAACTAGCGCTGCGGAACGACGTTCTGGAAGATCCTTAACTGCATTTGGAAGAGAGGGCCATTTTGACGAGCTTTGCAGCAGGAATGGTGGCCCGTTAGCCCACAGGGAGTGCTCCAGCAATTCTCTCGGGGTACAGCCTCGCGATACGACATCCGCCGGATTTAAGCTTGTTGGAACATGGTGCCAAGTCATGCCTTTTGTCATCTCCTGAATTTTCGCGATTCTGTTGGATACAAATACGTTGAAATCCCTCGGAGGCTGCCGATAGACGAGTCGGACCAGCAATGAAAGTCGCATTCTAAATCGATGGTTTCCTTGACGCTTACGATAAGCTCCGCCAATAAAAGCGCTGCCGACAACTCCAATCTTGGAATTGTCAAAGCCTTTAAAGGGGCCACTCTCGACTTGGCGCAGAGCAAATGGACCTTTGCTTCTCCATTGGCCTCCGACCGCAAGTATAAACACGCTCCATAAGCCGCTATGCTAGCATCGCAGAATCCATGCAACTGGATGGAAGACTGAGGTTGCATTACGAATCTTGAAAATTTCAAGTTTTGGACGATCGATAACTGAGAGGTCAACTCCCCCCATGGCGAATGAATAGGCTCTGGTAATGTGTCATCCCAATCCACGTTAGCATTCCATAGGGATTGCAAAAAGATCTTGGCCTTTGTGACAATCGGTGTTATTAAACCGAGCGGATCATAGAATTTGGCTATTGTTGAAAGTGCAATACGCTTGGTGACTCGATGATTTACAGATAATTGAGAAAAGTTGCACAGAAGTTGGTCAGAAGAAGGATCCCCAGGATCCCAGGCTAATCCCAGAGCCTTGGTAACAGCTGATCCGTCTTGAAATTGAATTAGCTTCTCCTTATCGCAGTCAGACTCTCCTTCGAGGGCGCGTCCATCATTAGAACACCAATTGCGGATTGGAAAATGGCCTCGCGACAATAGTTCCTTCACCTGACGACGAATTTCCCTATCCTCTTCAATTGACTCGCCACCAGAGATTAAATCATCCACGTAGAAGTCCCTACGAACAATTTTTGCTCCAATTGGAAACGAATCCTCCTCATCATAAGAGAGGTGATGCATGGCTCTTATAGCCAAAAAGGCAGCTGGCTTGGTACCATAAGTCACAGTGTTCAGTTTGTAAACCCTCAACTCATCCGTGGACTTCTCTCGCCAAACAATACACTGCAAAAAGTCTTCCGGGTGCGACACACGCACGCAGCGGTACATCTTGCAGATGTCTCCACAAAGGCAACTTTAAAAAATCGGAAGCGAAGTAGAATGTTAAAGATTTTTTGCTGAATTGTTGGCCCTGCAAGAAGCAAGTCGTTCAGAGAACTGCCAGAAGTAGTTCTAGCAGACCCGTCAAAGACGACCCGAAGCTCTGTGCTCGTACTTTCCTGCTTATGTACACAATGGTGTGGCAAGAAGAATTGTGGTACTGTTGGCTCCTTTGGTGCGAGAGACAAGTGGCCTAAGTTGATGTACTCCTGGAAAAAAGCCGAATACTGAGCTTTGAGAACAGAGTTTCTATCTAGCTTAGCTTCCAAACTCCTAAAACGACGACGAGCTAGGCAATAGGAATCACCTAAACTTTCGAATCCCGAAGTGGATAAGAGACGAACAGAGTATTGACCATTCCCAAGTCTTGTGCAGTTTTCCTTGAACAGTTGTTCGCATTACAAGTCGTCAGGCAACAGTGATGGCTTTGATGGATTACAATCCTCAATTTCCCAAAATCGCTTTACTATGGCAGCAAGTGCGTCATCCTCAGAATGATCCGTAGTATCCTTGACAATGGCGGCTAATAGTAGTCGACATCCCACCAGAAACGATCCAACCAAGTTTGGTGTTTTGGAGTTGGCAACATGCTATCCAAATGTATTTGCCCAAAGCAATTATTTCGAAAAACAGACCAGCGCCAATTAACAAGTCGATTCGTTGTGATTGGTTGAAATAAGGGTCAGCGAGCGAAATGTTTTGTGGAATCCTCAATCCTGATGTATTTATGTTGAAATTCGGCTGATAATCAGTGATACTGTGAGTCACAACAGCTGTGAATGACGAATCCACTGATTTCTCAGAGTTCATAGAGGACTCACCGATCCCAGAAATGAATGTATGCGAATGCCTATATTTCAAATTTAACTGGCTAGCTAGGCGCGTAGTTATGAAGTTTAATTGAGAAGCGGAATCTAAGATTGCTCGTCAGGGCATAAATGAACCAACCCTATTTTTTACATAGACAATAGCAGTAGGCAGCAACACGTAATTTATTGGCACAGTATTTAAAGCATTTGGTGGAGGGTGCGATACCTGACGATCAAGTTGTGAGCATGACACCAGTGCTGATGAAGTAGATGGTGATGGCTGAGAGCTCGAGAGTGGGTCTGATGATGGAGGTGGTGCGGATGAGTCAGGGATCATATGCAATAGTGAGTGGTGCTTCATGCGACAATATCTGCAATGAGTTGATTTACATTGCTGCAAACTATGCCCCTTGCGCAAACAGTTTAGACAAAGGTGCATTTTCTTGGCTTCTCTAAATCGAAGATGCGGGCTCAAATTTAAAAATCGAGAGCACTTTGGCAAATAATGATCTCTCGCATCGCAAAATGGGCATATTGGATGATTTAAGTTAGTAGAAGACGCAATGAGTGCACTTGGGTTATATTTATGCACATTTTTTCCCACCTGTTGGCCTGGTATTTGCGTTACAAAAGCTTGATCCAAATTTTCCATCATCCTGCACCTCCTCTCCAAAAACGACTTAATAGCTGTCCATGAAGATAACTCAGCGATTGGCAAATCCTCTTCCCATTTTTCCCGAGTCCGTTGATCCAGCTTGTGAACGACGATATAAATCAGTAATCCATCCAAAATTTGCTGTGTATTGGCCAGCGTATGAATTGCCCGAAGATCTGCGTTCATAGAATCGCTGAGCTCACGAAGACCCTTGGCAGATCCCTTCTCGACACCTTTTAAACCAAATATTGCCTGAAAATGTAAAACTTTATTATCAAATCGATTTATGAGCAGATTCAAAGCCTTTTTATAATTGTCATTTGAAGGTTCGAGCGAGCGTATGGTCTCCAGAGCCACGCCGCCTAGACTAGACCGTAAATATTGCAGCTTTTCAATGTCGCTTAGCTCGTCATCATTTCCAATGACCGCGGTGAACGTTGCGAGAAAGTCCGGTCACTCAGCATAAGATCCATGAAAACGTGCAATTTCCAGGTTGGGTAATCGAGGCTTCCGTGTTCGAAAAGAAAGATCAGCATGGTGGTTGATGTCTATAGATGTGGAGTTGGCAGCTGTGCTACCCGACAATTGCAATTTGCGCTAGGCAGCTAAGCCTTTATTGAGCTTCGCCTTCACATCCATAAAAACCTCCGAAATTTCCCATCGCCTATCACTCGAAGTCTCCTTTAAATCCAGCCGTTCCAGCGATGTCTGTGCGGAGTCAAATGACGAATTTAAGGAATTGACCCAGTCCAATCGCGCGAGAAGATCAGCTTCATCCAACTGATCTATAGACTCAGTTGCTAAATACAATTTCATTGCATTTGTTTGCTGCAGAATTGATTGCACTTTGGCTCGAAAAAATCTATTTCAATTGGCGCGTCATTTTGAGACCGAACCGCGTTTTCTGGAGCAGCCATTTCTTAGTCGCACACAAAAAAAATAAAAGAAAAATGTCCGAACCGGTTAAGAGGGGTGAATAACCTTTTAACTTTTGCCGCGAAAAATGCGCGGCACAAAGCGTCGTCGAAAACGCAACGGAACTTTGTTGTTGTTGTTCCGCCATATAACAGCGGACTTGAAATTATGTACATATATGTATGCACTATGCACTTTTAGAATAGTTAAATGTTATTCACCTTTTGTTTATAATTTGCAGCACAACACTGTTTTGATTTTTTCACAGCGCGAAATGTACGGAAAGATCAACCGCCTGCCGGCTTTTCACAGCGCGAAATGTAAAACTTAAACGGCCAGCTGTGTGCACTTGTATGTAAGCCCGTGTGTTTGTGACCGAATGCCCGCAAACGATAGCGAAACCAAAATATATTGTTTAAAGGATATTAAACAATAATAAAACCGAGTTGCAGACGGCAAATAAAACAGCGATCACGTCGGGGTCACCAAAATGTTTGGGGGAAGACAACAAAAATGCCACCCTTAGGTTATGTAATAATAACGCTTTTAATTTTATAAGTTTATGTACATGTCGTGTTTATTCTGCCAGTCGAATCTGCACCGCTGCAGCCGAAAGCCTGGCTTCATATTTTTATTCGGGTTTTACAAATGTAGTCGCTGAATAGGTAGCGCGACAGCTTAGCGAGATAAGGCAAATATAAAGAGGAGAGCGCAAGAGCGCTACAGGTTCAGCCATACACCAATGCGCACTAGACTAGGCGCTGGCGGGCTGCTCCGAACATTCTCCGCCCGTTGGAGGAAGTAGGGCTCCAACTAAATGGGAATCGATGGGCAGAACGGCTAACTTGGCGACGGCTCTCTTGACTAGACCCGTAGCTGTACGGACCATAGCTACTCGGACGATGCCGTCCTCGCCTGGAACGACTCCTTGGATGCACCCCAGCTGCCATTTCAAGGGTGGAAGGTTGTCCTCCTTCAGCAACACGATGCTTCCGACATTGATGTTGGATGTTGTGTCACCCTTTGCCATCTGCTGAGGCGGCCTTCTCGGAGATGCGTGATATCAGGCTCAGGAAACCTTGTGTAGCTGAAGCCTTTCAGGAAATGGGCCGGCGTTAGCACCTCAAGACTTTCAGCGTTTTCTGAAATTGGACAGAGTGGACGGGAGTTAAGGATGGCAGAAATCTCATAAGCGAGAGTTCTCAATTCATCGAGGCCCAATATGGAACCATCGACGACTCTTTAAAAGTGAAATTTGTCCGATTTAACAGTCGCCTCCCATAAACCACCGAAATGTGGGGCACGCGGAGGTATGAACTTCAAATCAATCCCATCAGCTAAGCAGGAGGAAGCTATCGCAGCCGTATAGGGTTCGCTCAGAAATAGATTCCTCAGCTCGGTTAGCTCGCTCTTAGCGCCGACAAAATTCGTCGCATTGTCACTCCAAATAGTACGCGGAGTGCATCTCAGGTTGGTGAATCTTCTCAACGCTGCGATGAAAGAATCCGTTGTGAGTTCCTGGACGACTTCCAAATGCGTGGCCTTCGTAGAGAAGCAGACAAAGGCGGCGATGTAGCACTTCTAAAGCGCCTTGTTGCCAGTATATAAGCTATTGACATGAATCTTTCTAAATGGTATTTTTTTATGCATACCTTGATCAGGGTAAAAGCGCGTGCCGATCGGACGTCCATACCTTATAGCTCCCATAGGAACAATATGGTGAAATCGGTTAAAATTTAATGATTTTCAGGATAGTTCGCACAGTATATAAGTTATTGACATGAATCTTTCCAAATCGTAATTTTTATCCATACCTTGATCAGGGTAAAAGCGCGTGCCGATCGGACGACTAAATCCTATAGCTCCCATAGGAGAAATAGGGTGAAATCTGTTCAATTTTAATGATTTTCAGGATAGTTCGCACAGTATATAAGTTATTGAAATGAATCTTTCCAAATCGTATTTTTATACCCTTGCAGAGGGTATTATAATTTTGGTCAAAAGTGTGCAACGCAGTGAAAGAGACATCTCCGACCCTATAAAGTATATATATTCTTGATCAGGATCACCTCCTGAGTTGATATAGCCATGTCCGTCTGTCCGTCTGTCCGTCTGACCGTCTGTCCGTCTGTCCGTCTGTCCGTCTGTCTGTCCGTCTGTCTGTTTCTACGCGAACTAGTCTCTCAGTTTTAAAGATATCGAATTGAAACTTTGCACACTCCCTTCTTTCCTTTGCACGCAGTATATATGTCGGAACGGCCGGGATCGGCCAACTATATCCTATAGCTGCCATATAACTGATTGATCGGAAATGCCATAACTTTGGTGTTTGTAAAGTTAAGAAGCTGGGATTACCTATGGGTTTTATATTTGGTAAATAACTCCGACCTACCAAATTTCATAAGGATCGGCTGACTATATCCTATAGCTGCCATATAACTGATTGATCGGAAATGCCATAACTTTGGTGTTTGTAAAGTTAGGACGTTGGGATTTCCTGTGGGTTTTATATTTGCCCAATCAATCCCGACCTACCAAATTTCATAAGGATCGGCCGACTATATTCTATAGCTGCCATATAACTGATTGATCGGAAATGCCATAACTTTGGTGTTTGTAAAGTTAGAAAGTTGGGATTTCCTATGGGTTTTATTTTTGGCCAATTAATCCGACATACAAGATTTCATATGGATCGGCCGACTATATCCTATAGCTGCCATATAACTGA